>OX336421.1:11417436-12111337 GCA_946903255.1 Schistosoma spindalis | reverse complement strand
GTACCTCTAACCTGAATATCACAGAGGTGCTTATTATATACATACAATCCACAGAAGTTGTATACTTCTCAACAGACTCGAAATTTTCATGGAAATGGCATTTAATTAGTGACCTATTCACAGTTGATAATTTTTTAGTTTAATCTCAATTGCACTCTTATTGGTGACGAAGGTTGTTCGGAACAATTGTAACATCTCATTTTGTCTGTCGCGTATGATACAAGACTTAAAATGTAACGATATGATCCACGATTATTGAGGAAATTCCATAGAAAGTGAGCCAAATTACAGAAAAGATGAGCAAGACTTGTATCCCATCAAGAAAGAAAGGACTAGGAGGTTAAATGCTTAACAACTCCTCGATAAATTCTAACTACACTTTTACAGTAAAACCCCAACCCACTTGACCACGGAAGAGGTTAAACAGCTGGTTGTACAAGGACAACCGCCTAAGACCTAGATTGCACATATAAACAAGCAGACATTCGATTGAACGTGTGATCTCCAGTATCTTATACGTCAAACTCTGACAACTAAAAATGTCGCATGAGCGTTTCCACTGCATTGTTAGAGTCACTATAGTTCGTTAATAAATACGTTAATGAATTACCGCCGGTTGTACTGTATTCAGGCAGCTAACCCATGTCTTATAAAGGATATAAACTCACTTGAGCGTGTTCAGATAGTGGGAACAAAATTAGTGAAGGGTCTTTCTAAACTCCCTTAAGATGAGCGCTCACAAAACCTAAACCTTTTCTCCTTGTTGTATCGTAGGATGTGAGATGACCTTATACTGGAATTTCGTATCTTTAGTTATGTTTTGGGTGTTAATATGTCTTATCTTTTTGCTCCCACCAGCGCCAATAATCCCGATGTCATAGCAAAAAGGTTCACAAACTGCGATCTAATAAACTCAAAGTGGGGTCCCGTTTTTATCATCGAGTAGTCAACGACTGGAACAAGTGGTGTCAGCCTCATCAGTGAATATTCTCAGGGAGTAGCTGGACCTTCACTGGAAGGCAATCTGTCAGGATTAACACAGGTTCGCCAACCTAGTATCCCTATTACTGAAGATCAAAATAATCAGTCTGATATTCGTTAAATTATTTATTAACAGATGAAACATTGCAGACTATATTAGATGTGACAATTTGGATAATATGTTAATTACATATTTGGTAGGGACGACGTTGTCTGAGAAGCCTGATGTAGTAGTAACTTCTAAAATGTTCCAAATGAATTCGTAGTCGCACCATAAATATGGGTTGGCTCTGAACTCAGAAAAGGAAAGCGTACGGCCGTTGCTACTTCACTAAACCCCAGACAAATTCACATCATACCGAACCATTTCTACTTTAGACGACAGATCACCGATTGTTAGACAATATTTCGAACGTCGCCTCTATGCCTTTTAAATCTATCAATCATTTGAGTCATCTTTAACGTTTTCACTGAACCTTTCTTAGTTGTCATAGCAATAAGTATTGAGGTTTATGAACTGAACTGTCATAGTTGCCTAAAAAGACGTTGAACATAGTTCAGATACTACAGTCGGTGAACTTAGATACTATCGTGCTACACTGATATACTAACCAAACTGTCACGTAATTAGTCATACAAACATTCTAAATGAACTACGTTGACTACTATTAAAATTAAAACTAACTGAGCGAATATTTTTGGATCGAACACTGTAATATTATTAGGCAGGTTGGATCCGTTGGTGCTACGAACTTCTACCATTTCGGAATCACCTAAAATAATACCTATTTCCTAGTGGCTAATCCTCAATCAAAACTATGACTAGTTCAACATAAGTTTCTGGATATCGTCATAAAGCATTATGACTTGACAATCACGCAATAGGATTAATAAAATTGATGGAACTATTAACAAAATCGATCAATAAGTTGACTTTTAATTACCATCAAATAGTATTGTCTTCTCAAAGATGCCTTTATGCATTACAGATGATCCATCATTTACTTACTTAACAAACATCTTAAAACCTTGTCAGTTTAATTTGAGGTTTAGGGACACATTCATGCACGAAAATAGTCAGTATAAGCTGACGAGCAAATCTGCAGACTGAAAATAGTGTTGAATTTATCCCAATACTAACCAAGGCTCATGCCATTATCATAGGCATGATTTGGAAGTTTTATTCCCATCGGCTATAACTTCCGTTCCCCCTGATAACGACATCAACATCTCTCACTATCTATCATCTTGTTAAAATTTATTTAACCGGAAGCATCACGCAACATCATGTCACATATTCGTTGCACATTGGCTGTGTTGAATTCAACAACTTATAATGACTACATTTTAAATAAGTCGTTTTCTACCTTTTGTTAAACTCTATACTTGCAAATAACTTGTATGTATCATCAACAGGTAGGTATGAATACAAAAAAATTGAGTCTACAGCATATCTCTCATGAACACACCCATATTTAACGAATTGCTCATAGCTATCTGTCCAAAATCCACACAATTATCACTATTTGATGACCATTCATATGTACTACTTGTATTACTAAATTCTATCACGGTTAAGTAATAATAAGGTTGAGAGGATCTTCACGAAACTAAATAATTCGTATGAAATTTGGCAAACTAACTGTAGCATTAGTTGCGATTCTTTCTTTCTGTGTTTAAACTTTTGTTCTTTCAGTTATCCTGCTAATGCAGATGCCATTGGAAATCAACTCATATGGACACCACATTGAGATGAAAACTATTTGGCTTCCTAAATTAAGCCAACGATAACACCAATATCATTCACAAAACTTTGATTGCTTTTCTATTTCTAAACACAAAATACGTCTACTGTCTATATATTAAGCAATTAACCAACGGTGATTAATTTCCATCTTGATGTGACATGTTAAAATATCACTATAGTGAATTATTTTTAATTATCATAAGCCTACTCTGTTCAACTCTTAATTAATGTTCAAATAAATTTCTGTTTTGCCGTGGTAAGAACTAAGTTAGACATTTCGAAATCATAACATATATTTCCCGACCAATTGCTGCTGACTTCTTTTTGATTTATCTTTCAGCTTATCGATTGCGGAGGATCCTCATTATTTTTTGGTAACCTGAGATAAATGGGAAAATGTATATTCAACAATTAATACAAACAGAAGTTCAACAATCAAAAAATTTAGAGAGTGTCACTGACATCGTTTCAGTGCTGTTGTGTCAGTGAATGAACTTGTTAGCAAATAAACGAACCGATGCGCCATTGTTCGTCACTATTTCGGATTCTGAAGTTGGGGATGATAATCTACACTGTATTTCATGCCCTATAAAGACGTCGATATTTCAACCACGACATCATTTGTTGATGAGTAAATTCAATGCTGCCAAGGCAAAGGGAATATCTCCACTACATTTTTCACACAACCAGCCATAAAGCGTACAGGTTCAGACACTACTAGGTCTGAAATATTTAAAAATGGTCATCATGAAGAATCGTCCTGGTCTCGTAAAATGGCTACTATGAGGTCACAAAAACAACTCAAAGCGACTTTTCTCTCAGGCTAGATCAAAAGAACGAATGTCAACCATATTGTCACAAGGGAACCTCAATATAATGACTGATTTGTCCTTGGGGGAAGCTTTAAGTCTATTAAACCATCTAAATCGACAAGAAAGACATCATAAGTTTATGCCTCTTAAAATAAAAATAGTATTTAAATGAGGGTAATCAAACGGTAAATGCATGGGATAACACATTTAGAGATAAGGCAAAACCATAAAGTCATTTCGTCATATGTGAGATGGGTTTAGTGAGAGATATTGCCGATCTCTCTTCCCACTGACATGGACAGCCTGTAGATTTATGGTATACTATGATATTAGTACTGTTCTAATAATAGGCTCAATCCTATAATTGCAGTTTTGTCATGATATAGCTGTCTAATATATAAGATCTTACGCGGAAGTCACATCATCGTCTACACCAGCCCGTTGCATCTTAACAATCACCAATATATTGTAGGGCCAGCAAAATTCCACTGAGCCTTAGCCAAATCATCCGGCAGTTTGGTCATTGAATATCGAACAAATCATCAATCCTCGTCGAGGTCAAGGACAACCAACGCGCATGAGTTAATCGTACGCCATGGACTGGTCCATGCGGCAGTGGTCTTACCTTCGCTTGTATCTGCTTTAACTATTATATCCCTGTAATAACGTCCTCTGTGTTGTACAGTCTTCAAAGCATCTATAGTACCTTGATACGTCAATGGGGTTGTCTACGTATGGTGAGGACCACGAGGTACGACTTCGACACTAGCTGGTTCGTCACACCATTCCCGTCTAAATCGAGTAAGTCTCCAATCATTTCGACATAGATCATCTACGTTGTTGATCTACAATATGATGGAGAACAAGCTTAGGCTAGAGATAGAACAATATATTTAGTATGAATAAAAGATATAAGATAACATTCAGCAGAAACCATTTTTGCGAGGCCGAGTAATACCATCCGATCAACTCCAATTACTTTAATTCATTCTTCCTGCCCTCTCTCTTGTTGGGCTTTACTCCACGTTAAATATTGAATATCTATTTTCCGAGTAGTCTCGTGCTCGGCTTTGAGGATTGTGTGCTTATGGCCCAATGACACTACAAGCTTGTTGAGAGTTTGAGTAAGCGATCAGCCTGTGGATATAATATCTAAATTTCAGTAAGGACCTTAATAAAACACTGATGGAAACCTTGAAAATTCATAATATCAGGAAATTATAAACCAGACAAGTGTGTGCAGAACTTTCTCCAAAAGAAAATGCATGAAAAGCAGTCTAAGAGAACGCAACATATAAGGTCCTACATGATTTCTATAGTTCCTTATTATCCTTAAAGAAGTTTATTATATTTCTTGCTTAATTACTTTTGGGAGTAACGTGAATGAAACAGAATAGTGCGACGCTAGTGTAGTGACCTACCAAGTCTGACCGCTACTCGCCACGAGAGTGCAGACATTGGACTATATCTCTCAGTTCACGACAGACCTTCGTCACATTAAAGGCCCGTCGAACTATGTTGCCGATGCTCTTTCACGTATCCAGACGAATGCAGTTACCTTACCGGTGCTCGATCTTCCTGCTATGGCCGCCGCGCAAGCAAACGATCCTGTCTGTACAGAAGCACCACAATCTTCGTCCCTTCAGTGTCAGGAAGTACCCCTAGCTACTAGCTCAGGTACTATCCTATGTGATATTTCTACCGGTCTTCCTCGACCCATCGTACCCTCTGCCTATCGCCGTCTCGCCTTCGATGCTCTTCATGGATTGTCTCATCCAGGTATCGCAGCCACATTACGTCTCATCGCTGCACGGAGCAGTAATGATTTCGGTAAATCAGACTACGTCCATCGACCGTCTGCATTTATGCGAACGCTGTCTCCGGTGTCAACTCCAATACAACATCGACAGGCCGCTCTCCCTCGAGAGTCATCTACCTGTTCACATGTTTTCATACGAGTAGATTCGGTACGCAAACCTTTGCAACAGCCTTACGAAGGCCCTTTTCACGTGATCTCTCGTCACGAAAAGACCTTCAAGCTTGATCGACACGGCCGTGTCGAGGTCGTCAGCATTGATCGTCTCAAACCAGCACACGTCGATGACAGTGCCCTACCCGATAACTTGAGACTCAATGCTAGACCTATCAAACCTTCTAGCGGGATCTCTACGTCTACCTCGGATCCCACGCTAGATACATCAGAGACCTCGTTCTCACGTCCTGGTCAACAGCACGTGTCGTCTGCACCATCTACGGACGAGACTTCCGTCTCACGTCCAGATCGGCAGACCACGCCGCCCTTGACCTCGGATGAGATCGCAGGCTCACGAAGTACGAACGAGACCACTGTCTCACGTTCCGGTCACCGAGTACGATTACCCGTACGCTTTCGCGACTAACCGCACAGTCAACATTGGATACGGTGTAGGACAATTCCCATACTACACGCATGCTACACTTTTCTTTTTTTGATTTTTTTGTATCATGAGCCCACGCCTCCGACCATCGCCCGTTTGGTAACGTCGACTTCAGCCAACTTTGGCAAAAGCTGGTTTGTCCACCCATGCTCTAGCCAACGCACTCAGTCGATGATCTGGTCTCGAATCCGCATGGCATACGCTTGGTCGTCATGGTCGCTTCCGTTTTCTTGGCTCAACGTGGTTTCGTCCTACGTCTGCAGCGTTCTCTGGTCCACATCCCTACGTACGCAATCATCGGATACTGGATACAAACCACCCTAGTGTGGTATGGTAATTTGACCAACAAATACAGCACACTTCTCCTGGTACCGTTCTTCTCAAAAGACCTTCGTTGGCAACTCGAGGATCAACGATCGCTTCCTGTTTCGCCAATTCTTCCGTTCTACAACCGCACTTTTGCCGATCAGTCCCACGAATCGAACCGCTAACTATCGAAGGTGTAAACCCTTTCTAGCGGGGAGCTCCTGTAGTGACCTACTTTTGTCAACAGAACGCGATTGGTTCGATGAAAACAATTATTATTATAACCAATTGTACCAGTCATTGTTTTACTGTGCTCGTTTGTTTAACTATGCTAATGACAGCCATTACACTTACTCTCCCGTTGACTTTGAACTTGTACGAATTCGGTTACGCTCAGTAACCACGCTTGTACTCCTTTGGCACGATCTCGGTATTCTTTCGATACCACGAGATTGCCAGCAAATATATCTCGACTACAGCTGTCATCTGTCTTCTGATTTTGGCCTACGGGAATCTTATTGGTTTACTGGCACATAGTCTTGTAGCGGTGTTCATAGTCAAGCTCAACTCGACACCACGCTATACTAGTGTCCTGATTGTTTCTATGAGATGAAAATATTGAAATTATAATTTTAGTGATGGTCTGAATAAGAGTGACGTTTATTTGTAATTGCATAATTTTCAAATATTTGGGTCATTGAACATTTTCACTATCTTGGTTGTACGCTTTAGTTTGATACATGAAATATTGTCGTGTGTCTTATCTTCAAGCACTTGCTTCGTTTGATCATGAACTTGTTACTAAAATCTCCTTCGGTGTAAACATGCCCACGTGGTATTTTTGTATTTGTGTTAACATGTATTTTGGAAATGAATATCTGTCATCACATTAGTATGAGTTATGAAATAGATTATACAAGAGTGGTTTATATACCTGTTGTTTTCCTGTTCTACACTGACTATCGAGCAAGCAAACGTGGGAAAACTGTATCCCGGACTAGTATGGGCTAAACATTAATCTTGGTGGTTGTTTCAGAGTTATTGGATTGCTGAATGAGGGAAGGTCACTGACTACGAGGTGGCCTATTCAAAACGAAAAAAGTCAAAGGAACTGCACAATCGCCTGCCTACTTCCAATGGTCTTGTAATTATGGAACCTGTTACCCATCAACTGGTTCAGGTAGAACAATATAACATCAACAACAAGTTTATGTGATTTTGTAGTGGCATTGGGCCCTAACACAAGACAATACGAAAAATAGGCATTCAACATTTAACGCTGGGAAATACCGAACAATGAAGAAAGGCGGGAACAGTAAATTGAATTAGTCCGAGTTGATCGTATGGCATGGCTCGGCCTTGCAGGCGTGGTCCCATCTGAATGTTATCTTGTGTCTTCTATTCATATTAAATATATTCTATCTCTAGCCTAAGCTCGTTCTCTATCACGTATTGGTAATTGTTACAATGCAATGAATCGGTGTAGACGATGATGTAACTTCCACGTAAGATCTTATAGATTAGGCAGTTACATCATGATAAATTTACAATTTTAGGATTAGGTCTATTATTAGAGCAGTGCTAATATCATAATAGACCGTAATTCTAAAAGTTCCCTCTTGTTTATTTTTTATTAGCTTTTTACTCCACAGTACACCATGTTGACTTGCTATTAATATTATTTCAACACGTTATCTATAACTCATATATTTCTATATTTTTCAGCCTATATTGGTAAACAACTATCCTACAATATACCCTTTTTATAGCCTATAATCTGATTGGCAACCTATACTTTATACTATGGTTAATTAAAGCATTGCATCGATGACTTACCCACAATCCTTAATTTGTAACTGCCTGATAAGCTTGTAAAATGGTACTTATAGAAATAGTTTTTTCCAACGGAATGTGGAACACAGAGCATTGTGTGAAGTATGGTATATATCCAAAAAATAAGCTTATGTGAGCCTTACATCACAAAATGAGGGAGAGTGGATTCACTGATCAGCAAGCATTGATGGTGAGGGCAATGACTTCAATCCACCCATGTTTGTGGGGCAGAACATTTTGTTTGTATCAGGCTTTTCATGGTTGAGAACAAGTCAAGTAGTCTGTGATATTGAGGTTGTTTTCCTACTCTCGCCATTCAGACTCATGTTTTCAATTCTACGCTGGGTTAACTATTCTACTATGACAACCTATAATATGCCAACTCAGACTTTTACATTAAAACTGTGTGTGATTAAAAAAATCAGACAATGAAAGATATAGTTATTCGTTTTTTTTAACACTTTACTCTTTATATGCACTTTCTGTTTTAATAAACAGCCTTTTATATTCCAAACCTGACTTCCCTTCCTTCATTTCAACTTACTCCACTTTAGTAAATATCACAACTAATTGTTCTTTATTACTGCATTCTCTCATCTGAAGCCTCTGATCATATTTCAATTTAGCTACTAGAGCTAGTGTGACGGAAAGAGAACGATGAAGATCCCTCAACAGCCTTTTTTGTTGGACAATATTGTCATTTATCTGTTTCTTCTCCCTGTCGTATATTTTAACCTTTTTTCAGATCTCGTTTGAGCTTTTTTATATGATTTTGACAGTAAAGTCGTGCTTGACTAGGCTCAAGGTCACGGCGGGACTCAGTGTGAGACTGTTAACCTTTTGACTGTCTGCTTGAGAGGATTTCTGGAATCCCTGCAGATAGATATTTGATCCCGTTTGTTGGGAATATGTTTGTTGATTCTCAGGTATCGAACCCTTCGGTATTAACTGTTTCTTTTATTGTTTAGCGCGCTACTTTGCGTTAGAGAAACTTTTGACTGTATAGCACAGGCTGTACCGTTTGAGGTATTTTGTATTTTTGATATAATTTGTTCTATTTCCTAAATTAGAACCGTTTAAATTGAGCACAGAGTTTGTGTTCTGATATAATTTAATACGAGTGTCTCAAAAACTCTTAGTTGGCTAAACAGAAGAGTGTAGTCTGGCCTATTCAAATACGTTTTGGTTTGTCAGTCTTGCGTTCAAACCGAATACTGGTAGTTCGGTCGTTACAGCTAGTATGAATTTAATCTAATAATTTGCCACACCTCTGTCTGTTCCACTACAAAATGTTAAGTATTGTTTATCGTTCATAACCAAGTGCCTTGCTGCTCCTCAGTTTCCCATTTTTCTCTCAGAGTCGTGATGTTAGGGCAC
Organism: Schistosoma spindalis; assembly: GCA_946903255.1. Lineage (NCBI taxonomy): Eukaryota > Metazoa > Platyhelminthes > Trematoda > Strigeidida > Schistosomatidae > Schistosoma > Schistosoma spindalis. Next base: position 12,101,864 of record OX336421.1, on the reverse strand, counting down.
AGCTACGGAACTTCTGACATCTGGAACAAACTAGACGTACGTGTTTCCCCAAGGTTATAGTTCACAACAAGCGCTCTACAAATCTACTCCATAACAACTATAAACGTAGAAAGTTGCATTGCATAAATACTTAGGACGACCAAAATCCTAACACAACGTAGACGCAATTCCACTTTGAAGGATATTTTGAAGATTACTCAGTATATCTGAAGGACTATATTTATTTAACATGCATACAGTGAAACAATAAATGTTGTAATTTATAGATCATGCCTGTAAAATGGTGTGTGCTTGCCATTGAAGAAATATGTATTATTTTATGTCGATATTCGCTTAAGAGATCTGAAAGTCTTCATTCAGAGTAAAATATCTGATCACACAGTCTCCAATATTCTACATCCATTTGTTCCTCTGACAGTAATATCACAAATACTTTAAGGACAAATACTAGAGAACAAACAAAAAAGGCGCAATATTTGTTGATAAAGTTAGTATTATTGAACGCGCTCAAATATTTAGGGCTACGAAGATGTCTACCTATTCATCTAATGAAAGAGAAGCGCCTCAGATGGAATGTGATGGGATATGGTCACGATAAAAACAAAAACCATACCGCTCATCGAAACTGAAAATTTCAGCTAATTCATTCTAGATTTTTTTACCAATACAACTTTTTGACTGCTTGATTATTAACTCATTACCAATATAAATAACTTTCGCATGACATTAAAGAAACCTAGTTTCACTAAATTACTGTCATGAGGCTAGCTCATTAGAAATCGGTCACATTAGTCTGTTGTAGACTCGCAAAAAGTTTGATGAAAAGTGCTTCAGTACAGCATGAATCCGAATCCAGACACTTTTGATACGCGTAACAGACATAATGTTGGACTTGTTCATACATATTAATGGAGATATTGCATTCCGTAAAGTTGTAAAGCGCTAATAAATAGTTTTCATACAGTTACGTCATTAAAGCTTAGAGCATACCTCGTAGACTATGCTCAGTTTCAGTTATTCCAAACATGCACTTCAGACAAAACTGAATGATTAGTTGACACAAGTTCTTCTGTGTAGCTGAATTCTGAGGGCACTCTTCAATTTTTGTGTCCTCTACGTTTGCTTCAATTAACCTCATTTATACCTACCATATGTCAACAATCGATGACAAAAAGGTGAACCATTCTAGATGTAAAATAAGACTGAAGTGGCAAACAAATCTCTAAGATCGATCGCCCTGCAAATCGTCGATACGAATACTGGCGTTACTAGCTTTGCTGGCCATACATAAGCCGAAAGAACTCTGTCGAACATCCAATCCAGATCCTGGTTGGATACGCCATATTAAGCATTATTTGCACTAACTAATTAGTTTAGATAAGATATTTATTGAAGCCACTATCACTGATTACATAAAGCTTCGAACCCCTTTATTTTCGGCCCCCAGTTCTACTGTGTTTAGAATCCTCTGTTTTGAAGTGAGAAGACGACGCGTTGAATATCATCGACATCCTTAAGATCTTGGAGTCTATTCGTTTTCACCCACCCTAAACGACCATATCCTTTTACTGGAAGACTAAAAGCGCCTACAAAGCGTTTATAATTGAAACTGTGTTGTGTTCTCTACTTGATCGTGGAAGAATACGATTTTCAACTAACAGCAGTCGAAAGTGAAAGACTGAATAGTTGTAAATCGAAAAAATATGTACTGGACGAGAGTCCATAGCTTGAAATAGATTAGTTTAACAACTGGAGTAGTCGTATAAAGAATTACATCTACATAATTATCCAGTATTTGCGTATTTCAATTGCCAGTCTACGCATACCTACGTTGATCAAGCGCCATATTTGGTAGTGGCTGGTTTTTCGACAAGTCTATCTCACTGAAGCATGTTGATGCTACTAAAGCTTGTTAATGAATCACAATGGGAAATCATAGATAAAGTAGATCAGTAATTGATATCGACCGAGCTAGCAAGGCGACTATGAATGATGTTCAATATTACCACACACTACACGTGAGCATAAGTCACCAGACTAATAGAAAAATGTGTTTGCATATGTAAAACCCAATCGATTAGATTAAAGTGTATATGCGAATTAATAACAACCTGCATTTCTTTAGTCGGTATTATCAATCTAGAATTTCTGTCTAACTCGGTATTAGTACATTTGTCTGTGTTACTATAATAAAAGACCTAATCCCATAATCTTCGATTTGTCATGATACGACTACCTAATCTATCATATATTACGTTGAGGTCGAACGATAGTCCTCACTAGTCCTGTCACGACAACCGGCAGTATGACGTTTGTCACATCTGAAGGATACACTTTGGCTATGAACAGAATAATATACTCAATACAAAAAGCAAGAGGTCACATAAAGTGACCACGTCTGCATGCCATGTCATTCCAATTAACGTTTCCGCGTAAAACATTTCTCATTTTCTCTAAAAGTTGCATGTTAGATATAAGTCTCCTAAGTAACTATCTGTTCAGCCTCAAAGATCGTACAGTTACGGATCAATACTACTACAGATTAATAGTTGCGGGAGATGTATGACGCAGAGTACATAATAATGATCTGGTGACGATGGATGATAAGCTCCTTCATCAACAGTGTGCAACGTAAAACTAAAGAGGTCGGGACAAATGTCACAAACTAACAAAACTACGTTTTTTGAGGACTTGTTCGATGATGTGTAAGGCTATTTGTTAAAATCAAGAGAACACAGGGCATTGACGGTACCCTATGATTTCTACCTGCTGTAGACTGTTTTCGAATATGATTGTGCATAAAGTTCGGTTTATAGGCTTCATTAAAAAACAAATGAATCTTTTCAGAGTTAACACATGTTCCATCCTTCCTCCTGATGTTTGAAATCAACCAAAAAATGAAGTAAGCCAATTCACAATGACTTTCATAACTCACTGTCTAAGCGCATATCGGTACCACAAAACACTTTTGAAAGCGTTTCATAATATCAGGACATGTACACAAGGAAGTGAACTGGGTTATTTCAGCTCATTACAAAAAATACTTTAAGTTTTAATCAGCGGTGAAAACAAATTTGGCCTTGAACAGCTGCTAACTCGTAAAGATGGTATTTCGTAGAGATGTTAAGTACCAGATTGCTAAAAAGATTTTGAAAAATGTTCCAAATGATCACTTTCTTCCCCCGCCTTATCAGGTGTGTAAATGTGTTTCTTTATTTACATGGGCTCGAAATTTCACAATAATGCTCAGTTTTAATTACTAGGGTAGACTAATTTATTGCCTAAAATTTTCAGCAACATCACCGTACATTGAAAATACCGGTCTCTTTTGTTGCTCAAGTAGTCAAGTACCATTTTTACACAAGTTCATCTTTACTTCCAAACTTTCCTGTTCATGAACTATATCACTTATTGACATAATTATCTATCTCTTGTCAACGTAATTGTAGCTCATCTCTTATTCCATGTTACCATGCTTATTTTTGGCTGGGACTCCTAAATATTTTCATTTAGGTAGTTTCATAATCTGAAATGTGAGGTTTTCATTCAAACATAAGTTAATTTTGTGTGATTTAATTTTTCTCCAAAAGTGGGGCTTTGAGAACCCCTACATTAAAGTGTGAAAGAAATTATGTTGGTATATGCTCACTGGGACCCATTCTGCTAAGATTGAGATTAAAAATCAGAGCGTTTATCGTGGACTACAAGTCTACCAGTACTGCTCTCTTAATAACCTAACAAGCAATCAATGAAAATGATATCCATTATTTCTGCAAATATTATAGTACAGACTTCTTGGTGGTGTGTGTATTCATTTTAAAGTCTTTAGTGTGGGGAGTAAATATATTGTTTAATACATTGATAATCACTCGATTTCAGGCTTGAGTACTGTGTTATCCGTCTCTAGAGAAATATACATTTTTATATCTGCTTTTCTTTGGCGATATTACCTCGATGTATTTCCGATACGTTGAACGTTCATGGCAATACTTAGTGTGGTCTGTGATTCCGTTTTTCCAGCATCTAATGTCCGTCAGTTAATGATGTTATTATGTATTTATTTGCAGTTACCAGTTAGACTTTGTAGCAACGACTTAGATTTTTAGACGTTGACATACTAAAAAACTACATTTTGGTAACTTTTTTTTACATTGAAAACAATTTTACTATTTATAAAAACGGTCTGTACAGGTGATCAGCTCGCGTTCAGGTTTTTTTTCCATAAGTATGCAATCTAAAAAGGCTGTGAAGACATTTATTCATGACTAAAACACCATTTTCACCTAATTTGAGCCATGCTTTGAGGGCGATCGTTAAAAAATTTCTTTCTTAAACGATTTTTCATAACATCATTGTTTTTTTTTCGTCCGTCACTATATCGACATTTTTGAAATCTTGATTTTTTGTGCATTTCTGTCGGTCGCAACACTAATTCTGATTCGAGTTTGTTCTTAAAAGATTTCAATTTTCAAAGGTGGTTTTCCTCCAGATTATGTGTACGTGGAAATCCTCACTTTTAGATGAGAGTGGTCATACTTCACTATTTTTGTTTCTAAACATAATCTTTGGGTAGAAAATAGTAGAACGTGTTGTTTTCGAATTTGTGTTGAAAAATGGAACAGTTAGCCCCATACTTTCGGAAAACGTGTGTATTTCCTGTTTAGTCAGTTTGCACAAAATCACTGATTTTGCACATGTCATAATCCTTATGGTTTTAACATAACGTCTGCTGTACCATACACAAAATTATTACCTGCTTTTTTTGTTTCGTTACTTCTGTTCGCACTACTTATCATAGCTAGACCTACTAGATGCTGCCTACGAAAGAAATACAATTATATGCTCATCAAATGAACTGAATAAAATGTTTTTCGTCGTAAATCTAATCCGCGAAATGCGCTTTGACAACCCGGGAAAGCAAGTACTTTACTTCACTGATGGTTAGTTTTATATTGTTAAGTGTACATAGTTTCCTTTTAGACGCTAAAATGAATTCAATCGACAATTTTTTCACCCATCATACTGGATTATCTTGTTATGGTTTCAAATATGATGAACAAAACAACATAAAGAAAAATTTCATGGATTGGTTAACTTCTGTTGTACGGAAATATGATATTGTTTTATTGTCACCTTGGCTGATTCCGGTCATCATAATGTTATCCTCAGTTAATTTTTTCTCAAAGTTTATTCACCAGGTAAGCTTTTTAACTCCCTAGCATATCGGAAAAATCAACACTGAATTTTCCGCCAAAGTTTATTTAGCTAGATAATCTTTAAAGTTCACACAGTGTGATCATCTTCAACTACCAAATCTACATTAAAATTTCCCACGGGAACTGATATTAAATTAAAACCCATAGGTATATGTTGAGGCAGTTGTTTAGATTATTCGGTTTCGGAGCCTTCAATCACAGGTTTTGGTTGCTTAATGAACATTATCTAGGAAATCCTCAGCTCTTGTAAGAACTCATTAACAGTAAGATAGACTACATATATTTGTACAACTGTTCCTAAGTGTATTTAGTTCAATTTCAAGTAGCGTGGTACTAAAAAAGCCAGTCACTATGAATAGGCAATAATCGACTTAGTTAATGGGTTTTTACACTGTAATTTTCCTAAACTCAAATGTTGTACAGTTAGATGAAGTCTAGTATGAGGATATTTTTTTATATTGAAGGGGTATTTTAATACTGATGGTAAAGTCCTAATAAATCCTCAACGTCATTATTTTAGAATTTTATTAGCTGATCAATTTTTTTACTAGATACTTCTTAATATGACCAGTTTTGTTTCGTGAAGAATGAATGGTGTCTCTCCCATTCAGTCAAGATTACCGTTGAAGTTGGTTCAATATATCTGAAACAATCTTACGTATACTGGATTACTAAAAAACTGATTAATACGAGTTTTGTGCATAATTTTTTCCTTTCAGTATTCTTACCTCCTGGTAGTCGATGAATGTCATATGGTTTTAGATTCAAGTCATCCATTATCAATAATGTTTGGACCAAATGGTCCGATGTTTCAAAACACAGAAGACTTTGAACAAACGGTTACCGAACCAAATCTGAGTGACTTTAATGTACCAGTAACCGGAAAAGTCAGAATCTTATGCTTTACATCGGCCTTGTTACCCAGAGAAATAACAGATCCAGAAAAGGTAACCAAAATCTAGAGACGTAGTCCTTATATTTTTTAGTGTTTGTCTGGTCAAACCTAAATGCATTTTATAGTCCCATATTTTTATTTCCTTTGAGATTATAGATCGTGTCATTCTGTAGAAAAAACTGGTTATAAAATAATAGCCAAAGTAACATTCTAGTATACAGTTTTGAGGGAATTCTTATCATATAAGGCTGTGCGACATCTGGCCTAAATGAACAACTATTTATACAATATATCCGACTTTAAATTCTAAATAAAATACTTTTGTGTTTCACAAACTACCCAACGTTGAAGATGTCCCAGTCACCGAAATCAAACTCTGATATTTAGGTGATATATGTTTTCTTGGGTTTTATTAAATGTATCAATGGTTTATACTTCTGTGAAGTTGCACTGCATGACAAAATAGCCATTATTTCACACCTTAGTTTTAAAGTGCTTTTCTTTTGTATCAGACCAAGATGATTGTTGATTTTGAGAGTTCCTCCCGAAATCATCTATCGGAATTGCTGTCGACTTTATTTATTTATTTGAACACATAAATATTGGTACAAGAAGGCACCAAATAGATATGCGTCACACAAAGCATTCGATTTGTGTGAGGGCTGGGATACTGTCCAGGTGCACGAACCGAAGCAGGTGGTTTTCTTAGGGAGCCACTCATCGAGCCTTTGACCTAAAGGTCTAATCCACAAGGCAGTGGGGTAACGTCAGGAGATGCAGTATCATGGTAGCTGGTGACCAAAAATCGGTTCATATCCCATTTATTCCTTCAGGATACTGAAGCCCAATTGCACCATTGGTTTAGAATCAGGGTTTTCCAATTCCCCTAGGTGAATCCTTCGTATCTACCAACCCGTTTAAAGAGCCGGACATTCACTTTTCGTCCTCTCAATTTTGTAAACAACACCCGTGCCGCGAGAAGGCAATGGTTGTATGCACGTGGCCATTTGAGAGCATTTTGAGAGGGAGAGCTGACTCTCCCCACTGTCGGCCGCACCAGGGCGTTTGCGGGCAAATATAATGTCGCCTAAACGTCAAATTAGTTTTATTATGTTCACTTATTAGTGTAGCATGTTTCTTGGTTTCCTATTGTACTAAACACTTCCTTAGTATTACTAATAAAGAACTAATAAAGAACAAACCAAACAAGGCAAACCATTAAGAGTCGTCGAGTATTATGCAGCGGTTTTATCTGTGTATAAAACTAATCACTTCCCAATTATATACCGAATAGAATCAAAATTTTTAGTACTTCTATCCTTTATGCTAATTATCACCGAATCAAAAGACTCATTTTTCAATTTTCGTTTATTTACAAGCAGTACTTAACGCTATTAATGAGTGCTTATCCTCAACCCAATTCACCACAACACCCGAAATTCTTAAATTTAATACACCGTATTAGTCTGAGCTTTCATGTTTGTAAAATTTCGCGATGGAAAACAAAGACTATTCAGTGTTACTTTGTTTTCAGTGCTCCTTTAGCTAATGTCAGTCTGCAGTTGAAGTTTTCTTCAATCCAAGCGGACCATCGTATACTACTTAATTCAAATTTTTCTGAGTTGTTTGTATATTTGTAGAATTTAATGCATAAGTAACACCAGTCTCTCTATCTTTATTTTTCAAAAGGCACAATTACGCTTGCAAACACTTGAAAAAAGAACTAGTTGTCAACTTGAAACTGCTTCAGAGTTATTAACTATGCTTTCACTAGGTGCGAGACCCCAAGAACGTGTTATATTGTGTTCCAAATCGTCCTCAACTGCTGCAATACCTTTCCATCAGTTTATGTTAGGAATTTTTCGAGAGATTAAAGAATTCATCACCGATATAGAATCCAATCTACCTTGTACAAAGAGTTCATTAATTGGTGATTCTACATCTGTGGTCATTAATTCTGGAGGTTTTCGTATTTGTGTACTTGACTATTGTAAACGTGCTATATCACAGTGTGAAGAAATATTAGATGAATTAGGCTTATGGTGTGCTGCACAAATTGTTCGTGTATTTGCTAAACACTTAATTGCATTAGACCGACAGCGTAGTGAAGTTTTTAAGAACTGTGAGTCGGTGAATAATGAAAAAGAGAAAGAAGATAAAGAACAAAATTCATCTACTTCTTGTAAATCATCATATAAAGCAGATGTACTTAAAGATAATGAATATTCAATTACTATACCTAAAGTAAATGATATTGAAAATCGGATATCTTATCTTTTACGTCATACTGTAACACAGATGTGTTTTCTTAGTCGTTTATTTCAAATGGAATTTGATTCGTAAGTTACCATTATCTTTTGTATAAACATGTAGTCTTTCGCCACTTTTAGATTTTACTGATTACTGTTGTGGTTATAGTAGAATTTTTCCTTTGACAAATTCATGTTTGGTTGTATTGTGGCTTTCTTTGCTCTTAAACTGTGTTTACTGTAAGTCCAACTGTACTACTGTCATGCTATTTGCCTTTTTTCATAGAGAAACCTTTCAACTTTGTTTAATTACTTGTTTGATTATTTTAAATAGATTTTTGTTAGGAAACTCAAGGTTTGTAGAAATCAGTGTACTCAAAACAGCACTCTATGTCCTATCACTGATGCTACTGTTAATGCAAATCCAAAAAAATCTACGTTCCAGATATATGATTTCTAACCATTAAATCATAAGTCCTCAACTTTCATTTCATATAGTTTGTCTTGGGCATATAGATCAGAATTAGAACCCAGTAGTTTTGGGACTATGTTATCCAAGAAGTGGCACTAGTCCTTGAACTCTGGCAGCTGGATTGAGCTATGTTAATAGTTTTAGACTACCTGGTTGGAGTCCAGTGGTTAGAGAGTTTGGGTGACATGCTTAAAGATCGCTCTCAATGTCGGAGGTGCATTCACTCGTTATCTTTCTCTAAAATCTGAGTCGCGAAATCCCCTAATACCTTTTTGTTTAGCTTTCGTACATAATCTTTACTAACACATCTGATACTCAGTAGTTTTGCTACTCTGGCTTTTGCTTCGGAATAATTTTATCGCACTGCTTAATTTTGTGTATAACTCACTGGCTGACTAAAACATTAATCATCATTCATAATCTATTGATTTTATATGCACAACCAAACGGGAATAGGGAGTGTTTTGGTTTTAATCGTACGGGTTCACTGGTCTACAGTCGAGTGTTTAAATTACAAGTATGGATTTGACGTCTTGGTTTACAAGTGAACAAATAGATTGAGGGGTAATGGTCAAAACGTTCTTTTTTAGTCACCGAATCACAGGTTTGAACCATATCCACTTTAGATAACTGGGTAGTATAACTGTAACACAAAAGGTGTGGTCAGAAACTGGTTACACAACTGTTTAGTTGATTACTGGGTTACATTACTCAAAAATGTAACAAATATAATTCCGATATCTAATCTTCGTCTGTCAAGTATAAACTTTGATATTAAATTTGTGCTTTAAAAGGATAATTTGATAGATGTGTTTAATTCTCTTTCCTATTCGCTATCAAACACTTCTTTTCCATCCTTGATTTATTTATAGTCTTTACTTAAACTGTCATTGATCGGTAGTATTTTTGATTAGTTCCATTCTACGAATATATATTTTGTAAAACAATATTCTAGAATCAGGAGTGTAGTCTACATATATCTATAAATGTAAACCACTCTTAAATTTCACTTATAGTTATTTTTGTTATTTTTTCAATAGGATATTAACGTTGGAAGAATTTCATCGTATGATATCACCTAAGGTATTAAACCTTATTGAACAGTTGAAATTGTACAAACCAAGTATGAATTTCCGTATAGAAGTAGCTGAATTGCCTACTACTAAAAATTCACCGATAATTACAACTAACAAGAAATATCGAAAAGGTGGAAGTCGACAACGTGGTGGTCGTTGTCAAGCATCTAAAATATCACATTCGTCTTCATTGTCGTCAATGGGTTTCATCTCATGTGATGTAGATTCATTGTCCGATAGTATGTCAGATACAATGAGTAGTTTATCAGACGATGATGATGATACACGTAGTGTTCGTAGTTTAAATTCTGCAAAGTAAGTTTACTCTTTCTTTCAAAAGGTAAACCCTAGTTTTTAATATACTAACTCATTTTTAGGTGCAGATTCTTGTGCTTGGCTTTGAGCCACACTCTAAATGTTGAGGGCCAGGGGGTAGGTAAAGCGGGGCTCAAGCGTTGCAAATTAGTGGTTGGAAGACCCCCAAATATCCTGGTACGCCCGAAAGTAGGGAGAGTCCGCTCTCCCTCTCCAAATGCTCTCACATGGCCACGCGTATATAGCCTCTGCCAGAGAAGTCCTACTCACTGCCTTCTGGTGGCGGGGGTGTTGTTTACGAAATTGAGAGGATGGAAAGCGAATGTCTGGCGCTTTAACCGGATCCCAAACCAATGGTGCACATGGGCTCCAGTATCCTGAAGGAACAAATGGGATATGAACCAATCGTTGGTCACCGGCTACCATGGGACTGCATCTCCTCATGATACTCCACTGCCTTGTGGGTCAGACCTTTAGGTCGGAGGCTCGGGGTGTGGCCCCCTAAGAAAACCACCTGCTTCGTCTGGGCACCCGGGCAGTATCATAGCCCTCACATACCAAATGTGATCTGTGTGACGCATATCTATTTGGTGCCTCCTTGTATCAATATCTATGTGTTAAAATAAAACTAAATAAAAAAAGTGGTTGGAAGTCGAACACCTTCATCACTAAGCCACCGCTTTGTTATTGCCTACTTTCTGCTAATACATAGGATGAATTTATTTGTTTGGACACAAACCTTGATACAAGGGGGCACAAAATACATGTGCTCCATACGATAACAATGAGTTTTTGAAAAGATAGCAGATGGGGGGTGATTATAATAATAAGAAGAGCAACGATGAACAGAAATTAATGTATGAGAGTGAAATAATGATAATGATAATCATAACAGTGGGAGAAGCAGTTCGGTTAGGAAAAATACAACCAGAAATAATTCTTTCAGTCAAAGAAGTTACATTTACTTTTATGAAGAAAGTAAAATAAGTTAGAGCAGGATTGCCACTGATTTTTATTCTGAACCATTTCTGATAACATTTAAAGCCACTGTGTTGCACCAAGTCTATGACCCCAGCCAGGGAGTTGTGAAGGACCAACACAAGCCAGTCCTGTACAGTTTTTGTCATACCACGACACCACGTCATGCACTGGCTACCCCTGACCGTTGTTGCTACCTTGACGTGGTGGTCGGGCTTGCCTATCGTGATGAAGCGACTGAGGTATACTGGCTGGAACAACCGTTCCTCAAGGTCCTACCATGCCAGACAGGTCGGTTGAAGAGCCGTAAGACTAAAAGCAACAAAACCAAGGTCCGAAGGCGAAGTCGTACTGCTGACTGTGCAGAGGTGTGACAGCAGTAAGGTGTTTCCTTCAGACAACCAGCATAACAGCGATGCTGCCTTCCCACAAGGAGGGGTGGGGTTAGCAAAGGTCGACCATAAAAATGCACACCTCGCCTTATCCCACGGATATCTGTCTCCGGCGATAAGGTCTCAACAAGTACGGAGCTAACACAAAAATTACTCATAAAAAGGTCGTGTGTGACCGACCTCAAGCAGCTGTCCCTTGGGCACTGCGGTCACGCTCTCAGGTCACTATGACCACCTCTGACTCGATTTCCTTTTCAGGTGCCTCCAGAAGAACCCTTCCACGGTGTGGGCAACCGGGAAGTGATAACCGCCCTCATACCTCTAACAGCACTCAAGACCACTGTATTCATAATCAACCTCCCTCTTCAATTCCTATTATTCCTCCTACATTGACTTTCTACACTAAACTTCCTCTTTTAGCTTCCTCCTCAAGTGTCACCACAGCCAACGATTCTAGTGCTCAAAACACTGTCCCAGGTTTACTGAAACCTCGCTCCAAACTACACATTGGAGCCTTCAACGTACGCACACTATGCCGAATCGGTCAACAGGCTTCCTTGGCTAAAAGCTTAGAATCTCGTACGATTGATGTATGCTGTGTCTCCGAAACACGCATACAGGATCCTAGTGTGGTGATTCACTTGACCTCACCTCGGCAAAACGGAGAGCCGACGAGATACACCCTCCGTGTATATGGCGACCTGACGGCTAGTTCTCGTGGACTGGCAGGTGTAGGCATAGCACTAAGCATGAGGGCGGAACAAGCGCTATTAGAGTGGATCCCCGTAAACAGTCGTCTATGCGCTGTTCGGCTAAACGGCTCCGTAAGAACTCGAAAGGATAGGGACACACGTCGTTGCCTTTTCGTCGTTTCTGCCTACGCTCCCACTGACTGCAGTTCGGATGAAGTGAAAGATGAATTTTACAGAAAGCTGTCTGAACTTCTTCAGAAAGCTAAACGTTCCTACATAGTATTCGTAGGAGGCGACTTTAATGCCCAGGTAGGTAGCTTAAACGAAACAGAAAGACATTTAGGTGGGTATTTTAGTATTCCGGCACAGCGAACAGATAATGGTGATCGTCTGCTGCAACTGTGCTCAGACAATCGTTTATTTTTAGCAAACACAAATTTTAAGCATAAGGAGAGACATCGTCTAACATGGCGACCCCCTGCACCAAACCAACGATGGACTCAAATAGACCATATTGCCATCAGTCATCGTTGGAGAGGGTCAATGGAAGATTGTCGTTCATTCTGGAGTACTTGCCTTGACTCCGACCATGCCCTAATACGAGCACGCATCTGCTTGCACCTCTACCTCTGCTTTTTCCAACCGGTCCTAGTGCCGGCAAATAATGTACGATGTGTAACTTTCTGGGACGACATTTGTAGCACATTTCTAAGTCACCGAACTCGGTGTCAGCAATCTTTGAGAGATAACGGTGACCAAACAGAGAGTCATCTCACATCCTCAACTTGGAGAGACCAGGTTTCACAAGCATAGAGCAAAACTGTTCTCATAGATGTGTTGTAGATCCAGCGTTTTACAGCCAAACTAACATCACGAAGGTGCCAAAAATGGCCCAGATTGACTCAATCCGCTCTGGCTCTAACTATACGTGAATTAATCTCATCACTCACGCCACTATTAGCACTTATGCAGCTACCTAGATACACGAACTTCTTGACTACCTCTATCTGCTCACTACCCAGGGTGATCGCAGGATCAGGGTCCTACAAGTCTTGTAAAAGTACTTTGCACTTCGAAGCTGCAAAGCATATACCATACCTACGGACACTAATTGCCAATCGATTAAGTGCAGACTGTATGGTTTGGGTATCATCGCACAGTATGACAATATCATTCGCATACTCAAAGTCGATAAGCCTTTCTCCAGGCAACTGATTCACACCATCACCACTTTTATCCAGTATAGCTGTTTTCAGAACGTCATTGATAGCAAAGTTGAAGAGGAATAGTGAGTTTGGGCAACCCTACCTAACTCCACTACTTGAGTGAAACAATGCGGAGAAGTGGTTGTATATCCTCGCTCTGTCTAGAGTATTTGTATATAGAGCTTCCAAGATGTTAGTAAACTTCTCAGGTATACCCTTCTTCAATAGACAGAAGCCAATAGTTTAGATGCGATCGGAAATGGACTTATCCCCAAATAGTTGTTATAGAAACTATGTAAACCCTTTTTAAAGATAGAGACAACCACCGACTCATTCCACGATGTCGGAACACTCTCTAATTGCCAAACATTTGTAAACAACTCTGTCAGTTACTTAACTAGAAGATCGCCATCATCTTTAAAAAGGGTCGGAGGTAAGTCACCCGGGTCTGATAATTTGTGACGCTTCAAGAGTTGGAGTTCATTGCGGAATTCCGCCTCGTTTGGTGGATCAGTTGTCACGAACAATGGATGGTAGGACAGTCTGATCGATGTCTCCGGGGCAGCATACTAGTTGAACTGCTCTTCGAAAAACCTTTACCATCATCTAAGACGTCGGTAAATGTTATTGACTGCTAACCGGAAACAGGTTGTAGTCCGCGCAAAGTTGCAGTAGACGGTCACCGTTATTTGACCTGCGACCAACAAGTCCCGACTGACCACCTAAACGACTCTCTTCTGTGCCTAGACACTCTACCTATTCATTCAAGTCTCTGACAGGCACCACAATATCGAAGTGTTTTCCTGTTGAAGAACACTTAACTGGTGGCAAAACTCATCCTTGATCGTATTCGGGCTGCAATCTGTCGGGGTATAGGCGGAGATGACGAAAAGACATCGTTTCTCACGCCGATTTCTTTTCACTTTGATGGAACTTTCTGATCTAACAGCACATACCCGACTGTTAATGGGGATCCAATTGATCAGTTCTGCCTTAGCTCTAGCGCTTAGTACGATACCAACGCCAGCAAAACCAAACAAAGCTGCCACTGGGTCCCCGGATAAACGCACTTAAAACAAGCTTTTCAAAGCGACAGATGGAGAGCGAATCCGTAGTACTTCAGGAGTAGGTAGGTGACGTAGTATTAAAAAAAGTGTTATCAAATAATCGTGAATATGATTTGTCTGAATGTGAATTGAGGCAAGAATAATTTGATTTGTGTGAGGGCTGGGGCACTGCCCAAGCTCTCAAACGGAAGCAGGTCGTTTTCTTAGGAAGTCACACCTCGAGCCTGCTACCTAGTGGTCTAATCCACTAGGCAGTGGAACAACGTTTAGAGGTGCAGTCCCATAGTAGCCTATGTGCACCATTGGTTTGGAATCAGGGTTTTCCAACTCATTTGGGTAAATCCTCCGTATGATTCAACACAGTTGACGCGCTGGACACCCACTTTTCGTCCTCTCAATCTCGTGAACAAAATCCGCTGTGAGGTGGTGAGTAGGACTTCCCTGGCAGTGGCTATGTGAGAGCACTTCGAGAGGGAGAGCGGACTCTCATCACTCTCGATCTTACCGGAGCGTAAAAATACAAACTCTTCTTTAAGCTTAATACAAAGCTATTATTATAAAACCGTATCTGACTTAAATCTGGTCTGTTATTACTCATGAGTAAGGTGTACTCTACAACAGCAAAATATTTGATTAATGCTGTCAGAGATCTATTTTTCGTTTATATTATTGCTTTTTCACTCCTAATATGTGTTTCTGGAAGCTTTTTATTTTCCATTTAAACGGAAAAATTAATAATACTGCATTTATCGATCAAATAAACAGGTAGGTAGTTCCATGAAACTAAATTACATTTACATCATCTTTTTCCTTGTCTCAATGAAAAATGGCTTAGGAATAAGGTTACTTACGTACAAAGTATTCAGAAAATATTCTATTTTAATTATAATCCAGCTTTGTTCGATATGATTCTCGACATTGTAGATAAAAGAAAGTACCAAAGTCTTGGATCATTCAGTTACTGTGTGATAGTGGTTATATGGTTAGGAAAAAGTTGACTTCCAACTAGTGTGGGTTGCAAGTCCGAACCCTGTTTAATATACTTAGATCTGATCACTTGGATGGTATCACTAGCTGTTATAATTTCTCTTATTACAACCCACCTACTCTTATTGCTTAGGATTCTTGGACACCGATTCACTCGACAAGTCCCCAAATCAGAACACGGTTGAACAGGAAAAAAATTATATCCCAAATAACAAGCGTAGATGGAAATAAGACATTCAGAGAAACGTTAGTGTATCTATAATTTTTACATGAGAGTATTCTATAGTTTTCTCCAAGTATCCACTCACGCTGATGAGATATGAAACAGCCAATCAGCGTGCACCAACACAATCCTGCATGGAACGTGCTTTGATCCAACCCATATTCCGCTAACAATAGCCGACACATCATGTGTGTAGCTTAAACCGAGGAAGTAAATCTGTACTTTGTAAATGAGTTAACTTTATATGAGTTAAATTCAAACCATTAATTTAAACCATCTGTGACTTGGGTGAAATATCCAAATATGTTTAAGGTGAAATTATTCTTTACTGGCAACCTTCAGTCACTTCAACATGACCTCGAGAGAATAAAGCCTATTTTTAGCTAGTTAGAATACTGATGATTGAATCTGTGGTAGGATTAAGATCTAGGGTTATGGTTGGGTTTTGTTCAGATTTAGGTTTACGGTTAAGAGTGATGTCTAGGAATGTGATTTAAAAATGCTTTTTAAGTATGTGGATGGATATATATATGCAGTTCTTCAATTTTAAATATCAAAAAGCTTTAATTTACCTTGATGATTCTTTCTAACCTTTCCGTGTTTACTACTTTTAAACGTCTCAGTAACCAAGTTTTGATAGGTTTCACTCATGTCTTACTTAGCACTTAAAAATATCTAAGCTGTTCGTCACTGTGTTTTAAATTTTGCAAGAAAATGAATAAGCCTTTATCTTAAGTCTGGTTCGTTTATCAATCAGTATACCTTTACTGGTTCGTGTGCAATGAGAGAGTTTGAAAATATCAAAAATGTGTGATTATTATGCCATATGTGTTCAGTATTTCCACTGTCTTGTCATCACTAGTCAATGTGTATGTAAAACAATATTTTAAGGATTAATCATTGTAGGTATCATTACCAAGGTTTGATTTGATAATTTCAAATAAATTGAGCATTGGGTAGATTGTTATAAATAAATAATATATTTGTAATAACCCAATGAGTAGAAACGTTAGATTTTCTGGGGTTTCGTGACTTAGTGTAAGTCACCAAATTAATTTGGTTATTTATTCTCTGAAGAAGTAACTTACACTAAGTCACGAAACGTCAGAAAATCTAATTTTCTACTCATTGGGATATTACAAATATATTATTTATTTATAATTAATCATTGTATTAAAATTGATATCCCAGCTCAGTAGTCTAGAGGCTAAGCATTTGTTCTCGAGACCGAAGATCCTGGGTTTGAGTCCAGCATTCAAGATCGTAAATGCGCACTGTTGTGTTGTTACATATTGAGGAAAAACGGCCGTCTATTGCTTTCAGACTTTCAATAGTAACCTAACATTGGTCGGTTCATCATCTCAATTTTAACTCAACAATCTCCACAATCCATATACTGATAACAATACAAATAATGTCAATTTTGTACAGTTATTCGACGATACACTTAACGGTCATTTGTTTGTCAGTCTGTTATGTGAAGCAATTACATAAATTTAAATAATCATACAGCTTCATATGTTCATGTGTTATTCGATTGCATTTAATTATAGAACAATTATAATTTGTTTTTGTACCAATATCCTGATTCATTTAATTTTATCTATTCATTTATTTAATACACATAAATTTAGGTATAACTGAGCACTAATAAAAGCATGCACCATGCAACTAAAGAGATGATAAGATTATGAAGAAATGAAGGAAAAATAAGGATTAAAATGGAGAAAACCAAGTGGTCAATAATAATATTAAAGTGAAGATACTGTTCACGCTCGATAGACACTCAAGGGAGATTTTTACAGTTAAGGGCATTCATCTCACCGGTTTTTTTTTTGAAAGATCAGTTTCAGTTTGGAAAGGACAGGAGGCTTGATGGCCTGTGTTAGTCCTGGCAATTGTGTTCTCTCAGTTGATCCAACTTTCTTTTGAAAGAATCTACGGATGGAGCTTCAACCACGTGTTGAGTTAATGAATTCCACTCGTTGATGATTCGGTGGGAAAGTCGATAATCAGCTGACAAGTAATGTTCTGGGCTTGTGAACTTTTTTGGAGTGTCCTCGTAAATTCTCTGTTTTGGAAGATAAGAAAAATGAGGGCATATCAGGTGCAAATTTATCACTAAGCAATTTGAAAACTGTAATCAAGTCGCCTCTAGTTCTACGATATGACAAAGGGAATAGGTTTAGCTTGGCCAGTCGAGCATCATACGGAAGCTTCGCTATTCCTGGAATCAGCCCAGTTGCTGTTCTCTGGACCTTTTCCAAAAGCTCACTGTGTTTTTTTAAGCAGGGGCTAGCCGCTTGTATGCAGTACTCAAGTTTAGGACGTACGAACACTGTGTACAAAGTCAAAAACGTTTTAGCGTCGACATGAGTAAAAGCCCTACGTATTGACCATAAAGTTCTATAAGCTTTGGCGGCTATTGCACGGCAGTGTGCAGTAGTCTTCAGATCTCGGCTAACGATGACTCCTAAGCCATTATGTGTCTGGACAACAGGTAGCTCAGTGTTATTCATCGTGTATGTATCAGAACCTTGATGACCGATATGCATCACAACACACTTGGAGGTATTTATCAGCAGCTGCCAGGTATGAGACCATTCGGTAATTTCTTCAGGTCATTTTGGAGTTCTAAGCTATCATGCTTACATCGTATCGTTCTCCATATCTTGACATCGTCAGCATGTAGCAAGACCGATGATGATAGTAAGCGAGGAAGGTCATTGACATACAAGAGGAATAGCACTGGCCCCAAAACTGTACCCTAGGGCACTCCACTAAGCACAGTTTCCCAGCTAGATAATTTTGACTTTACCCGTACTCTTTGTTGGCGCCCAACAAGGAAGTCTTCTTTCGACGTCAATAGATTGCCTCCAATTCCGACATTTTTTAGCTTATATAACAGCCGGGTGTGTGGAACCTTGTCAGAAGCTTTGCTGAAATCGATGTAAGCCACGTCTACAGGTAACTTTTGGTCCTTAAAAGCGCACCAGCTTTCTCGAGTGACTAATAAGTTAGTGAGACAAGAATAACCTATTCTGAAACCGTGCTGTTTCTCCGAGAGGATTCGGTTTACATCGAGGTATTTAAACAGCCTTTTCCGAATAATCTTTTCTAAGATTTTAACAACCACACTAGTTAGGCTAACGGGTCGGTAATTCTCAGGTTTATGTTTCGTACCTGTTTTGAAGACAGGACTTACTATGGCGTTCTTCCAGTCTTTTGGTAAACGACCCTGCGTTACGGATAGCTTAAAGCATATACTTAAAGGGTTCGCAACGAAGTTAGATAATTCCTTTGGTAGCCTAGGATGCAATTCATCGGGCCCCATGGATTTACCTATGTCAAGCTTATTTAGCAGATCAAAGACATCGAGTTCATTAATGGTCACGCTATCCAGTGTGTGTGTGTGGGGGGGTTGTATGCGCTGACGGGATGGGTGATTCTACGGTATATACATTGCTAAAGTAGTTTGAGAACACTTGAGCCTTACCAAAGTCATCTTCCACTAATGATGCGGCAGTACTGTCTCCCCATAGTGCAGGAATACTTCCTCTTCTTTTTGTCCTTTGGTGTATATAGGAATATAGGCGTTCAGGACATTCTATGGATTCCTTGACAATTTTTTTCTTCGTACAGCTTTCTAGACTTACGGAGGGTCGAGGAACAGGTATTCCTAGCTTTTCGGTACTGAGATTTTGTCTCATCAGTCCCCAGTAACCTAAATCTATCCCACATTTTTCTTCTCTTACGGAGAAGGATGCGGACCACCCTATTGAACCATGGTGGGGAGTTTCTTGGCCCCCTTGGTATAGTCCAAGGAATGTGGGGTGCGGTAACATTTAAATATAAATTTCGGAATGCATCCCAAGCCGTTTCAATTGAGGACGCTGGGTCTATTGTCCATTCTACTAATGATGCCGAGTGCATGATATCTGGTATGCTTGCTTTCCAGACGTTAGGTCTGAATTGAGTTGACGCTTGATCATGATTGACAGTTATATGGAAGTCAAAAGTTAAAACTGCATGATCACTTTTACCTAGGTGTGGCATGTAAAGGAGGTTCGCAACGTCATCCTCATAGTGAGTTAATATAAGATCTAGTAAGGATGATTCAGTGTCCGGGTCGTACCTAGTCGCTTCTTTCATATGTTGCACCAGGGCACATGATATAACCGCATCAACTAGTTCCTGCTCGAAGGAATTATCTGATGATTCGGTTCGCAGATTTCCCCAGTCTACCATAGGTGCATTAAAGTCCCCTAGGATTAGACATCGACCACTTCGCGACCAGTTTTTGAGCCTGTTTAGCAGGACATCATTTATCTCACAGTTTGGACTGCGATAGACCAAACCAATGAGCAGCTCTTGCCCCTTGAATTTCAAGCGGTAACTAACCAATTCACACGTCCCACTTTCATGGGATACACTATCAATAATGACAAACGGGATAGCATTCCTAATGAATAGAGCTACTCCCCCTCCTTAACGCTTATGTATTCTGTCGGTCCTTACTAAAGTAAAACCCTCAAAATCGAGTTCAATACTATCTATAGACTGTGTCAGCCAGGTTTCTGTGACTGCGATTATGTCTGGCTCTGCAGAGTCAATCTGTTCACCTAGTTCCGATCGCTTATTGAGCAAGCTTCGGGCATTAGTGTAACAGATCCGTAGCCTGTTTAAGTGGCTTCGGCATCATTCTCTGACGAAGCCTCACAACCCGAAAATTTACAATTTTCAGGTCCTTTTCGCCAGCGTCTAACCTAATTTGTAGTTCTTTTTCGGCTTCCCGTCTTTTTACACGGTCTGCCAACGGCAAGTCCTTTCGGATAAAAACTCCCGAACCCTTGAATTTATGTCCATTCTGTAAAATTAAGTCCCTTTCATTCAAAGATTTGAATACTACTTTAAGCAGTCTAGATTGATTAGGCTTCAAGTTCGCTAAACTACCTAGTCTATATACCTTTAGCAAGGTGACTCCGAAGATATTTTGAGGCATGAGTTGATTAAGTAGCTGTTTTTTCAGGAAAATGTCATGCTCAAAACGAGTTTTTGGTTCGGAGCTTTCGCTCTCCTAGATCCTATGAAAAATGATTGATCTGTTACTGTGATCAGCCTTCGATATTTCGACTTCTTTTGTGGGGGCAGGGTTCCCTTTTATATCGTTTTTCTGTTTCTTCCTTACAACCTGTACCCATTCGTCAAGGTTGCTTGGAGAAGCAACCACAGTCGCGTCAAACATACTGTCGGATTCCGGAGGGTTTTCGATGACTTGGGAGGTCAGGTTTGGTGTCCCCTTAGAAACTGATTGAGCCTTGCGGTTGCGGCTTCTATGTGTTTCTTTCTAGATACCATTTTGAAGACGTGGGACAGAAGAAACTTTTTTCCTTGAGTTTTTTGTGCGGACAGAACTATAAGAAAGTCGCTGTTGGCTTCCATTTTGATCCATAATTGTGATAATGTCTCAAGCTTTTATTTTAATATTCAATTTCTCAGAATTTTTATTTGTCCTTACCATTACATTTATTCCTCTTAAGCTTTTTGTTGTTTATATGTGTGTTTTCACCAACAGATCTCGCCTTTCTACGCAATCCATGAAAAATTTGAATTCCTCATCCAAAAGTCGTAAACGTAAAAGTATGTTACGATTTTAGTGTAATCTATGTAAATTCTACTGAACTAATAATTGTTTAAGTAGAAATTGAGAAATTTTTTTTTTTTTAAATTTTGGCACATAAAATTATGTTGGGTCAATCAGATATGGGCCAGAAAAATTAGCGCACGCTACCAGCCATTTCACTTTTTAAAGAAGGACATTCCGTTGGTTAAAAATGTGACTTCAGTTTCTGAGGGAAAGAGTTGCTTATTTACAAATGAATGTACGTATATGCTTGATTCGGTTTTAGTCAATAAAGCTTGCTCTCACTCTCCTGGTCTTCTCATTCAAGTAGCTGATTTGTTGTTTGCGTGCGTATCAGAAGGTTGTATATCACTATCAAAATCGGACAACCGCGAAACATAATAAATAGTTAGGTTTTTGTTCAAATGTCTGTATAAAAATTTCTATAACTATGAGAGCCATGTGATTAATATTAGTATCCTTCAACTATCTTTTCTCTACCAACTGCTAAAAAAGGAGAGTGATTTCTATCTACCCTCAGTCATATCAGGGTATTCGAGTATTTACACTGTTTTTGGTACTCAGCTGTATTAAATTCTGTGTGCACTAAGTAAATAGGAGAAATCTGTTAATTTTTAAAATTTATTTTTCATTCTTAGATAGATCGAACTCTTTAATTAATTCGTTCAATTTACACGATCTTCATTTTGTTCCCGCATCTACACTAAACAATGGCGGTATTAGACCAGATGTTGATCCTTCCACATTAGTTTATCGTGCTGTTTTGAATACTGATAATCGACACAATAAAAATTATAATCGTTTCAAATTCACTGGTCAAGAATCATCTGATATGACTGCTTCTACAAACAATAATAACGATATCTCATTTAATCGTCTCTGTGGTTTAATATTAGTCCCATGTCAATTTTCAGCTTATGCATTATCTCGTTTGATTGATGAATTATGTATATGGGATGTTGATTTATATTTTATTAAAATTGGTCATTTATTCTGTCGTCAAACTTTATTGAAAGAAGATAATGATCTGTCAACAACAACAAATCAAACATTGAATAAAACAAAACATGGTACAAATTTCAATTCATATAAAACACATGTAAAATTTAGTAATGAACCTGTGAATAATAATGGTAAGAAATCTGTCGAATATTTCCTGTATATGTAGTAAACAATATTTCTTAATTTAAGAAATATTTTAAAAGATACTTTTTATTAGACACATTTAGGGTTAACTATGTTCAATGTTTAAGTTTGAAGCTATTTCTGTCATTCTGAATTTTCTACCCCATGATATAGATACATGAATTTTATTGTCAGTCAATCAGTCATAATGAACATAGGAAGTGGCATAGGAACATAATTATCCAGGCAGCTAAGGTCACTAATTCAGCTTCTTCTTCTTCGGGTTCATCCTCTGACTGATCCATGTTGTCACAATACGCTAATTAGCGCAATGATATGAAAATAACCAGTTAGTTAGTATAAATAAGTCAAAACAACAGTAATGTCAGTAATTGTAAATAAGATTAAACATTGCATGATATGATTAGGAATGAGACAATGAATTCACGAAATAAAAAGAATGGAAAAATATTGAAACTGACTTTGAATCATGTCACCTAAAATGGTCACTAACCACTGATCATGATTTTCGAGTGTCTTAATCACATACCATGCCCCTACCAAAGCAGCTCAGAACCGTATTCATTGAATTCATGAACTGATATCTCGTCTTGGTTTGCCAAACCGTACCTCTTGTTCCAATTTACTCTATATCCTAGATGTTAAACAAGGAGGGGAAAGTTTTGAACTAAGCTTATGGTCTGAATCTGGTAAAATAACATTGGGCAGTTACTTGCCGTATTTTAAATCAATCAGTTGTAAATATCTCAATATAACAAGAACTTAGCCTCTGTCCGAATAGCATAATGATAACATCTCAGTCTATGAAAATGGATCACTCAAGTTTGAATACACTAAAGGGCGTTAGGTTCTTCAAGACTCCATTAACTTTTATTAACGAGTTTCAACTAGCACAAAATCTTAGTTGGTCAGGGTTTTCTGCCGATTATCTCCAACCATTTAATATTTAAACATAATGTAAGCAATAATCAATATATTTTTTGTTATATCCCAATGAGTAAAAAAATTGTATTTCTGGCGTTTCGTGATTTTAATATAAACCACTTCTTTAGAGTAAATAAAAAATGTTGAGTTATTTAGACTACTGGTCACATTCAAGTTTGACCAATACCAATAAGTAGACAACGATAACATTGATCACTATACGGTAATCGTTCAATTGTATTTACTGTAGGATTTAATTGTGTGTTTTTTCATTTTAAAACTATTTGAAATTACAGTTAATTTTTATCTATTTCAATTTACAGATTCTTCAACCAATAATAATAATAATAATAGTAATTGTCGTAATCCATTCTCTGTTAGTCAAGAAGAAACAATAACTAATTTTCGTCGTGGTGCTATCAATTTACTAGTAGCTACTCAGGCAGCAATTTCAACTGTAACCACCAGTGGCACTGAATTGCCACGTTGTAATTTAGTTATTGCATTACGTTTACCGAATAGTTTAGCTGAATACTTGTCCAGTAAAGCCAGATCAAGATTGGTTAATTATGGTGCAAAAGTTATTTATCTTATGGATTATGATTCTATTGAAAAGATTAATAATAATAATAATAATACAAATAACCAGTCAAATTTAAATGATAAACAAAACAGGACAAAACAGAAAGATGATCATTCTACTGTTGATTCAATGTATAGCAATCATATAAATGATCAATTTTTGGGCAAGTAAGTGTTATTCTTTCTTTTTTCCTCCCTCAAAATTGCTTTTATCAACCTTTATTACTATTAATATGACTTTGAGTTATCACATTGTTGATGTGTAGTATTGAACTTAAATCATTATTATATGTTGACATATGTGTATACTTCATGAATTGCCTCAATGTAACCATCATATCACAAGTTACTTGAAATTAAAGTTACGAAGTTCAATTTCCTATGTAGACATCAACACATACTAAGATGTTGCCGTTATTTACAACTAACTGGTGTGAGTCCCCAATAGGCTGAAACCCGTGTCTTAAATTCCACTGCTAGTCATCCATCTATTCCAAGTAGCTTTACCAATGTTTATCATTTTAAAATGATTATTTTGTTTTTAGGTATTTGTATCTTGTAATGTGTTCTGTAAAAAAATTATTTTCCATTTTTGTCTTTACAAAAATACTTTTTAGTTTTCAACAACTTGAACAATTGTTACTTCAACGATGTAGAGGTTATGATGTATTTGCAGATGAACATGCTATTGATCCAACGGTAGTTGACAAAATTTTACCGCCAATTTTTCCTCGTGGTCCACGTGGTCCAAAAGTTAGTTATCCAGTTTCTATACAGACTAGTTTCCTGATACATGTACACCTATTTTGCTATTTTATTCATGCTATCAATTACCTACTTGGATTCTTCTTTTTTTAAAAAAAACGAAAGTCTCAAGGTGGCCTAGTCGGTACCTGACACTAATCCATGAAGCAACTGATTGCTAATAACAATCTCTAACGAAATGTAATCTTGATTTATCCTTCAGGAAATATTACATCACAAATAACATGACATGAAATTGATCATAATAATCCAAACACATTCACACTCTTCATTTCCTTTTAAATAATGACGATTTCATCAACTCACATCTAACTGCTGCGCATCCACCTGTATCTTTTATTTAAATCTGTTGATGTTTCTCACTATTTTGTTAACCCACTGTTTGTGGGTACTACGGAATATGACAACGTAAACAAGTTTATCTTTTCCCAAAGCTTTTCTGTATATCGCGTGAGTCTGTTCATATTATCTCAGTCAGTCACAACTTAGAACTAGGTACATATGTACATCGGTTCGAGTTGAAATGTCCGATTATCATAAAGAGGTGACATTGTCAACCCAAATCCCACAATAGAAGAGGTAGTAGCACTTTCAGCGGTGACTAAAAAGATTAGGCATCGAAGATACGATTCGGGAAGAAAACATAAATTAGTAAAATAAAAGCACAAAGACGTTATAAGGAATTTTGAATCCCAGAATTTCGGGTTGACAAGGAATGGATAAACCTGCGCCATTGCAAAAGATTCTGAGCATGTCACTCAAAGTGTCCAACTACTCGTTGCGATAATTATGTGGACTCCAACCAGGTAGTCTACACTCATAAACATGGTGGCGACTTCATGGACTGATACCATATTTTGGTTTGTTCTCTCCTAGCTTTCTAACAACCTACTCCTACACCACGCAATATCGCCTGTCAAGAAAATCCATAACCCTCTAGTTACAATTTACTCTTTTGTCTAACTCGACTAGGTGTATGCCGAGCTTGACTACCTTCTATGAGGTCGATTTATACACCTTGATTTTAAGTGACACCACACGTAGACATTGAAGAATGTTTCTCGAAAGACATGACAAATCTACATTCAATTCTCAAATTCCGTCTGAATTACTTTACAGGCTTATGTATACAGGTAATCTTGATACAAATCAAGTTATTTCGGATGATTTTTCTTATATTTTGTCTCATTTTCTCTGATCTCTTCAGTTCTGCTTATCCAAAGCAATCAATGTGATCAATCAATACTGTGCACGTCTTCCTAGTGATTATATAACAAGTTTAACTCCGAAATGGTATTGGAAAATATTTCCTCAACCTCAAGGTTTCACTCCTTCATTAACTGGTCCAGGATCAACCTGTGGTTCACTTAAAGATTTACAACCTAATGGAACGTTTAATTTATATCAATGTGTTTTACGACTGCCAATCAATAGTTCAGTAAAAGAGACAATAGTTGTGAGTCTAATATTTCATTTCCTGACCATTTATATCTGGTTACGTCGATATTATAATTGAGGTATTTCGTTGGAGGGGTTTCGCTAATGTTAATTTAATTTGTAGCTGGTATTTATCTTAGACTGAACTAAAATTTTGTTAGGAATTCGTGACATGTGGGATTCATTTATGTTGCAGGTATAGCTTTCATCATCTTTGATATTAGGTGATCGTGATGTTATATCATGAACTGATCGGAGTTGTAAATGTGTATTATTGAATCCAAACCCAAGTGATCTAATGAGTTCTGTAGTTTGATCTCAATTTAAAGGAAATTGATAACTGACGTTTAAAATGGGCGAACTTCCTCCTAGATTTACTGTAATTTCACATCCATTAAAACTAGTAAGGTACGGATAATTACTTGTTGCTCCATATCATAGACAACTCTATTCTAACCTTGTACTTAAAAAGTAAGTCTTGTGAAGAAATATATCAGTAAGTTGTTGTTAATAGAGAATTATGAAATTACAGATACGTCTCGCTGATGAGTGCCAGCTTTCACGAAACATATCATCAAGTTTTCTTAGCAACTGCTTTCAACCATCTTATCGGAAATTCCCGAAACTATTTCTGTACGAATTACATCTTATATCAAAGCATACATTATAAATCCGAGCTTGTTCAACTTTCAATATAAACCCCTTATTCTAATATCTATTCATTTTTTAGTAAATGCTTTTATCTTCATTTGTTATTTACTTACTACTTTTAGGGTGAACCAATGGTGTGTAAGAAACTAGCCAAATATTCAGCTGCCTTCAATGCTATTCACCTTTTATACTTAAGTGGTGAAATGGATTCTAAGTGGGAATTAATCAATCGTGAAACTAATCCCATGCATCATTTAATAAGCGAAAATTATGATAATTTGAAATTATCTTCTCAACACTCTCCGATGAAATGCAAATCATTTTCCCCTTTAAACGATTCCGCTAATATAGACGGTGAATCTGATTATGGGGATTATGCATCGTCAATTGGTTGTTGTGAATCAGCTGATGATGAAGAAGGTGAGATCAAGTCGAACATACAAAATTCTGTTAAACGAAGACAATATTATTATCGTAAAGTAAGTAATAGTGTTGTTGTTCTTGTTTTTGTTGTTATAGAATCATATCTGTTTAGTATTAAATAGATGAAATGTGACTAGCAATCGGGTTATGGATGCGCGTTTCATTCTATTTAGGACTGGTCAGCTAGATGCACGGCTAGTACTGCCATATCTATCTGTATATGTTCTCATCTAACTTTTACGTTCTCAGTATTTTTGCTAAATCAGAATGAAAATTAGAATCAGTTTTCTCGTCTCCAGTATGATCAGTGATTTTTTGGGCATTTATATTAAGAATTTGTCTTAAGAGAAAAGGACCTGAGTTCACAATCGATAGATCACTACACTTGACCACATGATACTCTGGACTCAATTACTTACTTTACTTACTTACGCCTGTTACTCCCAATGGAGCATAGGCCGCCGACCAGTATTCTCCAACCCACTCTGTCCTGGGCCTTCTTTTCTAGCTCCATCCAATTCTTGTTCATTTTTCTCATATCTATCTCCATTTCCCGGCGTAATGTATTCTTTGGTCTTCCTCTCCTCCTTCGACCTTGAGGATTCCATATGAGGGCTTGTCTTGTGACGCAGTTGGGTGTTTTCCTCAATGTGTGTCCTATCCACTTCCAGCGTTTCTTCCTGATTTCTTCCTCCACTGGGATCTGATTTGTTCTCTCCCACAGTAGGTTGTTGTTTATAGTGTCCGGCCAACGGATCTGAAGTATTTTGCGTAGACAACTGTTAATAAACACCTGTATCTTTTGGACGATGGATTTCGTAGTTTTCCAGGTTTCCGCGCCATACAGTAGAACTGTCTTGACATTTGCATTGAAGATCCTGACCTTGGTGTTGGTTGCTAATTGTTTTGAGTTCCAGATATTCTTCAGTTGTAGATATGCTGCTCTTGCTTTGCCAATCCGTGCCTTCACATCTGCATCAGATCCACCGTGTTCATCGATGATACTGCCCAAATATGTAAAGGTTTTTACATCTTCCAAAGCTTCTCCGTCAATTGTGATTGGATTGGTACATGCTTTGTTGTATCGAAGAATCTTGCTTTTCCCTTTGTGTATATTGAGACCTATTGCTGCTGAGGCTGCAGCTACACTGGTTGTCTTCTCCTGCATTTGTTGTTGTGTGTGCGATAGAAGAGCCAGATCATCTGCGAATTCTAGATCGTTCAGCTGCATCCTAGCTATCCACTGTATCCCGTGCTTCCCTTCAGATTTTGATGTCTTCATGATCCAGTCGATCACCAGGAGAAAGAGAAAGGGTGAGAGTAAGCAACCTTGCCTGACACCGGTCTTTACTTCGAACGACTTTGTCAACTGTCCTCCATGCACGATTTTGCAGTTTAATCCATCATAGGAATTCTGTATGATATTGACTATCTTCTGAGGCACGCCGTAGTGTCGAAGAAGCTTCCATACGGTTGTTCTGTCCACGCTATCAAATGCTTTTTCGTAGTCGATGAAGTTGATATAGAGTGGTGAATTCCATTCAATTGATTGTTCCACAATGATCCGTAGAGTTGCGATTTGGTCTGTGCACGATCTATCCTTACGGAATCCTGCCTGTTGGTCTCGAAGTTGTGCGTCTACAGAGTCCTTCATCCTGTTTAACAATACCCTGTTGAAGACTTTTCCTGGTATTGAGAGAAGAGTGATTCCCCTGTAGTTGTCACAGTTGCTGAGATCGCCTTTCTTTGTTATTATGACCAGAAGGCTTTTTTTCCAGTCTTTTGATACTTGTTCCGCATCCCAAATCTTTCTGAAGAGAATGTGGAGTATCCTTGCAGTTACCGCTACGTCTGCTTTCAGTGTCTCTGCTGGAATGTTGTCTGGTTCTGCTGCTTTGACACACTTGATTTGTCTAATGGCCATGCTGATTTCTTCAATTGTTGGTGGGTAAACATCGATTAGGAGGTCCGTGTGTGCTGCTTTGATTTTGGGTGGGTTCAGTGGGGCTGGTCGATTCAAGAGTTCTTTGAAGTGTTCTACCCACCTGTTTCGTTGTTCTTCAGTGTTGGTGATTATATTGCCTTCCTTGCTTTTCACTGGTCGTTCTGGTTTACGGTGATTTCCAGAGAGTTTCTTTGTTGTTTGTTACAGTTGTCTCATGTTTCCTTCTCTGGCAGCCTTTTCCGCCGTCAATGCCAAATCTTCCACATATTTACGTTTGTCAGTTCTGATGCTCCTCTTCACTTGCTTGTTTACTTCTGTGTATTCAGCCTGTGCCTTGACTTTTTCTGCTCTTGTTCGACTGGTATTGATTGCTGCTTTCTTGTTCCTCCTTTCTTGAATCTTATCCAATGTATCGACCGTGATCCAATCCTTGTGATGGTGCTTCTTTTGGCCCAGAACCTCATGACATGTTGAAGTGATTGCCTCTTTTATCTCTTTCCAGTTGCTCTCCATAGTAGTTCCTTCTCCATTGAGTAGATCATGAAAGGCTTGGAACTTATTGCTGAGGGTTATCTTGAATTTATTGAGTTTGTCAGTATCCCGAAGAAGAGCCGTATTAAACTTTTGGGATATTGTCCTCCCCGTTGTCCAGTGCCTCTTGAGTTTCAATTTCATCTTGGCGACCAGCAAGTGGTGATCTGATGCTATATCAGCTCCTCTCTTTGTTCTCAGGTCCTCCATCGTCCTCCTGAACTTTTTGTTGATGCAGATATGGTCGATTTGGTTCTGTGTGGTGTGATCCGGTGAAGTCCATGTGGTTTTGTGTATGCGTTTATGTGGGAATATAGTCCCGCCTATGACCAGTTTATTGAAGGCACATAGATTTGCAAATCTCTCACCATTTTCGTTCCTTTCTCCCAGTCCGTATCGTCCCATGATCTCTTCATATCCGGTGTTGTCAATTCCAACCTTGGCATTTAGGTCTCCCATCAGAATAGTCAGGTCTTTAGTTGGGCACTTCTCGACGATTGACTGCAGCCTATCGTAGAATTGATCTTTAGCGTCTTCATTGTAGTCGTTGGTAGGCGCGTAGCATTGGATGACGTTCATTGTAATGCCCTCTTTCTTTGTTTTGAAGGAGGCTTTGATGATCCTTGGTCCATGAGATTCCCATCCTATAAGTGCATTTTGTGCTTGTTTGGACAGCATCAATGCAACTCCTTGTGTATGTGGAGCATTTTCTTGTTCATGTCCGGAGTATAACAGCAGCTCCCCTGAAGCTAGTCGTTGTTGTCCGACTTGCGTCCAATGTGTTTCACTGATCCCAAGCACCTCTAAATTGTATCTCCTCATTTCTGCAGCAATTTGGAAAACTCTCCCAGTCTCCCACATTGTGCGAGCATTCCATGTACCTAAATAAATGGTTGCTCTGGTTGTCAGAAGGGGCATCGGCCTCATGACTTCCGAAGAAACTCGGCTTTCATCATAAGGCGTCATAATTCTTCTAAACGAAGACCTCCTGACTCCCAGGGCAGAGTTTAAATGGTTTGAATAATTTTTTCTGGTTAGCGTTTTTTTAGCGAGTTAGTTTTCTACGGGATGGGGTCGCTAACCCCATGCCCAACCCTCCTCATTTATCCGGGCTTGGGACCGGCAGTAGCCCCCGGAAAGGGGCTCCAGGCGGAGTTTCTGGACTCAATAATGTGACCTAAAATCACGAACCAGATTAGACCAGAGTGAAAATTTATCAATACACAGTATGCGGAGTCAAAAATTGTAATGCTTTTTTACATATAAGGTAGCCATCAGTAGAATTATATTATAGAGACAGTTTTATGATAGATTAATAATTCAAACATGATAAATAAACAAAGATTAGAAGTCTGGTTAGAGTCAGTAGTTGGGGTTATAAGGCTACTATTAGAGGTGTTAAGGTTAGAAGTGCGTTGTATCCCGATAAGAATAGTGAATGGTAATTCTTGGGATCCAATTATGGACCGATATTATGAGTATATTTTTACCGTATAATTGTCACGTAACTAGTCTGTTCATATCCATGTCCCTCTTATTATGAGTTTTATTTCGACCTATGAACTATCATTGTACGATTTACCATTCTTGAGTTATGCCCTATCTATTGATTCCTATCTCCCTCATTCACAGCCACATCTGGCTAATTATTGTACGAATGTTGTTTCATATTTTATTGGTATGTTGTGGTCTGTTTGATCGGTATATAAACCGAGTGTGTTTGAAATATAATGATTCATACCTCCGAGGCTGAGACTTGTGTTCTGGACTCAACTGACTGGGCTAGACAGGGAAGCAGGACCAATCAGAGCTCTAGGCTGCTCGCTCGTATTTTGTGCGTCACTGTTTTGATCGATAATCTGCTGCTCTCTAATAGTCGGGATCACACGTCATAACAAAGTGTTGTGGTCAGAACATGTGGTTAGTATTTGAAAATACTTTTTAATCAACCCTGAACTATTCCTTAAATCACGTCATGCACTCTCAGATAGAATCTGCATATGGAGCACGTATTTCTGTTAATTTAGCTTTACGGACCATGTTAAATTCACTATGTAGTTATTTTTGACAATTTTAAATATTTTAGAAATTAATTATAGTCAAGATTCACTTTTAGTCAGATATATTTTATCCTTCACTAGATTCCGAATTTTATGCAAAAACTTCTAGGCCCCAACCCAAGTCTGTTTGGCTGCCTAAAGTTTTTCACTATAATGTAGTTGTACCTAGTCGTTTGTATTGGGTTTACGCAGATATGTCTGTCTTCGTTCATCGATCAGTCGTAACTTACATTCACTAGATAAATTAGAGTTAGGCTTTGACTCTTGTATACTCCAACCAAAAAACTTAAACCTCTGTACATTACTTGTGACTGTAATCCATTTTGTGTTTCAATAACTTTCAAATCATCAATTGATTTTCAGCCTTCAATCACCCAGTAGTAGTAATCTGTGAAATACTTCAGAACTACTTTCCCTAAGAGGTATTTGGTTGGAACACTGGACATTTTGATTAAACTCTTACTCCCTCTCTTATCTACGTCTATTCGATTTCCATATACACTTCTTCCTTTGTTGGTCGTTTACATACAAGGGTAAATAAGCTCTGTATCTCGCTCATCATCAATAAACTGGAGGGAACACACGGGCTACCAAGATTTCTGATGTGTGAAGATTTTCTATCCATAACAATCGACTAATTCCCACAAAATCCTTTTTGTATTTAACTACTTTTTCCAATACCACTCATTTTCATTTGTTTAAGCTGTAGGTAAGCCCTTCAGTTCTATTTAACTAGAACTAAGTAGTTTTCTCGTGACTTTAGATACACTTTTCTTCCATTCCTTTCTTTTTTCAGTTCCCTACTCAAATGTCCAATTGTTTACCTCAACCTAATGAACCTTCATCAAGTTATCTTTATTTCATCGATATGCGTTTGGTTAAACCCTTTGCAGAACAACAATATTTACGTGGTCGTGTATGTTATCATCCTGAAGATGAACCGATAGGCTTTGGTTTACTCACTACCAAACCATTACATCATGTAAGTATGATGTGGTTTCGTTTTTGCCTCACTTCTTTCGTCCCTATTCTTTTAAACATAAAACTACGTCATTTGTTTGTAATGTAATCAGTAGGTGAATCCGAGCTAGGTCAGTTCATGATATCGAAAACATTCAGCAGTCTCCGTAACGGATTTTACCACGAGTTGATTAAATTTAAACGTACAAAGTATTAAATGCTGTCTCACTGGTTTACAAATTAAGGTCTTACTGTATGACCTGAAGGTTTTAGGTGCGATCCTCGGTTTGGTCGTGGATGCGCATTGTTGAGGAGCCTAATACCAGGATGAAACAACTCTCCAGTACTTCTTGCTCTCCAGTGGTTGCCTCATTTAGGTCGGTTTGCGATTTGTTTAGGAATCTAAATAAGTTAATTTAAGCACTTGACTCCTAATTTATGATTTCCTCATCACATTTTAACGTTTTTTTAGTTAATTTGATTTGAACAGTTTACTGGTATTACTTATCATTACATCAAAAATATCCTTCAAGAAAATCTATACCTGGTTTTCTAGGTTTATTTTACAGTTATCTATAACATATAGTATGAGCGATTTTTGCCTGTGTGATAGTAGATTGAAAGCGAACTAGAGGTGGCTACATTAAGATATGGAATCAGTCGATGAAGTTATTGACTGTTGGTGTTAACCACTTTCGTTCATTCAGACTACCTGATTGGTATCCACACGATAACCATCACCATTGGTTGAAGATATTGTGCGACATGGTTAGGAATTGGTTGTACTAACACAAATACATTCACCTTTAATCTTCTTGATTTTGAATTCCAATATTTCCTCGTATATACCTTTCGACTCTGTCTTTTCGAATCACTTTCCCAATGTGCAGTTTTTTCATTGTCATTTCTCAGTTATTTCAACCCCATTACTATTCATTTTCTTAATTTCATCTTATCGTACTGTTATGCATATATGGCATCTTGAATCGACGTACGTCTCTGACAGTTTCTACGTTGATGTGATGACAGACTGTGTACTTGCTCTTATCTAACTTTTGAAAATACATTTTTGTTTATTTTTAACCGCTATTCCACTCATTGTAAATTTTAAGTTTTTGAAAATAATAGTATATTGTTGAAAATTTTCTATTCATGCATTTATGTTTTTTTATTCCAGATACCTATATTTCCAATATTTAGTAGATCTGGTGAAGAGAAAATTCGTTTTATTGAATTATGGTCACCAAAATCTAATTATCAACTCAATGATCAATATTTACCTATTCAAAGTCCTGTTTTAACACAAGAACAAATCGATCAACTCATTAAATTTCATCGTATACTATTCCAGGTATTCAAGTCTTCTTTTCTTCTGTTGTTGTTGGGATTATCGTCGAAAATTAGCCATTGAGAATGAAACGGATTGTATATAGATATTTCGTTAAGTTTTTTTCTTTAAAAACCCTAGTCAGACAACACTTAAAGAGTATGTAGGTTTCATTACCAAGATTTGATTTGATAATTTCAAATAAATTAAGGATTGGGTAGATTGTTATATATAAATATTATATTTGTAATATCCCAATGAGTAGAAAATCTAATTTTTCTACTCATTGGGACATTACAAATATATTATTTATTTACTTAAAGAGTACTTAGTCTGTGACATAATGGTATTTTTTCAGCAAACCGATTAATTTGTATTGTAGTTGTTGTAATGGTTATCCAAATAATTGGTTGCCAAGATATAAATAATATCACTAGCCATTATTATTAGGCTATAGTTTCATCTAATTTTTTAATTTAAATATTGACGAAATAAATAAGATTGTTCTTGAGTACTTGTAACTGTTACACAATACCTATGTCCACAAATATTTACAATATCATAGTATTAAATGATTCCTTCTTGTATGAATTTATATTCATGAACATATCATTTTGTCATACTAACTAAAAAGCACAAATTACTATCGCCTATATGTATATACATATCAGACGTTATGAACCTGGAATTCCATTATTCATCCACCTAACAGTGTAACTGAATAGGATTGACAATTTTGGAGAAAAATGTGATACTTGCAAAATAAGTACTCTCACTCTTAGTATATAGACACATTTAATGGGAATACTATTTATGTCTTTTTTTAGATCGTATTGTATGGTTTTAGATTCTTGTAGATTATTACACAATTAACGAACTCTTTGTTATGATATTATTTTCTGTCATTAACTTACATTGTCAACCTACACAAACGGTGAACTAGTTAGTTTAGTGGTCTTCTCAGACATATGAGGTATCTGTTTTCCGACTTCTCAAATAGTGCAATAAATCTTCCTGTTTTAAATTTGTTTGAAATAAGCAATTATGATAGGTAGTGTATATACCAACGATTACGATGTTAGATGTTAGAAAATCCAAATGTAAAAACTTCACACGTTGGAATATTTCCCTTATTCGTCTGTCATTTGAAGAAATGAGAGACGAAGACATTGCAATTCATCCATTTTTTAAATGATGGATGAGATAAACAGATTTAACGATTGACCTTGTAAAAACGTCTGCAATTACTGATGGTTACTAGGCACTACTGACTATTTATAAAATTATTTTTGAATAATTAAAATTTCGATGCATTCTGAGTAGAAATGTGTTGCATTACTGCACAATTCGATGCTGAAATTTCTCTACATTAACAAGATTTACGGTATTAAATAAAGCAATTATCACTGCCATATGAATGAGCTAGTTTTGTGGAACGGAAAATAGTTACATTCAACTACCATTTGTTGACACACTTCAAACCCATATTTCCAACTTTAGTGACCGATGGAATTTAAAAAAAGATCCCCAATAGTTAAAGTCATACATAGTCCTGTCAGTATATTTGTTTTATTTCTTTACATAAACAGTTTAGAGAAAACGAGAATTTCAAACCAAGGCATCACCATTCCATCAAGTCATTGACTGTTGGTAGGTGTAGATTACCTGCGTGGGGTCCACACGAATATCGTAATCAATGATTGAAGATGTTGTGTAACATGGCTCATAATCGTTTACTATGACTCAAATGTATTCACTATTTATCTTATCTAAGACATCGAGTTCTAAAATTATCTCATAACTCTGTACTCTATAAATTTATTCATTTGTCTCGAATCGTATTGTCTGTGTCTGATTTCGTTGATTATCAACGATACTGCTGCCACTTTTACTACTCCGGCATTTCTTTAAATCGATGTGGTGTGACAGCTTGAACTTTGAACATATGTGCATGAAGTTCTACGTTGTGTTTAATTAACTGAAGCAATAATTACTATAACCAATTCTATCGAGATTGTATTCTTAGTTGACTATTATCATAAATATAAGTATTATTAAATTTTCCTTCCTTCATATTTTCATCATAATATTATCATTCTATTTTATATAAAACAATAATGGCGATACGTTATCATTTATATTAATTTCGTTCTAGGAAGTTCTACGTTTTGAAAAAGATTCCGTTTTGGAGTTTAATTTTCATAAAGCCTATTTACAAGTCCTTGTGGTACCTACTAGGCGAGGTAGGTCATTATTATTATTATTATTATTATTATTATTATTATTATTATTACTGAAATAGTTACACGAAAAAAACATCAGTAAAGATAAAAGCTTTACAATAAATTGAATTTTCTTTCAAAATCAATAATAAAATTGGAACTATATCTAAAATTCTTTTCACGTTATAATTGTACCAAAACGGTGTATTAAAAGGCGTTTGATTTTGGTGGTATCTACCCATCTTAAACAGAAGCAATTGATTTGATAAGTACCAAGGTTGATTCAATGTGAACGTTAACACTAAAATACATGTACGTTCAACTAATAATTCCCATTCCCCTATTCACTATCCTAAAACAACAAAAAATATATGGTAACATTCTTTTCACAGTTTTCTTTTCCTTTTCTGTTGACTACTTTTAAGTTGGTTAAAAGTCAACTAAATTACTTTTATCTATTACTTAAATTTAGACTGTATATATTCTTTCTGTAACAAACCTACCCTTTCTAATTATCAATGTGTAACATTAATAGCTGTGATAAACTGCCGAATGTTCACACTAAAAACACGCTATAACGGACTGAACATTAGATTCTAAATTGATCACTAGATAATTAAATCAAGAAGATCAAGCATTAGTTCACTAGACTGCTAATCACATGAACAGACTCAATGAATCACAATACTTGGTCACTTGGTTTACTAAATTCAATTATCCGACCAACAATCAGGCCTAGATATAACCTGGAACAACAGTATGCTATCACAAGATTTAAAGCAGTCAACAAATGAACTCAAATTGGAGGAAAAATAGAAATCAGTTTAACACATTAAATAGATAGTCGTTCATATATTTGTCTTTGTTCGTTGATCAATCACGACTTAATTTCATCTGACATATCACACCTAAAAAGTGATATCAGTTATCCACCACTGATACCATATTATCAAATATCAAGCTATAATTGAATGATACTGTGACTTCAGTGTGGTGCTCTGTTGATTCTCAACATTTTTATCTAGCTAAATTTTTGTTTGAAATATATATATATATATATATATACTTTTTGTTATGTTTATTTATCAAGCAGTTACTTCATTATATCTTTTTCTAAATGAGCTTTCATTTGATTCATTATTTCTTACAACATCTTTCACCGTTTGTAAATTATAGTTGATTAACTATAGATCTGTTACTGTGATATGTACCACAGATTTTATTGTTATGTTTCTATCGAAATCTAACATCTATGGTGGACACGTTATATAAATCATCACCCCAGTTCCTTGAGTTCAATATAGTGCTAGATACTTGGCTGGCTCTGTTTTGCTGTTCTGATTGGTTATTCGAGGAGAAGTGAAGTCAGTGTGAATTATCAGTCATTAGCATTTCTTCTAAACTACATTGATATATAATAAGAAAGATTAGTTAAATATGGTTTCTTCAAAGTATTTTCCAGTAGTATTTAAGATATTTGTGCATTTCAACGCAATCCTTAAGAAAGGTAACTTTCGCATTCACTTCCGCAAGTTTGACAGAATAATCGTTGGCGAAAAAATCCATAACATTTATTCTGTTCCCAGTACAAATTCTGCTCATATGATGTAATTCTGTACTAACTAATTAATTGAATAACTATTCAATATTTATTAGAGAATCATTTCTGGATAAATATCTCATAGTGAGTAAAGATACAAAATGACCATGGATTATATCATATAGGTGTTTATTATTTAACACTAGTGATTTTCTTCATTCATTTATTTTTATCAATTTTTTTTCATTATCATACACTAGACACATGTTCAATTGATTGGGATTTCATTAATTTAGTGCTTACATCATCTTGTGATAAATTTATATGTCATCTATTACCACGTAGAATGAATGAAATATCTCAAGAAGAATGGAAAGAACACATTGATCAAATTAAATTACAAGCTGGTGTTGTTACTAGTAATGGTTCAGGTAAAATATTTAACACTAGCAACATCCATCATCATCATAATCGAACACTTGGTGGTGACAGTGTTGCATCAATTCTAGTAAATCGTTTACAAAAGTCAGGTATTATTGAGTCAAATTTAGTTAATAATAAACCGGGTATATTTGAATTTCGTATGGAAGAATTCATCAACGCTGTGGTTACACCTGGTTATCGAAATTTAGATCAACCACAATATTATTATGTTTCAATAATAAGGTATATACATTGCATATTTTTGTGCTAATTATCATTTATGAATTCTTACTTAAATTGTGGTTAACGTACTGTATGTCACAACTATTTCGTACCCTATACTATGTTGTCAGACTGTAGTTAGTGCCGTAACG
This sequence comes from Schistosoma spindalis, assembly GCA_946903255.1. Lineage (NCBI taxonomy): Eukaryota > Metazoa > Platyhelminthes > Trematoda > Strigeidida > Schistosomatidae > Schistosoma > Schistosoma spindalis. Next base: position 12,063,143 of record OX336421.1, on the reverse strand, counting down.
TGTTTGGGCTTGAAAATCGTGACAACTCAACCGAACTATATTGGTTGAAACGTTCATTCCTCTTGGTCCTGCCAGGATAGGCAGATAGATTGGAAAACGGTAAAGCTAAGTCAGCAAACTCAAGGTCCAAGAGTGAAGTTGTATTGCTGAAGTTACATGGGCGTGACTACGGTATTGTGTTTTTTCCCAATATTGGGCATCTGCAACAATGTTTCCTTCTCACAATGGAAGGAAGGGGTTAGAAAAGGTCGACCCTAAAATACACTCTGTGAATTTTCGTCACTGGCAGTAAGGTCTTTGAAGCACAACATCAGCACATCAAGAACCAAGCGCTAAAAGACCATATGTGACCGACCTCAAGTAGCTGCTCTTTGGACTCTGCAGTCGTGTTCACTGATCTCCAGAAATCTTGTTCACTCCTCAAATGCCTCAAAAAGAAGTATCCTTCCACGGTGATAGCAACTATGGAACAGTAATCACACATGCTTGAAACAACACCCAAGGTCAAACTATGGTTACACCTTGTTTTATTTCGTTATTTTATATTAATATTGATACGATTATTTGGGTTTTCCTTTTGTTAGTTTATCTTGACTACTAATACAAACTGCTTTAACATAAACCTGTATTCTGTTCTAGTTTATCTTTGTCCATCTTATCTTTGTTCAGCTCAGTAACCGTGTACTCTGATTTTCAATCCATGAAAAAACTTGTTAGTTTACAAGTTTCAATCGTAACTATTCATTCTCGACTTTCATAGAGCTATTTCTGATCAGTTTATCATGAATTGTTTTACATACATTTCATGTTTTATCTAACTTCCTTTATTCAACCCGACCTTGACATCTGAGGGAAAACACGGCATACAATGGGCAGCTCAGAACCAATTAGACGATTTAGACTTCGCAGATGACCTAGCCATCCTATCGCATACACTCGAACAAATGCAAACAAAGACAGTCAGCATAGCAGCAGTCTCTGCATCAGTAGGCCTCAACATACACAAGGGAAAACCCAAGGTCCTCAAATACAACACGGAGAACAGCAATCCAATCACTCTTGATGGCGAAACTCTGGAAGATGTAGAATCCTTCACATACCTGGGAAACATCATTGATAAACAAGGAGGTTCAGATGCAGACGTAAAGGCGAGGATTAGCAAAGCAAGGGCCGCATTCCTTCAATTAAAGAACATATGGAACTCAAAACAACTTTCAACCAACATCAAAGTCAGAATCTTCAATACGAACGTCAAGACAGTCAGTTCTACTGTACGGAGCTGAAACTTGGAGAACCACAACAACCACCATCAAGAAGGTAAAGTATTTATCAATAGCTGTCCACGCAAGATACTCAACATCCGTTGGCCGGATGCCATCAGCAACAGCCTTCTGTGGGAAAGAACAAACCAACTTCCAGCCGAAGAGGAAATTAAGAAAAGACGATGGAAATGGATAGGACATACATTGAAGAAATCATCAAACTGCATCACGAGGCAAGCCCTAACTTGGAATCCTGAAGGGAAGTGGAAAAGAGGAAGGTCAAAGAACACATTACGTCGGGAAATAGAAGCGGATATGAAAGGGATGAATAAGAACTGGAAAGAGCTTGAAAGGATTGCCCAGGACAGGGTTGGATGGAGAATGCTGGTGAGCGGTTTATGTTCCTCCATGAGGGGTAACAAGCGTAAGTAGCTAAGTATTCACAACTAATTAGTGGACAGTGATGCAAAATATTACAATGAATGTACATGAATCTTTATCCTGAAATTTGGGTCAGATATATTGTATAATAATTCGTGACAGTAGTGGGTTGAATAAACTTATACTTACTTACTTTCGCCTGTTACTCCTCGTGAAGGAGTATAGGCCGCTCACCAGCATTCTCCATCCAACCCTGTCCTGGGCAATCCTTTCAAGCTCTTTCCAGTTCTTATTCATCCCTTTCATATCCGCTTCTATTTCCCGACGTAATGTGTTCTTTGACCTTCCTCTTTTCCACTTCCCTTCAGGATTCCAAGTTAGGGCTTGCCTCGTGATGCAGTTTGATGATTTCTTCAATGTATGTCCTATCCATTTCCATCGTCTTTTCTTAATTTCCTCTTCGGCTGGAAGTTGGTTTGTTCTTTCCCACAGAAGGCTGTTGCTGATGGCATCCGGCCAACGGATGTTGAGTATCTTGCGTGGACAGCTATTGATAAATACTTTACCTTCTTGATGGTGGTTGTTGTGGTTCTCCAAGTTTCAGCTCCGTACAGTAGAACTGACTGTCTTGACGTTCGTATTGAAGATTCTGACTTTGATGTTGGTTGAAAGTTGTTTTGAGTTCCATATGTTCTTTAATTGAAGGAATGCGGCCCTTGCTTTGCTAATCCTCGCCTTTACGTCTGCATCGGATCCTCCTTGTTTATCAATGATGCTTCCCAGGTATGTGAAAGATTTCACATTTTCTAGAGTTTCTCCATGGAGTGTGATTGGATTCGTGTTCTCTGTGTTGTATTTGAGGATCTTGCTTTTTACTTTGTGTATACTGAGGCCTACTGATGCAGAGGCTGCTGCTACACTAGTTGTCTTCATCTGCATTTGTTCGTGTGTAGGGGATAGGAGGGCCATGTCATCGACTACCTTCAAACCACCTAACAAATCATTGTACTCATTAGTTCTAACTTCCGTACTGTGAAAATGTAGTTTGGTAGATGAGGCATTCGATCTTCAGCTATCAAGTTCCAGTTCTGAATCCGCCTCCCCCTACTTCGATTTGGGAACTGGGTAGTGTAATTAGGCCTTGTAATTAGAGTGTTGCTCACACTCTACCATGAAGTACTTGATAAATGAGTTAGTTTACTTATTCAGTATAACCTTAATACTACTCGCTTAGTTGTGCCATCAATCATGGTGATAACAATGACAACGCTTGCAAAGTATTTATCTTCACCACAACCTTTTTATTCCATTCATTATATGTATCTAGTTCATTAGTTTATAAATGAACTCATTCTCTCCGATTTAAAGTTAATTTATTGTTGATCATTATTCCTCCGACTACTTCAATTTTTGGAAAGAAATAATTGATCTATCGTTATATATACTTTATTTTCTATTATCTTTTATTTCTCATTAGTTTTCATTATTCCCTAGTTATTACTCGCCCCGATTTTTTCTAATTATTAATTTGATACCTAGAAATGATATGAGTCCGCTATCACCATTTCCATCGGATAAATTTCGTAATTTCGCTGCATACTATATTAACAAATATAATGCTTTAATTACAACAAATAATCAACCATTGTTGGATGTTGATTTGACAGTATTGAGATTAAATTTATTAATACCACGTTATATGAATATATATGGGCATAATAATACTAATGCTAGTAATAATAATGCTGATATTAATAATTCTAAATCTTCTAATAATGTTTATACACACAAACAACACTATTGTCAACAACAAAATCATGATGATCATCAGGGTGAAGATCTTGCAAATAAACAATTATTAGTTCCTGAATTATGTTTTCGACATTCATTTCCTGCTTCAGGTTAGTTCTTTTATGATCATTTTGTTTGTTTGTAAATAACTATTCACCACAATCTATCCGACGAATATCGCAAATTGACAGTGATTCTATCGATTTCAAACTAACTACGTCCTCGTTCCTGACAATCAACATGTCCTATCTTCATTTTCATTACATGACTGAAAGTTTTTAAACATCAAAATATTCAACTACCTTGTTGTTTCATTTATACTAAAAAAATAACCTCAGGAGCTTAAGTATCCAATAATTAGGGAGAAATATTAAACATTGAACTACATTCTATCAGAAATAAAGCCGAAATGCTGAGAATATAGTTATGAATAGTGTGACAAAAATGAGTAATTAGGTAGTAGTCACCCTTATCGGGAATACATATTAAAACATCAAGTACATATATCACTTCAAAGTTCTTATACAAATTAGCTTATCACTTCATTAGTATATTAATCTTCACTGTTAAAATCTTAATTATCCCCTGGGAATCAGTGATATAAGTATTTTATATCTAATAACGAGTCAATATTGGAAGTATTTCTCTATCTGTTTACAAATTAATACATAAAATTTTGTGTGCAAATCATTCGCATCATCCATATTTGTAATACTGAAGATTAATCAATTTGATGAAGCAATGTTGTGCAGTTTTAGCAACTCAACTTATCTTCTGGAAATAGTATTCTCCTAGCAATGGAAATCACATTGAATTTTTTAAATCATATGATATGTTTTGTGATCACTTTTATCAAATGCCAATTAGTTAAGTTAATTTCCTGTCATGTTGCTTTTTCTCATTCTACTATCTCTAGTATGGCGTAAAGCTGTTTGCATCCCAAGTATTTTATATCGTTTAGAACACCTATTATTAGCCGAAGAATTACGTCATCGTATTGCTTGTGAAACGAATTTGGGGTGTGCATATTTACCAGAATGTGATAAAATCTTAAAAGATGACTTTATCAATTTGTCTTCACATTACAACAAGAATGGTGATGATAATGATCCTGATAATACCTCCTGTTTATTTGATTCATTAAATATTCACCTGCCTATTACACCAGATCATGTTGTCGTAAATAATGAATCGACCAGTAGATATAATACTTATAATAACAATAATAATGAGCGAAAATCGACGAGAGCGAATTCGAAATTTCTGGGTAGTGGCAATGGTAAAAGTCGTGGTGGTTGTGGTGGTCGGCGAAAACAAAATTGTCGTAATATGAAAAGAGCTAAAAACCACAATGTTATCGGTACCACCAATATGGTGAAATCAATTGAAAATGATCAACCAGGTATTTATATTTTTGATCACTCTTTCAGTTATTATTGCTATTATTGGAAATCACATAAAAAGATTGTTTTCAGTATAAATTTTAAAGAACCACCAAGTTCAAAATAATAGTAATGTATTGAAGCGAAAAAATGTATTTGCAAAATCTCAGTAAATAAACCTGAAATTTTACAAACACATTCTTCCTCCTTAATGTCTCGCATCAACTCAGCGCCTAAATGCTGTGAAACTACTCGATCAAATTTATACGAAAGTTTTAATATAAATAGTTATGTATGTCTAGCTACAGCCTAGTTCGACGAGCAATGTTTACTAGTGTAAAAGTAGGTTAGAAGAAAATTAAAGGCGGTCAAATTGCAATGTAGCGTCAACCCATAAACTCATTAATTGTTTATCTGATCCATATTAGTAAATCCAAGCTACCTGGTCGGAATCCGCACTATAATCGCAATCACAGGTTGACAACTTTGAATGGCATAAACTAAAATTGATTACAATAGGCAAATATGTCCACATTTTATCGTACTATATGTCTTGAGTCCCAGTATTCCTTCATACAAACTTTTCCGTACCATATTCTTAATCTAAAGATTTTCTCTTTATCATTACTTTTATTTATTTATTTATTTGAACACATAGATATTGGTACAAGGAGGCACCAAATACATTTGGTTTGTGTGAGGGCTATAATGCAGCCCGGTTGCCAAGACGAAGCAGGTGGTTTCTTTATGGGGTCACACCCGGAGCCTTCGACCTAAAGGTCTGATTCACAAAGCAATGGAGCATCGTGAGGAGATGCAGTCCCATGGTAACCGGTGACCAACGATTGGTTCATACGTCATTTGTGCCTTCAGGATACTGGAGCCCATGTGCACCATTGTTTGGAATCAGGGTTTTCCAACTCCCCTAGGTGGACTCTCAGTGTCCACCGACCCTGTTAAAGCACCGGACATTCACTTTTCGTCCTCTCAATTTCTTAAACAACACCCCCGCCACGAAAAGGCAGTGAGTAGGACTTCCCTGGCAGAGGCTATATTCGCGTGGCCATGTGAGAGCATTTGAAGAGGGAGAGCGGACTCTCCCCACTCTCGGCCATAACAGGGCATTTGGGGGCAAAGCATGTTTCCGCCCAGGCGGAATTTTCTAACTATTCATTCTGTTAATTTCATATCATTCTAATGTGTTATGACAACTTGAGTTAACAAACATTTTTGAGCTCCAAGTTAGTTATGACTAACATTGGTACATCTGTAGCCTATTCCATTCTCTCTAGATAACTAATTATCTTAAAATTGAACCATCTCCGCATTCATTTAAAAACAGCTTATCTATTCATTTAAATTAAACTGTGTTATTGTCACAGTTTATATTTGTTTTGTACTGATGGGTAAAAAAATTAATTATATTGGAAAAATATCGGTTTCTGTATCGTTGCGATACTTGCAAGATATTTAGCTGAATATGTAAATCTATTAAATCTTTGTATGCATTATTTAATAATAATGACCAGACTTTACCTGTATGAAAGGGTTTCGGTTAGAACATTTTAGGTAAAACATGCACTCATTCAGAGCGTGTAGAGAAATAAATTCGGAATCTCATACTATTTTGTTACAATCAATAAGCCGTTCTTTTTCGCTGCTTAGATACATGTGAATTAAACAAGAAAATATCTACAATCGAATTGAACGAAAATAATAAAAATGAATCATCATACTATACAATATCTAATAGTAATGCCTCTACTGGTCAAATAAACAATGAACAAAATAATGTAAGCATTTCAAGTGACAATGACAATAATGATATTTATGATGATAATGATGATGAAGATCATCGCAACTCTATCGATGCTGAAAGCAAAGAAAATCATGATAGCAGTAATGACAATCTTGTTAACGAGGATGATGGTGATAATGGATTATTATCTGAAAAACCGACTATTTTAAAACTTCATGCTACTTCAGCATCAATGGTTCATAACAATAAACATCGTCACCCGTCAACAATGCACAAATCTATGATAAACAGTACTACCTCAGCTTTATCATCATCATACGATCATTTCAGTTTATCAAATGGAAATTTAGAATCATTATTACAACAAACAAAAGTTATTGAGTTAAATTCAAATGGTAGGTTATTATTCGTTCAGCCCATTCTTGATTATTATTATTATTATTATTGACTGGCATTTCCTACTCATGATCATAAACTAATCACTGCTACATGAGTGTCGTTTCACACTGAATCAATCTCATTTGCATTGTTTGATGTTGATCAATTAAAGTAACTGGCTTAATAATAATAATTAATGCAACCTTTGGAAATAATCAAGTCACGAATAAGACACTAACTCGTTGATTTTATAGTGCGAGGGATAGGATTTTTCTAGAAACGTCTCAGTTATTGTCCGACCGTTGTTGCTACCTTGACGTGGTGGTCGGGCTTGCCTATCGTGATGAAGCAACTGAGCTATACTGGCTGGAACAACCGTTCCTCAAGGTCCTACCATGCCAGACAGGTCGGTTGAAGAGCGGTAAGACTAAAAGCAACAAAACCAAGGTCCGAAGGCGATGTCGTACTGCTGACTGTGCAGAGGTGTGGCAGCAGTAAGGTGTTTCCTTCAGACAACCAGCATGACAGCGATGCTGCCTTCCCACAAGGAGGGGTGGGGTTAGCAACGGTCGACCCTAAAAATGCACACCTCGCCTTATCCCACGGATATCTGTCTCCGGCGATAAGGTCTCAACAAGTACGGAGCTAACACAAAAATTACTCATAAAAAGGTCGTGTGTGACCGACCTCAAGCAGCTGTCCCTTGGGCACTGCGGTCACGCTCTCAGGTCACTATGACCACCTCTGACTCGATTTCCTTTTCAGGTGCCTCCCGAAGAACCCTTCCACGGTGTGGGCAACCGGGAAGTGATAACCGCCCTCATACCTCTAACAGCACTCAAGACCACTGTATTCATAATCAACCTCCCTCTTCAATTCCTATTATTCCTCCTACATTGACTTTCTACACTAAACTTCCTCTTTTAGCTTCCTCCTCAAGTGTCACCACAGCCAACGATTCTAGTGCTCAAAACACTGTCCCAGGTTTACTGAAACCTCGCTCCAAACTACACATTGGAGCCTTCAACGTACGCACACTATGCCGAATCGGTCAACAGGCTTCCTTGGCTAAAAGCTTAGAATCTCGTACCATTGATGTATGCTGTGTCTCCGAAACACGCATACAGGATCCTAGTGTGGTGATTCACTTGACCTCACCTCGGCAAAACGGAGAGCCGACGAGATACACCCTCCGTGTATATGGCGACCTGACGGCTAGTTCTCGTGGACTGGCAGGTGTAGGCATAGCACTAAGCATGAGGGCGGAACAAGCGCTATTAGAGTGGATCCCCGTAAACAGTCGTCTATGCGCTGTTCGGCTAAACGGCTCCGTAAGAACTCGAAAGGATAGGGACACACGTCGTTGCCTTTTCGTCGTTTCTGCCTACGCTCCCACTGACTGCAGTTCGGATGAAGTGAAAGATGAATTTTACAGAAAGCTGTCTGAACTTCTTCAGAAAGCTAAACGTTCCTACATAGTATTCGTAGGAGGCGACTTTAATGCCCAGGTAGGTAGCTTAAACGAAACAGAAAGACATTTAGGTGGGTATTTTAGTATTTCGGCACAGCGAACAGATAATGGTGATCGTCTGCTGCAACTGTGCTCAGACAATCGTTTATTTTTAGCAAACACAAATTTTAAGCATAAGGAGAGACATCGTCTAACATGGCGACCCCCTGCACCAAACCAACGATGGACTCAAATAGACCATATTGCCATCAGTCATCGTTGGAGAGGGTCAATGGAAGATTGTCGTTCATTCTGGAGTACTTGCCTTGACTCCGACCATGCCCTAATACGAGCACGCATCTGCTTGCGACTCACTGGACGCAAAAAGGCCACACAAAAAAGACTCATTAGAACCGAATTGAGTAATGAGAAAGCCAAAAGTAGGTTCCAGGGACAACTGAGATTACACTTAGGTAGTTCTGAAAACGAAGCTGACCCAGATGTTGCTTGGAAAGTTATACAAGCAGCTGTGGAAACAGCAGTGACATGTATTAGTGATTGAAACCACAGGGTTACAAAGAACCAATGGATTTCTTCAAGGTCTATTGCACTGATGGATTCTCGCAAACTCATCCCATCAGGATCTAAATTCGATGAAGAGCGTAAAGAAATCAGATCTAGGTTAACCAAAAGTCTAAGGAATGATCGTGAGCAGTGGTGGGCAGCGAAATCAAAAGAGATGGACAAGGCGGCGGCTGTAGGGAACACAAGACAACCCTACATACTCATAAAAGAAACTGGAACTAAAAAGTCAAGTGTAAGTCAGACTATTTCGGAAAAAGACGACACTCTCATCTGCTCCCAGTCCAGATGTTTAGAACGATGGGCGGAACACTTTAAGGAGCAGTTCAGCTGGCCTTCAGCTACTCTACAAATACCCTCCATTCCCAGACGGTGTGAATGGAACATTGAAGTAGGTCAACCATCTCTAGCTGAAGTTCAAAAGGCTATAGTTAATCTGAAACGAGGAAAGGCAGCTGGTTCAGAAGGATTGACCCCAGTGGTCTTTAAGGATGGTGGTCTAGTTTTAGCGATTAGGTTGACTAATATTTTAGCTAAAATCTGGGAGTTAGACGTTATCCCATCTAACTGGTCACAATCACTTATCGTCCCAATGTTTAAGAAAGGGTCAAAATTATCCTGTGACAACCATAGAGGGATTAGTTTGACTAATATAGTATCTAAAATACTAGCTTCGATAATTATCGGACGCCTAACCAAGACTTGTGAACTGCAAACACGAGAGAACCAAGCTGGCTTCAGACCTGGTTGTGGCTGTATCGACCACATATTCACCATTCGTCAGGTTCTGGAACACAGGCATACTTATCGGCGTCCGACAATGTTGGTATTCCTCAACTTAAAAGCAGCGTTTGACTCTTTAGAACGAGAGGTTCTGTGGCAGTGTCTGTCATTGAAAGTCGTACCTCAGAAGTACATAAACCTTGTGAAGGCTCTTTACTCGAACACTACTAGTCGAGTCAGAGCTTATGGCGAACTGTCATCCGCTTTTGCAACGTCAAGTGGGGTCCATCAAGGCTGTCCACTTTCTCCATTTTTGTTTAACTTTATCATAGACCTCCTGATGGAAATAACGCTCTCATCGACTGAATTCTCCTGCATTGGTCTCCTACCAGGAGGTCCACTTATTGACTTAGAATACGCAAAAGACATAGTCCTGTTTGATGAAGACGCTGATAAAATGCAGTCTTTTGGTAGCACTGAGCAACAATGCCAGAATGTTTGGGATGCGCTTCTCTCTCTAAATGCAAGTTGTTGCTTCAGGACTGATCTGCGTCAACACCTGAACTAAGGATAGGGAGTGAAGTAGTCGAACGCGTTGACAACTTCACTTATCTTGGAAGTCTGATCAGCCCTAATGGGTTGATGTCTGACGAAATCTCAGCACGGACTCGAAAAACTCGTTTGGCCTTTGCCAACTTACGTCATCTATGGCGAAGGCGAGATATCCGTCTATCGATTAAGGGACGAGTATACTGCGCGGCAGTTCGTTCCGTTCTACCATACGGCTGTGAAACATGGCCTTTAAGAGTTGAAGATACTCGTAAGTTACTAGTATTTGACCACAAGTGCCTTAGAAATATTGCTCGCATCTGCTGGGATCACCGGGTAAGTAATAGTGAGGTTAGACGCAGGGTATTATGGAATGATGGTAAATCAGCTGATGAGGTTATGAAACTTCATCGACCGAGATGGTTGGGCCACGTGTTATGTATGCCTGAACACCGATTACCACGACGCGCAATGCTCACTGGTGTTAGGGATGATTGGAAGAAAGTTAGGGGCAGCCAAACCAAAACGTGGCATCAGTGCTTGAAGTCACTAACTTCTGGTCTGAGCCATGTTGGAAGATTCAGACTGCGTGGTTGGGGTCGGCGTGACTATCGTAACCAATGGTTGGAGACTCTAGGTGACATGGCTCAGAATCGATCACAATGGCGTCGGTGTATACACTCTCTGTCTTCCTTTAAACTAAGAGATTAAAATCACTTCAAATCTTTCTTTCTAGGAACTAATTCTTTCTTCCTGTATTATCTCCTTATACACAATCTTTCTTCTATATATTACCACCACTGAATTAACTACTTTTATGAATCCGGTGTTCATCTTTTTGTGCTAATGCGGTATGGCAACTTAGACCGATGCATATACGTGCCTGGTCCTACGTTGCAGCTGACTAATTGACTGTCTCAGTTATTAGAAAAGGCTTAATTTATCCGTTTGTTGATATTCACAACTAATTTCCGATCAGTCTTAGTTGGAAAATGTGCATTCTGAGCGGACTGACTTGATATATATATATAGCCATTTTGTCACATATTTTTAAGATGTATCAATTATGTCTGGCAATCGAATGCAGCAAACGTTTTTCATCCTAATTAGGATTAGATATATAAGTTAGTGGATATCTGAGCTCAGTAGCACAATGAATAACGCATTGGGATTTGATGCTAGGTTTGGATGTCAGTTTGAACATTAACAGTAAGATTCATGTATATCCACCTGAGGAGTCTTATCATTTCTTAAAACAAATTGATTTAAAAAGTATATTAGTTTCTTACTTAGTGTTCCAGAATCATATTGCCTCACCATGTAACTCAAAATTCATTTGTTGAACCGTATCTATATTCCAAAAATGTACACTTGTTAAGAGTCTCAAACTAAGATAAAATAGCCGTACTAGTAGAGCTACATTGTCTTCAACAGTCCTACTGTAGTGGACTCTACTTACAAGACTATTCGTGAGTAGTATGTGGTGGAACCTGGTCTCGAACTTGTCACAGTTGTCGGACAGAGAGAGGAGTTTCAGTACATCAAAAGCATGGTGTAGACAGAAAACCTTTGACGATCAGGAGAGAAAACTGTTCGGATTGCAGAATACACTGAAGAATCCAAATAGATGATCGAAGTTTATATATACAGATTATGTAAAGAATTTGTAATCTCTCATTTCTTCCCCCCATTTTCTTGTTCTACACTTCATCTGATATTAGTTTGTAAGGAGGTTCACTTTGTGATGAACAAAACCTATAAAAGTTTAAGTTTTTCAGTTGTTTAGGAATTCGGCATTACTAGCATTCTGTTTGCAAACTTAATGGTTTTAAAGAACCCTGATGATCTTTTTATTTTCATATGATTTAACGACATTTGTCTTAATTTTTTTCAAAAATGATTTTTATATTCATTATTTCTGTTCAACGATCTTATTTGTGATTTTATTTAGATGCTAATCCGTTGAACAATAGTGAGGATGAGGATGAACTCAGGTTAGTTATTTAATTTATCCTATTTCATTAGTATCCAATTATTCATTATCCATCTGTTTGCACTTCTATCAAACTAACTTGCTCTTCATTCCACGCTACGTTTTTCAAACTCTTTGGGACGTACGAATAGCATGAATGGGTTGCCAACTATTTCCAGAATGTCTAGTGCTAATAATCTGAATGTTTGATCTTTAATGGTTTCTCTTTGCCGTTTATTTTGTTTATAAAGTTTAGCATCGTCTTCTAAGTCGTAGAACCTAACTTTTAAATATATGTTAACTTCATTTCCATAGTTATTTACTGTTCGAACCAATTGTGTTCACACAGATTGTTCCACATCTCAAGCTGAATCAAATCGAATCAAAATAAACAAAGTAATTAGTTGATGAGTGACTAATAAATAAAAAAATTTATTGAAAGTCTAAAATATCATAAACTGGACATTTTGATCGTAGGTTAAAAAAACAATTCATTTTCTTATCACTTAATGAATCCATGAGTGTTTGTCTCTCTAACGGTTAATGTAACTCTATAAACAGTAATTTCAGAGATTATTTTCAAAGTTTGATTTCACAATCTTTTCTAGACAAATTTAGTCAGTGTGTAATTGGAAAATTATTTTTTTAGTACCTATTTCGTCGTTGTAAATAAACATATTTTTATCCTAAAAATTATATGTCAATAAGAGACCGATCAATGGTAGTACTAAACCACAATGGAAAGATTCAAACAACCCATGCAGAATGAGTTAAACTTCATCTGGTTGCATAGGCTACAAGCTATCTGGGCTCATTAGCTAAGTGGATAACGCGATGGCGAACGGTATTGAGTTCGACTTCCACAGTGAAAGTCGACTCTGGGACTTAGGTACATCCGGTTGACGAGTCTCAACGTAGGACGAAATGCGTGTCACGGATTCCACTGCTAGCCACCACCCATCGCTGCTTATAATGTTTGTGACTATAAACAATTCGCACAGGATGCACATATACTAATAAGAGACTGAACAGTTGCAGTCAATGGGAAAATCAAAACAAATAATACAAAAATAACTTAAAATTATAGTTATTTTTTCATCAAAAAAGATTTTCTTTGATTTCAGGGTGGTTGAAAATTATATTAATATAGATAAAGAATACTTGGAAACTGATTCGGATACAGAGAGTGTAGACAGTTTTGAAGGAAATGTTTATTTCTTTCCACCTGAAGATGATAATGACTATTATAATGGCTTCAGTGAATTCGATATTTCGAGACAATTAGTAAGTACAAATTAAAATCAACGTTGTTTGAGTGTTTTTTATTTCTATTTCACCATTTAGACTTATTCGACATACACAGATTTGTTTTATCTTTTCATATCCGTATTGTTTTAAGTGAAATGAAACGCGCTACTCAATAGTCGTAGTCTGATTTTAGATGCGTGAAGTGACACTGTTGCATTCACTGTATATTTTTCTTATAATTTTGTACTTTTCTCTTATCTAATCTGTTTCTTTTGAATTGTAGACTTCACTTTTTTATTTCAAATGCATTCGAAATTATTTCCTCTCTTATGCATCTTATCTTATTAATATACAATCCTACTTGGCCGATACGAATTGTAACGACTTAGGATAATGTGAATTAATACCAGGTTCTATACTGACCACAAATGATTCATCCTTATACACAATTTTCTAGTAACTGAGTGAAATCAAATATAACATGTCTGTGTACTGTTTATTCGTACATTGTGATAGCAACCATATACTAACGTAAACTTAGTGAATTATTCCTAAATAATCTAGATTTTTAAGTACGAGTCCACAATCGGTAATGTTCGACATGTTAATAACGGTGATATTTGAGCTCTCATTCGATAGCTAATAATGCCTGCGTTATACCTTTTACTAATTTTTGTTCAAGAATTGAATAAGTGACTCTCAATGTAGTCGTCTAATCAAACCATGCATCATTAATGAATCTTTAATTGAATGGTTAAAGTTTATTTAAATGATTCACAGTTCTCAATAATCCTTCAGATGTTGTATACGATTAGTATTGTGGTATATGCTACTTTTGTCATTATTATTAACTTTATCCAATATTACGTTCTTGTTACAATATAAAATTCTTAGTGCAAAATATTTCAATAAATTTCCGTCTCTTATTTCTTGGTCGATCCTGACGATAAATATCGAGTGATCGCCAATTGAATGTTCGCAGTTCAGGAATCGACATCTGATTAATGTACATTCTTTTTGATGCATATTACCAGCAACTACATTGTCTCTGATTGTGCTGTTTCCTAACGTGTACAGCGAAAGGTCATAAACTTTTCACAAACCCATCTGAATAGGATGTGCAATTAATTGACATAATGATCTGTTGAAACAAACAAAAGACAGACAACTTGTTGAAATGGCAGGAACAGACCGCCAATAAGTGGACAATAAGTTGACAGATATATGTAGTACATAGCAGCAATCTGAAGTGGAATACCTGCCATCAGAAGATTGAATTGAAGAGATCAGGAAGGGAAACAGCAGATGTAATCACGACTGAAATGAAAGAATCATGGATTACGTAAAGGAGAACTGAAGGAAGATGTGCAAATAATGTATTTAGTGTCTGATTTTCAAATTTTCAATTTTTCATAAAACAGTTAATCGATTTTACACACTTGCGTCTTCGTTCGCTACAATATTATCTTCAAAATGAAGACATTATTGTTAGGAGTTCGTAGTACTTCGTTATTCTGTTTAGTAGTCTTCAGGACATTCTATGTTTAAGTTTCATTCTTGTTGGCACTCGTTAATAAAGAGTGCCTTCAATGTTGAGGTCACTAATACTCCCAGCAAGATACAAACCTGCGTCATCCGGCTTTATAGTCTGAGACATTATCACTGAGATTTTCGCACTGCGACTGATCTGCTGAGAAATTTTCACTATTTGATCACTGAGTAGTGACCAATCTCGTGTTTGTTTAGTCCTTCAGTGCTGATTGAATTTTACAGATCAAGTTACATCACGGCCAGTAGTCTGAGTGACTCGACATCGTGTGTATAATTTTGAGACGTTAGTTCGTTAGAGGTAGTCGGCAGAAAACTACGGACCTAGGTATAGTGCCAATCGGATTTTTATTGTGCTCCAAACTTCACTTTTATGACCTTCATATCATAAAACCATCTATTTTATTTTCTACAACAGGATCCAGAAAAACCTTCAAACAACATTCGTAAACGTGCTTATCAACCTGGACCTACAACTATTTTACAGGCCTTAACAATGTCATGTTCGAATGATTTCATTAATCTAGAACGTATGGAAACAATTGGTGATAGTTTTCTGAAATTTGTCGTCACAGTACATCTCTATCTTACGTATCCGGAAGCACATGAAGGCAAATTAAGTCATTTACGTAGTCGAATTGTAAGTTCTTATGTGTTCATTTTGGGATTATCTCATGTGCGTTTGTTCTTCACATGTACAAACATGAGTTGTTACTTGTTTTGCCTCAATTATAATAATCCTTTCTGCTCTAGTACCACTGTAAAAAAATGCACTCAAACATCATCTTTATACCAACTATTAAATTAACTAGTTTCTATATACTTACTTCTAGACGATTAAGACTGGAACTTTCATATGAATCTATTTTTTTTCTACAGTTAACCGTGACATAAAGTAACTAAATATTTCTTTAAAAAAAAGACATTTGAGACTGTTGGCTTATAAATAAGACAAATTTTATCTACTTCATATTAATCATATTTAATCATTGTGAATTGTATGGTTTACAATCACAAACTGATCTTTAAAAAACGGTTGTACAATATTACGAATTGATTGAAGGTTAGACATGTAAACGTGATCGATGATAGGGTCATGGATTCACACTATTTTAGATCCATACACTAGGAAGAAATACCTATTCAATACTTCTTGGTTTTCATTAATTGTTTAACCAACTACAATTTAACTGATATATATATTTATAAGACACTTTTTTTTGAATAATTTCATAAATTAACTACAAATTCTACCCCTTTTTTCTGTATTTATACTTTAGGTTTGTAATTCCAATTTATATCGTTTAGGTAAAGCTAAAGATTTACAAAATCGAATGATTGGTTGTAAATTTGAACCACATGAAAATTGGATACCACCTGGATATTATGTACGTCAAGATAAACGTCTTAATAATGAAATAATTAAAAAATCTGAATCTAATCGTAATTTAGTAATTTGGTCAACTGACACATTAATGGATGATGAAGTTCTACGAAATATTGATTTTATTGATGAAAATAAAATTAAACCTATTGAAAATTTTCCAATATCTGAATGGGATCCAAATGATCCAAAAGTATTACATGCACAACATTTGTGAGTTGTTCACTTTATTCTTATTATCGATTTTATGTGTATAAGAAATTAATTTAATTAGTCTGTGAAAAAAATATTTCCATTACTTTTTTTTATTTTATTTTAACACATAAGTATAGGTACAGGGAGGCACCAAATACATATGCGCCACACAAATCTCAATTGATTTGTGTGAGGGCTGTGATACTGCCCGGGTGCCCAAACCGAAGCAGGTGGTTTTCTTAGGGGGCCACACCCCGAGCCTTTGACCTGAACGTCTGACCCACAAGGCAGTGGAGCATCGTAAGGAGATGCAGTCCCATGGTAGCCGGTGACCAACGATTGGTTCATACGCCATTTGTTCCCGCAGGATACTGGAGCCCATGTGCACCATTGGTTTGGGATCCGGTTAAAGCGCCAGACATTCGCTTTTCGTCCTCTCATTTTCGTAAACAACATCCCCGCCACGAGAAGGCAGTGAGTAGGACTTCCCTGGCAGAGGCTATATACGCATGGCCATGTGAGAGCATTTCGAGAGGGAGAGCGGACTCTCCCCACTCTCGGCCGTACCAGGGCTCATGAACCGATTGATGATCTCAATCGAAAAAAAAAAACTTAACAATCTCCACAACCTCTTAACTGAAGATAATTAATGACAATGAAAATCATGTTGTGTTGTGTTGTGTCTCTCAATGAATTAAGCATTTTTTATCGATAATTGAATTTTTCATTTGTCGGTTACATCCAATCTGTTTTAGATGACTAAGTTTTCATTATTGTTCCTTATCACACAGTAAATATGATATATTCCAGTAGGTGGAATAATGTCTATAATTGATGTGTTAAGCTATTCTAAACCGACGAAAGATTTCACCAATGAACCTATCAATTATGGTTAGTGTCATTTTTAAAAGGATACAAAACAATGAATTTTTATATCTGTACTAATTTGTTTCATTTGATCATGACAATCAACTGCTTGCATATGTGCTTTTATTAGCTTGTTTAAATCTTCAGTACATTAAGGAATCTAGTTTGTCCAGGTAGGATGTGAATTTTGTTAAATTGTTAGTTTACATCATGGATGAACTTCATCATCAAATAACTTCAATTACGTATTATTACTACTTTATTATAGAAACAACCAGTATTTAATTGCTATACAACAAGCTATACCAGATAAGTCAATAGCAGATTGTGTTGAAGCATTAATCGGTTGTTATCTAACAACTCGTGGAGAACGCTCTGCTCTACGTTTGATGCAATGGTTTGGAATCGATTGTCTTCAGAAATCAGGTAATATTATATGTGTTTTTTTTAAATAAAGGTTGTTTTATTTCTAGTAGGGATTGTTATTGAATTTATTTTATAAGTTATGATGGGTATCTAATTAACTACTAAAGTACATCCACCTGACAAGTTCGAAATTGAGTGAAACGTGCATCCTGGATTTTACTGATAGTCACATTTCATCTATTCTATTATTAAAATTGATATCATGAATGGATCAATATTAGCGCACCACTGAAAACCTTGAAGTGCTGGATGACCACTTCGTCCCAGTATGGGACTCCTCATCAGTGTGCATCCACAATCCTGCACGCGTGACTCGAACCCAGGACCTTCAGTCCGAAACGACATCGATTCATTCATGATATCAATCTAATATCATCTTTAATAATCACTGTTTTACTAATTATCACAGCTTCGTACTTTTTATCATCCCAATACACTTCTCCGGGAAATTTACTTTGGTTTTCTAAAACGAAATAATAATTTTTTTCTACAGACAACAGTCAACCTGTTGCTGGAGCTCCATGGTCTTTACCAAAATCTAACTACTTAAATACCGATGAAAATAGAGCAAATCTAAATGAAGCACGTTTAGTTTGGAGATTTGATGAATTGGAATCTTCATTAAATTATACTTTCAAGGATCCTAGTCTATTGATTCAGGTGAGTAGTAGTGATAACTAGGGGCTGACTAAACCATTACTTCTCTCTTTTCTTCAAATGAAATTGTTATTCTTCTCGAGTTTGCGAATTTTCTTTTTTCTAAATGCATTCTTAACAAACTACTGAATTTATTTATCTCAAACGTGATCACAGCCATATGTGTATGATATTCTGTTTGTATTTCATTACATTTATTTATTTGTTTAAACACATAAATATTGGTACAAGGAGACACCGAATACATATGCGTCACACTTCATCATTTGATTTGTATGAGGGCTTATATACTGCCCGGGCGCCCAAAGGGAACCAGGTGGTTGTCATGGGGGGCCGCTCCGCGAACCTTTGACCAAGAAGTCTAATCCACAAGACAGTGGAGCAATGTTCGGAGGTGCAGTCCCATGATGGTCGGTGACTAACAATATATTCATGCGCCATTTGTTTCCTCATGTTCCTGCAGCCCATATGCACCACTGGTTTGGAGTCAGGGTCTTCTAACTCCTCTAGGTGGATCCTCCGTATCCACTAACTTAGTTAAAGCGCTGGATACTTGGTTTTCGTTCTCTCAATTTCGTAAGCAACACCACAGCCGCGAGAAGGCAGTGAGTAGGACTTCTGTTGCAGTGGCTGTATACACATGACCATGTGAGAGCATTTTGAGAGAAAGAGCTGACTATTCTCATCCTCAACAGTATCAGGGCATTTGGGATGGACGGATTAAAACAACACTATTTCATCTGTAAGTTAATATCACTACAAATAATTGAAAAGATATTAACTGCATAATTATTTACAAACAATTATCTGACTATCAGTATGGAGTTGTGGATATTATTAAGTATTTGATTGAGATCATGAACCGATTGATGTCAGACCACCATTGAAAACGTGGAAAGACTGGACGTCCGTTTCCTCCGAGTATGGTTGTTGATACTCACTGTAAAAGAGTCTCATACTAGAACAAAACGGTCTTCCAGTACTTTCTAGTTTTCAATGGTTGTCTAACATTGATCGGTTCATGATTTTGATGAGAATAAACAATCTTTACAATCTTATATTTACTTTTTGTATTGTTTTTTTTTTCAATCTGTCTATCTATATTTCTTATATAGGCTTTCACACATCCATCTTATCATCAACTACGTGCTTTATCCACACCCAATACTCTATCTAATCAATGCAAATTAATGTTTTCAACTGATTTAGATTGTTATCAACGTTTAGAATTTTTAGGTGATGCTGTATTAGACTATGTAATAACAAGATTTCTATATGAAGATTCTAAACAACATTCACCTGGTGTATTAACTGATTTAAGATCAGCTTTAGTAAATAATAATATATTTGCTGCATTAGCTGTACGAATCGGTTTACATAAATATTTTCGTGCTTCATCACCACAACTATTGCACACAATCGATGTATTTGTACGTTATCAAAAAGATGTAGCTAAAGATGATTTAGATTTTATTACAAATGAGGTAAGTTATCATTATTACGAATAAAAAATATATATGGATGTGTATATTTTATTCAATTTATTTTTGCCGGCTGTAATTGGGAATGAATAGATATTTCTAAGAAGCATACAGTATACTGTAAAGAATTATAGTTGATCCGATCACTGAATGGTAACTAATGTCAAGTTTTTCTAGTCTTTTATTGTTGATCGAATTCTTTTATCACTTAAGTTAAAATATACCCACTAGTCTAAGTGACTCAAAATCGCATACATTAAAACGTTAAATGGTTGAAGGTAAGTTCATAAGGGATAGGTGAACCTATGTTTATCGTGTTAGTTAGCACTCGTTAGCAAGGTATATCTGCAGTCCTGGAGAAAATGATGCTTCCTATCGGATTCAAATGCAGGCCACCTGGCTTCCCATTCTTAGCACTAACCGCTAAGCTATCCGGGCTGCGATTCACCTCCCATATTTCTGGAGTATGTACAACCGATTGATTTCTTGGTAGTAACCAATATTTGTCTAATTCATTAGTCTTCATCGAATTCTGTCTATCTGAATCATCAGGTTCTATAATATTGGCTAACGAGCCTCAACTGACATAAAACCATGGTTCAGGGCTTCCTGGAGACGTCTTCCAACCATTTAACGCTATGAATACTATATTTTAAACATCTGACATCGGCAGTTTTATAACTCATTCTTACTAGATCACATTATTGTATATTTCTTCCGGGTCAAAACTTGCGGCATTTGAATTGGGTATGAAATGTGGTGTCTGCTAGGACTATCCTGTTTCTTGCTATCATTATCAAGATTTGACTTGGTAATTTCGAATAAATTGAGCAAGAATTCTTGTGTTGTTCCTTTGTACTATTTGAACTTGGATTAGTTTTGATTTTGTTATTTATTCTCTTAAGAAGTGGCTTACACTGATTCACAAAACGTCAGAAAATCTAATCTTTCTACTCATTGGAATATTACAAATATATTATTTATTTATATCCGGTTTCTTGTTCTATTTATTTAGTTTTCTCTGACTTTTTGGACCTGGAAACTCACCAACTCAGACCATGGAATTAAGACAACTTCCCTTTGGTGAAACATTCACATAATTTCTAGTCTACTGAGCAGCTTAAGATGAATTTTTATATAAAGACTGTTTTGCGTCAATCCGTAGTTCGACTAAACTACGTGAAATAATAGTAAACTTAACTTCAACAATTTAAGTGACTTGATGATTGTCAAAATCTCAACGGGAACACAGGTTGACTTGTCAAGCTTTACTACTTCTTACTATTTGTGGAACATCATCAGTTGCTTGACCATACACCTTCAAATCACTTTTAGTATAAGTTGAAACTACGAAGTGATCCCTCAAATTACGTTACATGTAAAATCTACTACATCGAGGTAACATCAAGGCTTATGTTTTGCTTTCTACTCAATCCTCCAATAGAATAGATGTATCTATTTCTGATGCACTGTTTTGACATTCGATCGTTGAAATCGACATGTAACACGCACATATCCGGCTAATGATTTGCAACAACCAAATTTCCCCCTACATATAATACAGTTTGTATGTATGTTTTTATTTCTAATAATTACCTTTTTCTCTACTTTTTTCTCCTCTCGTCTTCGTTTGTAAATAAATCCTTCCGTAAAAAGGAAATTGAAATTCGACAACCTGAATTGGTTGATACATTTATTGAAGAAACTATAAATAATCTAACAAGTTCCAACTTATCTTCTTCAATTTCTTACCCCGTTATGAAAACATCAACGACGATGAAAAATCAGAATACACCATCTGTTACCAGCACCGGTAAACAACATTGTCAAACTCATGGTCATGGTGATGTTAGTGAGAAAGAAGGAAGAATAAAAGAAAAACACATTGATAATGATGACGAAGAAGACGATTTAGATAATGATGATGAAGAAGAGAAACATGCATCATTATTAAATCATGCTAAAGAATGTGAATCTAAATGGCAAGAGAAAGATACTCAAGAATTAACTGGTTTCTTTGTTCAAAATTCTGTAAGTGGTTTGTAAATATTACGATGTAGAAAAAAAGAAAAGAAGTGAATTTTTGAAGTTATCAATTAGCCTTGTGTCCTGCTTCATTTTCCTTTCTTTTTCTCAGTTCCACTTTATTTAAATGACAAAAGTATAGAATTTTATAGATATCTGTGACTTCATAGGACTTCTTTGTGCTAAAGTTATAGTCACTTATATTGGTGTTTACATATTTTCGGAGTCATCTGATGAATAAAGTTTTTGGCTTAATTATACTAACAGCCTTTACAATTGGTCTGGTTTATCAATTGTTCAGTGTTTTCTTTCGGATTCAGATGTACAACCTCCTGGTTAAAAGTTGGATACGTCAATCACTTAATCACTGTTTCACTGAGTTCTTATGTCTAAAAAGGACGTAGTCTCTGCGTGGTCATAAGCTCTTGGGTCCGATCCATGAATGGGGTTATATATGCTTACTTTTGGAGAGTCCCCATACTAAGACTAAGTGTAACTTTTTCATTAGATATTATCGTTGATTAATAAGGGTAAATAATGCAGGACGTTTGTTTAATTCTCCTGGGACTAACATAATACGTGATAATATGCAGTAAATTTTCTCTTATCGTCTAGAATTTGCTTTAGCATTCATTTATTCCTTGTTTTTGATTTCATTTGATCTATCAATTAGTCTGAAAACCAATCCTCAAAACTTCAACACCAAACATACGAGCAACATCTGTCGAAATCAAATAAAAATAACAATGCCAACAATACAATTCCTATCAACACCAGTCACTTGACAGCTAATCGACTATCAGACGATGTAGAAATTCCCAAAGCATTAAGTGATATATTTGAATCTTTAGCTGGTGCAATATTTCTTGATTCAAATTTCAGTTTGGATACTGTTTGGCAAATATTCTATCCGATTATGAAAGAACGTATTGGTTAGTTAAACTAGTTTGTTGTGTTATTTGAAAATAGTACCAATTATCCCATTACGGTGATGTATTACTAACTTATTAATTAAATTCACTTGGTGTTGTTTACTTGAATCTTTCCATTGATGTTTAGGACTGCAATTGATCAGTCTCCTATTGGTACATGTGCATACTGTGCGTATTACCTTAATTCACAAGCCTCCATCCATAACTTATTGATTTTCTATTCCTCTGTTTACTGAGTGGTTAAGGGCACAATAATCATATTAGTTGTCACTCTCTCTCTCTTTAGCAAAGCATATTTACAATATTAATAGAACTGATACTCTCCATAGAATTTTTCTGTAATATTCTGATGATTATCTTCAATTATATAAATATGTTTTGTTAGATACAGAAGTTTCTAGTAGTACTGTTTTCTTTTTCATGTAGAAGAAGTAGGCATTGCTGATATTGTTCAGAATGACGATGAATACTAACAATCATATAGTCTAGAACATGACACCAATAAAAGCATCTAAATGAGTTGCAAATCTACCTCATCATTTCAGGTACTGAATTTTTAATAATGACTTATATCCGATACATCTCCTTTGTTGACAGCTCCGTTGATCGGTAAAATCAAATCAGTAGTCATTAGTTAGTTAATTTTGTTAACCTTCACACAAACATAGTCTAGTGTATACTGCGCGTAGCTGAACTTCATAATCACTACATCTGTAGTCGATTCGCCGCTCTTCATTGGTAGCACTACGAAATTGATTAAATGAAAAGAATCTGATCCCATTGACCTAACTGTAAGTTGTTTACTGTATGGTTATGAAATACTGGTTTCTATTCTTAACATAAACAGATTGCATTAAAAAAGTCCCAAATTTCAAATTCGAAAATGTTGGTGTCTAGTGTCTTTCATCCCGACAGTTTTTGTCTCTGAATTTTAATTTTAATAATGAAAATTAACTTGGAGTAATAAGATCGGTAGTTTGAATAGGTATTAATTGAATACATTAGATGAATAGTCTAATCTATATCGGGAATTAATTAGAATTAAAAATATTAAATGTTCTAATTGAAGATAAATTTTACTCATTGTGAAACTTAAAGACTATAATTGACTGAGTTCATATTTTAATTAAAAGAAAGCAACTTAAATATTGACCATATTCCTGGAAAAACGTTGAATGTATTCAGTGACAGTTTATTTTCAAAGAAATAGAAATGAACATCAAAGTACTACACAAAAGTGATTTTAGTCACTACTGTCTGAGATCAATCATGTGTTAATATAAGAACACTACAGAAGGTCAGTCGCTACCTGAATAGCTTAATGGTAATGTCTTAGTCTGTGAAGTCGGATAATCCGAGGCCGTATCTGACAGGCAATATCAGTTCCCTCAATGTAATATGATAGTTCTATATCAAACATTTATAAAGAACTTAGTTTTCAACACAATGTCATTTATACTGAAATACTCATCTTATATTTTACTTTCGTCATCCTATCAAATTACTAAAATTAAATGTAACTTGAAAAATATCCTCGTTTTTTTTTAAACTTCATTTCATTCTTTGCTATTTATAGAACGATATACTGCTTGTATCCCAAAATCACCAGTTAGGCAATTATTAGAACTGGAACCGGAAGGAACGAAATTCGAGTAAGTTGTGAGAAGTAGTAGACAAGTTTTAGATGTTCATAGGCACCGTACTTTGTATACAGTTAAATTATTAAGTCATTAACCAGTTGTGGAACCATGTTCTAGACTAAGATATTATGCGTATCCATACATTTGTGTAGAAAAACATTGATACTTATATTCCCAATTTAAAGTAAGCGGAATTTTTCCAAAGACATGTTGCAGTAGTAATGCACTGGCTTAGTACAAACACATTAGTCTGTTGTTGTGACTCTCTAAGCATTGAAGATTTCCAAAACTCATTACCTTCACACTATCCCTAAACGGTTGATTGCGTATTAAATCATGGCACTACCCAGCACACAATTTCAGATATTACGTTAACTGCCATTTATATCCAACGCCATGTACTGCATACAAGATATTTCATAAACAAATTGTCGTAGGACCGAGTTTTGGAGTTCAGTTTTTCAGGTCGTAATATCTAAAAATATAACTCAATATGTCTACAAGCATGCAGCTATACATGTATCGTTTCTTTTAGGCGGCTAGAAGCAATCAATACATGACTCTAGACAGAAGTTTCGTACCAGGTGTAATACAATTGGGTTGTTTTCCTAGAGGAAAGTTATAAACGCCAATTAATGACAGTTCACTCATCTCCCCTCGTAAGACTACATATAACCCTTAAGCTGAGTACTAGTGTTCGATTACATCTCTACGAAGTCACCAATAAATAAACTTGGACACAACACGGTATATCTAAAGTTCCTGTTCAATATGTGACGATCATTTGATAGTAAATAGTGAGACTATTTTCATGTAAATTGTTTTTATAAGACTAACTAAAAAAGCATTTTATAAATTTCATCTGTTTGTTTAGGCGGGCTCGACGAATGGTGGACGGAAGGATTTCGGTTTGTGCTCATGTATTAGGTAAAGGTCGATTTTATGGTGTTGGACGAAATTATCGATTGGCCAAAAGCTTAGCTGCTAAACGTGCCTTAAGAGTACTGCGTAGATTAAACCAGTCATCTCAAACTACACCAGTAACTGCTAATGGAGACTACCATCAATAATCATGTCCTATTTAAATGGGATAAAACTGTTTCTAGTGGATATTTTTTCACGTTAATGTATATTTTGGCATTCCTTGTACATGTTTGTTTGAAATATCATTGAAACTGACAAGCTAGTTTGACTTTAACTTGTGTACAGTGGTACAGTGTAACAATTATTCTATGTCAGTCATTAGTAGTTCCATGATATAATTCAACAGATGCTTAGACTTCGTTCTTATTTAAATATCCGCAGAGGAGAATTATACACATTGTCGGTGGAAAAGCTCAACATTCGTTGCGTTCTCCTGACTTCAGATTGCTAAAAGCTTTCACAATTTCGTTTACTCCAACATATTTTGAGGAATTTAATGATAACCACAACGAATAAATTTCTTTAAATGACTGTTTTCGCGATTGAGTAGTTTGTCGCGTATTAAAATATGAACAATGCGGCTTGCACGAATGATGTAGTAATATAGTGTAGACATTATTGGTCCAATCTGTGAATTCAGGATTAAATTCGTCAGGTAAATTAGCAGAACGATGAGTTACATATGCCCTATAACTCTATGTCACTCAAATTTTAACGTCTAGGAAAGCTCATGCAAATATGGAAACAGTTATATTCATGATTTATAATACTAAGTACGTTTCATCCTCGTACACTTACTTGGTTTGTTCTAGAAGGTTTTGGAGGCTCAAAACGGAATGTGGATGACAAATATGTCCAGTTTCAACTGGAACAGGCACGTCCCACTATAAGTTCACGGTAAGTCAGATACTTCGATTTTCTCCCGTCACAAGGATGACCGGTCGAAGTATTTTAGAACTGACTGCTTTGGATACTTTACATTCAGATAACAAGTCTTCACTTGAGGTTTCCAAAGATAATATGTCGTCATGTCTCACTGACTCAAGGCGTGTGTAAAGGAAATGTGCTTGTAGACGGTCTTACTTTCAAGAGTGATAAATGGACACACACCGAAATCAAGCTTTTCATTCAGGAGATAAGTGGGGAATATAAGTTGTTAAATCACCGGAGAAAAGAAAACTACCGATCAAACCGCTAGAATGGACGAATCATTTGTGCTACTTCATTCTTGTGACTATAACAACAGTCAATTGGACATATACATATGATCGGGATCTGTAATTATTCCGTATACTATTCATTATGAATACTGAGCAATATAACTAGTCTTCTGGTAGGTTTATGGAAGAAACTGTCAGCAAGCCTAAAAGAAATGAATAATGCAGCGAATAAGCAACCAAACACGCTTGTTAGGGTGAAAAAGAGGATCTTCGGCAAAACCAGTGTCTATCACTCTGTCAAAACGTTCTGTTTTATTGGTAAAAGCTGGGCTGAAACATCCTGCTGTCACTAAGCATTGAAGTTTCAAGCGTCTTGACATGTCATTTTTGTAGGACAATGTACAACAGATGTACTAAGAATTCTATCTTCAACGTGATATGGACGATAACTTGGATTCCATAATTCAGATAATCTTACATGACACAAACTACTTTGTCCCGCGGATAGTTATAAGGAACTTACAGTAATAAGCAGTGATACTCTTCTAGTGCTAAGACTCAAAAGGCACTACTAAGCGGAAAATCGAACTAACGATGACAGAACGCACATGAAACTCAAATAAGCAAGAAACCAATGCACAAACGCGATAAGAGAAGACAAGCTTAGTATTAGATCAAACTTACTGATGAACGTTTTCACAGTCAGAAAAGCTAATCCCACTATGCAAAACTTCTTTGACATACCGAAGTCAGAGTTTAATTGTTGTTGGTTCTCAATGGATGAATCAATCAAGACTGCAATTCAACAAAGAGCCCAGCAAAGTTGTTTATAGGCCATTAAACCGTCCTACAACTTACACTGACGAGAGCTTCAACTACGACCTAAGAGGAGCCTCAGAGGTGAACCTAGTGGCTGAATTGATGCGTCAAAGACCAGAGCATTTAGACAAGGGCATTTCTTCTAGCCTCGATTTATTTCATCCCACTATACTAATAAAAACGGCTTCAATCTTAGCCGCACAATCTTGTGTCATGCCGTCATATTCGCTGAAACATAAAGCGTTAGTGGGCTATTGAAAGGTTTTACTGACAAAGTTCTCATTAAAAAACTGATTGTAAACACCAGTTAGAATTCATGCTTCCCTATTTTATACTAACACCCCTGTACTTAGCCTACTAATGCAATGTTGATTATCTTTCTTTTTGATTAGTGTTAATCTAAGCAAAAAATATTTGTACTAATCATAAGTTCAACTAATAACCACTGATTATCGCTATGCATTCTAATGCGACTTATTGATATATCTTCATACTAAATTATAATGATTAGATATATTTAAATTATCGTACTGACAAGGAATTTCCGAAAATGTATTTTAAACCAGAAAAAACTAGATGAGTACAAACGAACGTACTGTATTCGGAATACGTAATCAGCGGGAAATGAAGTAAAAAAGATTATTAGTTTACACAAATAACCTGCAAATCCTTCTTATTCAACGTAATTCCACTTCGTTTAGCTCTTAAAAAATATATATGTGAGTTTTTAGCTGTCCTATATTTAACTCCATTTGGATCGTATGAATGATTGTTGTTGAATTATGTACTTGTCACCTATCCTCTCACATAATCTACGTTAGTGAATGGCAGAATCTAATAAATCAAATACGAGAATGGATTATGAATGTGCATACTTCCTGCACTCATTGATCTGAACATGCAATTAGGAGGGCGAAACAAGGCGAAATAGGTGGAGCGCATTGGAAGAGTGTGAGCCGATTCTATTTAATCAACATTTATAGCCAGATAAAAATGAGCTACGAGCATGTGATGAGTAGGAAAAGATGTTTACACACATATGCTCATCTAAAAAAGAATAAATAAGCCAATAAGTAGCAAGGTAAAAATGTTGTTAAAGAAGACTGAATAAATTCGCTTGTCCGGAAGCTAGAATAAACTATGTGGTTTAACTTAGTACATGACGTTACATTGTTCTTCACAAGTTTTCATTTTTGGTGTGCCAAGATATAAACATTTTGAAATTACTGCATGCATTTCTCGATCAGGAGCTGCTATTTTATTTTTTATTTTCCCTCAAGGTTATCAGTACTTGACGAACCTTCACTATTGCCTTGGCGACCTTCGGTGCACGATGATCAAATCAACGTCGCATTGACTATGATGGTAAATTAATGCAGTGTTATCGGTTCTCAAACGCAACACTCTTGAGGACGAACTGACGATAACAGAGATTTACATACTATGGTAAATAACATAAGAGTCAGAACTAGTGAACATGGGAACGCTTATTCAATGTTGCAGGGACCAGTCACTTAGGTATGGTCAATGTGTAACCTGATACTCCTCATATTAAGCATATTGATCCATCCTTAGTTCAAATATGTCCTTCATAAGTGCTAAAATTTTGACTGACGTCTGTCACAATAAAATAAGTCAGTATATAAAATGATGCGATTTCCACTTAAGGTCCTATAGATTAGGTGGCCACGTCATGGTGAATCTGCATTCTTCGGATAAGGTCTACCATTCCAGTCGCAAAGGTAAATGCAACTCATACAGCTGAGCATATTCCAACACTTTCAACTTGCCGTTCGAAAATTATCACGTTCCTGGTACACGACAGCTTATCTGACTATTTATCATTTATAAGTCTCTTTCCAACGCAGTAAAAAGTTTCGAGAAGAACCCACTCTAAAATTATTAATCTGCTGATAATTGTGAGTTGAAAAACAAAAGTACACAACCGGAGTAATTAGACGTGTATACCTTCGTTTATCAAAGGCTTTAAAGGTGGCCAATCATTTAAGTCTCGTCACTGAGCTCAGAATATTAGAATTCATGCAACTACTAACAGATTGGTATAAGTCATCTGAAAAACCGACTTTTCAATGCCAATGTGAGCATTACTTTTTTCAGGCTACAGAATGTCATAGGATATTAGGTTTGACCTCGAAAATGGGTGGATAACGATGCACTTAAAAATAAAGCAAAGTGAAAAGTAGACTATCTGAGACATAAAACTTGTATTACCCTTCTCCAGATGTGTAGCGAGCTACAAAATATTTGAGCGTCGCAGGTCCTTTGTTGTAAAGTCTGGCGCTAACTGGCCAATTTCCTTCAAAGCAAACTGTGTACTAGGAATACCTTTGTCAAATTTAACATTAAAAACTTATAAATATTCTAGAACAGCATTATTTGTTTTTATTTAAATACGGAAATATAGTATTTCCTCCACTCACTGCAAGACGATAGGAATTATTATCAAACCACTAAATAAATTCCAGCAAACAAATTCAAATTTTATGAAAAACGCCTTAAATCGCTTGATCCTATCCACTAGAGTCTGTAGTACCCAGAAGTAATTTGTAATTGACCTATTACACTATCAGTAATGCTAGGAATCTTTTAAAAGTTCAATCCTACACAAATTTCAGTGCTAATATTTAAATGTCTGAATCACAATATAGCAAATCAGTTGTGTACATACCTGCTCTTTACAGACAAACAAATTTTGAAATTATCCACCGTATGAAGTTATTCATAAGAGTTCCTGAGTGTTCGTCAGAGGAAACTTGATGCATTCTCAAGGACTGATGATATTATTTAACCACAATTCACTAATATTTCACTTCCACTCTTTTAATATTTCCAGGTCCATTCCTGAAGGCTTCAGTGATTTGATGCTTTTAGGTACAGAAGTCATTAAGGCTAAAGCTTCAATCTCGGTCACAACAACATAATCCGTTAGAACTGTCTCGGTTTCACTCATATCCTGATCCTAGGGGACTTCAATCTCCCTAGAGTCAACTTCGCGGAACATACGTATATTGGAGGTGAAAATTCAATCGAAGCTCGGTTCTTCAACCTCATTGAGGACTTGGGACTACACGAAAATGTGAAGTTGGCTACTCGTTGGAGGAACGGTCAGACACCGTCGCGCTTAGACTGTGTTTTTACAAATGAAGAATTTCTAGTCGACAACCTCTCAATTCTGGCTCCCCTGGGAAAAAGCGATCACGCCGTTATAGCCTTCAGTTTCGTCAGCAAAACAGAGCTAAGATATCCCGACAACAACAGGCGCTGGAACTTCAAACGGTTGAATGCGTCAGCTCTACAGGACTATCTACAACAGGTGGATTGAAATGTTCACCCTCAACTTGATGTGGATGCTCATTGGGACTTCTTACTGCACACGCTCTCATGTGCTACTAAGCAGTCAGTTCCTCAAACGGTCCCCAAAAGGCACAAGCAACCTACAATCACCAAAAAACGCACTCTTCGTTTGCTATGCCGTAAAAGGCACTGTTCGGCAGAATACAAACGAACCAACAACAACGGCGAGTACAAGCAATACAAACATAAGGAACATATGTACGAAGGCTATAAGAGAAGACAGGCTTCAGTACCAGTTAAAGCTTATGGATAAATTTATTTCCAATCCGAAAAGCTTATTCCATTACGCAGCCTCTCTTCGTCAAGCCAAAACTGGAGTTTCTCAACTGCTAGGCCCTAACGGCCCGACAGATAATGACGGTGACGCCGCTAACCTTCTGGGTGAGCAATACTCTCAGACATTTCAGCCGACCCACATCAACTATACTGATGTCGGCTCTGTCTGCAACTGCACAGGACTTTCCGTAGTGAAACTGAGCGCTGACTTGGTGTTCCGTAAACTACAACATTTAAGAACAGACACTTCTCCTGGTCCAGATATGGTCCACTCTGCTATACTGAGGGAAGCAGCTTCAATCCTGGCAACACCGCTTAGCGTGATGTTCTCACACTCGCTAAGTCGGGGCAAACTACCGGATATTTGGAAGCTGGCTCATATCACACCAATCTTCAAAGGAGGTTGACGCAGTGAACCTTCAAGTTACCGACCGGTTGTCCTTCTCTCTATACCTTCAAAGATCATGGAGTCCCTGGTATACGATGATATACATGACTATCTGCTGTCCTTAAATTCCTTCTCACCCCAACAGCATGGTTTCAGGAAGGGTTATTCCTGTATGACGAACCTGCTGACCGCGGTGGACAGATGGACAAGCATCGTTGATCGCAAGGGGAAGGTAGACATTATTTACCTTGATTTCTCTAAAGCTTTTGATAGGGTTAACCACACATGTCTTATTAACAAACTCAAACAATTGGGTATCAAACCACCTTTAATTGACTGGCTCAGTTCATATCTCACAAATCGACATTTTAAGGTCAGGGTAAACTTCAATTTCTCACGCGCTATGGAATGTTCTAGTGGGGTTCCCCAGGGCTCAGTACTAGGACCTCTCCTCTTCCTGATTTATATAAATGATCTTCCTCAACAGGTAACGTCAGACATACTGCTCTTTGCCGATGACGTGAAACTTTGGAGAGAGATACGCAATCAAGAGGACATACAGGCACTTCAGGAGGAACTGACTTCAAAGTTGGGCAAACGATAACGGACTTACCTTTAACACTTCAAAGTGTAAAGTAGTCCATCTGAGACACGTTGCAGATTACAGCTACAACTTGTGAAACTCCTCTCTAGTAGTACCTTGAGTCGAAAAAGATTTAGGAGTTCTGGTGCCCTACGACTTAAAGTCTTACGCTAACTGTGACAAAAATGCCTTTCGAGCAAACCTTGCACTGGTAACGTTGAAGCGCATTATTGGCCAGTTTGACTAGAGAACTTTCCACATAATCTTCAACAGTTTCATTCGTCCCCATTTAGGGCACGGAAACATAGTATTCCCTCCTACACTCCAAAAAGATAAGGACGTTCTGGAGCGTATCCAACGGCGAGCCACGAAATCAGTGCGGGGACTCAAATTTAAACCTTACGATGAGCGCCTCCAATCACTAGACCTTTACCCATTAGAGTATAGGCGTCTTAGAGGTGACCTTCCAATGGCTTACAGTATCCTTAACACACCTGGACACCCTCTTAAACATCTACTTAAGCTTAGTCCCAACACTAACCTAAGGGGTAACACCCAGAAACTGGAGATACAACATAGTAGAACGGACTGCAGACACAATTTCTACTCCTTAAGAGTTGTCAAATGCTGGAATTCGCTGCCAGCTTAGCTAGTCCAAGAAACTTCCCAGGAGTCCTTTAAGAGGCGACTTGATCTATTCTTAAGGACTAAGGATAGTATCCTACTATGATTTACCAATTCATTTTCTTTCTCTTTTATCGTTAATATACGCAGGTTCTTGCCTGAAGGTATTGGTGATCCCCTGCTACTAGACACGGAAGCCTGTTAAGCGAAAGCTTCTTCTATTCCGTCCGCAACCATTTGAACCATTTGAACTTGGACATTGAAGAACACGAGGTCACTTGATGCGTTTATACAGTTTTCGTGTTACACGATGAAACGTCAGCCTCCTAGTGTGATAGTCGAAACGTCTAAATCTAAGATGTATGTTTTGCTATCTGCAGCAACATTTTCAAATATATCGTTGGTTCCAATGAAGGTTTTATTTGGAGACAGTGTTAATATTTATATGTCTCAGTATACAAGTATATTTAAATTATTTATACATCATATAGGGCAATATATCCTTCAAAAAATGTGAATAGTTTATAAAAACGAACACTTTTAGAGAAGTTTAGTACAAATCGATAGAAAATCTAGTACTATTTCGCTGAAACTTTTACTTTAAATTGCAATAATGCAATAATAATAATTTTATCGTGTTTTCACCGTAATATAAACCGGACTTTCCACACTTTATCCAAATTTCTACCTAATCAGTCCACAAATAATTATCCCCTATTAAGTTAAATGTCACTCGTATTCATCTTGGCTTTCATAGCGGAGTCAACCTTTGTACGCAGTTGATCTAATCTATAAAATTGTTACTCGTGTTAGATATTTATTTTCAGAATATTTGATCACGGTTCAACAATAGCAACAAAATTGCGTTATCGATAACATCTGCATTGGAAAACACAAGTGTTGTGAATCTAGACTGAATTCAGTCTAGATTCTTAAGATTTAAATCTTAAGGTTTCGTGTTTACGAAAGTTTGCCAGTTAATCTATGGTTTATTTGAAATCATATAAATTGTCCCCACTTACATCATATATGTCCCAACTCAATGTATTCAAGCAAGAAAGCTTCATATGTTTTAAAAAGCAATTTATGAGGGAAGTATGAATACGGTGTAAAAAAAATTTGAAATACACCGTTTAGTTCATACTTCTACTTCGTCAGTGAAGATCTGGATTATCATTCATTCAATCCTGAGATTTAATAATGACCAGCATTTGTGGTGGAGTTTTCTGCAATCCGTTTTTTACTGATATACGATAACATAAAGTCAGGCTTACAGCGATGGTCAACAAAATTCTACACCGTCTCTATGGAACGGAAGAAAAACTAGCTATGAAGCATATTTCATTATCTTTCCCTCCATGATAACGCATACTATGCTTATCTTTCATTCCACAATAAAGCACCAATCTTTAGAAGGCATCACAAATAAATCGCTTATGTGCTCATGACTAAGTACGGAACACTTCAATATGCTTATGTCACTAGAATCGTTGAGTTCAGTGAAAAAATCACCAAAGTCAATGGGAGATCTAAATTTGTTTCATCCATTATCATCTATATAAGTAATTAGTTCACGCTTGCCTTGGCCTATTTCTATATTCTCCAGCTTAAATTGAGTGGATTTAACATCCCTCACGTAACAACCTGTTTTATAAAATCAGAGGTAACTAGAGTGCCTGTCGTAGGCAAACAGTAGACTTGGGTGTAAATGTTAGGACGTTTCCCCTCCCAGGAAGACATTTAGAAGAAATGTCTCACTATTCCTCCATGGTGGGCAACAAAACAAACTATATGTCACGTTCCCCTTTGTCTACACAATTTTTCTTTCAAGAATGTCACTATTCTCTTGTTTGCTTGAAAAGTCATCTGTTTACTGTTGAATGCAGTGAGTACAATTATGTTAGTAGTTATACAACTTTTATTTGGTTGTTTGGATAATATTCTTACTCTTAATAATTATGGTCATGATGAATTTCTAAAAAATACTTATAATCTTTAATAATATTTTGACAGTGAAGTTAACAAATTACGATTCTTGTCCTTTCCCCTCTTCTTGGTCCATAATGGTTGTTCCTCTTATAGAGCGAAAAATGTTTCATCTGGTGAATTTGTGAATTACTGTTAGTTAAAAGTAATCAGCCTGCAAGAACAACACTATGAACTGCCTTAGTTTTAAGATCGTGTCTTTATTTATCACTAGTCCATGTTATGGTGTAAGTTTACCTTAGACTATTTAATTGTAAGCTTTTGCCCATCAAAACCTTTATAGAACTGAACTTAAATGTTGAATAAATGCTCAGACGACTTGTGGGTTTGTTTTGAACCATACAGTTTGGTATTTTTCAGTGAGACTTCCATTTTTTAACGTCTACCGCTACTTTTCTTATAAGTTTGCTAAAGCCTTTGAAACAATCTTAGTTCTGTATAGTATGAATAGTTCTCCGCTAAAAGTGTATTGACGTGTCCTAGAAGTAACAACGTACTATTATTAGTTATTTAGATTGTACACCAATTATTTCATTTTGCGTCAATCTTCTTTCTTTTAGGCGCCAAACGACCTTGGTCCCCACCGAGAATCTTTCACAGTCAATAAATGAAGAATTGTGGGAAAATACCGTCTCTCTGCTAGTATATACACATCCCAAGTGTGAACCCAGCAGCAAAGTAATGCTTTAGGCTAGAAACAAATATGTATTACAATTAGATTTTGGGCTTAGATATGGACGGAACAATCATTGTTCCATCTTCAGGAAAAGTTTTTCCAAAAGACTACAAAGATTGGAAGTAAGATTTATTTTATTCACTAACTTATCATTTTAGATTGATCAACGACAATGTTATCCCTAAGCTCAAGGAATATTTTGATAGAGGATATAAAATTGTGCTGTTCTCTAATCAAGTACCCGCTTTTTATATTGCGTTACATTCTAAAATCACCTCTCTAGAAAGGTATAACAAAAGGCTACCAAGATATACCTAGTTTCAAGTTAAAAATACAAAATATTGTGGATAAATTAAACATGCCAATCCAAGTAATGAAAGATACATTTGACCATATGTAGTGCAATCTAGGGTTTGTTTTCTATCTTGGATGATAGAAACCGCAAACCTCTCACCGGAATGTGGGATTTTCTTAATGACAAAGGTAATGCTGGAATCCCGATTGATTTGCCCGCATCCTTGTATTGTGGCGGTAAGTTATCATTCGTATTCACTTTACAATTGCAATATCAGGAAAACATTTTTATTTTAATCTTCTACGAGGTAATTAGTTGGGGAAATTTTTATTTATTATTTATGTCAAAAATTGATCTTTTAAATAATACTAACATGTCTAAATGTTTGTGAAAATTAAACCAATATAACATTGCAGAACCCCGCACAAAAATTCAGTGGTACATATTGTTTGAGGATGCACAGACTAACGAGGGATATTTTTATGTTCATACGAAGTTCATTAGTACATATGTCCTATTGTAGTGGAGTTTTAGTTGTCATTTAAAGTTTTCAGTTACTTACCCTAACATTTTGTGTACCTTCGTCTAGATACACATAATTCTTTTCATATCTCAAATTATTATCTGTGACTTTATAAATATATATAATATCTTAGTCCAAGCACCTATAGCTTTTTTCACATATTAACGCTGCTTCATTACGTATGGGTAGGTGGTTTGACCTACTCCCTAACTACAGGTCCGTTTATGTGACTTCAAGCTGCACTTCAGGTGTAAGCACAAACCGAAATAGTTTCTTTGAGATTCAAATCTGAAACTTCATTGACTAAAAGCGATGTGCACGCATAATTTACTTTAATTAGAGCTTAGTGGTAGCGTCCCGCTCTAACCAAAGCGCGTGGAGTACAATTTGAACCTTCGGTGTAACTAAAACGTCTTCGGTCATCAAGCTATCACTCTACATTTTTTAACACTAATCAGGAACCTATAACTGGTTCCTTCTGTTATTTTATAAGTCGAATAACTATTTCTTTTTCAATTTTTTTTTACCTGACTTAGTATTATTTACCACTTATTTTTCCCTGGCTTTTTTTCTCATCAATTTAGATTTGTTACATAATATAATCGGTTATAAAAACATTCACCGAAATTCGAACTAGCAGTGCTAAGGAAATTGGGCATCAAGAATGTGGAAGACATTCAGTGTAAAGCTAGTATTTTAATTGATCAGAATTTTAAGGTCAATTATCGGCTCAGACAAAACTGTTGGGTAATTTGTAGTTATTAAAATTTCAATAGCTGTAAGCTTTGGTCAGCTAATATTAGTTACATATCTACAAAAAGCCGCAAAATTTAAACAAGCTTATATAATTAGTATGATCATTTAGTGTAACATAGTTTCTTATCCATGTAGGTTTTATGTTTTTATCAACATCACGAATTAGTACTGTCTTGTGTTAGCCGATTTTAAAACCTATGTCTATTCGACTATGATCTAACACTTCACAAGTTTGATCTCATAAGGATAGAGCATAAGCACGGAAAAGCATTTGTCTATTAACTCTTAACCCTTCGTTGTAATCGTCACCTAACGGCCATAGCATCCGACTTTCAATTGTTAGGCCCTAGGTCCGAACACTGCCTCACTTACTGCGATATAGACAACCGGATAGCATTTCTTGCTACCATACACAAAAATGGGCGATTCGAACCCGACAACATAGTAATCTGTAATTACTAAATGAGTCATACTAGTTATTCCTAAAATCGATTTTAAGCTTACAACTGATCATCAGAAAAAGCAACCGTTCCTCGTTAACAAATAAATGCACAAATGATATTAATGTTTAAAGTCAACTTATTTACACGTAGTCCATTCTATTTTCCCTTAGTAATTAGAGCAAAAATTATTCGGAATGTAAGCTCTGATTATTCTTTTTCACACAGCGTATGTATTCTGTAATGGATTCATTAATCGTACGAATTCGTTTTCTTTGTTTGCCCTGTTAAAATTAACGGTTCTATTTACACTCCGTTTGGTTTATGAATAGCCTCCAAGTATCAAAATGCCTCACCCTTAGTATATTTGATAAAATCAATTTATATTACTTTTCAAAGTTGTAAGTAGATTATTTATATTTACTTAATTGTCTCATCTGTCAGAAAGATCGTCTATTAACTTAAATGAAAATAGTTCTGATCATCATCAACAAGTTGTCTTATGTGAGACATTTATCAAAAAGCAACTTCTGTATATTCTTACTAACGTAAGAGTTATATAAGGACGAAGCAATTGACTTCATAGGTAATTTGACATTGAAAATAGTGACATGGTTTCTGCCACTAAATTCAATTAATTCTACGAAGCAGATATCTTTAAGTTTTGTATGCTCGGAAATTGAATGTCTAACTATTGTATGGTATTACTATTCTCAGAAGAGTGTTGTTCACCTAATTATGGACAAGGAGATAACCCCAGAAATACCCGAGACTAGTATACGCTGCTTTCTCTGAATGAAAATAAGACTTTTCTTCACTTCACATCACTAAAATGTCTACCTACATAAATGAATTTACCAACTATCTTCATTGGTTCATCAATAGCAGTGACTTCGAACGCAGGCATTTTAAAATCTAACTTTATTCTAATTCTAAACGGTTCAAATCATAAACACACGTAAACATAATCTTCTTACTAACTGAGTTCGATGTATAATATAGTCTGTATTGTATCACAATTACACGATATCGTCTGGTTATTCCTAATCAAAAAACATTTCACCAAATAACATATCTACAACACAACCGCACATTTTCATTAAATCTGTTTCCAAAAATACATCAACGACGAAAATTGGGACTATAAAATACAGTTATCATTTATTGAAGCCCCATTTTGATTCTCTTTTCATTAGTTCTTCATATCTGTTTGGGGTTTAAGCGATGTACCAAGCTTATCTGAACTGTCTAACCAACTAATTTGTAAGTATTGGATCTGCTTATTATCCTCTTTCTAACAATAGTTTACTAGGTTACGAAACATCAAAGATTCAATTTTCTAATGACTCTAATTTTACAAATATTTTATCGTACTTGTCACTAACAATTTGCCCCTTGTTTTTTTTGATTGATTACTTAGTGACTGTAGCTAAAAACTTATTAATTTTTAGACTAATAATGTATTGTTTACTACTAATTTTTAACAGATGCTGCTGGTCGTCCAGCTTCTGGAAAACGTAAGAAAGATCATTCATGTGCTGATCGTTTAGTAAGTTGATTGTGTTTTCATTTGGTCATTTTCTATTTGTTCGTAAATATGCAATTCGACAAGAAAAAGGTGGTTACAATTTTGAAATTTTCCTATGAATATGTCCCAAAAAGCCTTCGAACAAGAGGAAGAAATATTTTAAATAACGCAATCACTAAACATTTCTTAGACACAGAACTTCAGGTCGATGCCGTGCAATATTTCAAGGTGATTAATAAACATCCAAGCTCCAGTCTTCTGAAGTTTGCAGAAACTCTTGCTACCAAGCGTCAAAAACCTGATTTATGTGTTCAAAATGAGATGATCGTTAGTCTCTCTTTGACTTGATAACAAATAATTCTTCATTACATCATCAAATTTTGTTTAACTCTTTCCTTCAATTAATTACATCACTGCGTCTTTTTATTTCGACTGAACGGAAAAAAGAATTCATGTTATTCCGCCCAATTCTCTGTTCTTACTTTCTTCAAGAATTCTATAACAGTTGAAATAAAAACCTTATGTACAGTAGATTGTTTTACGTCAATGGTACCTAGGAGAAAATAATACTGTTTGTTTACTTGTATTAAAAAGAAAACAATCGAAAAATACAAATTATTTTGATAATGTCTGTGTGCTCAAAGGTCAAGTGGTTATTTGGAAACTTCTAT
Organism: Schistosoma spindalis; assembly: GCA_946903255.1. NCBI lineage: Eukaryota > Metazoa > Platyhelminthes > Trematoda > Strigeidida > Schistosomatidae > Schistosoma > Schistosoma spindalis. The sequence continues at coordinate 12,023,487 of OX336421.1, read as the reverse complement.
GAATCTATTATATAAAGTGTCTGTAACAAGTGGAATTTAGTTTAGGAGATACATTGTCTTGATGTTTTATATTTCTTTTTTTAATATAAATATTGTTCTGAAGGAAATTTCTTTCAATATATCAGGTATCATTTTCCTAACAATATAGCTTTTGGATATATATATATATATATATATATATATATATATATATATATATATATATATATATACTATCTACCTTAACGTCCAGATGTTCACTCCGTAAGCATAACTTTAGCAAACTAACAAATCTGAAGATTTATAGCTTAAATGTCGGGTTATTGAAGGTAACCGATATTAAAATTTGAATCTAATTTTGATGCTAGCAAGACGTGCTTCCAGTCTTGAGGGTTTCAATCTTTCTATGGGATTTAAGCTCACATCACCCAACTTTACAGTCTGAGACACTACCACTGAGCTATTCAGATCCTCAATAACCTCCTACAGGACTTAAGTATGTACAAAAATTGATGATTGAGTAGTGACTTATATCTTTTAGTGTTGATCGAATTCTGTTGATCAAGTGGTCACTTGTCTTAAGGACTCTATATAGTGCACACTATGTTCAGATGTTAAAGGGTTGAAAGTAGTCGATAGGTAACCCTGGACGTAGACAAACTTGACATCGATTGTGATTCAGTGATCAACCAGTGTTAAGTTACAAGTATTAGTCGTCATATCTAATGGTAATTACTCTTAATTCTCTAAAAACAAAAATACAGTAAGTATATTCCAACAGTGTTATAAAATTTTGATGTGAATTAGTATTATTCCGTTTAAACACGATTTTATCCTGTCCCTCTCTGTTTTTTCGTCTCATCCTATTACTTCTATCCACATTTTACATAGTTTGCCCAAAATGTTGGAATTCGCTTTCTAACACCAGAACAACTATGGTTTGACCAATTAGATACAGAGAAATTTGAGATGCCTAAATTCAATCCAACTGAATTGTTAACTAATCACGATGTACAAAATAGTGAATTGCCAATAATTGATCGACCAAACAAATCAGAGCTTATTTTAATGGTAGGATATCCTGCGTGTAAGTAATGATTATGATATTGTTTACCTTGGCTTTCTTTAAGTGGACAATTTTTCACTGATTTCTATCACGAAATAAATTGCGAGTTTAACCTTAGTTCTGGGTTCAAGACAGTCCATGCCTGAAGCTTCAAGGTCTCATCATAAGTACAATATTTTTAAGGCACTAATTCAAAATCCAACGATTAATACTTTTATCTCTAATCACCACACAATGCAATAATAGATACTTATCCATTAGTTAGTCTCCCTGTCTAGAAATTTGAGAGGTCTTAGAAAGTAATCAATAGTGAGCACAGTATTATTATCTTACTATTAAGATTTACTGCTCAGGTTCATGGTTTCGGTGATGTGTTCTCTCAGATTAGTTATTTAATTACGGAGATTTCATGGACATGAGTTAGACTGGACAAACGTCTAAAATCTGTATCGGGAAACCCTAAGAATGCCAGAAAATTTCTGGGACCATGTCAGTCAGGTCAATCGATAATCAATAGACACATTGACGTAGATTCAATCTATGAACGCATGCAGAAAACTCTATCAATCACAGTGTCTAAAACTAATCTAACAACAGTAAATGGAAAAATAAGAATGAACAGAGACAAAAGACCTATGAAAACAACCAGTTACAAAAAAGGCCATCATAACGAACTAATTCAACACTGGTGGAATAATTGAAAAGCTACTTTATGTAAATAAAGTAGACGCTGAATATGTTGTTCAAAATGACAATGAAAACTTCACAGTTAAAGTATTTTATAGCTGCAAGAACACAACATTTGGGATGGTATTCCCTCTACATTTTTGCATTTATATATATTCTATATGTATTGTCTTGATTTCTAGTTTTAATTTACCCGCTGATTTGTGGATTAATTGTTATTGTTGGTTTTTTGTTTTTCTCTTTGATTTTCTTCTACACGTTCTAGCTGGTAAATCGCACTTTTGTAGTCGAGTGTTGGCACCGTTAGGTTATGAAGTAATTAGTAGGGTAGGTGTTACAGTGTGCTTTCTTTCTGGTTCAAGTTATGTTTTGTGAATTGTCTACTTATTCATTGCATCATCTGATCTATCCATATATATATGATAGTCGTAAATAAAAAGTAGCATAGGAAATATGTAGACATGCGTAAATAGCCTGTTTTCACCTTATAAATTGTGTTTTTGTTTGTTTTTGATAAAGATGATAGTGATGTTTATTTGATTCATTTTCAATCCCACCATTTATGTGTAGATTCACAATTAATTAGAAAAATAATTCCAAATTTTCTGTATAAACATACAGTTTATTATCATGTTTTCACTTACTAACAACGTAAACAAACCTTGAAATATATTTTTTATCGATGTTATATATGTGTACTTTCTAGATTTGTTATTTTATCCCTATATATTCAACGTTTACGTCGTAATTTCATAGCTCAGTTTATCTGTTTATTGTTTTAGTTCATAGAGTAATACCACCAACATTCTTGCACTACTTATAACTTCACAAACCTAATATTCAAAATCACTCATTTTTATCTAAAATGAATTATTTCTGAATGACTTGAAACAGTTTTGTTTAGCGATCCAGTTATAAAGCAATAGCTTTATTAAGTCAAGATTATTTTGTTTCTTGAAAGTTACTAACCCCCTAGCAAAATACAACTAAGCATGTAGAAAACGTAAAATGCTAAGCTTGTCTTGCAATTTGTTTAATCTGTTCGAATTCAGAGCGTAAATTTAGTTGCATCGAATAAATGTTAATAAAAGACTATGATTATTCAAATAAAAAATAGAAACAATAACTTTACAAAAATTACAGCATGAACCGACCTTAGTTAAACAATTAATTATAAATCAGGAAGCACGAAATAGTTACTTAGTCCTAGTATAATGAACGTACTTTCAGGTGGGAAGACCGATTTATTATTTAGTGCAAAATTGCAGTATCTTCGTAAATTATGAAAACTAAACATTAAGTACTTCAGTTGCACATCTTCCATCAGTTGTCCTTTACATCTTTCATGATTCTTCTAATTCTCAATCCCTGTATATCTCCCTTTCTGTCTTCTCAACCTTCTGACAGGCATTCCACTTCTGATCGGTGTTACATAGTAATTATATCTGTCAATATGAGTAGCATACACTGCATAGTATCAGACTCTTGAACTATGCATATTCACAATGCCATCGGGGTCGAGCCAAGAAGCTTCAGATCCCGCGGTGAGTGCTTAAACTTCAAACACTAGGTCTCCATCAAGTGGTTTACATTCCTAATTTCAATAGACTGCTTGCCACAACTAAAGATCCGGAATTCTATCTCCGATAGGATTGTAGATGCCAATTTCTGAGGAGTCCCACACTAGGACAAAATAGCCATCTAGTGCTCCCTGACTTTCAATGATTGTTTAACCAAGTTCAGCTCATGTTTTAAACTATGAAATGCAATAATCTTCAGAGACTCATAACATTAAGAATACTTTTTTTCAAGTTGATCTGCATCAGAACACTTATTCACATGCATTCAAACTTAGAAAGGACGCATTCGGAAAAAGCATTGAGTCGGCATCCAATAGTTCAGATGTCAATTTGCGATATTGCACAATCCTCTTCCATTACCTGAGATGAATAACTGTTTCTCACTCGATACTGATATAAACTATGGAAATTCAACAATCTTCACAAGTCACCTACATTAATGAAAATAATATATATTGACCGACTGTTAATAAAGGTATTTTATTAACTATATATAAACATTTTCCTATACCAATAGACTGGTCATAATAAGATAGATGAATAGGTAAATTTTTTAATCTCGTGATTTCATATGCATGATACCCGAATATGAATGAGTGTTTAAATATTCCATATTGCCATTTTTATTATTCAATGTTATAGTAATTACCACAAAAATTAATAAATGTTTCATAACGGTTTTTGTGTGATTTTCAACATCATCAATGTATTTGTGTGTACAGTGTATGTTAATGATGCCTGTTTCCTTTAATGCTGCCGGATACACACTATAACATTCCTTCATTATCATAGTAATAGTCTCCTTGAATCTCTTCTATTCTCTCTTTACTACTTAATTACAAATCTCCTTTTGTTGACGTATATTTGTATATATGTGTGTATATGATAATGATGATGGTGGTGTTGTTATTGTTGTAATCCTGAGAAACTACCCAATTAAAGTCATGAATAAAATTTATGGATTGGGAAAAATTCCCAGTTCTTTTGGTTTCTTTATTCCTCGTGCTTAGTCGTTCCTTTCTCTGTCTCTTTCTGCGCACCGCGTGTGTGTACATACATAAAATGTAAATAAAATTAATTAACGTAACTTTTTCTCTTGAAATTGTACTAAAAACGTTTTTTGAAAAATTTATGTTTAAATTCCACTTCTTAAATGGTTTAACCTTCAATTACCATTTTTCCAAAAATTCAAATTGAATATAATAATATTCCCTGTTTTAATCAATGTACTACTGTTCTTTAATGTATTTCTTCAAAGTATTCTTTTAGAGATCAAATTGTAGAGCTATAAATTTTGAAAGCATTTTGACTTTTAATCAATAGATTGTAAAGTTGAACCTCGCTCCCTCTACTTCTAATACAATCAAACATATTAATCTAGCTAAGTACATTAAGGATTAGATAGTTAGCATAAATCTATTATAGGGAAAATTTCATTTAGACATTTAGTAAAAGAGCGAATGTCTTGGCCACGCTGAAGAAAAAAAGCTTATTTTACTGTGTCCACTGCCTCAGTTATTAAATGGTATTTTGCCATCATTTGCGACAACACCTTAATGTCTTTATTTTGATTCAACATGAGAATAAAGGTGTTCATCATTTAAAGGTATGTATATAACACTTCCTAGTTTTCAGTGGTTTTCTAACCTGACAACTTTCTGTGATAAAAATTTTCATCTTTAAAGTAACTGAATTTCTATAAGCTTTTTAAATAAATAATTGGTTTTTTTCTTATGCTTTACACTGCAGGATAATGTTGGTACATGGCAAAAATGTGTACAAGCTGTTGAACAAGCTATATCTAAAAGTCTTCCAGTTGTAGTCGACAATACAAATATGGATTTAGAGTCACGATCACGTTATATTAAAATTGCTAAAGTATGGGATATACCAGTGAAATGTTTTATCATGGAGACATCTATGGAACATGCTCAACATAATGAACGTGTAAGACTATTCAGTTATTTGGGTTTTTTATGTAAATGATTGTGGCGAAGGCAAGATATCCGTCTTCCAATCAAAAGACGAGTTTACTCAGCAACAGTCTGCTCCGTTCTACTTTATTGATGTGAAACATGGCCATTATGAATCGAGGATATTCGTAGGTTACTGATTTTCGATCGTAGGTGTCTCCGAAAACTAGAAGACTTATCAGTTAAAACGTTTTTACGTCTTTATTTCACTAATTTATGTTTTATCCCCGAATTGTGTTTTCAGTGCTTGATAGTGCAACTACCTCTTCTATTGTGGGACTTGGGTTGACAATTTCATCTCTCTGTGCTAATGAGATATTGCAATTTTAACCGAAGTACATAAGTACCTGTTTCTACGTTATGACTTACTGATAAACGATTGACAAGTAAATAAGTATCAAAAATAGAGTTAAGGGAATTTTCATCTATTGTGATTACTTTTGATTGTGTTTTATTCTCATTAGAACCTTCAAATATGTAGATGGTCACGTAAATGAATCATTAAGTTATAGAGTTTACCATTGGGATCACTTTCCTTCAACAACACTAACAGATTTCCCCTTAGCAATCGTGCCCACTAATGATACTGAGACTGATTGGTTTACGTATAAGACTATTCAGTTATCTGGGTTTTTTATGTAAATGATTGTGGCGTAGGCAAGATATCCGTCTTCCAATCAAAAGACGAGTTTACTCAGCAACAGTCTGCTCCGTTCTACTTTATTGATGTGAAACATGGCCATTATGAATCGAGGATATTCGTAGGTTACTGATTTTCGATCGTAGGTGTCTCCGAAAACTAGAAGACTTATCAGTTAAAACGTTTTTACGTCTTTATTTCACTAATTTATGTTTTATCCCCGAATTGTGTTTTCAGTGCTTGATAGTGCAACTACCTCTTCTATTGTGGGACTTGGGTTGACAATTTCATCTCTCTGTGCTAATGAGATATTGCAATTTTAACCGAAGTACATAAGTACCTGTTTCTACGTTATGACTTACTGATAAACGATTGACAAGTAAATAAGTATCAAAAATAGAGTTAAGGGAATTTTCATCTATTGTGATTACTTTTGATTGTGTTTTATTCTCATTAGAACCTTCAAATATGTAGATGGTCACGTAAATGAATCATTAAGTTATAGAGTTTACCATTGGGATCACTTTCCTTCAACAACACTAACAGATTTCCCCTTATCAATCGTGCCCACTAATGATACTGAGACTGATTGGTTTACGTAACTTTTTTTTGCCCCCAGCCAGCTCAAAATACAAGAAAAACTAATGGATTTACATCCCACTATTATATTGTTTCATGATGGCATAAAGCAGTTACAAGGCCAAGCACATCGTAAATGGGAAATTACAGTGTATTACTAGATTATTTGTGGTGGAAAGTTTTTGAATTATTTAGCTACATAGCTTTAATTGTCATTCTGGATAACGTCATCACAGCCCTCACATGCACAATGTGGTTCAGAGTTGAGTACACGAATTTGTATTTGTTAAATGAATTTCATCAAAATAAATCATAACGTATAGTGGCAAACTGTCGATGGTTTTTCAAATATTACATTTATCTGAAATATACAATTAATGCTAGTTTTCACGTCCTCTTTACATTATTTCTTTTGATTATTCCATAGTTTCGCGCTCTAACAAACTCATCGCATAAACCAATCAGTCAAATGGTTTACAACATGATGAAGCAAGTTTTTATCAAATTCATCTTTATCATTGGTTTCACTTAATCTAAACATTGTTTACACTAAAATTTGCAGATATTTTGAACTCTTAGTTGTTTTGTAAGGGACTTTCGATTAAGTGGCTATAACAGTGGACTACAGAAAGCTGAGTTGGTTGTTTGCCAGAGTTTTTTTTATTCCCACACTTGGGGAGAACTTTCACATAACTATCGTTCATTTTGTATCAAGGAATCCCTTACTAGAACGAAACAGTTATCTCTGATTTTCAATATATCTGAAATGAGATCAGTTTATATTAAATACAACTTATAAATTAAATTTCCATAAAACTCCTTTCAAGTAAACCGTCAATTAATTAAAAATGTTGACTTTCTGTGGAAAATTTAATTCATTTTACTAAAAATACATGTTATCACACCTTTATGCTATTCATTGAAATGAATGATATTTTATATTGTCTTTATGCTTGATCTAATGGATCTTAATGTGGTTTAGTCATTGAACATGGAATAAGTGTCCATCGTTCTTATTCCCTACAAAAATTCTAGTCCTATTTGAGATGGGTGCTCAATCGATACATCCCACATGTCCAAATTGTAAAGGTTTATCACATGTGAAACCTAAAATAGAATGTGTATCATCATTAATGTTTTCGCCAACCTAGAGGAATAACTGTGTTATTCAAGAAAATGCCACACGGGTAGTTGTTTAGACGTTATCACTGTCAATGGGAATAAGAGTGTTACTATCAGTAGCAACCTTTCCAGTAATTTTTTGTATATAGATCTTTCGAAGCATTGTTCATGTACAGTACAACCACTGATTGAGCAGTGGTAATTGACTAGCGTACAGTACTAACTAATGACTGTATGTTAGTTTACGATGTTTTAAACTTCCACGATCTGAAGCAATGAATGCATACGTGCATATCGCCTTCCTCAATAATCTATGCTCGATTACATAGTAGGTAGGTCTGAAAAATTCATTAATTTCAAGACAAAACAGAATGTCACTGATTACTGATCCTAATTGCGTTATGATTTATTTGTTTTCTGTTAAACATTAACAAGTTAATTGTTACCTGTAGTTGAATACTTCAAGTGATACAGCTCCCAAATTGATCTTATTGATTCAAACTAAACCACTGTATACTCATTTTTATCTTGTGCATTGTATCGTTTTTCCAATTGTTTTCCTCCTCAAATTTTTAATATTGTCAGCATTATAGTTTTACTTCTCATTACTAGATCCTCTTTTCAGTTCGATATGTATGAAATACTTGATTCAATATGCATTCATGTTCTTCTGTCTCCTACTTATTTATTATTGATTGCTTTAATCAAATAGGATACTTAGCAAAAAAAATATTATTTGAAAAAAAGAACAACAACCAACAATTATCACTTCTCCACCAAAAATGTATCTTTCATCCGATTATTTCGTGTTTCTTCTCTCATTTATACACAGATCAAAATATGAAAACCCAACTATAGAAGAAGGTTATCAAGAAATTGTAACTATTCCATTTATATTAGACAAGAATATGGAAAATCTTTCATTATATTGTAAATATTTATTAGAAAAGTAACTAACCGGATTCTATTTTTCATTTTTAAATAAAAATTTATTAACTAATCGATCAATATGTTATTACATTTTCTCTACTTCATGCAATATCCTACAGTGATATTTTACTTAAACTGTATCCTTTGATTGCCTCGTTTTATGTTGCAGATCACTGACCGACTGACTGTATCCCTTCATTATGCTATTGTTTTCATGATATGTTTACTCTGTAAATGTGAAAAAAAACCACTACAGATTTTTTTTTCCAATATTCATTTTGATATAAAATAAAATCTATATTTATTTTGATAAATCTGCGTTATTATTCTCATCGTTATTGTTTCTATTTGTTCAAGTTGGTTAATTTTTTTTCCATTATGTTCAAATGTTGCCTTCTGTCTGTGTGTGTTATGAGATTATTGGATTCTTTACTCGACTGAGTCTTATGATACTAATCATAGGCAATATTTCAGAGTATAATACTGACTGGAAGAAAGTTAGAAACATTCAAACTAAGCTGCTGTATCAATTCATGAAGTTATTAACTATTGATTTGAGCCTTATTGATAAGTAAAGCCTACCTAGTTGAAGTGAGAAGCTAATAATTATGATTAGTGACTAGAAATGTTAGTTAACATTACTCGAAATTTCTCATAGTAATCTAAATACATTCATTCTATATCCTTTTAGATTCCGAACTCCAGTATTATCTCACAATTCTTGCTCTATCAATTCATTTCTCTAAAACCATATTCTCTACACATCTGATCTTACTATCATTGATAATAAAACTACTCTATGTCATGCTGATTGCATCTCGTTGTATTAATATAGTGTAAAAACGTGAATGATTTAGACGCGTGCTCACCCATACGTTTATTGTCTGACTGATGACTCCAATAGTTTAAGCTCTTTAATTTTAATCATTAAGCCACTTGTTTAAAATATAACGTCTTCAACACTTCTTTATGGTTGTATATTGATAATCATTTTCATCCTATATTGTAATAAGATGAATAACTTATCTATTTAAGATTCTCTTCAATATTTACAGCTCTTCCATATTAAGTTCATTCTCTTTGAATCAGCATTAACATAATCATCCTCTCACTTACAAAATAAGAATAAGCCTTACAAAAACCAATACAAATTGAATTTTAATCTATTGTATGTATTATGATTTTTAATCTCAAAGGAAATCATTGACTTTTATAGAACTGAAAAACCATGAGATTAAAAGAAAAGAAACTGATTGATACTGTTTGATTTTCAGTACGATAAAACTACATGTATCAGGAATTTTCATATTTAGAAAGTGAAATACTTATTTTAGTCTAATTGAAGAATATCACTTTATAGTATAAAACACTACACATGTCTAGTTGATTCGTTCAAAACTTACGTATTCATAACTCTTTTAAGCCTCACAATAGACGACATTTTACCACTTAACTAAGCGTGATTATGTACTTAAATCTGTCAGTCACACTGTCGAATAGTTATCAATCTTGTGTTTTTCCCATAATGATACTACTAAGAAATAATGATTTACTCGCAGAAATTGTTAATCAGGTGAACAATTCAGTCGACATTTTTACTGTAAACATTAAAATTATAATAGTTATGACTGAACGAACATTAATCTAAAACATAAGGTTTTACCATTCAACAATCCTAGACAGCTAGTTCACTTATCTAAGAAGGTTCATCGATTCAGGTAAATTACTGACAAATTCTGGAAATGAAGAAAAACGGTTCATCTTAATTTTAAGATAATCAGAATGCTTACTGAATCTGAAATGAAATCTAATGGCTGCTAGTACTGAAATTATTTATATCTTTGGTATATTAATCGGATGTTGGGAAATCACTGTATAGACAAAGTTGAGGTTAGGCATAATTGTTCAAGATAGGAAAACAGGTGGGATGTCTTCACCACCTTTGTTGACTGAAATATTTATATGAAAAACAACCGGCAACTAGAATACACTGTTTGGTTGTACTTAAATTGAAAATTAAGGATGACCAAACTGACCTAGTACATCAGATTGAGAAATTACTAACTTCCGGTTCAACTGTGGTGTATGTTGCTTATGCCAACAGATATAAGTACTATGTAGAAGCGATCGGAAGTGGAATGCCTGCCAGCAGAAGATTGAATTGAAGAGAACAGGAAGGGAAACAGAGTAATTGGAAAAGTGACTAAATTGGAAGGGTCATGAAGTATATAAAAGACAACTGATGTGAGAATAATTTTTTAATGTGGTTTTCATAATTTTTGAAAGTACTGTGCAATAAACAATAAATCGATTTGCCCCACCTGAGTTCTCGTTCACTTCATAACCACTAGGCAATTTTAAGCTATCTGACTGACATTTTAGAAACCATTGGTAGTCTGTTATACTTAATTCAGGTAGTGAATCTCAGTGCAAATAATATAATGACAAATTTTCGGAAAGCGTTTCCCTAATGCTACAGGTATTTCTTATCCATAAATTTCAACAAATATGAAGTCTGGTTAAAGTGAAAGGTTTCATTGATAATCCCGATCTCTTGGCTCAATTTGATTGATAAGTATTTTATCAGAAGGGATTGTGTGGAGATTTTAGGAATTTCACTGGTTGGAATCATGAATCCATTGAAGCTAGACCACCATGGAAAACCTGGAAGCACTGGACGGCCGTTTCGTCCTAGTATGGGACTCCTCAGCAGTGCTTCCAGGTTTTCCATGGTGGTCTAGCTTCAATGGATTCATGATTTCAACCAGTGATAAGTATTTACCAAAATGAAAAAATAAACAAAATTATATGAATTACAGTTCAATGGTTGATCCTGAAAATCTTAATAGATTTCGATAGTACAAGTATTATTCTATGAGTGAATTTTAACATATTAACTACCTGATCACAATCCATGGTAAAGATTCATGGGTGTTGTCAAACTCCAGTCACAAACTTTTTTAACCAATCATGTAAAGAATTCTGTTCTAGAGATAAGAAACGTTTCCTCACTGCAACCAAACAAATGGTGTTCAAGGATAATATCACAAGTTACACGTTTATGTTGTAGTGAAGCAGAACACTGGTGAGGACAACCGAACGTATTAAACATCAACTTACGGAACTACTTAGTAAAATCCAACAACCATATATTAAATCGTTAATTTGCAAATTGTTCATCAATTGTTTCAAATGACTCAGAATCCCTTTGTTCTTGCATTTCCATAAACATTGCATTCTTTATTGTTCGATCTTCTCGTCTCTCTGCTGCCAGACATTCTGTTCAGCACTCACGTCATATACTACTTATGTCTACATAAGTAGCACACACCACACATGTAACCGGTGCCTATATAGATTCATCTCTTCAGGATTTCGAAGCCCATGTATACAACTTATAAAATAAGAGTTTTATGTGTCCTGGATAAACCATCATAGTTCACCAATCCAGTTCAAGAAAGACGTCTGATTTGGATTTTGCTTTAATGGAAAAGTTCTTGCCACATGATAATGAATAAAACCTAGGAGAAAGTATGGACTCATGGTCATATGAGAGCACTTTGGAGAAGAACTAACCATCTTTCCTCATGATAATCAAAAATCATCTAAGGATCATGGTCACTCGTGTTAGCGATCTAAGCACAAGAAAGATTCCATTTATCAACTAAATGATACATACCGGTTAAGAATCATATAACAAGTGTATTTTCGATAAGTGTTTTGCAGACAATAACCGATGTTTAGCTAGCATTAGATTTTATATTTTCTTCAAAATAATTCATGACAGAAATAGGTGTTAATGTTGATTGATTGATCACTGGGTGGTGATCAATGTCATGTGTATCAAGTCCTTCTTAGTGCAGATCGAATGCTACCGACCAAGTTGCAATGTGGTCACCTGTCTAGGTGACTCGACATTGCGTGCACTATGTTGAGATTAGATGGTGGTTGGATTACATCTCAATCCTACAGGAGGTCGGTAGCGGCCTGGATAGCTCAGTGACAACGTTTCTGACTGTGAAACTGGGTGATACGGGATTGAATCCTTCAGAGAGCAACAGTTCCCTGAAGATTACAGCTGCACCTTACTGACGAGTGCCAAGTAGCACGAAACCCGGGTCCAGGGTTTCCTGTCGACTACCTACAACCACCATCTAGGTGTTAATCTTGTTTTAATTTTTCAATTATCTTTCATATTATAATTTACATTGATTATTTTAGTTAGTAATTATTATTTCTACCAGTTTATGAAAATATAAAATTATTGAATAAAGTATTCAATAAAGTACCCTAAAATCTATATTGATTCATTAACTTTAGTTTGTTTTTTCTTTTACTTTCAATCTAATTATTTTCTTTAGGAGCATTCACATTCTTTTTCAATTGATCAACCTTTAGCTTCATCAACTCAACAACCTAATTCTGATATTATGATGAATTATTCTATTAATAATAATAATAATATTAATAATAATAATAACACTATACTAAATAAATTTAGTAATGATAATATTGAATACTTTTATGAAACAAAAGAATGGTATTTAAAATATTTTAGCCGTTATTGTGAAAAAGGTGAAAAACAATATCAACAACAAAATCTCAATCAAACATCTAATGAACAAAATAATCATAAAAAATATCAACAAAATGAAATGATGGAGGTGGAACAACAGAAACAACAATTATCATCATCATCATCATCACAACAACAACAACAAAATATATGGGAAACATGGACAGAAGAATTTGATATAAAGTTAAAGATACGTTTAGCTGGTTTTGGGCATTTATGTATTTTACGTGGTAAAATGATACTTGAATCATATTTTCTAATTTTATCAAAGAAATGGATGAAAGCAGTAATTGTCGGTAAATTTATTTTTTTTTAAAAAGCCGAAGTATTTTTTAATTTATAATATTTTGTTTTAACTGGATGAAGTAGTTTCATTCAATTTAGAAGTCTTCAATGTCACTTTATCTAACTCACAGTTATGTTCATCTGATTATTATAATTTAGAGGAGGAACATACCATTGCTCGTAATTGCTTATTACCAACAAAAAATAGTGTTCAGATGTTCTTTTTAAAGTTTCTGTCTCAACTAATTGTTTATTTTCATCGAAATCATGGAACCATATATGTTAGACCACCGTTGAAAACCCGGGATCCCTGGACAGCTGTATTGCCATAGTATGGGACCTCTCACCGGCGCACATTCAAGAACAAACTGACGGAATCGAACTTAGGACCTCCGATCTTGCTCATGAACCCTTAACCTTTAGACTACTGATCCGGCATCCCACAGTGTTAATGTCTGTGGTTATCTCACTAAAAGTAGTTATCACCAAGGTTATTTGAAATCAGGATGTATTTTACTACCGTTTTGTTCTAGTTTGATTCCGTCCTACAATACAAATGTTTTTTTCCATGTGAGATCTGCGTCATGAACTACCAGGTATTATTGTGAATATAATACTGTGCATCATTCCCTGCTCCACATTTTCAATTTCCAACGTATTGTTTAACTCTGTTATTCTTTATCCATTAAAAAGCCCTCCTCAAGGTTTCAATGTTTAACCAAATTAAGTTGAGAGAGAATAGTGATAATTTTCAATGATATTACAAGACTAAATTTGAGAAAAAGTATACATATTATAAAAACTGTAAATACTACTTATTTATCTTATTTCTATCTCATTTTTATTCACTATCTAGGTGGAGATGAAGTTATGATTCAAATAAGACAATCTAACAGAATGAAACGATTTCGAATGACATTTTTCAATGAAACCGATGCAAATGATTTTTTTATGAATTTATCGAAATTCGCTGCTACTAATACTACTACTAGTAATAATAATAATAATAATAATAATAATAATAATAATAATAATAATAATAATAATAATACTTTAGTAAATAACAATGAACTAATAAAAAACAAAAGTAATTTATCAACAGAAACTATATTAAATAAAATGTTAAATAATCCTGTCCAGTTACCAGAAAGTTGGTCTACTGAATGGCCAACTCAAAGTTTAGAAGGTCTTATACGATTATGTTTGATTGATCCAAATTTTCCAGGATTTGTAAATCAAATTGATGGTATTATGAAAAAATTTACATGTACAATGAGTGATTTATCATCACAGTGATGATGATAATCTTCTGTTTGTTTGTTTTTTTTTTTTGGTAAAAAGTTGATCAGAGAAAAAGATTTGTTTAATGTACTTCAATCATCACATTAAATTGGTCAAGTTTCTGTTTGTTTCAATTAATTCAATTGAACAGTATTATTATTTTTAAATTGTTGGTTTTAGTTAATAAAATCTTTAGTTGAACAGTTTCGGTTCTGATTTTAAAGACACTTTTCATTGGAAGAGATAGTAGCAATGAAGAAATATTGTACAGCTGTTTCGTCTTCAATCAGTCATAACCAATATAAAAACTACAACAAATGTATGTTTGCCTAAATTTGCCTTATTTACGTCATAATTTATTTCTGTCCCTATTATAACGTAAGCTCCATCAAATATCACGTGATAAAATCGCCAATTAAAATACCGACTAATTAGACCTTAGTACTGTGCCAAATCAATAACACGTTAACTAGTACGAACAGTCTGGAGTCAACTCTGAGTCCTTATTGATTCTTCTCGACTAGCCCTGTCCGTTTGAGTTCAGAGTTCAACCTCAGCTTCCACTGTATGAACCATGTATTTCAGGCATACACAGTTTATATACAAACAAATCAGACCACATCATACCATAGAATAAAAAAATAACAATCATACAAGATCAAGCCAAAAGTGGTTGAGAATTTGAGAGATTGTAATTAAGAGATTGAGAATAACTTACGAATAGTGAATCTTATAATAGTAGTCAATACGTCAAATGGAATCTTATGATAAAAGAAATATAGATATATATAATCTACTTATTTAACATAAATAAATAATATACTTTTAATATCCCATTGAGTAGGAAAATCAGATTTTCTGACGTTTCATCACTCAGTGTGAGTCACTTCTTCAGAACATCTAATTTTTCTAATCATTGGGATATTACAAATATATTATTTATTTATTATAACAATCTACCCAATGCTCAATTTATTGGAAATTATCAAATCAAACCATTTTAATGATACCTAGTTATTTAACAGTTATACAATATGAATATATATATATATATATATATATATATATATGGATATATCCCAGAAGTTACCCATAATTTATTCCTCCTTAGGATATCAACAAATATTATTGATCGTAATATTCAGTTTTATGGTTTCAAAGCAGATTTTTTCTCAGAAGGGGTTTTGTGGAGATTTTAGTAATTTCAATAGTTGAAATCATGAGTCAATTGAAGCTAGAGCACCATGGAAAATCTGGAAGCACTGAACGGCAGTTTGGTCCTAGTATGAAACTCCTCAGCAGTGCGCATCCACGATCCCGCCCCCCTCTTGAGATTCGTACCGAGGACCTATCAGTCTCGCGCCAGGCGCTTAACCAACTAGACCACTGAGCCGTCATCCAACGGTGTTAATGTCTAACTTCAACCAATCCACGAAGTTGCGCCACCGTACACCATTGTCTTCAGTGAGCTAATATCTCATAACAGACATGGTTGAACTCCCCTGGTAATGGCTTCTCATTAGAACTCCAAGAGTGTTTCTTGAAGTCAGTCACTAGTGAGCAGATTATTATTATCAGAAGGGGTTTTGTGGTGGTCTATCTTCAATTGATTCATGATTTCAACTAGATTTTTTGTATTTCAACCTTCTGTTAATATTATAAAATCTTTCTCATTACTTCTATAAAATTCAATATACCGCAAATACAATTCAAATTGAATTATACAGTAATTGTTATTTACCCAACTATAAACTCTAAATCAATATTTCCTTTTTGAATGTCATGGTAACCTTATAAACTGACATGAATAAGTATAATATGGTAAATTATCCTTCATAGGAATCATGATTATCAACATGATCATCATCATTATCATCATCATCATCAAAATTTGCCTTGTTTTCTCTGATATTTCTCATCTTTATACATTTAACAATGTGCATAAATTATCATAATTTTTTCTTAAAAGTTTATCTATGAACTTGATCATTGGTACTTGTATCATTTTTCTAGGTTGAATATGTTGTGCGTGTGCGTATGTGTGTGTGTTTCCTTTTTGTTTTAACGATTAAGGTAAATAAATCAATTCACATAATTTTTTATGATAATCATACACGTGATAAAGAACTTGTCAGAAGTAATAATGGGTGAAAAAGAATAACACTGATTAAATGTTATCAGTAGTTATTCTTATTTTCTCTTTCTGTTTCTATTTATTCACAATTACTCTTCTCTGCTTTTTTTTATTTGTTTGTATGTGTATTTAGCTATCAAACTTATTGTAATGATGATTTGATGGGTATCGATATGTTTATTCTGTTATAGATTTTTTTCGTAAAGAATAGAGAGGAAAGATTAAAACAGGTTGAATATCAGGATATATATATGGGATAAATTATTATAAATCAGTTATTTATAATAAATGAATTGTATTTAACAGTGGAATAGAAGACGGGAGTTTCGTCCTATTTGAGACTAAGCTGGATGTATCTTTTATCCCGTTGTTAATGTCCACATCAGGAATCGAACACACTACTTATTAATAAACGTTGAAAGCGTTATCAGCTGAGTTATTAAGTCAAGATCATCAATAAATTGTCTATATCATTAGTGATATATAACTTGTGACATAATGCTTACATCTAGGTAATCCACACAAGATGTACATGTGTCAAGAAAAACTGATGAATGCTCAATCCTGAATATCGATATGAGGATAACTCATATTTTTTTTTCCTATTAACGATATCAATACTCTATGTTTCTGCAAAAGTACTGTATACTTATTATTCTACTGCCCTGTTTATGTGACATAATATTTTCATCCTTTATCTAAATCTATCCATAAAATATTGAATACATTAATCGAAGTATGAATACTAAATAACAACTTTGAGCTAAACTTATTCTCATTTTAAGTATACTATGAACTTACTATGCAAAATATTGGTGAATAAATACAATTATAAGAAAAATCAATCTATCTCCTAGTATTAATAAATGTCCTCATTATAATTGTGTCCTATATATAAATATATATTTATTGACATAAACATTCTTTTTTTAAGTACAGTTATCTGCATAGAAGAAGTGAAACCGGAATAAATCTGTTATATTGGTCTAATGACTAAGTTAGAAAGACAACTGTATAAGTGTTAGTATTAATATGATGGACAATTTTAACGTAAATACATTTCGTAAATTTAATAATTCTAAGTAGTACAACATTATTTACATTCAATGTTTGTATTAAGACTACTTGATATAATAATACAAGATACTTATGAAGTAGAATATATATGAAAACTGACATTGAAATTATCATTTGGATGAGAGGGTGGGGAACAAAAACGTAAAATTCCAAACAAAATATACCATTTACAGAAAGAAAAAAAAACGGAAACTGTGTAAATCATGAACTATTTTTTACCAGCCAGTTAGTACTAGTAGAGTGAAAAATCGAAATAAAATACAATGGAAAACGTTGTATTCTTTAAATATAATACATATAATTATGAAGGAAATAAAAGGAAATTTTATTGAAATTAGAAAAGAAAATGCATAAAAATCAATTGATTTGTAAATACAAATCCATATTTGTACTAAGAGGTCATTGGCAAGACTATAATTGCTGGACGAACCAATGAAATCAATGAAAGAAAGCCTTGGATTTTGACATGAAACTCATTGTTCATTGTAGTTAAATAAGGGTGGATTTATACGCAACGTTTCCATGTAAATCTAATGTATCGCCCAGTGTAATAACGATCATGTCCACGTTAATGTAACAACAGAATTTGTCATGTTATAATGTATTTTTTATTAAATAACTAGATTATGCTGTGAATTTTGCCCTGGTTGTAAATTTTATTCGCTACGTCCGACTGTGTTACACTGTACGTTCATTGTATGCTCGAATGATATCCCAAGTTATAGTAAGTTTAATTACATCGTTGGATTTTTCTAAATAGACCGTCAGTGAATAATGGTACTAAAGAAAGGTTTGTTGTGCTGTAAACTATGTTTTTATGAGCGAGTGACTGTTGTCTTTAGTCTCAAAACAATATTCTTTATCTTCTGTTAGGTAAATTTGACAGGCCTGCAGTTCGTGTTTTGGGTTTATCGGCTTAATCATTTACATTTCACTACTTTAAGTAATATGTCTGTGCAAATGAAACAATAATTATGACACTTGCTTAGTTTAGTATTCTTGGTTGTATAGCCAAGACGTCGTATAATTTTGTTTAGTCGATAGAATTATAGTATACTTAAGTATAGTGCTTGAAGCATGTGGTGAAACAGATCAGCTTTGTAAGTAGAGCTGCCTGTTTTTAATGAGTATACTGATTCAGATCAGTCTGTTTGGAAATGTGGAAAAAAAGATGCCTTTGATGCTGTTGCTGTCATACATTATAAGATAGCTTAAAGTATGTTTGGTGTTTATTTGTAGACTGTACATCTAGCACTGAACATGTTTTAAGATCACTGTCATTAAATAATTTTCTCAGTGTTAACATCGGTAGCAGGATAGCAAGTGTCTATGCTTTTACTTGCCTGCAAAACAGCAGTATATAGTCCTAGAAGAGGAGTGTTCTGTCTTAATTAAGTGCAGCTGACTGTGAACAAGTGTTAAAAATATTTTTGACAACTGGGACTTTTAGTTTGAATACTTAAATGGGAGCAAAATAATAGCTGTACAATACTGTACTAATTACATGCTCTGCTTTGCACAAGTTGTAGTAGCTGACTTCATCGTGAATATGTTGAGATGCGTTTGCTGCGAACACTAATTATTCGTCGGATCTGATTAAACTTTACAACTCATTGTTCACGGACAAGTTGGCATAAGTACTGTTTCATTGTTGGATTGTGGGTCTTCTTACACATAGCTCTACACACGTGGAATGAGCATAAATCTATGTGGGCAGTATGGTGGGTTGTTTCCACAGAAAATATGATGGATCTTACACAATCCATCACAAACGTTTCAGTCTTACTAGTATTATTCATGATCATTTTGAAATGACCCATTATCCATAGTACATCTACATTCTTCTCTTTTTTTTCCAAGCAAACATTACAGACACTCCACTCCCGAAACAAGCTGAGAGAGTTTATAACTAAAGATACTTGATAAACAGAACATTTTTAATTACTTTCTCCTGTTAGTGTTGTATGTTAAATCCAGGTAAACAACTTCAGGAAATCGCCTGTACGTTTCAATTTGCTTATACGTACTAAATGCTATTCTGGTGACCTGATTAGCCATAACACCATAAGAAACAAACACTTTCCCACTGTTGCGTAACATTGAAAGTATGTCGCTGAAACTTCCACAACCTAAAACAACCTAGATCTATGGGATAAACTTACGTTCGACAACTTTATATTTTAAATTATTGACATATTACACGGTAATCGTCTGTCCAAAATGATCTACATACTTAACTATTTCATCTCCCAGTTTCAACCATCGGTATAAAAACGTTCAACTGACCTTCATTTAATCTTCGGAACCAAGGATCATTTTTAAGTATTTTTCATCACATGGATGGTTGTGTATCACCTTCCACGACTCTATTACGCACCGCAAACGAAACATGGCTGTGCAACCGGTAAACTTTGATCTATGGGAAGAATAATAACAGTTATTCACTCTTTTAATCCCTGACTATGGCCCTCCGGCTTCTCTTTATGGCCAAAACAACAAACATACACTACATACTGATAGCGAATTTCCGGCTTTTCTATGTTTCGCTTGCTTTCACGTGCAACGCAATAATTCAGCTCATCTAGTACTTTTATATGGTGTATTTTTATAACAAACCTTCTGCAACAGATCGATAGCTGCTCTGACTTGGTCCCAGCTTATCAGGTACCTGGGTCTCATAATGCTTTCAAAAACCTCACTGATATTCACAACTACTGGACACTCAGTAGCTTGACTCGTTGATGGAGTATGGTCATCCATAGTACTGAAGAAAATAACGAACCGCAGACTGTTTCCTTTCATTCCGCCCGATAACATAATAAATTACAGTTAGGAATGAACATGTAGACAGTTAGAGTCCCATGAGGCAGCAACACTTATTTTAGCTTTAAAAAAACTAACTTCCGCTCTTGATATCTGAAAAAAATATTCAAAACAAAACGGATTGACATTTTGTAACATAAGACTGGCCAGCTTGTCTGAAGAAATACATTGACTTAAGTAGCAGCAGCAAAAACCCAGAAAACAATGCTAAATCGAAGAAAACTTGAGCCAACATTTAGAATATTACACTAGCTGCGGCATTATAGCACACTGAAACATCAAATTATGTAGCTACACAAAAAATAGCTGAAAAGACAAAGAACGTGGAAAGCCGACCGCCATTGCTTACCAAGTTGGCGGATATAATAATTCCCGCTTCATTCTGAGTAGTCGCCAAGCAGACTGCCACATCTACGATATCTAGTTGCGTTTAATTGTAGCCCTAAATAACATTCCGGCATAATAACTGATGTCATTTAGTGAGGAAAACTCTAACTCTAATTCCCATCCCTAACTTCTAACTCCGAATTTTGATCCCAATTTCTCACACCGATTTATAACCCTCCTTCGACCCTAATAATCAGGCGAATTTTCTCGAAGCCAGTTTAGTGTCGCTAAGATATCGTACACAAAGTAAAGTCTCACCGATAACCTCAATGACATTCTTCTAATTCATGCTTCAGCAATGATGTTTGCTGTTAATCGGTTGATTGTGATCACTTTCAGTCCGCTAACTAGATTATATCCTCTAAATTCATTGGATGTTACTGTATTACAAGAGTTATTTTTTTCAGTCTTCCTTTTTTACCGAAATACAAAACTATCCTGAAAATATAGTTTTCCCTATCGCCTATTGGCAACTTAATCATTAATGTTGAAGTTTTGTTGGATGTCATACATCTGATCTATCAGAGCTCTCATTCGTTTGCGTTCATATTAGAATAATCCTCAGTTGTTCGTAAATACTAAATATCATAGGCCTGTCAGAAATCCCCAATATATAATCGTTTTTTACCATGATTTAACCCAAAGTAGATTAAAAATAATGAAAACAAAACTATATGTAATAACAATATAAATAACAATAATTACAATAGCTTTATGCAATGCTATAAGTTATGTCATAGTAGAGATTTCTAAGAACCATTCGTACAACATTGCAACAATTATCTATTCCCCTTACAGTCAAATTGTAATGATTCGGAAAGTATGTTAAGAATGATTTTCACAGTAAGTGTCATTGACTCCTATTTAATTATTAAAATTTTCTATCAGATCAAACTCTACAATCATATTTTTTCCAACCATTATGTATAAGATGCTTGAATTATAATATACTGGTCTTTCGCTTTATCAAAGGATACATAAGAAAAGAGAAATATACCAAGAATTGTAGTGTTTCTATTTGAGTTTACCGATAATTTGTAACTTTCCTAGAGTAGCCGTAAGTACCTATAGTTAGCTTTCATAGTTATTCAATCTAAAAAATCTAAAACAGATAGGTTAATTTCAGTATTTGAATAGTTACAAAAATAGGCGGAACAACAGTTTGCGTAAGCCTCTTTGAATTAATGTTATCACGTGATATATTAGATTGAACCATAGTATTTTCCGACACAACACAAGTCCAATATGGCCGAGACAACATGCTGAATAATATTCATTTGTAATTCTGACAATCATATCACGTTCACCTTAATTGTGAAACCAGTTACACTGCATCTCCTTATGATCTGTAATTATAGGGAGTTTAAATTTCTTAAATAAAGTTGAAGTATATGGTAAAAACTGTTTTATGGATAATCGGAAGATGAGTTGAAAACTCACTGTGTGATTATTACCGTTATTATTATTATTATTATTTTTTTCGCTATATTATATAATCTATGATATATGAATCCAAGTACACTTGACTAAAGAATCGTCATTATTAATGCCTCATTTGTGTAGACATGTTCCATACAATAAGCAGCTTTACATAACAAAGCGATGAAACTTTACATCAATAAAGACTGATCTACAAACAAAAAAGGCACCTTTACAAAACTGAAAACTCTTGTCATTTAGAGTAAAATTCATACTTGATAACATATCTGACACAACAAAATATGGTCACAAACCTTTTAAAAATGACATAAAAGTACTAAAGGCTTACCTATAAAGAAATTGTAACTAACTTCAAGCTTACGAGAAAACCATTACCACTCAACCCTACAATAGATATCGGTAGTATAGAGTGCCCTTAGATACTGGATGAAAAAATATATAAGGCAATTACAGTTCATTATATGATTGAAATTATTGTCTAATATGCAGAATCCATCAAATAAGTGAGCGGAAAACGACCGTAATTAGTGGGTATGACACACTTAGTATACTTGGGAACTTTGAGAACTACGCAAGATCAAGGGAATTATGTAAGTCTTGTAATAACTGATTATTTTGTAAATAACTGTTTAGTTATGACTGAACAACGTGATTTGCATTACAAACTTGATTCGATTTGAAGAATCGTGCAATTAAAATCCCTTTCCATCGATAATACTGTTGAGTTTCTACCGTCATCAAAAAGTAGCGTTATAATCACAAGATTTGAAATACTTGGGTTCTATCCTTGATGCAGTTGTGGATATGTACGGCTGAATCCCGTACTAAGAAGAGATATATGTCCATTGCTTCCTGATTTTCAATACTTGTCTAGCTAAATTCAATCCATCATATAAAAATACAAGGTGTCTTTCAAATTGAACTTCAGGTTTCGATATGACAATTATTGTAACCAGACAGGCTCGCTTCGCAAAAGGTCAGTTTATCTTGTAAGCTCATTCGCATCCAGTCGATCAGTGGACGGAGATGCATTTATGAATTTCAGAAAAATGAATACTACTTGATCAGTTACTTTAATTATTTTATTAGTTGTTCCAACAGTGTATTCTTAACTTTACTCATTTATTCACCCTACCCCTAAACGATTGTCATATTAAAATCCACGTTACATCTGAATCATTTGAAACAATCCATTACAATATAGAAAAACTAAGATTTCTCTGTACATTCAGTGTATTTATTTTATAAACAAATACTAAATAAAATATTCTCACCAATTGAAATTGAAATATTTCCATCGTTTCGCCTGGCAAATTGATCCAAGCCGCTTCAAGGGAATAGAAGGAAGTTTGGATCAGTTTACCGGAAGAAACGCTGAAAATATTTAGATTTCAATTGACGAGATTATTTCAAATTTAATTTTTGCATTTAATGTATTCCTTCTATATGTTTGGCGCTTAACTTCTATCAAGTTATTCGTTACCTTTTTGACAAATATTCATATACAGTGCCTTATTGATCAAATGTAGTAATGAAAATGCTGTTATTAAAGGGAATTTGTTTCACATATATGTTTTTAGACAAGATTTTATTAGCTGGTAAATACCATCATTTTCAAGTGAGATCTTCATAAACACTTACTGTTCGTTGAATGTGTTAATTTCATGATTTCCATCACTGACTATTAAATATGATGTACAATTATAAACACTTTGAAAATTCTTATTCTCAATCTATCATACTTTACCAAACAAGTTTATTTTGTTAAATTTAATCATGTTGAGATCATGAGTCAATTAAAGCTAGACCACCATGGAAAACCTGGAAGCACTGGACTGCCGTTTCGTCTTATTGTAGGAATCCTCAGCAGTGCGTATCCACGATCCCTACCCACGCGAGATTTGAACCCAAGACCTACTGGTCTCGCGCGCGAGCACTTAACCACTAGACCATTGAGCCGGCAAATTTAATTGACTCATGATCTCAACTATTGAAATTACTAAAATCTCCACAAAACCCCCTTCTGAAAATTTAATCTTCACTACACTTTTTCTCATATCGAATCTGAAGAATCACGTAATCATTTATTCGTTTCATTATGTTCCACTGTAACTCTCACATGGAGTATCAGTTTCCAAAAGGAAATGAATATTACAGATACGCCTTGTTGAAAAGTGTTAACTAGCACGAAACCTAAATCCAGAAGGTTCCTGATGATCGCTTCCAACCATCTAATACTAAATTTTGTTGACGCGAGAGTATTTTCAACTGTCATCGTACCGGTTGAGTAAACAAATAAAAAAAATCCATTTAGTGTCTTTTTTACTATTATCTTCTTCAGTTTGATCACTAGAATCTATACAAAGCATTCAATCTATGCATGGTGAACTAATAAGTTTAAAACTGACCTCCATTACATGATCTTTGCGTTACAAATGAGATGATCATAGTGGGTATTACCAAGTTACTGATGTCAGTTAAATTTGCATGTGATTATGAGACACATCTAGAATGTTGTTGCATAACGTTCAAGTAACTAATTAGATTAATCATAAATAGAAGCAACTGTTATCAAACTTCTCCCATATGGCGTATGTGTATAAAAGAGAATTTAAACAAGCCTTTCTTTGAATGATAACTATTGTCTGTAATCAAATTACTCTTTTGTTATCCTTTTTGATTTTTAATCCATTTTCATATTTCTTATATTACCTCGCTGACCCTCATATATCAAGATGATTCTGGTTTTAATTTGTTCTGAGTAATAAAACAACTATTTACTCCCCTCGCCGTTCCATAATACTATTTCTTTGCAAAGCATCAATCTTAAATGTCATTAATCATATATATCGTGTGTTCTTTTCTTCTTATCATGATTTTCGGTTCCCTTTTGAACATCCGTCTCAACTTCACTATGGTATGTTAAACCTTTGTCTAAGACAATTATTAATAATCCTTGTAGTTTTAGACTGTCTGAAGTTGATAAGAAACTGTGAAACTTTGTTGCTTTTGCTCTGTTTGGTCACAAATAAACCATACAAATAAGAGTTTAAAAATGTAAAATTAGGATTTGCGATTGTTAGTAATGAGGTAATAACGAATTTTAAAAAAGTATAGATGAAGATAATATCTAACAAGGGATAAAAACCATTATTTAATGGAGAACAATTCGATTTATAGGAAGTATGTTGTGTTTGGTTAGAAGGTAAGTTACTGAATTATTCAGAAGCATAAGCAAGAAAAAGTCTACACTTCACTTTAACATAATCTTATTGTCTAACAATGACTCAGCAACATTATCGATATTTAATGTCAAAATATCTATCCATTACAACCGAAAAAATGTTAACGGAACGGAAGAAGGCAAATAGAAAGCTTCATACTTACTTCTTACTTACTTACGCCTGTTACTCCTAATGGAGCATAGGCCGCCGACCAGCATTCTCCAGCCCACTCTGTCCTGGGCCTTCTTTTCTTAGTTCCATCCATTTCTTGTTCATTTTTCTCATGTCTATCTCCGTTTCCCGGCGTAATGTGTTCTTTGGTCTTCCTCTACTCCTTCGACCTTGAGGATTCCGAGTGTGTCCTATCCACTTCCAGCGCTTCTTCCTGATTTCTTCCTCCACTGGAATCTGGTTTGTTCTCTCCCACAGTAGGTTTTTGCTAATAGTGTCCGGCCAACGGATCTGAAGTATTTTGCGTAGACAACTGTTAATAAACACTTGTATCTTCTGGATGATGGCTTTCGTGGTTCTCCAGGTCTCCGCCCCATACAGTAGAACTGTCTAGACATTTGCATTGAAGATCCTGACCTTGGTGTTGGTTGCCAATTGTTTTGATTTCCAGATATTCTTCAGTTGTAAATATGCTGCTCTTGCTTTGCCGATCCGCGCCTTCACATCTGTATCAGATCCACCGTGTTCATCAATGCTGCTGCCTAAATATGTAAAGGTTTTTTACATACCTATAAAAATTTAATTTTTTTAAACCACATTTCACCAGACCATGACGAAACAATAACTAAATTTATCTTTACAACTATGCTGGAAAACTGACATACTAAAGTGAAACTAAAACATTCTATTCTTAAATAAATATTCAATCACATGAGTATGATTTAACATATTTCATATGTTTTAGCCTATCTACTCACTTATGAAATAGCCTGACAAATTCAAGTTATTGTCATAACCATAAAGTTAAATGGTATACATGTATGACTTACACTATAAAAATGAAAGAATAAATTCTTTGTGCAATTTATCGCTGAATTACTTAACATTATTCGAAAGTTGTATGATCGTCTAATTCAAATACTGATATTCGCGCTTCCTATCTGTATGCCCAACCAACTAGATGAATGAGGAGACTGAAATGGAGACTGCGAGTGATAAACAGAATAAAAGTTAACACAGCTCATTGGTATATATATATAATGTCCACCAGATATATAGAATACTACCATAACAAAGTACATCAGAGGATTTCATCTAATAACATGCCTTGTTTCTCTTTCATCACCCAATTTTTGGTCCTGAGAGAGAATGTGAACATGGAATGTGATATATCTGGATTATATCAGTCTATCAACTCTTCCTCCTCAAAGATAGATTCACCATTTGGGATTCAGCTGCGTATGATGGAGCTGAGTTCCATTAACTGGTACAAGGTGATGCTATGTTGTTACGATTATTTATTGATTTTCAGTATCAACATTGAACTCACCATAATTAATTCAAAATGTGATCTGTTACAATTTAATACAGAAGTAACATTGCCATGTTAGTTGGCATAAAATGTCACTGTTTGGCTATATATAACAAAATATTGTTGTTTTACCTCTTGGTTTATCTGTTTTGCTCATCATTCAGTTTAAAATGATAAATTCATTACAAATAATACATCCTAGATGCAGACTTGCTTCAATAATCTACAATTTGTATGTGTTAAGGATTGTTTTGTAAAGTGAATGTTTGAAATAACTGTTCTCGACTTTCCCTTATATTTTAGACTGTGATAGGATAGATGATTGTAATAGTTAAGAGAAAACTCTGCACCTAGTTTTCATGATAATTGGTACGCGTCAGAAATGGGTAATTGTAATGTTGTGTGCATTAACGTTCCCTGTGTGATTCAAATCAGAATCACCCAATTTCAAAGTCTGAGATGTTACCACTGAGCTTTTTTGGACTAGATTGACATGTTTACCACTGAATGAACACTGGGTGGTGACCAATGTTATGTTTATCTAGTGAGTTACTGTTAATTGAATTCAACTAGTGAAGTTGACTTCCTCTTCTCCTAATCTGATTTTGTAACATATGTTTGTTTATCATTTACCTTATCGTCTATTAGTAACGCTTATGTAGATAAGTCTACTATTTACAGGATAACCTAAATTACGACATCTAAAAATAATTTGGTTTACCATGTGTTACCTTGCTTAATATTTTGGCAGTGCTTCAATTGAAAATAAATCATTGTTTGCTAATTTTTATTCATATAAACGAAGATACACCATAGCGTTGTGTAGTAAGGTAACTACAGATTGTGATGCGTTATCGTCCGATATAGTGATTCCAACTAGTAACATTTCCGTGGTCGACTTAATATGGATTGGTAAGATTTTAAAGTTTTATGGTCTACATACGTTCCTTAACAACCGTCTTAACCATGTAGTTGTGATCGTTTAGATCTTTAGTCCATTTCGTGAATAATGACATGCATTGAATAAATATAAAAGAAATTCAGTAAAGAAATTTTTCTTTTCGACAAAATCATTTACTTAAGTTGTACATTCGTATTTATTTATCTATTCATTTGACTTTATCGACTCGATTAGAAATATCAATTTAAATGATGGGAAAATGATCTTATTGGATATCACTTCTCTCTTAACAAATGTTCCACACATATAAACCGCTTGTTTTTTATGCGACTATGTTGGAAATATCAACCTTGATATTTGTATCCCAAAACATTATCTAAAAGAGCTACTTCAATGATGTACTACCAATGTACAATTCATATTTAATGGTGATTTCTGTAGACAAACAGATGGAGTTGCAATGGGTTCACCATTGAGCTCCCTCTTGGCTAATTATTCCATGGCCAATCCGGAAGATACGGTCCTTCAACTAATAATTGAGAGCTTTCATTTATATAAGAGATACATGGATGATACTTTCATTATTGGTGAAAAAGATATGGACATCAATGAAGTTTTAAATCGTTTCAATAGTTGTCATCACTCAATTCAATTCACTTTGGAAGCAAAGGCGAACGAAGAATTTCATTTTCTTGATTTCCGGTTGAAAAGAAGGTCAAATGGTTCTTCACAGAGGTCTATATATAGAAAACCGACCTGGAACGGGCAGTATACAGATTTCTATAGCTGGGTCTCATTGAGTAAAAAGCGAAACTTAATTCACACTTTATCTCCAAGGATTAGGCGAATATGTGCTAATAACTTAATAGATGACGAACTGCTTCAACATCGACAGATGCTCATCAGAAATGGTTATCCACCTAGATTCGTCAATAGAAACTTATCACCTAGAAACATTCTGAAAAAGCACCAACAGTTCAAGAGATATCTCTTTATGAATATTGAATTTAAAGGAGAGACGGCTGCTGAAATCTCGAATAAATGGATCACAAGATCCATGAATAAAATGTTCTACACAGCTAAGCTCCGTATTGTTTTCTCAAGCCGGTCTACCACTCACGGATGTGTTGAAGATAAAATTTTGCTTTCCGCCACATCAATGTACATCTATAAATTTACTTGCTACCGTGGGGCAGGTTACATTGGCCGCACAAAACGATCACTTTCTAAACGCATCTCAGAACACTTCCCGGCATGGCTATTAAAAAGCGAATGCAAAACAATTACCAGTTCAATTCAGGAGCATATAATCAACTTTGTACACATCGCTCCAAAAGAATCTTCTTTCAAAATAATTTACACAATCAAAGGAACTGGATCGAAGGGAGGTCGATTTGAAAACTTATGAACTGTTGAGGCATTGGCGATCCATCGATTCAAGCCCGAACTCTGCGTGCAAGAACGATAAATCCAACTTCTCACCCTTCCATGACCCTAATTCGCTTCTGTAGTATGTTTTGGTGGAGGGGTTTAAATTAGTGTTTTGTAATTTTAAACCATGACCAGTTATTATGCTTTAACAATTTTTCATGATTATCATTCAGTTATTATTATAACCTTTATATTTTTCGTTTTTCCTCACATCTGTCATGTGGACAATTATCTTTCATAATTCTGACCCGTAAATAATTTCATCCTTCTATTCTTCTCTTATCCCTGATTATTTTGTACTCGAGTCAATGTATGATACAATCTTTTCTATCCTTCCATAGACATATATTTGCTATACGAATGTACAACTTAAGTAAATGATTTCAAAATATTAAATATTCCCATTGTGAAAATTAGAACAACACATGTAAGCGAACAATTGTTTTCAATTAGATCGTCATCAGGCTTTACTCTAATATAACAAATTCTAAGCTCCTTCTCGCTTCTAAAATCACGTGGGAACCCTGTTACATGCAATGCACTCAATTAGCTCATGAAGTTTAATGCACGTCTCACAGAAGAAAAAACGAGCTTAGGATTTGCTATATTAAGGTAAATTATTTTGTCCAAAAGAAAATTTTCTTCGTTGAATTTCCTTTATTTTTATTCAATGACAATGGGTTATTTTAATGATTTGCATTGAATTGTTACATCTTTCAAACAATTCCTATAGCAGTGAAGTCTGCAATAAATAATTGTGTTCCTCGGTAACTCGGTGCTTGAGGAGTGTCTCTATTATATATTGATGTCATCACCGCTGTAAAATATGCTACTAAATATTGATTGTTTTGCAAATCTCCTTTCTTCTTATCAGAATCATTATAGAAATCAATGAAATGGTCGTCATAAATCGTGAACATAACAGGAGAAGTGAATGAGTAGTGTGTTATCTAAGTCTATGGAATATGAAGTAGATCAATCTCGAAAGGTCACCTTCAAAGTAAAAAACCGAAAAATAAGAGATGTTCATCTAAAACTGAGGATATAGTTCAAACTGAGACCACTGTTTACATGGATGATCGAAATGTATATCAATGTCCTGTTAAACTGATATACAATCATTAATTCGTTGTTCAAAGGAAGAGTTTGGGGACCCATTGACAGATGTATTCGCCAAAACTATCGCTGCTATGTGGGTACGCTTGACGAAATTCTAATATCCTGACATAGGTTCCGTGAGTCACATGTTCTACGGCTATATGGACGAATTCGTTTACATGATTGTTTTTTTCTGATTTAGAAATGGAAACACTGTTACAACTTTGATTTGTTTTCTTACTAATCTGTGCTTTATATTCAGAGAGGAAGAGAGAGAGAGACATTTGTCTCGTACCAGTTACAGCATTGTCATACTAGGCATTTTGATGCAACCTTAAGACTTCTGATGAGTGATTTCAGTTTCTGTCTGAACTACCTATACGTCAGAAGGAAAACAAAACTTCCATCGCTGATCAGTGACCTGATTGGTTGGCGAACGAAGACATAAGACGATTTAGCTGCAACTCCATATCTAAGTTTTTCCTGACTCAACTAACTCAAAATACTTATGTAGGTGAATGAAGAAATATATTACTAACAAGACCACAAACAACATGGAACGAGAAAATACAACTGTATCCAAAGAAGGACAGAGTAGTGGGAAAACTGTCCACAATAATCGTGTTCAAACTACATTCATTTTGAAATGGAAGTGAATTCAACAATAACTTACAGATAAATCGAAAGCTTAGCATTCACAAAATAATCCAGACATATAGTTTAAGTTCAGCGAAATAATGTCCAAAAATACAAGCTTCCTTTATTTTTTTTTCCTCACCATTCTCTTCATATTAAACACCTATAAACAACTTCATTATTATGTTTATTGACCATGTGAAATTGTTATAACCCCTGTAATATCATTTTTCATCCTATATAACTTATTTGCAAAGGTTTGAATCATTTGATTGTTAAGCTTTAAAAAGATTTCGAAAATTATATTTTTAAGTCTTATATTAGGTAAATATCTGGTCACATGGAAGAATACAGTGGTAGTTTGGTTTTTTTTACTATTATATTATTATATTAATCAACACATGCTCACTGGTGACTGGCTTCAAGAGGCATATCCTGGAGTTCTAGTGAGAAGTAGTGACCAGTGTAGTCCAACTAGGTCTGTTGTGAGATAGTAACTCACTGAAGACAATGGTGGATGTGTCGCTCAATTTCGTGAATTATTTGAAGTTAGACATTAACACCGTTGGATACCAGCCAGCTAAGTGGTCTAGTGGTTAAGTGCTCGCGCGCGAAACCAGTAGGTCCTGGGTTCGGTTCTCACAGGCGGAGAGGCTGTGGATGCGCACTGCTGAGGATTCCCACAAGAAGACGAAACGGCCGTCCAGTGCTTCCAGGTTTTCCATGGTGGTCTAGCTTCAACTGACTCATTATCTTAACCATTGAAATTATTAAAAGCTCCCCGAATTAACACAATTAGTCGAAGAAATTCAACATAAAATATCTGGCATTTGTTAACCTAATAAATTCAGTATATTTCTTGACTTCTACAGATGATAGCCTAGTAACTCTTGATGGTTAAAGTCTACATATTGATTTTCAGTACATCATCACCTATATCAAAAATATATTAAAATAGTTAGTAGGAAATCGTAGCTATCAAATTAAGGTACATTTTCATTCGTTCATAGTAATGGTATTCGTGTAACATATTTGTAATTTATCTTAATTAGATCAAGTATGTTTTCCTTTCCTATGTAACATCAGATAATTTAATATCTGTTATAACACTTGGACAATTAAATTACTGAATATATTATCGATCAACTTGCCACCTGAAGTTGTACTGATTCTACACCATGCACAGATTTCTTACATAATAATAATAATAATAATAATAATAATAATAATAATAATAATAATAATAATATTAATAATAATAATAATAATTTCTGTTATTATTATCATTATTATTATCTATTTATCCTAATAGCATTTCGTTTCTTTTCAGTAAAATACTTTTAAAGCTAGATTTGATGATCCTGTCTTATTGATACACTTGAAAGTCATGTTTATCTTCTGAAATTCAATCCCATCCGTTACATAGATATACCCTTGTAGCGACTAACTGGAATTATCATGTGACATTAAGTAGTGGAATGATACGATTAATAATATTGTCGACATTTTTTATTATACCACTAGTTTGCGTGTAACCTTGTTAGTGAGGTACATCATGTCTGTAGAAAGCATCATCTGTAAAACTGATTAATCATACTTTACAATAGGTGGTAATTACTGGATAAAGTCATGCAAGCATAGCATCATTCCTAAGTATATGGGCAATAGTACTCGATCAAAAACACTTTCAGTCTATCAGAGATAACTTTGGTAAGTCAACAAACTGAATAGATTGACACAATTAAAAACGTTAGAATTCTTGTCATATTTTTTATTATATGAAATCTGGTTTCTTCCTTAACTTATGTAGCGACTAACTGAGTTGTGTGTATTTCTATTCGGTTTACCGATTACAGCTTCCTTATTATGCCTAATCTTTTTACTCACATACTAAGTTGGGCACACTTACTGAAACCGTGTATATCAGAATCCCACTTAAACAGTTCAACTACTCGTACAACTAACATTTAAATCGTTCCTATCTGTTACAGATATAGGTTGGTTGTTCTTCTTTTGATTGAATTTTTAATACACGACGGTAATATATTATTCAATTAGTTAGTAAGTTGATACAGTTTGGAAATTTGCATTAAATAAATAAGTTTCACATGTCATTTCTAGCATAAAACGTAATTGAAATTTCATTCTTCGGAATAATTTAGAGGCTGATTGTACTACATGGGTTGAATTCACTGTTTATTCTAAATAACTGCATCTAGTGCCTACCTATTAAAATTACAATACACATAAAATACAAGTGTTTTCATTCAGTGACCTCAGTAGAAAATTTATCAGACATGGTGACTCAGAATGGTGTTAATTACATTTCATATGATTATATTATTTACAGATATGATGATAATTCAATGTATGGTAAACAAATATTTGATATCATGTAAGGTTAAAGATTGAATAACATAAAAATTGGTATGTGTGTGTGTTGACTAGAAAGAGTGGAGTGATGTAAGTGAATGTGAAATTTTAATTATAGTTAGAATCAAAATATTTGCTGGTACCCTGATAAGATTAAAGTACAGATTTCTAGTCTGTCATTACTGCTTACATTTAACCGGAATGATTAGTCGTAAATTACTCATACTAATCACTAAAACTTGCTTGGCAGATTAGAAAATGTACAAACATAGTGTTCAACTATCCCACTTGTGTAGAGTCGACA
The DNA here is from genome assembly GCA_946903255.1 of Schistosoma spindalis. Taxonomy (NCBI): domain Eukaryota; kingdom Metazoa; phylum Platyhelminthes; class Trematoda; order Strigeidida; family Schistosomatidae; genus Schistosoma; species Schistosoma spindalis. The sequence goes on along the minus strand of OX336421.1, from coordinate 11,989,478 downwards.
TCATCAGAACCATACTTGATTACGTTATTCAGAACTAGGATTATTTAAAACATCTAAAACTGCCAATAGGAAAAAAATAGTCAGTTGCTACTACTACTTGGTTTGAATAGTTATTAGTTGATTACGTCATTCAATATTTTGTATCTTGTAGCTTCCATAATTTTATTTGTAATGTTATTGATGGTGTTAAATAAGGACATTGATTCTATAGGAATCAGATTATCTAATTGACGTACCTAACAAACTCAACTACGTATAAGAAGGAGATAAATAGGTTTCTAAGAGGCCTGATTCTAATGATTACTCATCATTTAAGTTAAAAGGTGAACCATGCTGATTAAGACGATGGTATGCAAATGGTAACCTTAGCTAGATAAATTATTTACTTACTCATAACAATAGCACTTTATATTTGCATCTCATATACCTTGAACTCCTGAGGTATTCTCAATTCTGTCTTGTTTTATTTGGCATATCAATAAGAGAAGGCTTGAAATTGAACGAAATTCGATGGATAACTCAAAAAGTTATTTTTACAATAATGTAAAGTATACTGTTCGTAAGATGTACAAAATTATGACATTCTGTTGTTAATGCTTGTAGATTGATTGATCATGATTTCTCGAAATTCAACAGTGATAAAATCACATTAAAGTGAAGATTTAACAAGAAATGAACTTTTACACACAAATGTGTATCATGTCACTGTACTCTAAATATATTTTAAAGAAAAGGTTAATTCATGTTGACAACTTTAGTTGTATGATTCTATTCATTCAATCTAATTCCAAACATGAATTATCCCCTCCAATGTTGTTTATCTTATTAGGGTTAGGGCGCGGATACACCAAATGCAGTTGACAATATATCAGAATAAAATACGAATAATTAATTCAGACACAACCTAGCACCACAATAAAAAGTATAAACATGATGTACGATACAAAACTTGAAAGAAGGAAGTTGAAGGTTTTCAATTCAAAAGGTATATAACTGTTAAAAAACTTAGAAACATGATCAAGGATGCAAATAATAAAACTAATACACGAATATTTCACTCCTAACAATGCACATCGCCTGATTAGATGATATGGTTAAAATTTGAGTCGATTTTTAGAAAATAAGTAATCTCACACTCCTTTTGTCATTCTCTTATTAATAATTTATGCACATCTGAAAGCCATCGTAATTAGTGTATAAACATCTAATCCAATTGATTAACCAACTAGAAGCATGGAAGTGAAGAGATGGAATAAAATATAAGATAATAGGAAAATTAAATTCACTAACATTCCACATCAACATTCAAATTACTTCCTATTTTAATGATAAAAGTACCCTGCTGTGTATTATTTATTTATTAAAAAACTGATTCTTGTTTCTAACACGTGGAATAATTCTCATGGTAAGAGCTTCACGTGTTATCTCCTCTGTGACATTTTTAGCAACAATATGCCAGTGATTTTATTATATTAGTTAATACGTCGTACTATAAACATTGGTCGGAATTATCTTTCAGATCTGTATAAACCATTTAGTTATGTTAACGATTTTGTTCAAAAGAGAACTTTTCATGTATTCGTTCACTTGAAATCTGTACTTCATTAGTTTTCTTCACTGATTGACCATAGTTACACCACTACTGAAAACAAGGAAATACGGGACATCGGTTTCGCTCTAGTATGGGATTCCTCAGCAGTGAGCATTCAAAACCCTACACATGATTGAACTCAGGATCTTCATGTTTTGTAGAAAGCGTGTAACCTCTAAACCAGTGAGTCAGCAATCAATTGTTTATATTTATCACTTCAATCAATTCGTGGTACTGCACAGCTATTTCTCAACGTCCTCTAACCTCCAACATGTTTGAACTCCATTGATCATGGCCCTTAGAGCTACATCTTTAAATAAGTCACCGATGGACATAAAATTACTATTGGTGATGTAAATGATTTGTGGAGATTGTCGAACTATTAGTATTAACACTATTAATGCACCGTAGAAAGATAAAATAAATGTTTAATAAATACCTTATCGCTATGAAAATTTAATTAATCTTTACAAAAGTATCGCATAAATACATAATAAGAGTAAGCTTGGTCAAGTTATCATCGGCGAGACTCTAATTTATGGACGACTTTGAACGAATCTTAAGTGAACTTGAGAAATATTAGCCAATCAGCGAACAGTAAGTATAGAGTAAAATATATTATACAAAACAAGGAAATAAAGTGGTTATAGTTCTTATACGTGGTTCAAAAACTTGTCAAGGTAAGAAAGAGGTTCAGAGGTTCTAAATTGTAATGCATGCAGTAGAGAAAATCATCCATACGGTTACAGAATAGTCGGCCTCTGGAAACATGATAAAGTCCCAAAAACTTCCAGACTCGACCACATAGTCTCAATATTGTTTATGTGCACTCCGGTTGTTGAGTATACAAAATGCCACTTGTGGATAACGACCCGATACACATAACCAAGTCTGAGTCTGTACGCTCTCCAAACAACTGAATATATTGTAGTACTTGACTACAGCCAGTGTTACTGGTGCTTTTGTTATCCAGTTCTCGATAATTGTCATAATTTGCCTTAGGAATTATATATGGGGTTTTCATCACGAACTGACATAAGCCATAATGACAAAAATTTACTTAGCCAAATGAATGAAAGGCTTTCGCGTTAAAATCCGAGATCTTTTATCTTATACCTGATCGATTCATCCACAGATTATAGTCTCGCCGTTTTATTTGTTATAGCCGCTCAACTGATAATCAATTATCACGTTTTGGACAAAATCCCCTGTGAACCGATCGTATGTTAGCATCGTAACACGTATTAGCAGCAGCTACTGAAGGGCGGAAGAATCTGAAACAACAGCACACAATGATTAACAGAGCACTTCACACCACAGAGAGAGAACACGGAATGCAAGACACCAGTGTTATATTTTTGAAATTCAAATGTGCGGGGAAGTGTACAGAAGGGGGGTGTTAGTTTACAAATAGTTTTATGAGTCGTCCTGTAGGCTCAGTGCATATAGAGCTTGTTCTTCTTCTTCTAAAGCATTTATTCTTGGTCGTCCTGCAATAGAAAGAAAACAGAATCTATTAACACCATATACATGATGATTTTAACGCTGTTACAGCATCAAGTACTGAAGTTGGAGGCGTAACCTTGAAATCCCTAAGACACTTCTGATTGGCTCGTCCATTAATTAGAGTCTCGTCTTATCATCCAATAAAATTGAAGCAAATAGAAAAGAAAGGTTTACAATCGGCTTGTTATAAAAATGAACTCAGGAAACTAAGGTTTCTATTTAGAGGTGGAAATCACAGAAAAGATGAAACTTGAATAGTTATTCTTCAATGAATTAGTTTTCATACGATTTAAGATAATAATGAAGGGTTGACCAACCTCAAGTTAGTCGCTCAAGGCATTGCATAAAAGTGAAGTGACCACTTAACTGACATAAATATTACATCCATGGTACAAAGCCTTTATTATGGTAGACATTAAGCACGTGAGCAACAGAAAATGTGAGTCACCCATATCGAAAGCATTTTCATACAGTACAATAAATTTTCTCTCCCTTATCTCCATAATGATTGGTTGGTCAATTTTTTTTTATTTTTGCCTTTATAAGCTAACCAGACTGACCTATTGAAATGTTAAACCAATGGCAAGTCAGTTATTTTAATCGATATTATTCATAGACAGCGTTTTGACATCAAAGTATCCGTCAAGTCGTTTAACTGTTGTTCGGACTATTTCCCTACTTGGTAGTGTTCTTTGGAATATTATAATTGCCAACGGATATACGTAAGTTATTCAACTTGTTACTATCTTTGTCTTTGTTAGACTCTTAAAATAAAGTTTGATTGTCTTGAGGTCTTTTTTTAAAAATTAAAAAAATGATTTGAAATCAACGAATTATGTAATATGAAGATAGTTTTGTCAGAACAAATTATATATTTTCCCGTATAATTGAAAATATAGGGTTGTTACTGTAGTAAACAAGAACACCAATGGGAACAATCGAATGTATTTATGCACAAAATTACAGAGCATCTCAATAAGATCTGAGAACCATACATTAAATCGTCAATTTGCAAAATATCAATCCATCATGTCAAATTTGACTGTTCCTGTTGAAAACATCAATCCATTGTCTCAGATTTCGTTGTCCATGCGTTTTCATACAAATTGCATTGTGTTATCGCTCTTCCTTTCTTGATCTTCCCCCATTTTCTGCTGCCAGACATTACGTTCCTAAATCGCGTCATATACTATTTATGTCTACATAAGTAGCACGCCACATTACTACAACCGTTTTGTTATATAATGCCATGAGAAACGTTTGACTGGAAAGTACAAATTATTAGATGATCTTTAGTTGATTTGACTAAACCATTAAATATAAAGTTGATTTGAAGATGTATACATATGATATGGTTGCGTACAGTTCCGATTAGTGTTTATAGATTTGTATATATACCCTGTTAGGTATTCGTTCGTAGTTATACTAATTTTAAACTGATTTCATAAGTACATAGTCAGTTAATAAACCAGTTGTGTAAAAGGCAATTATAAACTGATTGACCGTCCTAACTAATGACAAGTGAATTTCATTTCTATAAATCCTAGAGATCTACTTCATAACATGTTATTCTCTATGGTATGTCAGTGATGTTTACAACTCCTTTAAAATACTTGTAATTTAATGTTTATTATAATTCATTACTGCTTCCCTGTAATTTAGACATTGGATTTTTAGTTTGCCACTCAATACTAAGTGATTTTGAACAAGTCACTTATTGCTTATACTATTTGGTCATAGAAATTTGTTTTTTTCCTAAGCGCCCACTTTTTCTTCCACAGATTACTCCATTTTCTAAATGCTACGGTATGTAGTTAGGTAATATTTCCCATTTACACAGCATATTTTTTGTCCTAATGCAAGTATGTAAATGAGTTTGCTAGTCTGGTCTTTTTAAAATGTTTTTGTAACTTCTGACATCCCTGAAAATTTTCACACTTCTTAAAAAAATGCTCTTCACTGTAAACAGGTAAAAATAGATTGATTATACCACTACCATTTGTCATTCGTTACGTTCAGTACTTTTGTTTGTGTAAAACAGTCTCTGTGTCATTCATCCCTATCGATCTGTTAGTGCATTAATTAATTGTTTCTTTTCAACTTGGAATAATTTGACTAAAAAATACGCGTCATCTAATCACTATTTACACACATAATATGGTGTCTGGATTCATAAAAACAGAATTACCAATCATTTAAAGAGCCGTAAATTGATCATACTTAAGGTAAAATCGTACAAGACTGTGTCTCGGGTAGACTAGTTCAAATATGATCTTGCTAACCATAATTCAGGATTTTTAGTCAAATATTTCAGTAGTAGCTAGGGTTGTCTTGTGTTCATTGAGAGTAGTAATCGGTTTATTACTGGTTTTTTTTTATCGCAATCTATGTATTCAAAAAGAGAGTAATAAACCTATTACTACCCTGGTAATTCAATTTTGGTCATTAGTTTTATTTTGTTAATGTTTAGTTTGTTATATTTCTCTTCCATTACATTTAAACCACCCCCATTCACTCATACCTTTTCACTCACTAAATAATGCGAACTCATCAAATCTTGTTTAATTATTACGCAACCCATCTTACCAGTTTTTCAATTTCAGGAATCTTTTGCAAACCTTCATTACCTCTAAAATTTTTACACAATATCTCTGAACTTCACTCAATTATTACATCACTCATATATATATATATATATATATATATATATATATATATATATATATATATATATATATATATATATATATATATATATATATAGTTATTATTGATAACCTTTGTCATTCCAATTCTTTACATTCACTTATATCAATTGTTTCACACTATCTTACCTCAATGTAAAATTTTAATACGTATTTGGTTGTAAGCAGCTGATAAGAAACCACGAAATATAATGAATTCATATTATCCTGCATCCATGTTGGTTCCGGTCTTATATGTTTATCCACTTTTCATTATCAATTGATATTTATCTTGTCTGTCTTGTTTCACCGTACTGATGTTCGATATGACAGCTTAGGTCGGTACATGTTTTGCCAGATCATACGTTGTTAATGAGATTTTCCTCGGGTATGTTGTGACTACTGAGTGACCAAGAAGGAGCTTAGATGTGGGGTACTAGGCAGAGATAACAAGTCGGTTGACTAGATTGTGAGTCTTTACTGACTGAGATGGCTGCAATATGTATTACTAATGCTCAACCACTACGTATCTCGATGTCTAATATACGCTGGAACGGGTTAAAAAAAACTGGAGCAACTAAGTAAAAATGTAAGGTCAGTCCATGAAATTATTAACTGTTGTACTAAACCATGTTGGCAGGTGGAAAACACCTGATTGGAGTCTGCACAATTTTTTCGAAATTGTTTTATACTTCTAATTCCACGAATTCATTGTCCTCGAATCATATTGTCTATGCCTTATCTTTTTTATCATCGCTGATAATACCAATTTCATTTCACTATACCAATGTGGTGTGGCTGTTTATGTTGACGAGAATTTTTACTAGTTCGTACTTTGGTTATGAGAGGCTAACATACATTGCCTTCTAAATACATCGGAAAACATTGTCAATATCCGGATAACCATTAATTGTCTCATCATTAAAACGTATGATCTATATTACCGTTCAGAATGAATCATGTTAATGTCATCGTTAAAAAAGTGCAAGTCCGATTAGGAAAAATATTTACGTTTTTAAGTACTCAATCTTCATGACTAGTTGGAACGAGCAATATATCATTGAACGACTCTATATCTGTATGTTTGTTTGAATAACTTGGTTCTGATGTTCACTGGTGAGTTGGATGTAAGAAATTCGCTCTTGAGAATAGATAATATTACTGGAAACTACCAGTTGAAGGATCTGTTAGACATTAGAAATTAGTGAAACTCATTATTGAAGTAAAGATTATTTTACTTGAATTGGAATCATTCATTTTATACAAGTTAAAGCTACTACCCCTCTAGTCATATTCAATTTATTATGCACTGAGTTTAGGTCCCGTATTTCTCATTCAGAGATTCTTCTAATATTAAAAAGATATCTATGCTAACTGGATAAACTGGACGATTAATGCACAAAACTTCAACGATAGTTCCCAGCATGATTGGAAATGAAAGAAGTTTTGTAAGCATGTGTTGGAAAAAGTTCCAGAAGAATTAAATCCCTTTTTATTCAAACTATATATCAATTAATAATAATTACTAATGACAGAATTTTATCAACTGTTCAAGATTTGTTTTCTAAAAATTGACTTTCCAAAAATTTAGTTTTTGGGAGGTTCCACATCCCTAACGGAACTAGACATACTAAACTTCAAAATGATTGTTGAAAATTTCGCGTTCACAAAACTAACTGAATTCAAACTTATATTGAAATTTTATAATATATCTGTTCACATAACCACTCTCAGTATCAGATTAGATATTTTTCGGAACATTGCTATTTCATAAGACTATCCAGTAAGTAAACTTCATCGGGGTTTCCCAAATCAATAGCTGAAAATATAATTTTATTGAACCTATTTGTAAAAGTATCTTTTAAATTCGTTTGTTCATTGTTTGTGTCATTCGAAATTAAGCCTGTTTTTTTATATCAAATTAAATTACACTTTGTTTACAGTTGATAAATGAGTAACAACGAAATATATGAAGATTTTAATGAATGTCTTAAGATAGGAATTCTTCATATTCCATCTGGACGATTTCTTACAGCTGAAGTATTTAACAATGAAATTAATATTTCTGGAACAGCATTACGACGACGTCAAGTTTGGTCTTTAATTACTGATCGGAAAAATGCTGATACTTTGTTTTTACAAAATTCATTGGGTCGATTTTTATCAGTTAATAAGGATGGAAAAATAAGCACATCTTTAAAATCAGGTATTTTAGTGATTTTTTCCTCTATTTCTTACCCTAATTCATCCATATACATTGTATGAAAGGGAATGTTACCTACGAACTGCTACTACCTGAAATCTGTGTTTATTTATTTATTTCGTTGCACAGTTCCAAAAATTGACCTAGATTGGAAATGTTGATCGTTTAACATTAACACGCTCAGTCAGGAGAAATATAGGTCTTGGATCCATGGATCGACCCATGGATATGCACTTATGATAGGTCCCGAATTAGGACGAAATTGATTTTTTGGTGATTTCTGATCTCCAATGGTTCACCACCTATGAAAACGATGTCAAAATACTTTTTTCTAAATGCCTTTTACCATTTTCTACTTTGTTGTGATTCACTTTCTTCCTGTTTCGTTAATTGCCATTAGTCACTGGTTAATAAATTTAAAGTCAGATTTATGTTACGAATTGGTGTTAGTCGATTGAAAACCTACAGATATTGGACGGCTATTCTAGTCGTTATCGTAGACCGATAATCGTTACAATCTGTTGGAATGATTAACCTCTTTAATGATCATATTAGTTTTTTAATTATTAAACTTCATTCAGGTAATCAAATAAGTCACAACTTATTCCATATTGTGAGGTTGTCTTTTCGATCCACACATTTTGAGTTGTCTGTACTCTGGTCAAATGGTAGTGAAAATTAATTCTGAATTAATTAATTATGGATTTCAAATATTTCAGAATTCAGTGTATATCTTAATTTAGTATTGGTGGATCTATCATTGTAAACGAGAAAATGCAAACATTCTGTACTGATCTGAAATTTTTAACGATAAATACTTCATCATACGCCTCATATGAATGAATTTATCATCTTCTGGTCCCAAGATAGTCAAATTGACACATTGGAGTGATATAGACATTTTCAGAAGGGGTTTTGTGGAGATTTTAATAATTTCAATAGTTGAACTCATGAGTCGATTGAAGCTACATCACCATGGAGAACCTGAAAGCACTGGATGGCCGTTTCGTCCTGGTATGGGATTCCTGGGTTCGAATCTCGCGAGGGGTGGGCGGGATCGTAGATGCGCACTACTGAAGAGTCCCATACTAGGACGAAACAGCCGTCCAGTGCTTCCTGGTTTTCCATGGTGGTCTAGCTTCAATTGACTCATGATTTCAACTATTGAAATATAGACATTTATTAAGATAAATTACTTTTCAATCGAATAGTCTGAAATTTATTATTTAAAAGAAAACTTGATAAATAAATGAGATGGTTGTTTATTTAAGTTTGTCTGAATAGTTAAATAAAGTCAGATAGTTTGTTTAAGTAATTATTCTGTCTGTGATCGTCTTCTTTCATATAGATGTTCTTGCTATTTCATGCAATATGTACTTGTTTCGGGCTTCTTATTCATTGTACTGAGCTAACATAATATCATGCTGTTTTTTTTTTTGTTGAAAAAATCGCCCCCATTAGATTCATTTTTAACTATTTTAGTTTCAACTGTCAATTTACATTAGATTTAATAAGTTTCTTAGTTTAAGAGTTTTAAGATTCATTAGTATGTATTAAATTGTTAATAATATGGATTATAGTGTTACAGTGTCAGGTGTTTCAATTGATTTCGTCCCCGAATTAAAAATAATGATACGTTCTAGTTCCTAATTACCACCAAATATTTATCGATCAAGGAGATTATATTATGTAGTCATTGAACTAACTATTATTATTGTTGGTATTATTATTATTATTATTATTATTATTATTATTATTATTATTATTATTATTATTATTATTATTAATAGTGATTGACTGACGTAACGTAGTCTATTTCATTTCATTTAATATTGGTTTTCACACTATTCATGATTACAACTTATTATGGGAGCTTGTTTGTTCCTGAATTTATTTCTAGTATCTCTAGCTTGGAGCACAAAAAACCTTGATAATCTTCATCCTTAGCGATAAATATTCTCCATCATGGCAGTTTTTTCATTCTATTTGTTGGATAGATTTAGAATACTGACATATGTGTTTCAGGCAAATCATAATTTTTTACGTAGAATTTAGCACATACGTGCATAGTCTCACAAGCTGATCATATCTTAACAAAATATATACTTAATATGGTTTTCAATGAGTCTTTCTGATACTTATTGTTTATTTCAACTGAGATTATCATTCTTTGTTTCTTCTGTAAACTCTTTGTACTGACAATAGTGTTAGCATGCTTTCGGTCATGCTTAACGGTTCAAATTTATTTATTTATTTATTATTTATTTTAACACATAAGTATAGGTACAGGGAGGCACCAAATACATATGCGCCACACAAATCTCAATTGATTTGTGTGAGGGCTGTGATACTGACCGGGTGCCCAAACCGAAGCAGGTGGTTTTCTTAGGGGGCCACACCCTGAGCCTTTGACCTGAACGTCTGACCCACAAGGCAGTGGAGCATCGTAAGGAGATACAGTCCCATGGAAGCCGGTGACCAACGATTGGTTCATACGCCATTTGTTCCCGCAGGATACTGGAGCCCATGTGCACCATTGGTTTGCGGTCCGGTTAAAGCGCCAGACATTCGCTTTTCGTCCTCTCATTTTTGTAACCAACACCCCCGCCACGAGAAGGCAGTGAGTAGGACTTCCCTGGCAGAGGCTATATACGCATGGCCATGTGAGAGCATTTCGAGAGGGAGAGCGGACTCTCCCCACTCTCGGCCGTACCAGGGCATTTGGGGGCCTGTTTATTAAGGTTAGAGATAATGGAACAGTAGTTCAGTGGTTGAAGTGTTCAGCTTTCAACCACTAAATCACTGGTTTGAACCCCGATTCACTTAAATTGGTTCAAGTAACCGTTTGGTATCACTAACCTTCAGAATTAGTGTGTGGCTTAAAGCCAAGTGGATAAATTTGTACCTGGTGATAAGTTAAGTAATAATAATTTGTTATTATTATTATAGATAAAAAAATTGATCTTCAAAGTTATGCTTTAGTGTGCATCTTGGTTCTATTAGTATCTATTTCCACTGTAATATTTCTCTTCACATTTATATTGCAACGTATTTTGTCTGCCTAGATTGTGAAGAACGTTTCCGTTTAGAATTTGCACCAGATGGTACAGGTGAATGGGCTTTTAAATCAGATGCATATGGTTTCTATCTCACTGGTTCCGATACTCAAGTTTCATGTTTTTCCAAATCTCCTGTCTGGTGGTCATTTCGTTTAGCAACACATCCTCAAGTAAGATTACGTATAACATTTTAAAACTTACTGTGTGAACCTCAGTTTAAGAAGTTGGAGATGTGAAAATTTTGGCTGACCGGTCTAAACATTTATTCTTTAACTACTGTGTCAATGAGTTTTCCTACCTAATTTGATTGAACCAAATACAGTCCATGATGTCTCGAACTCTCACACAAGTGTTCCTCAAAGTCTATTAAACTTATCTGTACTTGATTATTGAATTATACTCTCCAATAGATATAGATGATATCTCACTGCACGTCATGAAGCATGCATTTTTAGTTTAACAGCCATTTAGCAGGATGAATTCGATCATTAAATTACATATCTACCTGTCCATGGACAAGTTATGCTGACTCTGTCTTATGCACTGAACTCTCACCTGACAAATCACAAATCTAAATCCCCTTTAAATTATTAGTTTGAGTGGACATGTGTATCTCATTATTTAGCAAACCTGTACGTGATTACTGTGTTGTATCTAAACAGGAAGAATAGTTTACTCATCAATGATGCGATGAGTGACAAAGTTAACTGATGATAAGTTAAATTTCCGTGTATGTTTATCAAGCTTCAGATGACAATTTACTACTGCAACTACTATTTTAGTAATGAGTTGAACATTATTTGGTCACTTATATTGTATAATGTCAGCCTCAAGTGAAATGGAGTCTAATTATTCGATAGTATTTTGATCTTTGATAAATTAAAATGGGTGCTAAACATTCAGACCTCACTAACGAGTGTGATGATAAAATGAAACTTAACTAAACTCATCCAACTTTTGTGTTGATTATGTTTTCTGTCAAGGTACATATTCGCCACCAGTTCCGTTCACGTTACTTACGTCTTCTTAACGATGGTCTTGAGCTTCGAGCTGACCAACCATACCCATGGGGTCCAGAGTCTGTTATTTGGATTGAACAGCCTACAATGGTTGCAAGTCAAGGTTTTGGTCGTGGTCCAAATGTCCCTTTAGTTGGCAAAGCTGCTGTCTCACGTCTTGGTCGTGTTGCCTTCCGAATGCCAAATGGAAAATATTTGAAATCTAATGGAGAAATGTGTAGTGAAATGGATGATTCCACCTTATTTTCTTTTGAATATCGTCCTGGTTAGTTTACTGTACTATTATCATGAAATAATGATGGTGATATCATATTTCTAGCATAGTAAACTTCAAAACTAAACCAACCACACAGTATAGAGAACAATATTATCGTCCAGAAGTTTGTAAAAAACAGTATTAAAAAAGCCTCAAAGGGTGAGAGGTCATCTTCTCTAGATTGAAAATCTATAAGTCATTAGTCTCATTGAAAATTTAGCTCACAAAATCCAGACTGTGTACTACGTAGTACATTACTGTTGAATTGTTAGTTCGAAATCTAGTTTTTGGTGTTTTTTTCCTTATAAGGAATTTAGTCTAAACAGAATATTATAGTTCTTCAATATTATCTTTGAGTTTCTGCTTAAAATGCTGGTTTTGTTCTCATCTTGAAACGAAATGATAATGTGAATATTGAGTATAATTAGTTAGATTGATTATTGTAAACACCTGATAAACTTGAAGTGAGCGATACGCATTACGAATGTAACTATTCATCTTCTATTTTGGTAAACCAGTTCCACATACTTGTCCAAACATAGGTTATTAACAAAACTATGTATTATTAAGATTTGTTTTGAGCATACAATATATGTCTATGTAAATCTTTGCGATAATTTAGTTGGATCTAATGGATTCTTCCTAGCAGCAATTATTATTGTTTTCATCCTGTTTTAAACCGAAGCAAGTGATTTTCTTAGAGGGCCACTCTCCGAGACTTTGACCTAGAGATCTAATCCACAAGGCAGTGGAGCAACGTTAGGAGATGCAGTCCCATGGTAGTCGGTGACCAACAATAGGTTAATACGCCATTTGTCCCTTCAGGATCCTGGAGCCTGTGTGAACCATTGGTTTGGAATCATGCTTTTTCAACTCCTCTAGGTGGGTCCTCCATATCCACCAACCCGCTTTAAGTGTTGGATACTCGGTTTTCGTCCTCTCGGCTTCTTAAACAACGCCCCCGCCGCGATAAGGCAGTGAGTAGGACTTCCCTGGAAGTGATTGTATAGGCGTGGTCATTTGAGAGCATTTGGAGGGGGAGAGCGTGCTCTATCTGAACATTTTGATGATCATTTTTGAGAGGATATTCACATTAGTTTCCCATTGAAATGTCAGATCCATCAGTAGAATTTTATTTGAAGATAAATGAATATGTTGCATTTTTAATGCATATCACTTCGTCAATTCACAGAAGTTCACTCTTTTTGAGAGGTCTTTTTGAATTCTACCTAAAATTATACTGAACTATTCAAATAATAAATCAATAGGACATTGATGTGTTATACTGAAGCACTAGCAGTTCAGGAATTCAAGCTGACACTAGACATCCAAAAGAAATACTTGCAGCTTATATATTTTGTAATCATTACTCGCTTATTATATATTGCATAATATCTTTTCACAAACAATGAAATTATTACTGTTTCATAAACACTACTCCCTGACTCGAACATATTCTAAAGGTTTCCATACTATTCCCTAATTGTTAACGAGCTTGTAAATATGAGAATGAAGTTGTCGAATAGAAAATTTTCTTCATTTCTACTATTTTTCTTTCTATTTTAATTCAACTGGGAAAATTTAGGTTATTGAGATTATAACTCAATTAGTATTTTATTGTTCTGTTTTAATCAATAACATTATAAGCAGAGATGGATGGTGTGGGTAGCAACAAAATCTAGAACGCATGTTTCGTCTTATTCAGGACTCGTCAGATGGATGTACCTAAATCTTAATACAAAATGAATAAATAGTATAATTTAGTTCAAGGTAGTTTATGTACAGATCGTATAGAACTTCTTATTTTAAAAGTGCATACCAATTGAAATAGATTAACATATTATAGGTTTATTTAACATTCAATTTTTGTACATAACATTAAAAAAAACAGGAACAACAACAACTATAATCTAAATTAATTATTATCCGCATCCCCCCTCCATGTATTAATAAACAATTTTTCATATTTTCCAACTTTCTGTACTCTTCATACTTAGCACCCACTCAATAATTAGTATAAACGGTTATAATTGTTTTATAATAAATATAAAGGTAAATAATTTATTCAGTGATTACCGTTTTAATAATAAATCTTTAGTTTAGATTCATGTTCGAACCTGATTATAGTTAGAAGAGATCATTTGTATTTCAGCATGCTATAATATGTATTTATTTGTATATGGGTGAATAATAAGTGTACACTTAGAAATATTCAGCAGGTATTTCGATAACACTATAATCACACTCTATTCTTTTAAAAATTTATATTCATGATTATACCCTCAAAATTTATGGTTAGAACTTTAGGAAAAAACTACATTCAAACTCACTTGGTATTGTTTACTTGAATCTTCCCATTTATGTTTAAGACTGCAATTGATCATTTTCTTATTGGCGTATGTGCATACTGTACGTATCGCCTCAATATAGCCTTAATTCATAAGCTAAATAGGTAACGCGATAGTGTTTGAAGCGAACGATACTGGGTTCGAGTCCCAGAGTGAATATCAACTCTGAGATGCGGGTACATCCAGCTGACGAATCCCAAGTAGGACGAAACGTGCGTTCTGAATTGCACTACTAGTTACTATTCATTTTTGTTGATAAAAACTGCATTCGTTTTAATATCAGCCAATTTTTTGTTGTCATTAATAAAAATGAATCATCATTCATAACCTTAATAAATATTCATCTGATTCTCATTAGATATCCACCCGGTCATTCATTCATCATTTATTACTACACTTCATTGTTTATGTATATGTATTTATGTGTGTGTATGTTTTGGCTAAATGTGGTTTAATTTACAACAAGAAAATTTTATGTTCTACTTCAAAGATTTCGTTTTATATTAGGCAGTTGGTAATTTTTTTTCTGTGAAGTTAATTTACAGCATAAATACTGTAGTTTTTCAACATTTAATGGCAGCAGTGCATTATGATGGTGTACACGTGTTTCATTCGTTTTTTCTTCTTATGTCAGTTTTATAATTTACGAGTACTTTGTTGATTTTATCTCACCAAAAATCATCTGACATGTTCTCTTATCAACTTTTTATTCAAGTAAGTATCTAGATGTTACTGATAATACCAGTAACAAGTTACATAACAACGATTGTAAGGAAAGTTATTCAACATTTGATTCTGGAATAAATTTCTATGGGATTCAATGATGTTTGTTATTAACTTCATATACTGTTTGAGGAGTGAACTGTTCACGTTCAAACACAAGTAGTGTATTTGAAGTTTTCGAAATTGTTTTTGTAGATGTTGAATTGATGATGAATTTTTGAAGATAACCATACGATGAAAGTGATTTATCATTATTACATTTTACAGTTCGATAGTTGTAAATTAAATGCTGAAAGTAGACTAATTATCCATTTATTTATTTGATTCATATAAAATTTTGTACAAATAGACACCAAAAATAGTATACGCCATATGAAATAAAATATGTATATGGGCTGCATTACTGCTAGGGCACCCAAACTAATTCTGGTGGTCTCTTTAGAAGGTCACTTTTCAAGGTACTAGAGTAACATCAGAAGATGGAATTTCATGGTTGCGGATGGTCAAAGTAGGTTCATATACTATTTGTTCCCTTGAGATCTTTCAGGTAATGCTCACCATTGGCTTAAAATCATAGTTTACCAACTCCGTATGTATCTTCTGTATCACTTAATATGGTCTAAACTCTACGAGTCCGATCGTCGTTCTCTTGCTTTCGTAAGCAACAACCCCGCTATAAGAAAGCAATAAGTTGAACTTCCCTGGCAGATATCCTAAGTACATGATCGTGTGAGGGCATTTTTAAAGAGGGCGAAAGAAAAAGGACTGTTTTCACACGATTGTACTAGGGTATTTGATGTTAACACTTTTAAAATGGATATTTACAGCATATAACCTAGCCTAATCATGTATTAATACATATTGCCACAATTTACAAACAACATTGTATGATAAATTCTATGGGGAATGAAGAAATCTTTATAATCCTGATAAAAGTAATATTCATAAAGGATTAGATTAAAAAAAACTGGAAGATAAATTTACATGACTGGCATAATAAGTATTGGATGTCAATTGTCTGCTACTTGCAGAAAGATAAGGTCTCAATGGTTTTAAATAATCTAAAATATCTGACTACCTTATTTAATTGTGTCTAAAACGCGATTCAGAAAAATTAAAATTATTTTTCTAGTTAGTCTAGAAGAACTTATATCATTCGTATTTTCCGAAACTAGAATTTGTGGCATAACTATTTAGTATATGGTGTTAAATACATTAACCTAATAATATTTACTTCTCACACCAGCAGTTTCATACAACTCTTAGATCCTATTAAGACGCAATTATCATAACTAATGGTTAAAAATGCTAGATGACATGGATCAGAATTAGTCACAACAGTACAGATACATTCATTTGTTGTCTAATCCTAGACCTCGAGTTCTGAAAATATTTCTTTTTTTTTATCCCACGAATTCTTCTCGAATCACATTGTCCTTGTCTAGTGTTTTCAAATATGTGTTATCGTTGCTACGTTTACTAATATGTCATTTGTCTCGAGAATTTAATCTCATTATACTGATATTGGGGTATGGCAATTCGAACCGATGCACATCTGTGCCAAGTTATATGCTGCTTATAACTGACTTATTTCATAAGGTTGACGTACACGCTACTCTACTTGTAGGGATCTTGATTTTTGCATTGTATCAGTGTGTCAATTAAATGTACTATAGATAACTTAATATACCACTAGCTTGTTCATTTTCTTTACTTCATTATTTATGTAGGTAATCCTGGTACATTTGCTTTTCGTGATCAAACAGGTCATTATTTGACCACAATCGGACCCGGAACAACTAAAGTAAAAACAAATACAAATATTGGTAAAGAAGAACTCTTTCTAATTGAACATGCTGCTTTACAAGTTGGTATAGTAGCACATAACGGGAAATTCGCATCAGTTAAACAAGGTAAGTTAATTTCTGTTATGTGCAGTTCATAATAGCCAAGTAGTTTAATAAATATATATTGTGTTGAAATTACGAACTGATATTATCTAAACCACCATTGAAAACTTGGAAGCATCGAACAGACGCTTCATCCGAGTATGGAATACCTCAGAAATAGGGATTCACAACCCCACCACGGGGGATTGGATTTAAAACCTTCAATTTCGTGCGCGAATGCTTAACCTCTATACGACTGAATTGGCATTCAACGGTGTTAATTTCAGGTATGAAATAGATATCTGCTGCAGGCAATGGGTGAAGGGTTGCACAGGATCATGGATTGACTGAAGTTAGACAGTCACAGTGTTGGGTGCCAGCTCATTGGTCTAGAGGTTGGGCGTTCACGCGCGTTGTCAAAGGTCTTGAGTTCGACCTCCTGTAGAGGGGTCGTGGATGTACACTTCTAAGGAGTCCCGCAATAGAGCGAAATAGCTATCCATTACACCCAAATTCTCAATATTGGTCTAGCTAAGATCAGTTCGTGGGTTTAATTTTGAAAATACTACAATCTTCATAAACCTCTATGTATTAAATGTATATTGTTCCATATCAGTAAGTCAGTCAATTCGTGCTTGAAGTTGTCGTTTAACTTGAATGTACCTCTTCATAAACCACCGTTTTGTCTAAAACAATAATAATGGTTGTCCACTCAGTCATTTAACTGGCATCGAGATGAATTCTCGGAATATTATTTTTTAGAAATTGTGATCTGTATGTGGTCAGTCACGCTGGGAGTGTGAGACACTGATTCATGGAACATCATTATTAATTGACTGAAGATCAGAATTTAAACTTTGTGATTCAGTTATATAAGTGTGTTCAATTATAAACTTTGCCAAAGAATCGTTAATTACAAAGAATCAACTATCTAGTATAGTCTACTTTCTAAATGTCCTGCTTCGGTTTGGGCACCCGGGCAGTATCACAGCCCTCACACATATCAAATGAGATCTGTGTGGCGCATATGTATTTGGTGCCTTCTTGTACCGATATTTATGTGTTAAAATAAATAAATAATAATAATAACTTTCTAAATGTATTGTCGAAACTGATGAACCTGAACAACTATCCATAAATCACTTATATAATATGAACATCGTATTACAATTTTATTCAGTTCATATGGTAGATAATATATTTTAAAATTATTATGATGAGTTAATCATACTCTAATTCAAATTAGTTTAGGTGATAGCACACCGTACAAGACACGATGTATCATTTGTGTTTTTCATTTTTCTCCATTCAATAAACACAAGTGAATCAACAGTTTCTTTCAATATTAACTGTTGATTGGTGGGATAAGACATGTGAACAAATTTGGTAAGACATATGTCACTGTGTGAAGTATGAGATGAAATCATTGAGAAGAGCTAAGCTGTAGTTTAATTCATCTTGTATTGGTGATTTGAGTCTTCCGATTGACATTTAGGACTGCAATTGATCAATCTCTTATTGGCATATGTACATCCTGTAGGAATTGTCTTAGTATTGACTTAAATCACAAGCATTTTAAGCTGAAACGGTTAGTGGCTAGCAGTGGCTATCTGTACTCAGTAGCTAAGTGTATAATGTGATGGCGTCTGAAGTGAACGATAGTGGTTTCGAATCCCGAACCGAACATTGACTCTGGAATGCAGGAATATCTATCTGATGAGTCCCAAAATAAAACAAAGTGCTCTCCATGGATTACGCTGCTAGCCACTATCTCTGCTTATAAGTTATGATTTGTTTATGTTAAGTGAAAATTGTTCACAGTCTGTTGAAGGCAGTAATAATAAGTTCAGATAAGATTAGGTCATTTTTTCGGTTCGATTTATCATGTCGTCATATTGTGTAGCATAATAATTCAAATTCTGTGTATGATTCAGAATTAATTGATATGACCAATAGATTACCCAGTCAACAAAACGATCTGGAGTACTGATGTAATAATAGGTCGAGAGAAAAAGCTATGGGTAACTACATCAATACTTAGCATCAGTCGTTGACTGTTGGCCTGACCGCCCCCAAATGCCCTGGTACGGCCGAAAGTGGGGAGAGACCGCTCTCCCTCTCGAAATGCTTTCACATGGCCATGCGTATATAGCCTCTGCCAGGGAAGTCCTACTCACTGCCTTCTCGTGGCGGGGATGTTGTTTACGAAAATGAGAGGATGGAAAGCGAATGTCCGGCGCTATAACCGGATCCCAAACCAATGGTGCACATGGGCTCCAGTATCCTGCGGGAACAAATGGCGTATAAACCAATCGTTGGTCACCGGCTACCATGGGACTGCATCTCCTCACGATGCTCCACTGCCTTGTGGGTCAGACGTTCAGGTCAAAGGCTCGGGGTGTGGCCCCCTAAGAAAACCACTTGCTTCGGTTTGGGCACCCGGTCAGTATCACAGCCCTCACACAAATCAATTGAGATTTATGTGGCGCATATGTATTTGGTGCCTCCCTGTACCTATACTTATGTGTTAAAATAAATAAATAAAATAAGTTGGCCTGACCCATGATGGTGGATGCAGAATGCATGTGAGAGACTGTCATGATAACAGTGATCAGCCGTTGGGGACTTTAAATGATATAGCCTAGAATAATCAAAGTAAATGGTTTAGATTTTTTTCACTATATTATCTTACTCTAAATCATGAGTTCCAATATTCCTTAACATATGCCTTCTCGTTTTGTTTTTTTCCAAAATTTTCTCTCAATTCTTAGTCTTTCTCATTACCAATGGCATTTCATTATTTCGACTTCTTTAAATAATCATCTTGTTAGATTTATCTCGTCGTTAGGATTTGTGGTATGGCAACTTGAACTAATGCATATTTGTGTCAAACTCTACGTTGATTATGACTGACCTAGCAAGCAAACTAAGACGAACAGGAATAAAGACGAAAAAGTTGTTCAAATAGAGTTAAATATGAAAACTTTGTGTGTTTAATAGCTATCAACTTAGACTTACATATATTTTGCTGAACCATTTGAACGCGTATTTTCTAGGAAGAAATATGCGTTCTTTACAAGATTTCGACTGGTGTTATTCAATGCAAATATTAAACAGTTTACAAATATGATTATTTGAATTGATTAGAGGATAAAAACTAAGGAATAGAAATAAGGGGTTGAACAATAACTATTTATAGGTATCATTACTAAGGTTTGACTTGATAATTTCGAATAAATTGAGCATTGGGTAAATTGATATAAATAAATAATATATATGTAATATCCCAATGAGTAGAAAAATTAGATTTTCTGACGTTTCGTGACTTAATGTCATATTATTCTTGTTGTTCCGTTGTACTATATAGACTTGGATTAATTTTGATTTGGTTATTTATTCTCTGAAGAATTGGCTTACACTAAGTCACGAAATATCAGGAAATCTATTCTATTCATTGGGATATTACAAATATATTATTTATCAATAACTATTTATCTTAAAATGTTTTTTATCAGCACTGACTAACTACAAGTTTCTTTTAGTTTGTAGCTACTTTCATAATTCGTTTTGTTTTTCTGATAAGCCACTCTTTGTTTATGAGTTCCTATGCAGGTAACAGTGTACTGCAATCTTGCATCATTTTGGATTGATGGGATAACTAGTTTCATCAATTCATTTATCGCGCTCATGTCCCACATAATCTTGAATATATTCTGGTTTTATGAATTTGTATACTCGTTTCATCTGAAATACAACTATGTTTCATTATAAAATTTTATTTCTTACATTCCCATTGCCCTGGGCATCATGTGTTTATGAATCTTCAGTTATTGTATCTTTAGTGCATTTATTTTTGTGTCTTATCAACAAACCATACTTTTGATACATCATATTTCCTTTTTCAATAATTATTAGTTGTGTAATAAAACAAATATCTGATAAAAACAATTTTCTTTCTTAATACAGTACAGATTCTTCTGTGAAAATCTGTTTCCTCTCAGCTATTTTCGATCATTACATGATGTCAGTTGAGAGAGCTTACCTTGTCTATTCATGTTTTTCTTTCGAATATTTTACATTTTATGACTTCTAAATTACCATTATTTGTTATTGCTCTTTATTTCGTATACTTACTAGTAACAAAATAATCTGTTAGGATTACAAAACTAAATATATCGTATAGAGATATAGGGTTTTAATGTGTATCATATATATATATAAAGGCTTGTAATTGTTTTTTCCTCTCTCTTCTTTTTCAAGGTATTGAAATTTCTGCAAATCAGCATGAATTAGACGAAACAGCTATTTTTCAGTTGGAATATATCGGTGGGATGGGTTTTAATGCTTTAGAGGCTATAGCATCTAGCCCAGCATCGACTCTATCTGGTCCAGATGGTGGAGTCAGTGACTCTTCTGCTTCTAATTCAAGTTTAATGAATAATAACCATTCCATTACTAATGGTGTTCATTCAGATGTTTACTTTCTAACAACCGGATTTTGGCGTCTACGTTCTCGTAGTGGAAAATTATGGAAACTTGCTTCATCATCTGGTGTTAAGAATACGTCTTCAGATGGGTAAGTTTTTCTGGAGCAACTACTATATATATATGGTCTTAATCGATTACTCTTTTATTTAAATATCTGACGTATTGTCATGTTAGTTAGTCATCCTCACTTTTGGCTAATAGTGAATTCATAATTCCTTCTATTTGTTAAGTTCTCATTACAGTCAGTTTCGTACAGTCACACTATTAATAAGTAAAACCGATTTTTAGACAACCAGAATGCAAGTGATCTACGTAAAAAATCTAGAATTGGGTTAGAGTTATGGTTTAAAGTTTGGATTATAGTTAGGACAAGAATCTGACAACCACTATATTAGTTTATCAGTAAAGAGTTTTTTACTTACACTAGGATAAGCAGAAGGGATGATGGCTAGCAGTGTAATTCAGCAGGTGCACTCCGTTCTATTCGGGACTTGTCAGCCGGATGTTCCTACATCTGAGAGTTGACGTTCACTCCAGGACTAGAACCCAGTATCGCCCGCTTCAGACACTATCACGTTGCAATCCACTTAATTATTGAGTCGAAATAGTCACTAACCCTTGCAAGAGGATGAATTCCAACTCCCATATATTAATTGGGATCATGAACCGATAAATGTTGGACCACTATCGAAAACCTGGAATACTGGACGGCTAGTATGAGACTCCCTAGCAGTGCGCATCTGCGATCCCGCGCACAGGATTCAAACTCAGGACCTTCGGTCTTACGTGCGGACGTTCAACCTTTAAACCAAAAAGCCATCATCCAACGATGTTAATATCTAACTTCAAACAATCCACAGTACTGCGCTACCATCTTCCATACTAGGACTAAACGGCCATCCAGTGCATCCAGGTTTTCGATAGTGGTCCAACATTGATCGGTTCATGATCTCAATTAAAATTCAACAATCTCCACAACCGTATACTGATCCTATGTATTAGTTGTTTGAATCTTTCAATTGATGTTCGGCATTATATTAGATTCTGTGTTATTGTTTTCAAATTATCTTTCATGTACTTCTGTTCGTTCGTATTTTTATTTGTTGTTGATTTATCTATTTATTTATAGTACTTTAAAATATTTCTACTTGAACCGTTTTATAGTGGAAAAACTTAAATTTTTCTTATGTCTACCTTTTGTTAATGTATGATGTAGAGCGCTATTATTTACCAACGACAACTTGGGGAAGTTATGTTTTCTTTATCATGATATGCATTCGAATTCGATGTTATTCTGTATAATTAATTTGTTTAAATGAGTTATTGACATTTAGACTTATTTGTACTCTCTGTCTTCTCTTTCTATTTGCTTCTGTTTTATCTTACCTTTTATTCCAAATCGATATTAGAGATCAAGAAAGTCTATTTGAAATATTAACTGTGAATAAAGTCAATGATAAACAAATTCGTCAAATTGTATTTCGGTCAAATGATGGTGAACAGTCTTTGACAGCTCGTAAACTTGGTGCTGTATCTACAAGTGGTCGTTTAATTGATGAAACTCAGCTACCATCATCAGATGAACTATTCAATATTATTTTAACGAATAGAACATCAATTGTGTTTTTATCTTCATTAACTGGTGGTTTTTTAGTACGTGGTAAACAAAATATTCTTGATTCAAATGGAGTAGCTTATGAACCATTTTACATTCGAGTAACTAAACGGCATACTTATAAATTTTTTGCTCGTAAGTTTGATTTTTTTTGAGCTGAACTACTTTTAATACTGTGTGATCTGATATATGTATATATATAATTATTGTTAGCGGGTTATAGATTGGATTAAAGCATGTTCCGTGCAGGATTGTGTTGGGGGCACGTTGAATGGCTACTTCTTAACCAATCAGCGCTAGCGGAGACTTGGAAAAGTCTCTGGAATTTTATGTAAAGATTATAAATATACTAATGCTTTTCTTATTGTGATTCCAACTTTCATCCACCCTTGTTACTTCGGCTATAAGTAAGTTTCTATTCAACCGTGTTCTGATTTGGGGACTTGTCAAATGAGGCTGTGTCCAAGAAATACTTACCATTGAGAGTAGCTGGGTCATAGTAAGAGGAACCACAACACGTATAAACGCTACTTATAAGTTTACGATGTCAGTTATGTTGATGTATTAACTAATAAGGTTATTGGAAAAATAAAATGGCATCATTTTAAGAAGTTCATCGGGTCACCTGATACGCACAACTATTAATCATGCTGGTATGCTTGTTAGAATGGTAACCAAGCTAGAGAATTTCATCATTAGTTTAAATTGTGTCGGTTACTATAGACTTACTGGTTGGAATTTGTCAGATAATCGTAGTCTATGTATGATAAGAGATTTTAGGTGATAGTGACACATTTGTATTCATTTTTTAAACTGCAATAGTGAAGTATGATAATGATTGTATTTTAAAAAGTAAATCAAAATAACTGTCACAGGTTCACAGCATCTTAGTCATGTTAAAAAATGTTTACAGTATTCATATACCAAGCATCAACTTTAGTTCTCTTGATCCATTAAGGCTTTTACACATAAGCAGAATGAATGCAACAAAACAAACTTATTGCGTTATTCATCAGAGCTGTATAGTTGTATCGAGACAATTAAAAAAGACCAAAAAATTTAAAAGGACTGAATATATCGTTTCTGAACACCGAGACCAATCCGAGGTCAATGAATTACCAAAGCTTCATTTTTTCAGATCTCTGAGGCTTTAGTAATTCGTATATTCAGTTATAGTCTCTGAGATCAAATGTAATTTGTTCAGTCTCCCATTTTATCATAGTTCTAAATCCCCTTTGTTATGGTTTTGATGTCCGGCTTACGATCACGTGACTTATACACCAATCAGAATACGGCTTATACGAATATTCGCACTATGACAAGACCAATGACGTTCAACCGGTCTGAGCAGTCTAGCGTCCTATTGGGTCCTACGTCCTTCTAACTCGTCCTCTTGAGTCCAGAACACAATACCAGCTTCTGAATCAACCAAATCGAACCAAATCATTTATTTCAGACATACTCGGTTTATATATCAATCAGGCAGACCACAACGTACCATAAAATAGAAAATAACATATGTACACAAATAAGCCAAAAAGTGGCTGTGAATGTGGGAGACAGTGATTAATAAACTGAGCATAATTTAGGGACAGTAAATCGTACAGTGATAAATTATAGGTCAAAGTGAAGCTTATGATAAGGGGAATATAAATATACATAACCTAACTAATGAATAGTTATACCGTAAGAATATATAGATAATATTAGTCAATTAATGTCTCAGAAATTACTCGTGATTTAATCTTTGCTCGGATATAACACCCTTCTTACTTTTCCTGTTGTTCTGACGTACGTCTATCTCTCTCGTATATTCGTAGAGGGATATTTATGAAGATTTTAGAATTTTTATAACTCGTAAAAATGAATTCATCTCAGCTAGACCACCTGGGAGCACTAGATGAATATTTTTTCCCAATATGGGACTCCTCAGTAGTGTTCATCCTCAACCGTGCACACGAGAAGCGAACACAAGACCTTCAGTTTGACAAGTAAACTCTTAACCTTTCGTCCATTGAGTAAGCATTCAAAGGTTTTAATGTTTGACTTCAGTGACTTCACGATACCGCGCAACACTGCCTGCAATGAATGACAGTCTCACAGCCGACACGAATCGAAATCCACTTGTCACGGCTTCTCACTAGAACTCCCATATTTAGATCTTGAAGATAGTCACTGGCGAGTACATGATCCATTGGATATGGGCTCAGTTGTCCAAAGACTAAACGTTCTTGTTCGAGACTGAAAGCTCTGGGTTCGATTCCCTGTGGCTGAATCGTAGGTATGTACTACAGAGGAGTCCCATACTAGGAAAAAATAGTCATCCAGTGCTTCCAAGTCTTCAATGTTGGTCTAGCTAAGATTAATTCATGATTTGATCTATTAGAATTCTTCATATTCGTTAAGTGAACAATTATCCTCCACATCTCTCCCACATATCGTTCCTATTTCATTTCTTTTTTATTACTCTAATTATTATATAACTTATATTCAATAATTGAAAATGTTTTCCGACTAGTTTTTTGTTTTTGTAACCTTACTAATGACGCAACAACTTTCTACTTTATTATAGACTAGTATGCGATAAAAGTAACTTCAAATATAATTGTATGTTTATGAATTTTATGTCCATCAAATCGGTTTTCGATTTATTTTTTCTGAAAAAACTATACAACTTTTATTATCAGTATGAGGATTTGTGGAGACTGTCATATTTTGACAGTTGAATTCACGATTCGACTTAAGCTAGACCACTGTTGAAAACCTGGAAGCACTGGACGGCCGTTTAGTCCTAGTATGGGACTCCTCAGCAATGTGCATCCACGGTTCCGCACGCGAGACTCGAACCCGACTTTTATTTAAACTTAAATAGTATTCAACTTCTTGTTTTTGTTGTGATGGTTCAGTTGTCATAAGACATGTTCATAGTCCGAATATATTATAGATGTAAATATGACCATCTTCTTTGTCGTTTATGCAATTTTCAATCGTTATGCCGTCAGTGATAAGTGCATCCGTTGATTAAATTTGTTCTATATTGATAGACAGTAAGCAATAATGTAAAAGTACTTCTAAAGTCATTACACTTCTCCACAATTCAAAAAGAAAAAAATCAACTCCAATTGAAAGCACAGAGGAGGATCCTAGAGATTTTAAAAATTTTGTAGTTATTATTATCAACTGACCTTAATTAGACAACAATAAAAAAAAACTAAGAAACACTGGGCAACTGTTTCGTACTGGCACGAGATTCCTCAGCAGCAAGAATGTAACACTTCACAAAAGATCAGAACCAGAACTTTTAATTATCAGAGCAAGCGGTTAACCTTAAGTCTACTAAGTCGATATTCAATGGTTAACATATAATACTCCAATTAAGGGTGATATATCGTGTAAACTACATAAGAATTGAACATTTTTGACATGAAAACTGAGAAAATGAGTTTGAGGTCAGTAAATAATACCAAGATCGATAAGATATCCATAATTTTTCATGAAATATAAATAATGAGGGAACCTGTGCAAATACGATTGATTTCGTTCCAGATTGTGTCTAGATCATTGAACTATCGATAAATTTACCATAAAAGTGTATGTGTATAATGTAATAGTATTCTCAGTCACATTTATTTATTTTAACAAGAAGTACTGTACACATAAGAGTTTCTTATCTCTAAATGGATATTAATATTTTCCAGAATTATTTATCTAAACTATACCTCAGATGACTGGGTGAATTACATGAACAAATAGCGTTTTTTGAATCTTAAATAATAGGTGGATATGTGTATTTAGTATAACTGCTTCTTGTTTTCTGATTCGTACACAGTTTAATTTCCTGTTTCTACAATGTAAATCTAATGTTTACAACTAATTGTTAAGTTTCCGCATTATGTACAAGTTACCTACATGAGCCGTCGAAGTCTTGTTAGTTAGTTCAGTTTCCTGAACTTCCATAACTTACTAATCGTGAATATCTTTAAACATAACAAGATGATAATATCTTTTACGCAACTTGAAAACTAAATTTTCGATCATTCATTACTACTACTACTACTACTACTACTACTACTACTACTACTACTACTAATAATAATAATAATAATAATAATAATAATAATAATAATAATAAAAATATACCTTTGAAATAGTCAAATAAATTATTTCATCTTAGAATACAACATTTATATTGTTATGTGATATACAATTGGTTAGCTGTTTTTGTTTTAATATTTAGAATGTGCTTTTCCATACTCTACCTCTCATATAGTTGAAATAACATTATGTGCGTATAGTTATGGTTTTCTTTTTTTCAAGCTGGTTTTATTCATCTTTTTTTTCTAAGATTAATAATTATACCCTTGGATAAGTAAGTAACTTTTAATGAATTAAGGATAAGAATTGTGTTTCTATGTGATATTTATATTCAACAGTAAACTTCTACTCTGTTATCATTAATCTTATTGAAAGGAAATAAGCTATTTAAATTAGATTTGTCTGTTCATGGTCGATTTTCTAGTTGATAATAATACCTCACCAACTTTTCTTTAAAAAAAATAAAGTTTTTCAAATGTTTTTGTCGATTTTTTCTATCCTATTTTGAAATTGATGTATAACACTGGATCAGATATCTTCAATGATTAGTCTTTCATCTTTTTTAATAGTTAAATCAAGTAAACATTATGTTTGAAGTAACCGGAGTTGGATGTAATTCCATATAACTATTAAATTTTGATCGTAATTATTAGACTATGCCCCTCTCCAATTTTCTGTTTTTAGTTACGTTCCATGTTTGAAATATATTATCGCCCACTACACATATTCTTGTATTCATATATATATATATATATATATATATATATATATATATATATATATATATATATATAGAGAGAGAGAGAGAGAGAGAGAGAGAGAGAGAGAGATTTTGAGAAGTACTGTGGATGTTTAACAGCGTGTTATACATATTGAACAACTGTTTCCTTCTAATTTGTCTTATTAATTGATTTTCCCTTAACCATTGCTACTCATCTATCTGACAGACTGAAACATACCAGAACTTTCCTAGATTAAATCTATAAAGAATTCAAGTTTTTTTTAAAAATCAATATTGGGTAGTTTCTGTTTGTCATAATCTGAACAACACAGCGACAACATTCCCAAATACAATGTTGAATCAATCACACCTCAGATGGATCTATTAAATGTATATCTGAAGGTTGGAGGTAAATCTTGAAAAAAATCCTAGATTCAACAATTAATATTGTAGATTACCTCTGAAAATTTGACGTCCTATTTATTATCCCGGTTAGAACAGTGGTCAGTTTCACTATTTTATCAATAAACTTTTATACTAGTATACTTTACGATTGTGTTTACATTGTGTTAGAAATATTTTGTCTGACATTTATTTGTAACTATTGAGTGACTTGATTTTTAAAGTCCAATCTTCTTGTATTATTGTAAATGGTCAGTCAGTATGTCTCTCTCCCTATCTGTCTGATAATTCATATCTTCCTATTCTTTTTTACGTATCGATTCGAAATTTAATAATCATAATGACAATAATAATATGAAACCAATATTTGAGATAGTTTTTTTTTAAAACAAACTATCACATTCCAGGTAAGCATATAAACGACTAAGTTTACCGGTAACATATTATTATCAGGATCAACAAGCATATTGGTAGTGATTCTTCAACAAATCAGTATTTAACATGGTATTCAAAGGTTTTCATCAAACAGTTACATTTCCTTCTATACATTAGATTTTATTACTTGTTTTAAAAATTTTATCTATGTGGATAGTGAAATTAAAACACCATTGAATGTCAGCTCAGTGATCTAGGAGTTAAGTGTTTTCACGCGGGACCGAAGATCTTAGGTTCGATTCCCAGTGACAAGATCATAGATCCTCATTACTCTGAGGAGTTTCATTCTAGGACAAAACGGCCATACAGTGCTTTCAGGTTTTTGATTTTAGTCTAAATTAAATCGGTTCATGAGTTCAACGAAAAATAATGAATTTAATAAGTAAATGTGATACTGAATAAGTTTTCTTCGTTTGTAAATTTAATAAGATGAATGCCACTACGTGAGAATGAAATTATTGTTAGATGTAGGGATTTTATAAATAGAACTTATATCAAGTCGTTTACTTAGACCAACTAAAATGAATGAGTCATTCATTCAACATATACTGAGTAACAAGATAACCTCTGAAATACAATGTTATTTTAAATGAGTGAGTAGGTTAGGGAAGAAAGACAAAACTTGATGTCAAAATACCATTATAACACATCTCAGCATCGTGCATGCAATGCTGAGTCATTTAGAATAATGCATTTATTGTGACTTATCTGATAGAATTCAATTATTATTAAAATACTTGATAAACATAAAATCGGTCATTGCCTAGTGATCAGTCAATTGTAAATACACTTCAGTCCTGCGTGAGCCTATTCACATCCCGAATAGCCCAGTGGTAACATCGCAAACTATAGGACTGGATAGTGTGTGTTCAAATCTTACGGGGAGCATTACAGGTATTCTCTGCTGAAGAGTAATAAATAGCACTAAACCTAAGTCAAGTAGATTCTCACTACCTCACGCACGTATTTCATCTTATTTGGGACTTGTCAGGAAAAATATCAATACATATAGATAAAATTCATACCTGTTCCACATGTTAGTGACGTCTGGACTTAGCAGCTCAACGGATACCTCTTTGAAGTTTAAGCAGAAGCATATTGAGTTCTAGTCTCAGTGTGAACATTAACACACATGAAGAACGTACATCCAAATAACAACTGTTAAATGGGACGAAACATGCTTCCCGGATTCTACTACTAACTAATATCCGACTACTGATTGCCTTTGTTACGTCCTTGATCTGTCTACCCACCAATATACAGAAGATAACTTGTCTCACTGTAGATTAAGACTTTGACACGATAGGTTATCTGGTTTAACCTT
Organism: Schistosoma spindalis; assembly: GCA_946903255.1. Lineage (NCBI taxonomy): Eukaryota > Metazoa > Platyhelminthes > Trematoda > Strigeidida > Schistosomatidae > Schistosoma > Schistosoma spindalis. The sequence continues at coordinate 11,959,120 of OX336421.1, read as the reverse complement.
GAGTTCAAAGTGAGACTAACTGCCTTAAGTAGAGACGAAAATTATCCTACCACTTGCTTGGTTGACAAACGCACGAAAGAGAATTAAGTGAAATAACGTCCACAACAATAAGTTGCGTTGTTTGTCATAGCTTCTTTATGTCTGTGTTCACATCATGTTTCATACATTATATGTAACACATTATATAGTAGCATGGGAAGCATTTCTATATTATTTTTTTAATAATTTGTTTCTTATAAGGTAATCCGAATTCGACATATTCCATATGGGCAGCTAGTTTAGATGGTACATTACAACTTGAACCTACACATCAAACTCCTGATGATGAAAACAATAAAGATACTGAAGACACCAATAACAATGATTTGAAATATGAATTTCAACTTCATTTCCTTGGTCATAGTCGAGTACTTATTCAATCGTTGAATAGTCAACGTGGTAATTCAATTTCTTTAGTAAAATCTGAAGTTAAAGGTGATGTAAAATTAGATATACCGAGTGGTGGTGGTGGTGATATAACAATCAATTATATTTGGGAAATTTAAATCAATCAACATGCTAATCAATTTTTCTCTTATTTTGCAAGAAATATTTATTGATTTATTTATCTATTAATTATGATAATTAAAAACGATCATGGAATTTTTTTATATCTCAGCAACATCATTATATAGAAAACGAAAGTAATTTTCTTTCATTCCGTCTGGAATAATAATAGTTTTTCTGATATGATATAAATTTCATCACAACGCTAACAAACGATGGATATTGATTGGGTTATGTCATTGTATTTTTCTTTTACATGTACTACTACTACTCTACATATGCTTTTCAATAGTAGATTCTATCTACTAGTTAAAAGTTTCTTGAAAGACTTCGTATATGCATATTTATGTTTTCATCATTTGTAACACAGGTCGTGGGGAGAAGAGAGCTGGGAGTAGAACTGTTCTTTATCTGTTTGAATTTTTTTCAGCATTACATTCGGACACTGTCTGTTTTGTGTGTGTGTTGGCATTTACATCTAAAATAATTTCGATTCTGTTCTCTTCCTTTTTAAGTGGTAATTAAAAAAAAAACCCTTAACGTAATAATTGTAAATTTTCTAGGGGGGTTGTGTGTTCTGTGATGACTTCTTATTGCTTTTACAATTGAAAAATAAAATATTAATTATGAATATACACTTTTTAAATATCATTCCATTGTGTTGACAAAATCTTTGGGAGAATATAAATCCATGTAGAAATAATTTTAGCTGAGTTCCGAGAAGTATCTGATTTGTTTGGAAGTTTCAAAACCGTTGAATGTTAGTACCTTTCTTATATTTTTTCTTGAAATAAGTTTCCAAAAGGATCCAGATGTTATCAATTAAGTATGTATTTCTTGAATAGAATAATATTTATACTTAGAGGGGATAATTAGGATTAATTATCTCTGATGTGTGGGCGAGAATGATCGGTTGTCTGCTTAGTCAGATATGTAGATAGTCTGACAGGTGTCAGATGAGTTATATGTTCCCTATCCTTATTATTACGACTCACTTATTATTGATGGTTCATTGATGTTGGATTGTGTCGGGTTTTGGTGTGGAAATATATTTACGTTGTGATCAGGCTAATCACATGTTCTTGATCTCAGTTGTGTTAAAGTCCTGTAGAATAGACACTGGGAGGGAATCTAGTGTAGATATTCGTCTAAGATAAATTAACGTCCCATACATGTAAAAGTGGAAACCCAACGGTTATAACAATCTCTTCCACTCATTCATACACTTTATGATGTCCTGTTGTATAAACTATAATTAGATAAAGTTATCTTCACCTAAGATATTTTTATTCTAAATTTGCGGTTGAACGTAATCCGATATAAGAAAAACTCATCCCTAAGTAGCTTTGAACACTTAGAGAACATACAATTGTGTTTGGTTTAAGATTTTTCACCAGTACCTACCTTAAGTGCCTCTAAGACCCAATATAGTACTCGTATTTTATCAATTACCATATATTTTCCATTAATAGTAGTTGAAGACCACACTCAAACCGATTTAGAGATATCGTCAACATTCACCTCAATCTCGATAGTTTCATCAACTTAATCACAATGTTTCAATCTAGCAGAAAACTCGTTAATACTAGTTCATTAAATGTTTGGAAAATTGCTGTTGATATCGACTTTACAATTTTTTAAGCAATTGGTAGATTAATTCACTTGGTAGTGTTTTACTTGAATCTTCCCACTGATGTTCAGGACTGAAATTGATCAGTATCTTATTGGCATATGTGCATACTGTGCCTAAAATTAAGACAGTATGCACATATGCCAATAAGAGACTGATCAATTTCAGTCCTGAACATCAGTGGGAAGATTCAAGTAAAACAATACCAAGTGAATTAAACTTCACCCCATTGCATAAGGAAGTGGCTATAAGGACTCAGTAGCTAAGTAGATAACGCGATGGCGTTTAAGGCGAACGGTACTGGGTTCGAGTCCCAGAGTGAACATCAACACTAAGATGCAGATACATCCAGCCGACGAGTCCCAAATAGGACGAAACGCGCGTCCTGGATTCCACCACTAGTCTTTATCCATCTATGCTTATAATTAGTAGATTGTTTTACATCTTTCACATTATGCTAATTAATTCAAGGAAGATGATCCTTCAGGAATATGAATTACTATTCTGGTTTAATTGGAATTGTAGATTACTATTGATTGTTCATTTGAATATATATTTTACCCGTTCCAAAAATCAGTGAATAGAATTATACTACTTACTAGTACCAGAAAAAATATAGATCGTGTGTGAAAAGAATTAATCACTTTTACATGTGAATTAGATAACAAATATTAAAAAGTGTTTGTTAAATATGCTTTTTTCTGTTTGCCGTATTATCAAATAGGCAAAAATCAGTATTTTACGAGCAAGAAATATTATTGTTTAGAATTAACTAATACAAGCTGAGAATATGTAATTATTGAAAGCCTTCAAGCTGATTATACCACTTAGAGTCAATAATCCGTCCTGATAAAGGGTTTTACACCAGCTTGAAACAGCTGTTTAGTGTTCTCTGGTTTGTCAAATACTAGTTCGTAATCAAAAAGATATCTAAGTAGCCCTCTATTATGTTCCTTTACTGTATAGTATTCCATGGACATCATACTTCACTCGACTATTACCAAACCGGAACAATAAGTATTTTAATAAATCCAAGTAACAAAAAGGTAGTAGGAAATACATCAGATATTGTGCAGAATATATGTTAGAATATTCTGACACATAAATTTGTCCGGTGATTGTGGTTGGTTGAAAATGGACCGATCAGTACATTCTGATTTCAGTGTCCAATAGCCAAGATTCTATCTTGTAAATATTACCTATTTCAATTGTCAGGTAAATAAAAATATGGATTTTCATATTTTGCTGATCAAAATCAAGGATAATTCATAGGAACTCGGTTACATTAATTCGCATAGCATTTTCTAACTTTAGGATAGAAAAATCCAGTGATGAAAAGTAAAGTACTTTTTATTAATACATAATTATAAAACCAACTTCATTCATTAGATTTTTCCTTAACGCATAGATGTTTAAGTGAAAACCACATCTAATGCTCTGAAACATAGGTAAACACAAGGAAAAGATGGAATATCCTACAATTTCGAGGATAAAATGGATAAATCAATGATGCGTTTGACTGCTGAATAGTGGAGCATACTATGCTGCTAATCCAACGAGATATTATGTAACTAGACACCATGAAGATACTACACAATTTTTCGGTTTCAGCGCTTACAGCCGATATATTGATTTTAAAAATATGATTGGTAAGCATACACATAATTTAATTATCTGGTAGTTGAAGGATGAAACTAAATGTTTGTACTATATAGCTGAGTTTCATTTGACACTAGTAGCTATTTAGAATTTATCAATAGTTCAGCAACACGGCTAAACGGTTTTTCGAACTAAGTCATAATTATCAGTATGGGGATCTGTTGAGACTAGTATTTCCGCAGTTGAAGTCACGAGTCTACCTAAGCTAGACTGCCAGTGAGAAGTCATAATTGTTTGGTAAGTCAATAAGCAGTAAACATTACAGGTAGTGAGAATCAATGAATTCAAACAGAAATTTCACGATGGATAGTTTTATCCATTGTGAACTGGATTTTCTATAAAAGTTATGCTAACTAGTTATCAAAACCCATAAAAATATCATAGGTAATGACAGTTAGGGCATTCTTTGGAAAAACTGGGCCAGTGTATATTTTATTTTCCCACTGCCAGGCACCTGACGTTCATAATGACCCGTCTCTGTGATAGGAAGACAGTTCTTTTCTACCTCAACAAGTCGAGGTAACGTGTCTCGTGACGCTTGACTACACCGTTTACCGACCCTGTGTTTTCATAAGTTGTGGGTGGCTAGTCCTTTGTCCTAATAAATTAAAGCTTCAAGATAACCTCCAATTGATTTGTGAGCTTTTTTATTCACTTACCGTTTCGTGGTTTACTGTTTCTCATTGTTTCTATTCCTTGTTTCCAGATATTTTACGTCTTATTAGGACTTAATTTTAAAGGTTTTTCAACATCATGATTTTTGGTGAGTCTAAAGCTAATACTGAAACTGTTCACGAATGTACACATGTAACAATTTGGACAGATATATTAACATATAAAAAATTCAGTAACCAAGCTTAGGTTTGCATACATCAAGTGTATTTGATACACTTTAGGTTAACAGAAAAGTTGGAAATTTAATAACTGAACAGTTGTCACACTTATCGTCACATTCTCCACTGAATAATTCGGTAAAATGTTCTTTCAGGAGGGTTTCGAACTACTATAACGCATTCGACGACAGAAACACTCAGTTAGACTATTTGTTTTACTCCCCACAAGAGACATACATATATGCATTGGTTTTGGACATAAGGATGCTAAAAAATCATGACCATTTGCAATGTTTCTCAAATGTCCTGACTTTATTCCATAAGGTAATATTATCATTTCAAAGATTTATACTAGGTAGCATATATCTTCAAGCGCTTAATCCAAGAAGCTCGCCACATAAATAAATTCCACTGGCTATAAGAGCATTTTACGTGATCTCGGGAAATTAATTGACCCAAACATGAGCGTCTAGAAAGTCAAGTGCCCCTTCTATTACTGATCACCATTTATAAGACAATCATACATTGGTAATCGAAAAAATCTGAAAATCAAAGTCTTACCTTCAGCAATAACCGACTCCACAACTAGTGTAAAACTACCCACCCTAAAATTACGCCCGACAGTAGCAAGATGTGGTCCTTGATGATTGCCAAGATTGTTATATGATACAAATCCTTCATCAGAATCCCCTTGAGCAAGGCGTGCTAATATTTTTTTCATTCGTGGCAGAAATAAATCCTGATAAGTGTAAGCCAACCACACCACCGCGCATATTCCCTGTGACTTAAAACGAGCAAACAGCTGATGTCTATTTGCTAATCCAAAGATCAAGGTCGTATTTTCAACGCATTGTTCAATAATATTAATTGTCTCAATGACTATCTAAAATGCCCATGATTTGCGAAAAATAACCTTCAAGAACCGAAGAAATGATTATTTGACAAGGCGATGAAACTCACCTAGATATCTACGATGGTTAATGTATGGTAATGAGATTTGTCTTCACATAGATTACCTTCTAACCCTATGACTCTTTTATTATGATACATTATTACTCACCCCAAGAGATACATATTAATTTTGTACGGAGGAGGTGAACGATGTTTTACGGTTTTATTGTGTGAATGAGGTAAGTATTGAGTAACGCTATCGATAATTCGGAAGAAAGTACGTCAGATGCCTTTGAACAAAAATGGCGCAGGTTCTGACCACATCTCCCAGAAAATATTGTTTGGTGGCCACACTTTATTTTGACAAATGACACCAAATCTGAAGTGCTAGTGACATCGAGAGAGGTGGTCAGCTTGATAGATTTCTGTGGATCGAAATAATACCATTTTTCACTTAGTGAGAAAATTACCCCCATATATACTGCGGCTTCATTTATTAAGTCACCAATTGGAAGTGCAGTAAATCCAATGTGGGAGACCGGAAGGACCAGTCAAATAGCTAGGGAAATGAGGAGATACAATTTGACGGTATTCATAATCATTGGAACCCATTGAACCAAGGCTGGACAGAAAAGGATAGATTCGGGAAAGATGCTGCTGTACTCCGGTCACGAAAACGCTCCATACACTCAAAGATTTGCTATGATGCCGTCCAAAGAAACTCGAAATTCACTTATAGGATGGGAATCTCATGGACCCAGGATCATCAAAGCATCATTCAAAACTAAGAAGGAGAGAATCACAATGAATGTTATCCAGTGTTATGCACCCACCAGTGATAGCAATGACCACGATAAAAATCAGTTGCACGAGAGGTCGCAATCGGTCATAGTTGGGTGTTCAGGAAAAAACACGAAAATTCTAATGGGTGATCTAAACTCGAAAGTAGGAATGAACAACATCGGATATAACGATATCATGGGACGGCATGGACTGGGAGAAGGAAACGAAAATGGGGAGGAATTCGCAAATTTACGTGCATTCAACAAACTGGTTATAAGCGGCATAATATTCTTCCACAAACTCATAAATAAAGCTACATGGCTCTCACAGGACCACACTACACAGAATTAGGTCGATCATATTTGCGTCAGTGAAAAATTCGCGAGATCAATAGAAGACGTGAGAACCAGGAGAAAAGCTGACATAACTCCAGATCACCACCTGGTGATTGCCAAGATTAAACTGAGGCTGAAGAAGCACTGGACAACTGGACAACCAGCATCACAAAGATTCCTTCGAGGAATCCAAGATAATTCTCAACAACTGACTTCAAGCCTTACAAGATCTACCGAAAGAAGAAGGAGCTACTATGGAGGACAACTGAAAAGAGATCAAAGAAGCACTAACTTCAACGTGCCAGGAGATGCTGGGCTGCAAGAAGCATCATCGTAAGAAATCAATCTCTATTGAAACCCTGTACAAGATTAAAAAAAGGAAGAACAAGAAGACAGCGATTAACAACAGCCGAACAAGAATAGAGATAATCAAGGCACAAGTTGAATACACAGAAGCAAACAAGCGAGTGAAGAGGAGAATTAGAGCCGACAAGCAGGAACATGCACAAGAGCTGGCAACGACAGAGGAGAAAGCTGCAAGGGAAGGAAATATGAAACAACTGTGTGACACGACGAAGAAACAATAACTAAGATTGAAGAACAGAGGAACAGATGGGTAGAACACTGAAAATCTCTTCAATAGACCACCTCTATTGAATCCACCGAACTTCAAGACAACACACACACAGACATTTCTATACACGTCACACCAACAACGACCGACGAAGTCCGGATGATTATCAGACAAATCAAGAGTGGGAAAGCAGCAAGACCTGAAGACATGCCAGCTGAAGCACTGAAGTCAGACATAGAAGTAGCTGTAAACATGCTCCACGTCCTATTAAGGAAGATGTGGGAGGAAGAACAAGTGCCGACAAACTAAAAAGAAGGATACCTCATCAAGATACCAAAGAAAGGAGATCTGAGCAAGTGTGATAACCACAGAGACATCACACTACTGTCGGTATCAGGAAACGTTTTAAACAGTGTTACTAAACTGGATGAAAGATTCAGTAGACACTCAGCCTCGAGATCAACAGACAGGATTCCGTAAGGATTGGTCGTGCTCAGACCAAGTCGTGACACTACGGATCATTGTTGAGCAATCGACTGAATGGAACTCGTCACTACACATCAACGTCCTTGACTATGAGGTGTTTGACAGTGTGGATAGAAGGACCTTATGGAACCTTCTTCGACACTGTAGTGTATCTGAGAAGATGCTCAACATTACACAGAATTCATACGACAGACGGAGAAAAGCTGACAGACGCATTCCAAGTGAGGACTGGAGTCAGACAAGGCTGCTTACTCTCTCCCTCTCTCAACGTTTCTCCTGGTGGTTGAATGGATGATGAAGACCTCCACGTAAGATGCCTTATATCCGTTGGCTGGATACCATCAGCATCAATCCACTATGGCAGAGAACAAACCAGATTCCGGCTGGAGAGAAAATTACGAAAAGACGTTGGAAGTGGACAAGACATAGATTGTGGAAATCATCAAACTGCATCACGAAGCAATCGCTAACTTGGAATCCTGAAGGGAAACGAAAAAAAATGACCAAAGAACACACTGCGTCGAGGATTGAAATCAAACATGAAAAGGATGAATAGCAACTGGACACGATTGCTCAGGACAGAGTTGGATGGAGAATGCTGGTGAGTGGCCTACGCTCCACCACGAGGGTTAACAGAAGTAAGTAATATGATCTATGTCATTCTTTTTCCCCGTTTAATAGAATGTACTGATTAATAGAAACAGATAGTTTATCAAGCCAAATAGTTTATTAGTTCTGATTTGGGCTAAGCTAAGACTCTGTACTTGACAGTCTGGGAAATATTTTAAAATTTCACCTATAGGAGGTTACTTCCTACAATTGTGTTTATGATTACTTTAAAAAACTAATTTATGGGTAATTCTAGTCGAAACTTGATTAAATCATAAGATAGAAAAGAATTTTGAAGTTGAAGAATCAGACAGAATGTGAAGGACAAATGATGGAAATTTGCAAATGAAGCATTCAGTGTATAGTTCTTATATTTTATCAAGACACTGTGATTTTGTATTAAAACACATTGGTTGTCCCTACCCAAGTGTTTGTCTATTACAATTATAGTATACTCTTACTGTGTAATTATTATCATTAAAAAGTTAATATATATTCTTATCAATTCAGTGATATATCATTGCATAAGAGATAAAGAAGGGGAGACTTTATAGTATGCAAAAATAACTGCCCTCTAACACAACATAAATTTATCACAATCCAATATAAAAATGGAAAGTGAATCTGTACACAGCAGTTTTCAACAGAACAACATCAAGGAAAACATATTTAATTATCATTTGGATTATAATCAAGTTGATAATGATATTTCATAAGAGCATAGCACAGTCGATTGTGAACCAACCATAAAGCATAACTGTTTCATAGTATTATCTTTACTGTGATTATTGGTTAGTTTACCTAGAAAATCGGCATATTGTAAATTAAAACTACTATTAATTGGTTGAGACTTCCTCATAGTGATATTTGATGGCAAACAAGACATTGTCCAATTTGATTGATAATTTGAATGGAAAACTGTTGGATAATTTTGATTATTATTATTATTATTATTATTATCATTGATATTACTATCACCGAGTAGCAGAAATTCATCAGATGAATCAGTTTGAATTAGAATCATGCTGAAAAAGTTTTTACCTTTTAAAATCTTATTATCATCATCGTCATCATTAGGATTATTCATATTAAATTTAGAATTCCATAGTCGTGTTTTCTCAGTTAGTTCTTCCTCATCTTTTTCAGATAAACTGAATGTTTCTTTGTCTTCTTTGAAGTTTTCTCCTTCAACGATATTATTATTACATAACATTGATGGGTGTATTGGCCATGCCTTAATATTTGATCGCATTGTTGTTGTACAATAGACGCCAACAGCAGCGGAACTAGAAGATAGATCATTATGTGATATTAACCAATCACATGAACTAGCCACTGATTCTGAATTGAACATCTACAGAAGAATGGATGGAAAAAAACGACAAATTAAATGGATTAATATCGCAATTTAGAAAATGAAATAATCAAGAAGTGATCAGTCGCAGTTTGAACAGATTGTTATCAGTGAGGCTATCGGTTGTGATTATGGGTGGTACAAGTTCAAATTCAATAGGAAGCATTTAATTCCTCAAGATTATGGATATATCTTGCTGAAGCAGGTGACAACTAGCACGAAAACTAGATACGGGAATTTGTATCAGTTACTTCCAAGCAGTATATGTATATCTACTGAATGGTCACAGAGTAGTAGTCAATGTTAAATCTGTCTAGTCCGTAGTACTGATTGAATTCTTCCGATCAAAAAGTAAATTGCGATATATATATATATATATATATATATATATATATATATATATATAGATGGAGTTTTGTTCTCTGAGCTGAATGATTTGATCGTGAGGCTTTCATCGTTTTTCTGAACGAAATCATCAGCACAAACTTCAGGTAGAAGTCTTCTACCTGATGTCGTTCAGAAAAACGATGAAAGCTCCATGATCAAACCATCCAGCTGAGAGAACAAGACTCCATCAAAATCATCCACCTGAACTACAAATCTCCTCCACCATTTCAATATATATGGTGGTTTTGAGCCTTACATCACAAACATTATTGCCTACTGGGATTCACACTAATAAGCTGCTCCTGATAAAATAACAAGCATTTTATGTCCTCCTTCATTGCTAGCCTCGAAAAATATTAGAAGTTATTTTCAACTTAAACTCACATATAAAAGAGAATTATCCTGTGAAATCGCCTCTGCATTCATATCATACAAGCATATTACGCCATCTTCAGAACAATCCATTAGACGTAGATAACCGGGAACAGAAGTAGGATCGAATTTTACATCAACAATATCATCTGAATGTAAATCTTTAATACTACCCAATGGACATGATAGATTTCGTGTGTCCCAATAAACTAATTGAGCTGTTTCCTCATCGCATTCACTAATATTTCTGGAGTTATGCTTTCGACGTTTCTTTTTCAATCTGTAAACTTCTGTACCACAACAAATTAAACTGCCATCTGCACTGATAGAACAACAAGTGAAAGGTACATTCATAAACTGTTTATAAGACTGGATAGAAGGCTGTTTTGTTATTAAAGAAAAAAGTTTAGACAGTTTTTCCATTAATATATAGATGAAAGAAAAAAGATAATATATTATTAACAGTATGAATAGTTAATATAAATAAATCACTGATAAAATTGTATCTGAATAATTAGGAATGTAACTCATGAGGTCCGTATGATGATACTAAAATTAACTCCAATTTTAGGTAGTAAGTGATAAAAAGATTGGAAAGTTGTTGTTTTAAGGATAGCACCAAGACAATTTCAATTTTTGATGTCTATTAACAAGAAGCCGTAAGCCGTTAAAAGTATTAGGGCGGTCATCACTTTTCGGCTTCCCACAACGTCGAAGGGTTCTTCTGGAGATACCTGGAAAAAATTGGGTTATGGGTGGTTTTAGTGACCTGAGAATGTGACCGCAGTGCCCAATGGACAACTGCTTGAGGTAAGTCACACACGACCCTTTTATGAGTAATTTTCGTGTCAAATCCGTACTTGTTGAGACCTTACCGCCGGAGACGGATATCCGTGGGATAAAGCGATGTGTGCATTTTTAGAGCCGACCCTTTCTAACCCAACCCCTCCTTGTGGGAAGGCAGCACCGCTATTATACTGGTTGTCTGAAGGAAACACCTTACTTCCGTCACACCTCTGTACAGTCAGCAGTACGACTTCGCCTTCGGACACTGGGTTTACGGCTTTTAGTCTTATCGCTCTTCGATCGACTTGCCTGGAACGGTAAAATCTTGGGGAACGATTGTTCCAGCCAGTATAGCCCAACTGGTTCATCACGATATGCAAGCCCCACCACCATGTCAAGGTAGCAGCAACGATTGGGAAGCTGTAAGCACCATTTATACTTGCCTAGTTTCGGTAAGCAGGGCATATCTGTAATTTTCGAAGTATTATTGCTCTTATTTGCCATGAATAGAAATGTTACCACCAGATTATTTAAACCAAAACAAAATCCTGTTACAAGATTTCTGAAAAAATAGCCAATAAATGAATAACTGATAAGTGTTTGAACTTATACATTTGAATTGTTCCCTTCATTGTGAAATATGTCTCACAGAAAAGTGAAGTCTATGACCTAATAGTAGTTTTATTAGTGACAATTCTGTCGATGAACAAGTTATTTAGAAGACAGAGTAAAGATGATGGTGATTAGGGACAATCTACTTATCAAGTTTAATTGGCATTTGATAATCGAAGTGAGTTTTAATTCACGTACTTTGGTTATTTGAATGCTCACATTAATGTATGTTTAGGACTGCAATTGATCCGTTTCTTTCAGTATGTGTGCATCTTGTGAGAATTGCCTCTATACTGTCACTAAGTATCAAGCATTTCTAGACAGAGATGGATGATGGCTAGCAGTGGAATTCAGGACGCGCGTTTTGTCTCATCTGGGAACCGTCAGGCGAATGTACCAGCATCGCAGTATTGGCGTTCACTCCGGGATAACTCAGCTCTTCGAACCACGTGCATTAGGCTGACGATTTACAGACAGGACGAAACGCAAGTGCTGAATTTCACTGCAAGACAATATCTATTTTAGAATAACATGTATGTGAAATAAGTTATGACATATATAACTCCAACTGAAGCTTTTCAAGGGTTAATGCTGGTTGTAAGTCAGGATAGAGAAGGATTTTAAGCGAGGTAAGCAACCCCTTGCTAAATAAAATTCTAGCAAGGAAGAATCAATTGAACTATTTAAACTCTACCATGTGAATTCAAGGGTCTTCATATACAAGAGTTATGACACCTCGTAATGAAAGCCGAGATTCTTTGGAATTCACAGAACCATACCCCTTATGACAATCAGAGCAACATTTAATATAGGTACAAAGAATCTTCACATAATGTAGGAGACTGGAATGACCATTCAAGTAGAGGCGGAAATGAAAAGACACATTCTAGCTCTTCTTAGAATAAGTGTAACTCATTAGACACAAGCTAGAAAGAAAAGATTACCATCGAGAGAGTTGATGTTGTACTCTGATCATGAGGAAGAAATTGCTTCGCACACACAACGACTTGCACTGACAATGTTCAAAGAAGCACGAAAAGCATTTATACGACCCTTCAAAACAAAGAAAGAGGGAACCACAATGAATATTATCCAGCGCTATGCACCCACCACAGATATCAATGAAGACGATAAAGACCAATTTCATGAGAGGCTGCAAGCTATCGTAGAGAAGTGGCTATGAAAGGACCCGACTATGCTGATGAGAGACCTAAACTCCAATATCGGAATAAACAACAATGGGTGTGATGACATAATGGGGCTACATGGACTGAGAGAAAGGAACGAGAGTGGTGAGAGACTGGCAAATCTATGAGCTTTCAAAAACATGGTTATATGTGGTACCATTTTCTTCCACAAACGAATACATAAGGCTACATGGTCCTCACTGGACAACACTACGGATAATCAGATTGATAACATGTGTATCAATAAAAATTTCTAAAGGTCAATGGGGGAAATAAGAAAAAAGGGATTAGTTGATATAGCTTCAGATCACCACCTGGTTGTGGACAAGTTGGAACTGATGCTAAAGAAGCACTGGACAGCTGAAGAAACAACCTTACAAAGGTTTAATATAGTCATTATTATAGATACTGACAAACTCAACGAGGTTGTTCAGTAGATGCCCAACTTTGAGATCAACAAGCTGGATTTTTTAATGACCGACCATGTACCAATCGAATTGTGACGGCGTGAATCATTGTTGAATATACCTTACTATTATACACTGACTCCTTCGATTATGAGAAGGCATTCGACAACGTGAATAAAAAAACCTTGCGAAATCTTTCCCATCACTATGGAGTACCTGTAAAGAACCTCTATATCATATGCAGCTCTTACAATGGACTGAATTCCAAAGTCATGAATGCAGGACAGCTCACAGATGCATCCTAAATGAAAACTGATGTTAAACAAGACTGTCTATTCTCGTAATTCCTTTTTTTGGTTGTAGACTGGATAACGAAAACCTTCACATCACAGAATAACAGGGTGTAGTGAAAACCTTGGGTGTAGTTGGATGATTTAGAGTTTGCAAATGATATAGCCCGTCTATTTCATATACATTTACAGGTGAAAAACAAAATTCTGAAGTATAACGTAGTGAGTACCAACCCTATCACACTTTACGAAGGAGCTCTGGAAGAGGTGGGAAGTTTTACGTAACTGGGCAGCATTGTCGATGAACAAGAAGGATCCGATGCAGATGTGAAGGCAAGGATTGGCAAAGCAACGACGGAATTCCTACTATCGAAGAACATATGGAACTCAAAACAACTGTCAGCCAACATCAATGTCAGAATCTTCAGTATGAACGTCAAGACAGTCCTATTGCACTGAAGTGGAACTTTAAGAACTGCTACGTCCATCATTAAAAACGTATGGATACTTATAAACCGTTGTCCACGCAAGATGCCTTACATCCGTTAGCCGGATACCATCAGCATCAATCTACTACGGCAGAGAACAAACCAGATGCCAACTGAAGATGAAATTACGCTGGAAGTGGGTAGGATATTCATTGAGAAAATCATCACTGCATCACGAGGCAAGCCCTAACTTGGAGTCATCAAGGCAAAAGGAATAGAAGTAGACCAATCAACACATTGCGCCAGAAGCTGTAGGCAGACATCAAAAGAAAAAATAGCATTTGGCAACAACCGGGAAGAACCCAGGACCGAGTTGGTTAAATGTTGCCGGCCGGCGGCTTATGAGGCACGAGGAGTAACAGACGCAAGTAAAAAAGTAAGGTTATATGTAACTTGGTAGACATATTGTCCTAAATTTGTGTTCTAAGTGACGCATTGTAATTATCTTTCGCAAACCTATTATAATAATACATTATAATAAAGTATAGGTTTATGTATTAGCCAGAATTGGTAGTTGGAAATATACTATTGCTAAGACTGAAGTCTTGAGTCGATGACTCAGTAACAGAAGTTTGTGGACTTGAGGTTGTAACTTATAATACCCTTTTGAAAAATAAACAATTCAGATGTTAAATTCTGAGGACACCTTTACAAGTGAACAAAAAACACATCACGTACCTGTGGAATGTTATCCCTCATATCCCATATCTGGATATCTCCTTTATCAGAACAACATAGTAACGAATTTATTCCAGGTGAATAGTCGATGTCCACAAGATTTGTTTCAATAGGTATCTTTTTACTATCATTATTTGTTCGCATTGATGGTAAATGAAGTGAATGCAATTGAAATCCTCTAACTTCATATACCATATCATGATTATTATGAGTAACAAGAATATTGTCACTGTACTTTTGAGGTAAATGGCCCACAATATTTAACATATTGTGCTGAGGAAATGACAACTTTTTGAGAAATAAAACTGTAAAGATTAAGAGTTAACAAGAACATTTGAGGTTAGTGGTAAACTTCAGAATAGATATCTATACAAGAGGATTTATTTTGGTGTGACAGTTGACGGATTCTCATTACAATTAATTTCTCTTTTGACTGCTATCAATTCAACATACCCCACTGTTAAAGTCAGTTATCTTTGATCGTGCTTTCACTAGCAAACTCACTAAACGAAAGCAAGTTATGTTTTTTCATGAAATCTGTTAGTACTTTATTCCAGTCTGTTATAAGTCGATCTATGACAGCCCAAGACGCTTGACAAGTTAATAGTTGCCCTACGTCTACGAGCTCTCTCAGTGACTTTAATTGAACTCATCGTAGAGGACTAACAAGGTAATTAGTTATAATGAACATGAAAAACAGAAAACACGTCACTCACGGAGAGACTATGATTTATGGACGACCTTTGAACGAATCTTCAGTGACCTTGACAAATATTAACTAATCAGCAAACAGTAAGTATGGAATAAAAATGGCAAGATTAATTTATGGACGAGTCAATCACAAACATTTGAGAGATTTCAAAGTCACGGCGCTAACTGTGGTGCTTAATGCTAATGTACGACCGGTTCACAGTGAATTTTGTACAAAACGTGATAATTGAGCGGTTATAACAAATAAAACGGCGAGATTATAATTTATGGACGAATGAATCAGGTATAAGATAACAGATCTCGGATTTTGGCGCGAAAGCCTTTCATCCATTTGGCTAAATAGATTTCTGGCATTATATCTGATAATAGTTCGTGATGAAAACCCTATATATAATTCATAACTAAAGCAAATTATGACAATTATTGAGAACTGGATAATAAAAGCACCAGTAATACTGGCTGGAACCAGGTACTACAATATAAACAGATGATTGGAGAGCGTACAGACTCCTACATAGACTTGGTTATGTGCATCGTTTCGTTATCCACAAGTGGCATTTTGTGTAGATGGTCATTAGAAGTTAACGCTAACAAGAGTGAGGTGATGAAAATAAATAACCGCGACGATTCATACCACTACACAATAAGTAGAGTTGTGTTCACTAAAGTAATATACTATGAAGATCTAGGCGTCAAAAAGCAACGACCTCAGGACTACAAGGTCTTATGTCTCGGATACTTGTGGCATCGTTAGTGGTGAGCCCGATGCGATGTGGTACACTAATTCGTATACTGTGAGTCTGTTCCTTGTTCAAACACTATATATCACTTTTTAACTTAGATCCCGACATACTGTGGTATTTTTTTCTCGTTCATTGGTATACTTTATATTCGTCATGGTGGAACAGACTCATAAGTTATTTAAAATTAGGACCCTTTCGCCTCCCTCATTTCCACTAAAGCCAGTTGGCTCGACAATGTCGAAGCCTGGGTCTGCCACACAGCAGCTGACTTCCACGAGTGTCTTTTAAGGTAGCTGTCAAATCGTGAATGTGGGGCGACGGGTTGACGTCCAACTGGAGACTACCGGCGACTAAATGCAAAAACCAGTAATGACAATCCGTCGATTTTAGATTTAAATACTGAATGAATACGTACATATTTATCCTAATCTAGATCTATCCCTTCATTTTTATTTTTAAATACCATATTCTTAATATTGCCTTACTGCATTATTTCAACCCCCTTACTTTTCACCCTGCTAATTGCATACCATCTCGCTATGGCAATTTGAGCTATAAACATTTGTACCAGACTCCACGTTGGTTATGATTGTGTAACTTGCAATTAATCAGAATAGAAGTGGGCAGATTTATATTTCTTACCCCAAGTTAAATTGAGCGTGCATATACATCCACGCAGCCTATAAATTATAGCGTCAGATACATATACAAACTAATCAAAAGTCAGACAAGCCACTGTGATAATTAGAAGTATTCAAACTGGTTTAATAACTAAGAATTCCCAAAGTAGTTCAGTTTAAAGCAGGTAGAACTAGCTGAGCAAAGCTGGACGTGTTAAATTTAGGATTCGTAATAAGCACATAATCAAGGATAGAGGAATTGAAGATGCTACAGGTATTTGGAGTTTTACAAAGCTTTAACCAGTAACACCTAATATTAGTCGTACCCACCAAGTGAAATCAAAAGAGAGAAGCGAGGAGGTCAGAAGATGTATTTGATGGGTTATCAATATATCGAGGACCGATTGATCTAGGCTGGCTAACGATTACAGGGGATGTTGAGTACGGCGTTCCCACTCGTGATCTGGTGCGGATGCATGACCGAGCGCCTTCAGCTAAGTGAGTCCATCAAAACGAGTGTGGTCGGCATCCAATGTCGTAGACATACAGAGCTATTTACCGCTACAGAATCATCAATTAGTACAACTTTCATAGCCACTCCTCTGGTTTGAGACTTAGCGCTGACGTAAAACGAAATGAGAACTACAAGTATCTGACCAGTTTATATATTCATAACGTAGCTTGTATTTAGTCAAACCATCAACTGGGTAATGTTGATAAGGTTGAACATAAATGTAGACCAATAATAATAAACACTGCAACAAGTCTAAATCGAATCTTATACTTACTAAAGTATTTATGAGTCCAGTATCCACATCATTTTTCTGCTAACTAGTAGCAAAGTGAGTAAAACGATTGCAAAACGTTATTTTTTTTGAAGGCATAGAGTATGATAATTTTGTCTCCACTTGCTTCGGTCCTTGCACCCGGGTAGTATCCCAGCTCTCACACAAATCGAATGATTTATGTGATGCATATCTATTTGGTGCCTCCTTGTACCAATGTTTGTGTTTAAATAAATAGATAATTTTGTCTCCTTAGATCGTACACGGTAGACGTATCTACAGTGCCCCTAGTTGGTAATCCTGAACTCTTTATTCTAAAAACTTGGACTCATGCAATTACATTTCATGGACGAAATAAACAGATACCAACTTCTAAATTTTTTTAAGCGAAGTCTACTCATGCACGGATACGGTGCATTTTTAAATGATAGGTGATGTCAGTTCGTGTTGAAAA
Source organism: Schistosoma spindalis (assembly GCA_946903255.1). NCBI lineage: Eukaryota > Metazoa > Platyhelminthes > Trematoda > Strigeidida > Schistosomatidae > Schistosoma > Schistosoma spindalis. The sequence continues at coordinate 11,940,900 of OX336421.1, read as the reverse complement.
CCGTAACTCTGATCCTAATTAAAAATGATGTTGAGACTTAGAAATCTGTTTGGATCTGTATTAGCGTTAAAGAACATGGACAAACTAAATCCATGAGTACGAGTTCGTTGTTTTTTATTTACAAGTAGATTAACTTATAGATGTTAATACACTAAGTAATCGTGTAAAATCTCTTCATACTTTGCAATATTATTGTTTTCTTTTCTAAAAACTAACCATTTATAAAAGCTGCTTTCTGATTGGCTAGAGAAGTAGATGAAAATTCATCGCGATTGTTTTTAGTTCGTTCCCATACCATACATTAACCGCCCAGTGAAGTTTGAGCAAAAAAAAAAAAAAAACTTAAAAGGAAACTATGAAATTATATTGTATGTACATTCTTAGAACAGAGAAATTATGTTTCACATAGAGTCTTCTGAATAGGAAATGGAAGGACTATAACTTGGATGTATTGATTCATGGTAAATATCTTGTTCAAAATCATCATCAACATCAAGGCACAAGCTTGGATCGAGTTGATTTGAATTAGTTTCATCTACAATAGAGGGAGGAAAATACGTTGGAACTGGTGGTGGATTAGCATTTAATTCACGTCGACGATTTCTTAACCAGGAGTCGTTCAAATGACAGTAGGCATGTATAGGCCCTGGTGTTGTACCTTGTACGTATATAAGTCCGAGTTTTGGATTAATCCTCACAATCTAGAGAGAATAAATATATGGGAATATAAAAAAGTATGAGAAACCGCTAAGGTATAGATATGTATATTCTTAACAAGTTCAACAGAATAAAACTAATAAACGTATTAGGTCCTAGTTCATGTAAGCTTCCCATTTAATTGGAAGCTGAGTTACTTGCTTATATTCGTGCTCTTAAAAACTACTTGATCACTTTTCTTTTATATTTTAAACAGTTCTGTCATTACGTTTACGTCAAAGTTTAGGCGATTTCATTTGAAATTTATTATCTATGAGATTACATAACCGGGTTGTAAACTCACTTTCAGTTGTTAACAGATGGGAGCAATCGTTCGGAAACTATGGATATTTAAACCAATTGAACAAACTCAGGCCAAAGAGATTATGTTTAGCAAGTAATATAACATTGTTGATCGCATAAACGGAATGTATTCTCGATCAATGGCAAACAGACTAGTTCTATAACGAACCCACGGTGACTGATATTGATAGAATCTGCTAGAAATCTACCAGTTTCAATTGCTAATTTAAATGTGCACGTTTTTCGAGCAATTTTGATAAGTCACTACCAAAAGAGTACAGACTCCTGCTTCCGATAATCTTTCACAATTACTTGTGCTATACAAATAGCGTGACCGAGAAATCTAGAAATTTAATGCGACTTCAACAAATATGATTGCGAAGCTAGATTAATATAATGTGATGTAATTTACTTACTAAGCATATATTCATGTGCTCAGTGAATGATACTACCTCACTGCTTAAGTTGAGGTAGACGAAAATGGAACTCGAACGTAGAACCTGGTGTATCTACTAATCAATATAAAGACCACCTAAAAACCTAATCACTAGGCTTACGTATCCAGGTCACACCAACAATGAAACGTTAACATCTATTAAATGATAGAAGTGATTGTTCATTGTATTCTTCCTGTGATTATTTGCTAAGCTCTATACTATTTCTATAGGTCCATAAAACCATAATTCACAATAACATATTAGAGCACATTATCTTCAAAGTAACTGAATTGCTTGATCATTGAGATTTAGAATATTATAATATAGAATCAGAGGAACTAAGCCAAAACAGTTTTTACTGTTGTATATTATTTACTACTAACTAAACAAGTTTTACTGAAAAAATCAGACGTATTTAGGGCATTTTTATGGTGCATACATCTTGGTGCTATAAACAGTGATATGCATCAATGGTGTAAGGTGTTCACGAATACACAATAATCAGACATATGTTTGCACAATATACAGTAGATTTTACCCGGCGTAAAGTGTAGTAAAATCATTTATATTGATAAATCGAAAATTGGGAGGGGTGTGAATTTGAATCTATAATTGAAAAAAATCACTATAAAAATCATCCTCATTTTTATTGAAAAAAGAAGTAATATCGGACAAGGAATGCAATACTTTATAGTAACAAAGAATGCAAAAGTTCATAAATCGGGGTTGATTAATATGATCGTTAGCAGTTGGAATAGTGGTGGTGAACGTTAAGAAAATCAAGAAGACAGTGGATAGTAAATAGTGTACTACTGTTTAAGATTGATAAAGTACTTACTGAATAGAATATTAGACATAATCAGCGTGTAATGAGCACTGTAACATGTATTACTGAACATATCTTTAAGTATTAACACTTGTACATATTCAGTCTTGCTTTTGTGTTATTTATTTGAACACATAAATATTGGTACAAGGGGGCACCAGATATATATGCGCCACACAATAGGAATGAGAAAAGGAAGAGTAAAAGAATGTAAGGTGCATATAAGAGAAAAGAAACGAAAAAAGAACGATGACGACCACAGATTATTGTATGGTAGTGTAATATTAATAGTAATTAAAGTGGGAGAAACGGAAAGGTACAACCACTTTTTATGAAGAAAGTGAAGGAAGATTACAGCAGGATCGCCACTGGCTTCTATCCTGAGCCATATCTGATAACGTCTCTAGCCACTGCGTGCCCGCAAATGCCCTGGTACGGCTGAGAGTGGGGAGAGTCCGCTCTCACATGGCCACGCCTATACAGCCTCTGCCAGGGAAGTCCTACTCACTGCCTTCTCGTGGGGGGGCGCTTTAACCGGATCCTAAACCAATGATGCACATGGGCTGGCTCCAGTATCCTGAAGGAACAAATGGCGTATGAACCAATTTCTTGGTCACCGGCTTCCATGGGACTGCATCTCTTTACGATACTCCACTGCCTTGTGGATCAGACGTTCAGGTCGAAGCTTCGGGGTGTGGCTCCCTAAGAAAACCACCTGCTTCGGTCTGGGCAACCGAGCAGTATCTCAGCCCACGCACTAAAATCATGATGAACTATTTGCTTATGGAAAATATTCGTTTCTCTCCGACTAACATTGAAATGACTGGTATTATTATTATTATTATTATTATTATTATTATTATTATTATTATTATTATTTACTACGTCATTTATTCACTATCTCCTATTTCTACTTTTTGTATCCGTTTCGACTCAGACAGCAGCTCGCCTATGGTGAAAATTCAGCTTTATCTAAACGTTCTCGAGTCACTGCCTGGTTGAAAATTTTATGTTACTACCGAATATGAGTACTGAAGCAGTTTTCCTGAAACCACGTGCACCATTCAAACTGGCTACCTTCAACGTTCGCACACTTATGCAGGTCGGACAACAGATAGGACTGGCTATGTCTTTGGAAAGTCTTAATATTGATGTGTGTTGTCTATCCGAGACCCGTATTCAAGACTCTGGTGAAGTACTACAAGTTCGCTCTCCATCTGTCACTTCAAAAAGCTTGTTTTATGTGCGTTTATCCGGGGACCCTGTGGCATCTTCGTCTGGTCTTGCTGGCGTTGGTGTCGCACTAAGCGCAAGAGCTGAGGCAGCACTAGTCGACTGGATCCCCATTAACAGTCGGTTATGTGCTGTTAGATTAGAAAGTTCCATCAAAGTGAGAAGAAATCGGCGTGAGAAACGATGTCTTTTCGTCATCTCCGCCTATGCCCCGACAGATTGCAGCCCGGATGCAATCAAGGACGAGTTCTACCATCAGCTAACTGTTCTTCTCCAGAAAGTGCGTTCGACAGATATTGTAGTACTAGCTGGAGACTTGAATGCTCAGGTCGGGCGTCTAGGCACAGAAGAGGGTCGTTTAGGTGGCCGATGGGGACTCGTTGGTCGCAGGACAGATAACGGGGAACGTCTACTGCAATTATGCACAGACCACAACCTGTTTCTGGCTAGCACTAACTTTCGGCACAGTCATCGCCGATGTGCCACCTGGCGTCCTCCTTCTGCATCTCAAGCCTGGACTCAGATTGATCACATCGCGATCAGCTACCGCTGGCGCGGTTGTGTACAAGACTGCCGCTCCTTTTGGAGTACCTATCTGGAATCTGATCATGCTCTGGTCTGCGCCAATCTTACCTTACTTTTCAGTGGACAACAAAGTGACCGCCACCAAAGGATTGATGTTAGCAAGCTGGCTGCAACTTCTGTTGCTAGTAAGTACCGAACCGAGCTAGCTTCGAGGCTAGCTACCATTCCACCGAAAAGTATAGATGAGCATTGGTTGCAATTGCATGACGCCATGAAAATGGCGGGTACAGTCTGTCGTGGGTTTGCGAAACGTCCCGCTTACAAGCACTGGGTCTCTTCTGGTTCCTTACAACTGATTGAAGCCCGTCGGTCTACTCCGGGTGACCGTGAGTTTGACCACAGACGAAGGATGTTACGTAATGAAATCGGGCAAAGCTTGCGTAAGGACCGAGAAGCCTGGTGGTCGGAGCGTGCTAATGAGCTGGAAGCAGCAGCTGCATCTGGTAATTACCGGAAGCTCTTCCAACTCATCCGAGCCACTGGCAGCAAGAAGTCTGGTGTGAGCGAAACAATCTGCGAGGATGACAGAACGCCAATCACTAACATCCATCGACGTCTTGGACAATGGGCAGAATTCTTTGAAGGGCAGTTCAACTGGCCTGCTGCTCCGGCAACATCGGTCAGACTGTCCTGCCCTCCATGGCCGGTGACGACTGATCCACCAAATGAGGCGGAAGTCCGCAAGGAACTCCAACTCTTGAAACGTTACAAATCACCGGGCCCAGACGACTTACCTCCGGCTCTTTTTAAAGATGGTGGTGACTTTTTGACTAAGGGACTGACGACGTTGTTTACAAAGATCTGGGAACTAGAGAGTGTACCAACGTCATGGAATGAGTCGATAGTTGTCCCTATCTTTAAAAAGGGTTCACGTTGTTCCTGTAACAACTATCGGGGGATAAGTCTACTTCCGATTGCGTCCAAGCTATTGGCTTCCGTCATACTTCGTAGGTTGTTCAAAACCCGAGAACGATTGACTCGCGAGGAGCAGGCTGGGTTTCGTTCTGGTCGAGGATGTATTGATCATAGCTTCACCCTCCGCCAAGTGTTAGAACACCGCCATACTTATCAAAGGCCAACAATCGTAGTGTTTCTTGATATCAGGGCTGCCTTCGATTCGTTGGACAGAACTGTTCTCTGGGATTGTCTATTGAAGAAGGGTGTGCCTGAGAAGTTTATTAACATCCTAAAAGCTTTATACACAAACACCTCAGGCAGAGTGAGGGCATACAACCACCTTTCTCCACTATTCCATTTGAGCAGTGGAGTTAGGCAGGGTTGCCCAATCTCACCATTCCTCTTCAACTTTGCCATCGATGACATTCTGGAAACAGCTCTGACGGATGTAAGTAATGGTGGTGTGGATCTGTTGCCTGGAGAAAGACTTCTCGACCTTGAGTATGCGGATGATATTGTCTTACTGTGCGAGAATGTTCAAGCCATGCAATCCGCACTTAATCAGTTGGCAATCAATGTCCGTAGGTATGGTATGTGCTTTGCACCTTCGAAGTGCAAAGTACTTCTACAAGACTGGCAGGATTCTAATCCTGTACTCACTCTGGACGGTGAGCAGATAGAAGTCGTCGAGAAGTTTGTGTATCTAGGTAGCTGCATAAGTGCTGGTGGTGGTGTGAGTGATGAGATCAATGCACGTATAGTGAAAGCCAGAGCGGCTTATGCCAATCTGGGCCATCTTTGGCGCCTTCGTGATGTTAGTCTGGCTGTAAAAGGTCGGATCTACAACGCGACGGTGAGAGCAGTTTTGCTCTATGCTTGTGAAACCTGGCCTCTCCGAGTTGAGGATGTTAGACGACTCTGTGTTCGATGATCGTTGTCTCCGAAGGATTGCTGGCATCCAGTGGCAACACCATGTCAGTAATGCAGAGGTCCGGCATCGTGTGTTCGGGCTCAGTAACGATAATCCAAGTGATGTTGCTTCCAGCTCATTAGCACGCTCCGACCACCAGGCTTCTCGGTCCTTACGCAAGCTTTGCCCGATTTCATTACGTAACATCCTTCGTCTGTGGTCAAACTCACGGTCACCCGGAGTAGACCGACGGGCTTCAATCAGTTGTAAGGAACCAGAAGAGACCCAGTGCTTGTAAGCGGGACGTTTCGCAAACCCACAACAGACTGTACCCGCCATTTTCATGGCGTCATGCAATTGCAACCAATGCTCATCTATACTTTTCGGTGGAATGGTAGCTAGCCTCGAAGCTAGCTCGGTTCGGTACTTACTAGCAACAGAAGTTGCAGCCAGCTTGCTAACATCAATCCTTTGGTGGCGGTCACTTCGTTGTCCACTGAAAAGTAAGGTAAGATTGGCGCAGACCAGAGCATGATCAGATTCCAGATAGGTACTCCAAAAGGAGCGGCAGTCTTGTACACAACCGCGCCAGCGGTAGCTGATCGCGATGTGATCAATCTGAGTCCAGGCTTGAGATGCAGAAGGAGGACGCCAGGTGGCACATCGGCGATGACTGTGCCGAAAGTTAGTGCTAGCCAGAAACAGGTTGTGGTCTGTGCATAATTGCAGTAGACGTTCCCCGTTATCTGTCCTGCGACCAACGAGTCCCCATCGGCCACCTAAACGACCCTCTTCTGTGCCTAGACGCCCGACCTGAGCATTCAAGTCTCCAGCTAGTACTACAATATCTGTCGAACGCACTTTCTGGAGAAGAACAGTTAGCTGATGGTAGAACTCGTCCTTGATTGCATCCGGGCTGCAATCTGTCGGGGCATAGGCGGAGATGACGAAAAGACATCGTTTCTCACGCCGATTTCTTCTCACTTTGATGGAACTTTCTAATCTAACAGCACATAACCGACTGTTAATGGGGATCCAGTCGACTAGTGCTGCCTCAGCTCTTGCGCTTAGTGCGACACCAACGCCAGCAAGACCAGACGAAGATGCCACAGGGTCCCCGGATAAACGCACATAAAACAAGCTTTTTGAAGTGACAGATGGAGAGCGAACTTGTAGTACTTCACCAGAGTCTTGAATACGGGTCTCGGATAGACAACACACATCAATATTAAGACTTTCCAAAGACATAGCCAGTCCTATCTGTTGTCCGACCTGCATAAGTGTGCGAACGTTGAAGGTAGCCAGTTTGAATGGTGCACGCGGTTTCAGAAAAACTGCTTCAGTACTCATGTTCGGTAGTAACATACAATTTTCAACCAGGCAGTGACTCGGGAACGTTTAGATAAAGCTGAATTTTCACCATAGGTGAGCTGCTGTCTAGGTCGAAACGCATATATAAAGTAGGAATAAGAGAGGGTGAATAAATGACGTGGTAGAGTAATAATAATAATAATAATAATAATAATAATAATAATAATAATAATAATAGTACGAGTTATTTCAGTGTTAATCAGATAGAAAGGAATATTTTCCATAAGCAAATTGTTCATCATAGTTTTAGTGAGTGGGCTGGGATACTGCCCGGGTGCCCAGACCGAAGCAGGTGGTTTTCTTAGGGGGCCACATCCCGAGCCTTTGACCTAAAGGTCTAGTCCACAAGGCAGTGGAGCATCGTGAGGAGATGCAGTCCCATGGAAGCCGGTGACCAAAAGTTGGTTCATACGCCATTTGTTCCCGCAGGATACTGGAGCCCATGTGCACCATAGAATTGGGATCCGGTTATAGCGCCGGACATTCGCTTTTCGTCCTCTCATTTTCGTAAACAACACCCCCGTCACGAGAAGGCAATGAGTAGGACTTCCCTGGCAGAGGCTGTATACGCGTGGCCGTGTGAGAGTATTTCGAATGTCGTCCCAGAGAATTCCACGTCGTGCATTATTTGCCGACTCTGGGACTGGTTGGAAAAAGCGGAGAGGTGGTCAGTATATGACATGGTGTCGTGGTATGAAAGAAAGCTGCAAAGGGCTGGCTTCTGTTGGTGCTTCACGACTCTCTGGCTGGGGTCCGAGAGACGGTGTAACGCAGTGGCTAGAGACGTTATCAGATATGGCTCAGAATAGAAGCCAATGGCGATCCTGCTGTAACCTTCTTTTACTTTCTTCATAAAAAGTGGTTGTATCTTCCTTAACTGAAAGATTTCTTCTGATTGTACCTTTCCGTTTTCCCCATCATTGTTCTCTCTCTTTTTTTTCATAATTCCTCACGTCCATTACCTTTTTTTTCTCCTCTTCAAATTATGATTGTTTTGTGTGGCGCATATATATTTGGTGCCCCCCCCCGTACCAATATTTATGTGTTCAAATAATAATAATTAGAAAGTCATTTCGAGAGACTGCTGTACAGTTATAGTCCATAATTGTTAACTTAATCGTAAGTGATGGATAAGATAGACGTTTATTAGCCCTTAATTTTACACAGACATTAGCGATTGTGAAGATTCGTTTGCTGTATCCGGTTGACTCTGTTTTGTGACTAGTATTTTTTTAAGTGATATTGTTTGGTACACAAATAAAGATACTGAAATGGCGGGCAGGAATCAAGCCTAATAGTCAAGTTTTCGTTTTACTGGGTGACTTAGTTTGTGTTGATAACTAGGTTTCGTGATCAAATAAAACCCAACCACACTACCACTGTGTATTATCTATCTATCAGTCAGGATTCAGCTCATCATTTTAACATCTTCAAACATGCTCATTATCATAAATCCTGAGAACACCTCTATAACAGAAACATCGAAAGGGGTTCATCTGAAAATATTCATCTTGTCTTTTTTAATATTCATCATAAATATATTACCTTAAACTGAGCTATATCCTTAAGGTTTACATCACGGACTGACCTTAATTACAAAATCAGTGAAAGCCATGAAGCACTGGATAACTGTTTCGTCTTAGTACGAGACTCCTCAATAATGTTCACCCATGAAGCCATCAGGAATCAAACTCAGGATATTCAGGACAACTATCTCCACAATCCGTTATACTTAGTTATGGGACAAATATATAAAAGATTTTATAAATTAAAAAAAAACAGAACTTAGCTAACCATTACACCACGTAAGTTTCTGAATCGATTACCCATGACACCTGCCATACGTTTGCCTCGCGCGATTACGCCCTGAAAAATGGAAGAATTATTTAAATGATATCAGGAGAAATAAAGTAAAACGTATAAATCATGTATACATAATTGTAATATGTGATAGTAATGTGCTACAATACTGATAATCGCATCTTGAATTAAAATAAATCAATAATAATACTCCTAGTTTACTGAAATATACAAAAGAAATGGAAATGCAGAAAAACTCCCATCTTTATTATATATATATCACAGAGTAGTAACCAGTATTATGCTTGTGAGTACATAGTGGTTTGATTTGTAGAGCTTGATCAACAATAACAACAGACTAAACAGACATGGTATTGGCCATTACTCAGTGATCAATCAGTGCAAATTTGTTAACCCAAAATAGCGGTACTAAACGTCTTTAACTGTAATTTTTGAGTGGCGCTGGTTCGAATCTTACAGGGAGGTAATTAGTTTGAATAACTGTTCTACTTACTTCACGTCCTGCAGAACTTCCCATTCTACGATGAAATTTAGTAGAACCATGGGCAGCAGGTCCACCTTTCATTCCCCAACGTTCAATAACACCTTCAAAGCCACGATTAATGCTGTAAGAAGAAAGATACTGAATTAAAATTAGTGGGTAAATTGTAATTACTGTACAAAAGCCCAACTTCGAGATCAACAGGCTGGAGTCCGTAAGGATCGGTCGTGCACAGACCAAATTGCGACACTACGGATCATCGTCGAACAATCAATTGAGCGGAACTCGTCACTCTACATCAACTTCATTGATTATGAGAAGGCATTTGACAGTGTAGATAGGAGGACGTTATGGAAACTTCTTCGACACTACGGAGTTCCTGAGAAGATTGTCAATATTATCCGGAACTCATACGACGGACTACAGTGCAAAGTAGTGCATGGAGGACAGCTGACAGACGCATTCCAAATAAGGACCGGAGTCAGACAAGGCTGTCTACTCTCTCCCTTCCTCTTTCTTCTGGTGGTCGACTGGATTATGAAGACTTTGACATCTGAGGGAAAACACGGCATACAATGGACAGCTCAGAACCAATTAGACGATTTAGACTTCGCAGATAACCTAGCCATCCTATCCAATACTCACGAACAAATGCAGACAAAGACAGTCAGCATAGCAGCAGTCTCTGCATCATCAGGCCTCAATATACACAAGGGAAAAACCAAGGTCCTCAAATACAACACGGAGAATAGCAATCCAATCACACTTGATGGCGAAACTCTGGAAGATGTAGAATCCTTCACATACCTGGGAAGCATCATCGATCAACAATAAGGATCTGATGCAGATGTAAAGGCGAGGATTGGCAAAGCAAGGACAGCATTCCTTCAATTAAAGAACATATGAAACTCAAAACAACTTTCAACCAACATCAAAGTCAGAATCTTCAATACGAACGTCAAGGCAGTTCTACTGTACGGAGCTGAAACTTGGAGAACTACAACAACCACCATCAAGAAGGTAAAGTATTTATCAATAGCTGTCTACGCAAGATACTCAACATCCGTTGGCCGGATGCCATCAGCAACAGCCTTCTGTGGGAGAGAAACAAACCAACTTCCAGCCGAAGAGGAAATTAAGAAAAGACGATGGAAATGGATAGGACATACATTGAAGAAATCATCAAACTGCATCACGAGGCAAGCCCTAACTTGGAATCCTGAAGGGAAGTGGAAAAGAGGAAGGCCAAAGAACAAATTACGTCGGGAAATAGAAGCGGATATGAAAGGGATGAATAAGAACTGAAAAGAGCTGGAAAGGATTGCCCTGTCCTGGGCAATGTGTTCTTTGGCCTTCCTCTTTTCCACTTCCCTTCAGGATTCCAAGTTAGGGCTTGCCTCGTGATGCAGTTTGATGATTTCTTCAATGTATGTCCTATCCATTTCCATCGTCTTTTCTTAATTTCCTCTTCGGCTGGAAGTTGGTTTGTTTCTCTCCCACAGAAGGCTGTTGCTGATGGCATCCGGCCAACGGATGTTGAGTATCTTGCGTAGACAGCTATTGATAAATACTTTACCTTCTTGATGGTGGTTGTTGTAGTTCTCCAAGTTTCAGCTCCGTACAGTAGAACTGCCTTGACGTTCGTATTGAAGATTCTGACTTTGATGTTGGTTGAAAGTTGTTTTGAGTTTCATATGTTCTTTAATTGAAGGAATGCTGTCCTTGCTTTGCCAATCCTCGCCTTTACATCTGCATCAGATCCTTATTGTTGATCGATGATGCTTCCCAGGTATGTGAAGGATTCTACATCTTCCAGAGTTTCGCCATCAAGTGTGATTGGATTGCTATTCTCCGTGTTGTATTTGAGGACCTTGGTTTTTCCCTTGTGTATATTGAGGCCTGATGATGCAGAGACTGCTGTTACACTGGCTGTCTTCACCTGTATTTGTTGCTGTTTATGAGATAGAAGGGCTATGGTGGTATAATTAACAATTTAACACGGTAAATTGAACTGAAGTTCTAAATTTGACTGAATGCTGTGTTGATGCAATCTAGCTAGTCGTGTTTGGATTTGATTTCACTTCATGTTGAACGTCCGTAGCTTATAAGGTGAATTACACTTGAATTTAATTTCATAAGACACCTCAAACTATATTCACTTAACTTTTAGTTCCGATTTTCAGTTAATTTACATTTGCGTTTTTAAAATGTTAACTAATGTGAGATGCTTTTACCCCTTAATGGTTTGTCAACTATTTTGCTTACTCTCCTGTTCTAGGTTCTTGTCTTGGCTGAGTGGATTGATATCACCAACCTAAAGTACACCCTTTTTCCAGTCGCTCTGTAATAAACAGCTCATCTTCAAGGTAGATACAGATTTACTGATGAAAAGCAGTTATTACTGGACATTATATTAATCTCTATCTCAAACCAACTACCTTGAATTATTTGGTAGATACATGCAACATACTAATTAAATACAAGTTGATCTACTAAACATTATGATTACACTTAGTATCTGATGGCTACATGATACAATTAAGCTACCAGGAGCTCTTGGCAAAGGAATGGTGTTCGAACGGGTGACGAAGATTCAAATTTGAGTGCACAATTCAATATATCATGGGACGATTAATAAAGAACGAATGCATTCAAGTTAAGAAAATAATCATGTATTGAAAAATATATAAAGTAGTTTGATATCAATGAAATAAGACTGACTGATACATTTAGAACAAACAAAACAGCTTTTGAAGGATTTATGATCAGCAAAACAATTACACAAACATAGAAATTTAAATTCCAAAAAAGAGCAACTCACGTTCTTGCAGTTATATCCAAATAGTCACCTACACGAAAATGATGCACACTCAAAGGTGTTCCTAAATTTAAGACAAGAAACAAAATTCACCAACTGAGATTCTTTGATAAAATGTTACACGATGAATAAATACTGAGGTTTCTGTACTAAATGTATGTAGTTTGCATTCAATATCAGTTAGTCAATCATAGACAATGTAGGATATGGAATAAATGTAAACTAGTTCAATTTACTACATCACATCAATACAGTAAAATTAACATACCAAGTCGAATGTCACAATAGTATATCAGTTTAAGTTTGGAAAGGACAGGAGGCTTGATGACCTGTAGTAATAGTATCAATAGTGGATGCTTCCAAATGCTTTGGTACAGCCCAGGGTGGGGGAGAGTCCGCTCTATCTCTCGAAATGCTCCCACATGGCCACACGCATACATTCACTGTCAGGGAAGTCCTATTTACTGCCTTTTCGCGACGGGGGTGTTGTTTACAAAATTGAGAGGATGAAAACCGAATGTCCGACGCTTTAACCGGGTTGATGGATATAGAGCATCCACCTAGGAAAGCTGAAAATTCCTTATTCCAAACCAATGATGCATATGGGTTCCAGGATCCTGAGGGAACAAGAGGCAAACGAACCTATTGTTGGTCACCGACTACCATGGGACTGCATCTGCTAACGTTGCTCCACTGCCTTGTGGATTAGACTTTTAGGTCAAAGGTTCCGGGCTTGGCCTCCCAGGAGAGCCATGTGCATCCGAAGACTATCACAGCCCTCACACAAATCAATGATAACTATTGCTGGCCTCATTGTTATTCTGTAGTGAATATGTATTTGGTGCCCCCTTGTACTAATGTTTACGTGTTCGAATAAATAAAATCAATAGTGAATAAAGGGACTAAGTATAGACAATATGACCAGAGAAGAAAGAATGAACTTATAAGATAAAAAGTATAAGATGATTTTAAAAATCAAGATCTAGAGAAGGACAAAGGACAAATGGACTTAGCTCACTGCAAGCAGTTATGAGCCATATTATCCGATTTCTCCAACCGCTAGTCGCGGCCATTGTGAGGATTTCAACCAAGTGGTCTCCATCTATCTGGAAAACCCAAACAGGTAGTCAGTGAATTCATGGACTGATTCCACATCTTGGTTTGGTCACTCATAGCTTTCTCTCAACCCACTCCTACATCGCCATGAGGGAGGCGTTGGTTGAGTACACGTAGTAAGTGTTAATCCCATTTCTTTATGAAAATCTACTACTTTACCAAGTTGCTATACTATACATCAGTACTACAAGAAGAGATCAACGAGATGTATTGTTAATACATACAAGTAATAGTAGTGTCAACGATGATAAATAAGAAAAAACATTTAATCCGTATTCAGAAAAGTGAGAGACAAAAAAGAATTGAAGTGGAGTATAAATTCAAATTTATTTCCCTAACCAACTATCGGATGAAGTTATTATTATCTATTTATTTTAACACATAAGTATAGGTACAGGGAGGCACCAAATACATATGCGCTACACAAATCTCAATTGATTTGTGTGAGGGCTGTGATACTGACCGGGTGCCCAAACCGAAGCAGGTGGTTTTCTTAGGGGACCACACCCCGAGCCTTTGACCTGAACGTCTGACCCACAAGGCAGTGGAGCATCGTAAGGAGATGCAGTCCCATGGTAGCCGGTGACCAGCGATTGGTTCATACGCCATTTGTTCCCTCAGGATACTGGAGCCAGCCTATGTGCACCATTGGTTTGGGGTCCGGTTAAAGCGCCAGACATTCACTTTTCGTCCTCTCATTTTTGTAAACAACACCCCCGCCACGAGAAGGCAGTGAGTAGGACTTCCCTGGCAGAGGCTATATACGCATGGCCATGTGAGAGCATTTCGAGAGGGAGAGCGGACTCTCCCCACTCTCGGCCGTACCAGGGCATTTGGTACTACTCTATTATGATATTTAAGGAGACCATAAATAGATGGACTGGGAAAAAAAATGAAAAATCAAAGATAGTTAACTCTTAAGCAATTCATTCACCTTAAAATAGCATTCGGTAAAAGCCAATATTCAGTGGTAAGTGTTTTGGAAAGAAAAAAATAGTTGTTTTATATTAGTTTTTACTGAAATCTTCACAATTAAGTTTAGTTCCAAACAGCAGAGGGCTTTACAAAAAAGTAACTGGTTTAGAAACTAAAATCTATCCTTTTTTAGCGTAAATTAATTCATGGTAACCAGACAGCCAATGCAATACGTACTCATTGGTTATCGGATGCTTGGGTTAGGCACAAGCTGGAAAGTGCTGATTAGTTCATTTTCAACCGATTAGAGTAACTTTGACAGTGATGACCGGATATCAGTAGTTGAATGTTAATATTAGATTAGACACCTAGGAACTACAAATATAGACCACTAGAAGTGTAGATAATGCTCATTCTTAAGCTAAAAAATTTTCACTCAGAATTTCTTAGCGTTAAGTAAGGTTTCATGAAGTAGAAACGTATTAAGAAAACTGGAAGCTTGGTAGAAGGATCACGAATAACACAATCAAATAATGAAACAAATGTAGAAAAATGTAACTTAGTTGTAAAATTTCATGTATAAATGCAAATATAATATGTTCATAGAACAAATCATCAACTGTGCGTTATAGTCAGTCGGCCACAACGTAGGACCAGGCACATATATGCATCGGTCCAAGTTGCCATACCGCATTAGCACAACAAGATGAACACCGGATTCATAGAAGTAGTCAATTCAGTGGTGGTAATATATAGAAGAAAGAGTGTGTATAAGGAGATAGTACAGGAAGATAGAATTAGTTCGTAGAAAGAAAGATTTGAAGTGATTTTAATCTCTTAGTTTAAAGGAAGACAGAGAGTGTATACACCGACGCCATTGTGATCGATTCTGAGCCATGTCCCCAAGAGTCTCCAACCATTGGTTACGACAGTCACGCGGACCCCAACCAAGTAGTCTGCATCTACCAACATGGCTCTGACTAAAAGTTAGTGACTTCAAGGCCTGATTCCTCACTTTAGTTTGGCCGCCCCTTTTTTTCCAACCGTCTCCAACACTGAACTATAACAAACTCCCAAACTAACAACCTTATATAAGAACACAGGTGAATCAGTGTTTTGTTAAAATACAATCTAAAATAATAGGTCATTTTACTTCGCAACAGGAAATGAAGTGGATTGACAAAGATATATTAATTAATATGGATGGTGGAATATCCGTGATCGTTACTGTGGAGGTTATGAGTAGATCAAACAAATTTTGATCAACTAACCAGGTTTTAAAGCAGCATCAGGGCTGACCAAAAAACGAGATATTTTACGCTTTGGTGGTACACCAGCTTTTTTAAATAAATCACACCACTCAGAAGTGAACTCGATAGGGTCAGCAGAAACTGCTCCAACCAATTGTATACCCCAACGTTTTTGAGTTATCCAGGAAGGAGGTCGTTTATTATTTAACCAATAATGACGTGGATGCAGTAGGCTGATGTATTTGTCGATCTCTGAAGGAGGTGTATAACGAATAGCATGATTGTCAGGAATCTGATAGAAATAAAAATTTAGAGATAAGAGTAGGATGGTTAACTAGGTGTTATTGTTGATGTAGTAGTCCACTGCTTTCGTATATCACCAAATTGATATGCGCAGAATAGCTTCCGAAAGTTAAAAGCTAAATATTATGTTGTCATTCAAACTGTGACTCATTTCGTCTAATGGGATTATTTTAATCAATAAAACTCAGATCATGTTTATTAGCATTTTCAAATAATATGCCACTGAGGATTTTAAGTCGTTTTCTTAAAAGTTTAGTAAAGACAAACAATGTAACTCTGTTTAAGAAAGAATTAGGGCTGAAATGTCACTTTTAGGCTGAAGATTAACGACATATCTTAGTAAGCTGACAGTCAAGACATTTCATAAACGTCTGAAATTTGACTGATTTTCTTCAGTTTATTATTCAATGAGTTTGGACAATGTAAATAGCGACGAGCTAAGCTATTTGAAAAACGTTTATTTTGATCAGGATAAAAACACACAAAAAACAAAGCAATGGTTTGTGGAATGAAATTATAACTGTCATCTAAGCCATTTTAGTTGCTGCGTGGTTCTTTATTTTAGGCTAAGGGGCAGTATAACAGGTACCTAAGTTGAGCTTTATTTATTTATTTTAACACATAAGTATAGGTACAGGGAGGCACCAAATACATATGCGCTACACAAATCTCAATTGATTTGTGTGAGGGCTGTGATACTGACCGGGTGCCCAAACCGAAGCAGGTGGTTTTCTTAGGGGACCACACCCCGAGCCTTTGACCTGAACGTCTGACCCACAAGGCAGTGGAGCATCGTAAGGAGATGCAGTCCCATGGTAGCCGGTGACCAGCGATTGGTTCATACGCCATTTGCTCCCTCAGGATACTGGAGCCAGCCTATGTGCACCATTGGTTTGGGGTCCGGTTAAAGCGCCAGACATTCACTTTTCGTCCTCTCATTTTTGTAAACAACACCCCCGCCACGAGAAGGCAGTGAGTAGGACTTCCCTGGCAGAGGCTGTATAGGCGTGGCCATGTGAGAGCATTTCGAGAGAGAGAGCGGACTCTCCCCACTCTCGGCCGTACCAGGGCATTTGGGGGCCCTAAATTGAGCTAGAATTAAATCGTTGCAAGAATCGATACAGTGATAGTCAATACATCCATATTACCTTCTATAAGATATAACACATGTTGATAATTAGTTTTACCGATATAATTAGTTTTTTATGGCATACACATGATGTAGTAAGGTAAGTAAAATGGGCTAGTTTCATGATAGGGATTGGTAATCGTCACATAAGCGAATCATTCGCAATTCTCACAAGTGAATATTAGGTCACGATACATATGTCAGTAATGGCTTTTGAGCATTGAAATATGAGAATTTAACTTAAAAATGCATATCTGAATTTGTTCTAGAAAGTTGGATCTGTATTAGAATTCAGTAACATTACATCTTACACTCTCAGGTTGCATGCTATTTACTTCTTTGACATTTTGAAGATCATGTACACTGTTGGCTTGGAATAATAACTTTTAGAACCTTGGAAAAATATATACTTCTAAATATTGAACTGAAATGGCTGAGGGTTTTAGGTCCATTATGTACCAAGTTTGCATAATCAGTCAAATAGAAGTATGAGTAGACTGTGTGGAGCATTGGCCTAAAGGTTGAAGCACTTGACTTTCAACCAGTAGATTTTAAGTTCGAACCTTGCAACAACGACTTAAATTTAGGCACACGAAGAGTATTACAGACATAAAAATGATGGCTATGGTTGAATGGCAAACAAACCGTCCAATTCAATTTTTATTTGACAATTGCCTAGTTGGTTTGGTTGAGGATTAAGAAAGGATTTTAGTAGCTGAGTCAATTGAACTAATAAACCCACCTGGAAAATAGTACAGTCCATTTTCTTTCCAGTTTTAGTCCATAGTGGATATAATCCTAACTTGATTGCAATAAGACCGCATCTTTGTGTAACATAGGGTTTCCATGGTACTTGTGTCCATTGTTCAGTAATGACGGGGCTTGTAGAACTAATTAGTGGGTCCATACGCTGTTGTTCTAAAAATGTCTTGTTTTCTGATGTAATATCTTCATCTACATAAGGACTAGTCTGTTGAGTAACCCAAAATGGTTTTTTTTTATTCATCCATGGATAAACAACTTTGTTTAGGCTTCCCATAAATCTTACAGGTTCTCTATAAATGAACTTAACACTCATTCTACAAGTAATGTGAAAACAATATTAGCAAACACCATAAGCGTACCTGATAAATCCTCCACCAAATACTTCGAACATTATTTGATACTTTGAAATGAGTAGAATGACAAATCTTCCCAAAGGTTGGGTAATTAACAAATAAATAGATTTGCAAATATACTACTAATTAATTTGAAAGAGATATTTAAAAACAAATGTATCAAATTATCGTGCAAGAAAATTTATTCTGTTGTAAAAGGGATGTATACCAAAATCATAGTAATAACTTAAACAAAGAATGAAATACTATTAAACCATGAGGATAAATAAAATGAGACTCCTGATAGAAATAAAGACGTACCATCCTTATTTAATATGGGTTGAATAGTTACTGACCTTTATTAAATATTGAAGCTTTTGAGAGATTAATGATGTAAAACTAGCAAATTTACAACGTTAAGTTCACTTGACCTAGAGTGACCGGAATAGCTCTACTAATTTCTTGATCGGTGAACTATGTATTTGACACTAATTTAGGGACGAGCCAATCAGAAGCATTTGAGCCGTTTCAAGGTCACGGAGGCAAGTTTAACACCTGATGCTCACATATAATCGGTTTACAGCGGATTTTAGAGAAGGGGTGATTATTGAGAGGCTACAAGGGATAGGATTACTAAAAAGTTCTTGTACGTGAGACTGCGTTTATCAAATGACTGCAGTAAAGTGTTCAAATAACCGTGGGGAGATTATATTTCGTTGTCCTTCATGTTGGAGCAGAGTCTGCTGGAACGGGGACTTTCTTTGGTCGATTGCTACTGAAACTGATTCAAATTATGATAATAGTTGCAAATTGGATGAGAAAGCAGTGAGAAAGCGAAAATACAACAGGGGACATAGTATAAAGTAAGATTGTGTAAGTAGCATTTCCGTAAATATACTCTACAGGTACTTGGAATTTATGACTTTTTATACCGTATGCAATATGATTTCAAAACACCTGAAACTTTAGCAAACATTGATAAGTTTTTAAATCATGTAAAAGAAGTATATTCACTGTAATTCATTAGTATCTTCTAATATATTTCTACGTTATACTAGGTGTCTTCTGATTGGCTATTATCCTCAAGGTCACTCAAAATTCGTTCAAAGGTCGCCCTTAAATTAGAGTCTCGCCACAAATTCAACTGTTCATGTCGATGCTGATTAATGTATGAAATTAAGATATGATGAAATGGGTAGGACATTATAGCATGAAAAATCTGTATAATAAGAGTACAAACGCTTGTACACCAAAACCACAATTTATGGACGGACTAGTGGAAATAAAAACAGAAACTCAAAGATTTTTGTGCAAAGTTTATTCATTCATAAGCCTAGGTAGCATTTTGACATAAAAGCCGACGTCAGTTCGTGATAAAAAACTTTAACCCCTAACTCTCGATCATAATTCTGACTCTTCACACTTTTGACACAATTTGATTTTTTAAAAGTCATTAAAAAGCTACCCAATCTCAAGCTTGTTTTGGCGAGACTATAATTTATAGACAAGCCAATCGGAAGAGTTTGAGGGAATTCAAGAAAACAGAGCCAATTTAAGTACCTGATACTCACGTAGGATCGCCTCACAGCAGATTACATAAAAGACGTAATAATAATAATTTAGCAGGTCTTAAATTTTGGAACGAAACCCATCCGCTCATTTGACTGAAAACCGTTTCAGCATTATAAATGATGTCAAGTCGTGACAAAAAACACTGAATTTGATTTATAACCCTAACGTCTAACTGTAAATACTAATACTAAATCATTGCACTAACTTATAACCCTCATTTAACTCCAGTTAGTAGGTGGACATTTTCAAGACCATGTTGGCATTGCTCAAAGATTGTCCATAAATTATAGCCTTAACAGTCTCAATGTGACTCAAGAAGAAATTACGTTTACCAATATGGATTACAACGTGCAGTCTGTGGTATACCACCTATAGGTGTACGTCTAGCATGAAAGTCATTAGTAAGGTGGGAGTATGAATAGCCGTGAGATTATTTGGAAGAAAAAAGACTCATGAAGCACATTGAATCCACTTACATTTATCAATGGAAGCAATCGAAAACAATTAGAAATATCGCAGATGTGATATAGACAATACGATGTCAGCCCTCAAGGCCACAGTTTGAATTTGTTCGAGATACAACGTCCAATATGTGTCAATTACTGTCTAGTCACAAAGAATTTTTGTTGGCATTTGGTGATTATGGTCTTGTATTTTAAGTGGGACTGATGCTGAAAAAAAGTGAGGAATTTATTTTTATTTCGTCCACTTTTCTAATAACACCAGACTTTACTGAAACACTTTTGTTTAGATTCAGATTTGTGTAGTAAATGGTTCAAATAGTTGTGGACGGAATAGAAGAAGCTTTCTCTTAACGGGCTTCCGTGTCTAGTAGCAGGGGATCATCAATAACTCCAGGCAGGAACCTAGGTATATTAACGATAAAAGAGAAAATAAGGAAGTTGGTAAATCATAGTAAGACACTATCATTACTCCTTAAAAATAGATCAAGTCGCCTCTTTAAGGACTCCTGGAAATTCGCTAAAACTAGCTCAGCCGGAAGCGAGTTCCAGCATTTGACAACCCTTAAGAAGTAGAATTTGTGCCTGTAGTCCGTTCTACTATGTTGCATCTCCGATTTCTGGGTGTTACCCCTTAGGTTAGTATTGAGACTAAGCTTAAGTATTTGTTTAAAAGGATGTCTAGAAGTGTTAAGGATACTTTGAGCCATAAGAAGGTCACCTCTAAGACGCCTATACTCTAATGGGTAAAGGTCGAGTGATTGGAGGCGCTCATCGTAAGGTTTAAATTTGAGTCCCCGCACTGATTTCGTGGCTCGCCGTTGGATACGCTCCAGAGTGTCCTTATCCTTTTGGAGTGTAGGAGGGAATACTATGTTTCCGTGCCCTAAATGGGGACGAATGAAACTGTTGAAGATTATGTGGAAAGTTCTCTAGTCAAACTGGCCAATAATGCGCTTTAACGTTACCAGTGCAAGGTTTGCTCGAAAGGCACTTTTGTCACAGTTAGCGTAAGACTTTAAATTGTAGGGCACCAGAACTCCTAAATCTTTTTCGACTCAAGGTACTACTAGAGAGGAGTTTCCTAAGTTGTAGCTGTAATCTGCGACGTGTCTCAGATGGACCACTTTACACTTTGAAGTGTTAAAGGTAAGTCCGTTATCGTTTGCCCAACTTTGAAGTCAGTTCCTCCTGAAGTGCCTGTATGTCCTCTTGATTGCGTATCTCTC
This sequence comes from Schistosoma spindalis, assembly GCA_946903255.1. Lineage (NCBI taxonomy): Eukaryota > Metazoa > Platyhelminthes > Trematoda > Strigeidida > Schistosomatidae > Schistosoma > Schistosoma spindalis. The sequence continues at coordinate 11,919,450 of OX336421.1, read as the reverse complement.
TCCAAAGTTTCACGTCATCGGCAAAGAGCAGTATGTCTGACGTTACCTGTTGAGGAAGATCATTTATATAAATCAGGAAGAGGAGAGGTCCTAGTACTGAGCCCTGGGGGACCCCACTAGAACATTCCATAGCGCGTGAGAAATTGAAGTTTACCCTGACCTTAAAATGTCGATTTGTGAGATATGAACTGAGCCAGTCAATTAAAGGTGGTTTGATACCCAATTGTTTGAGTTTGTTAATAAGACATGTGTGGTTAACGCTATCAAAAGCTTTAGAGAAATCAAGGTAAATAATGTCTACCTTCCCCTTGCGATCAACGATGCTTGTCCATCTGTCCACCGCGGTCAGCAGGTACGTCATACAGGAGTAACCCTTCTTGGAACCATGCTGCTGGGATGACAAGAAATTTAAGGACAGCATATAGTCGTGTATACCATCGTATATCAGGGACTCCAAGATTTTCGAAGGTAGAGATAGAAGAGCCACCTGTCGGTAACCTGAAGGTTCGCTGCGTGTAATATGAGCCCGCTTCCAAGTTTCCGGTAGTTAGCCTCGACTTAGCGAGTGTGAGAACATCACGCCAGGCGGTGTTGCCAGAATTGGAGCTGCTTCCCTCAGTATAGCAGAATGGACCATATCTGGTCCAGGAGAAGTGTCTGTTCTTAGATGCTGCACTTTTCGGAGCACCAAGTCAGCGCTCAGGTTCACTACGGAAAGTCCTGTACAGTTGCAGATGAAGCTGTCTTCAGTATAGTTGATGTGGACCGGTTGAAATGTCCGGGAGTATTGCTCACCCAGAAGGTTAGCGGCGTCGCCGTCGTTATCGGTCGGGCCGTTAGGACCTAGCAGTTGAGAAACTTCAGTTTTGGCTTGACGAAGAGAGGCTGCGTAACGGAATAAGCCTTTCGGATTGGAAATAAATTTATCCATAAGCCTTTTGCGGCTTAACAAACGAAGAGTGCGGTTCTTGATGACTGTAGGTTGCTTGTGGCTTTTGGGGACCGTTCGAAGAACTGACTGATTTGTAGCACATTAAAGCGTGCGCAGTAAGAAGTCCCAACGAGTATCCACATCAAGTTGAGGGTGAACATTTCAATCCACCTGTTGTAGATAGTCCTGACACATTCAACCGTTTGAAATTCCAGCGCCTGTTGTTGTTGGGATAACTTGGCTCAGTTTTGCTGACAAAACTGAAGACTATAACGGCGTGATCGCTTTTCCCCAGAGGAGCCAAAATTGAGGGGTTGTCAACTAGAAATTCATCGTTTGTAAAAACACAGTCTAAGCGCGATGGTGTCTGACTGTTCCTCCAAAGAGTAGCCGACTTCACATTTTCGTATAATCCCAAATCCTCAATGAGGTTGAAGAACCGAGCTACAATCGAATTTTCACCTCCAATATACGTATGTTCCGCGAAGTTGACTCTAGGGAGATTGAACTCCCCTAGAATCAGGACATGAGTGAAACTGAGACGAGTAGAGCAGGCTAGTCCTTCCAGCACACGACTGTCATGCTCAATGTCAGCAGTGGGCTTCCTATGTATGACTCCGACTAGGCACCTCGAAGTAGTGGACAATCTCACAGAGCACCATATGGATTCCTCAAGATTGTCAAACTCATGGTTGTGAACTTGGTGTACCTCCAAGCCAGATCGTATGAATAGGGATACTCCACCCCCAATTCCTATTTTTCTGTCATTGCGAAACAGAGACATCCCAGGTATTGCTAGCTCCTGATCCGAAAACTGAGAAGATATCCAAGTTTCAGATATTCCTATTGGATGAACCTGTTTAGCATCGCTTAGTTCAAGTAGCTCATCCATTTTATTTGGTAGACTTGTGTCGTTCATGTATAAGCAGTTAATGCTTTCAATTTGAAACACGTGAGCTTCTTCCTGTTCATCTGTATGAGCCTTACGTGAGTGGACAGGTAGCCTACCTTTATAAGGTTCGCTGAATTGATAGGCCCTGTCCTTTACACGTTTTTTTATCTTCAAGACAGTCCACAAGTGAAATGGTCAGTTCCAGCTTGCCTTTGTGCTTGATCCTAGCGTCATATGGCCTGTCCGGATGCATGTGGATCCCAGTTGGCAACCGACGTCTGTTGACACGAAATGCTTCCAGAGCCACAGCCGCCATATTTGAGGATGGGAAAGTTATCCTCATTAGACTCATCACATGCTCAGGCAGTATGTTTTTGAGCCTCATGGACTATTTGATGAATTTTCGTTCCCGAATGTCAGAGTTTGCTTGAGTAGGGTCCGTGTTTTCCGGTACACCTTGCACGATTATATTTCTTCCGCGGAAAAACTTCCCTCGAGATTGTTTAGGGATGTTCCAGATGAGATTGCGCTCAGAATACGGGATGTCGGGCAGTATTTTGACGTTCCCATCGGATTTCAGTAAATGACTAGCTAGCAGGACACCCTGTAAAATTATGGTCTACTATGATATTAGCACTGCTCTTATAATAGATCTAATCCTAAAATTGTAGATTTGTCATGATGCAACTGCCTAACCTATAAGATCTCACGTGGAAGTCACATTATTATCTACACCACCTCATCGCATCGTAACAATTACCAATACATGATAGAGAACAAGCTTAGGCTAGATATGGAACAATATATTTAATATGAATAAAAGATAAGAGATAACATTCAGCTGGGACCACGCCTGCATGGCCGAGCCATGCCATACCATCAACCCCAATTTACTCAATTCCTTATTCCCGCCTTCTCCATTGTTGGGTATTCCTCCGCGTTAAATATTCAATATCTATTTTCCGAGTAGTCTCGTGTTCAGCTTTGAGGATTGTGTGGTTATGATTAGGCAGTTATATAAGGACGAATCTACAATTTTTGGATTAGGTCTATTATTAGAACAGCACCAATAACATAGTAGACCATAATTCTACAGACCTGTCAATAGGACAGTGATGTTGCTCAGTAAGACTACAGCATCCGTGTTGCACGTAACACATACCCACTTATTATCCGGCATGTTCCTTGACTTCTCTGTTCTCGTTCGACTGTTGTCCTCCTATCCACACTGTACAACATCGCATCTAAAAAGTCCAAATCGTCTAGTTGATTCCCAGCTTTCCTTTGTATTCCGTGCTTCCCTTCAGATGTGTAGGCCTTCATAATCCATTCGACCACCAGGAGAAACATTGAGAGAGGGAGAGAGTAAGCAGCCTTGTCTGACTCCAGTCCTCACTTGGAATGCGTCTGTCAGCTTTTCTCCGTCTGTCGTATGAATTCTGTGTAATGTTGAGCATCTTCTCAGATACACTACAGTGTCGAAGAAGGTTCCATAAGGTCCTTCTATCCACACTGTCAAACACCTCATAGTCAAGGACGTTGATGTGTAGTGACGAGTTCCATTCAGTCGATTGCTCAACAATGATCCGTAGTGTCACGACTTGGTCTGAGCACGACCAATCCTTACGGAATCCTGTCTGTTGATCTCGAGGCTGAGTGTCTACTGAATCTTTCATCCAGTTTAGTAACACTGTTTAAAACGTTTCCTGATACCGACAGTAGTGTGATGTCTCTGTGGTTATCACACTTGCTCAGATCTCCTTTCTTTGGTATCTTGATGAGGTATCCTTCTTTTTAGTTTGTCGGCACTTGTTCTTCCTCCCACATCTTCCTTAATAGGACGTGGAGCATGTTTACAGCTACTTCTATGTCTGACTTCAGTGCTTCAGCTGGCATGTCTTCAGGTCTTGCTGCTTTCCCACTCTTGATTTGTCTGATAATCATCCGGACTTCGTCGGTCGTTGTTGGTGTGACGTGTATAGAAATGTCTGTGTGTGTGTTGTCTTGAAGTTCGGTGGATTCAATAGAGGTGGTCTATTGAAGAGATTTTCAGTGTTCTACCCATCTGTTCCTCTGTTCTTCAATCTTAGTTATTGTTTCTTCGTCGTGTCACACAGTTGTTTCATATTTCCTTCCCTTGCAGCTTTCTCCTCTGTCGTTGCCAGCTCTTGTGCATGTTCCTGCTTGTCGGCTCTAATTCTCCTCTTCACTCGCTTGTTTGCTTCTGTGTATTCAACTTGTGCCTTGATTATCTCTATTCTTGTTCGGCTGTTGTTAATCGCTGTCTTCTTGTTCTTCCTTTTTTTAATCTTGTACAGGGTTTCAATAGAGATTGATTTCTTACGATGATGCTTCTTGCAGCCCAGCATCTCCTGGCACGTTGAAGTTAGTGCTTCTTTGATCTCTTTTCAGTTGTCCTCCATAGTAGCTCCTTCTTCTTTCGGTAGATCTTGTAAGGCTTGAAGTCAGTTGTTGAGAATTATCTTGGATTCCTCGAAGGAATCTTTGTGATGCTGGTTGTCCAGTTGTCCAGTGCTTCTTCAGCCTCAGTTTAATCTTGGCAATCACCAGGTGGTGATCTGGAGTTATGTCAGCTTTTCTCCTGGTTCTCACGTCTTCTATTGATCTCGCGAATTTTTCACTGACGCAAATATGATCGACCTAATTCTGTGTAGTGTGGTCCTGTGAGAGCCATGTAGCTTTATTTATGAGTTTGTGGAAGAATATTATGCCGCTTATAACCAGTTTGTTGAATGCACGTAAATTTGCGAATTCCTCCCCATTTTCGTTTCCTTCTCCCAGTCCATGCCGTCCCATGATATCGTTATATCCGATGTTGTTCATTCCTACTTTCGAGTTTAGATCACCCATTAGAATTTTCGTGTTTTTTCCTGAACACCCAACTATGACCGATTGCGACCTCTCGTGCAACTGATTTTTATCGTGGTCATTGCTATCACTGGTGGGTGCATAACACTGGATAACATTCATTGTGATTCTCTCCTTCTTAGTTTTGAATGATGCTTTGATGATCCTGGGTCCATGAGATTCCCATCCTATAAGTGAATTTCGAGTTTCTTTGGACGGCATCATAGCAAATCTTTGAGTGTATGGAGCGTTTTCGTGACCGGAGTACAGCAGCATCTTTCCCGAATCTATCCTTTTCTGTCCAGCCTTGGTTCAATGGGTTCCAATGATTATGAATACCGTCAAATTGTATCTCCTCATTTCCCTAGCTATTTGACTGGTCCTTCCGGTCTCCCACATTGGATTTACTGCACTTCCAATTGGTGACTTAATAAATGAAGCCGCAGTATATATGGGGGTAATTTTCTCACTAAGTGAAAAATGGTATTATTTCGATCCACAGAAATCTATCAAGCTGACTGTTCCTCCAAAGAGTAGCCGACTTCACATTTTCGTATAATCCCAAATCCTCAATGAGGTTGAAGAACCGAGCTACAATCGAATTTTCACCTCCAATATACGTATGTTCCGCGAAGTTGACTCTAGGGAGATTGAACTCCCCTAGAATCAGGACATGAGTGAAACTGAGACGAGTAGAGCAGGCTAGTCCTTCCAGCACACGACTGTCATGCTCAATGTCAGCAGTGGGCTTCCTATGTATGACTCCGACTAGGCACCTCGAAGTAGTGGACAATCTCACAGAGCACCATATGGATTCCTCAAGATTGTCAAACTCATGGTTGTGAACTTGGTGTACCTCCAAGCCAGATCGTATGAATAGGGATACTCCACCCCCAATTCCTATTTTTCTGTCATTGCGAAACAGAGACATCCCAGGTATTGCTAGCTCCTGATCCGAAAACTGAGAAGATATCCAAGTTTCAGATATTCCTATTGGATGAACCTGTTTAGCATCGCTTAGTTCAAGTAGCTCATCCATTTTATTTGGTAGACTTGTGTCGTTCATGTATAAGCAGTTAATGCTTTCAATTTGAAACACGTGAGCTTCTTCCTGTTCATCTGTATGAGCCTTACGTGAGTGGACAGGTAGCCTACCTTTATAAGGTTCGCTGAATTGATAGGCCCTGTCCTTTACACGTTTTTTTATCTTCAAGACAGTCCACAAGTGAAATGGTCAGTTCCAGCTTGCCTTTGTGCTTGATCCTAGCGTCATATGGCCTGTCCGGATGCATGTGGATCCCAGTTGGCAACCGACGTCTGTTGACACGAAATGCTTCCAGAGCCACAGCCGCCATATTTGAGGATGGGAAAGTTATCCTCATTAGACTCATCACATGCTCAGGCAGTATGTTTTTGAGCCTCATGGACTATTTGATGAATTTTCGTTCCCGAATGTCAGAGTTTGCTTGAGTAGGGTCCGTGTTTTCCGGTACACCTTGCACGATTATATTTCTTCCGCGGAAAAAACTTCCCTCGAGATTGTTTAGGGATGTTCCAGATGAGATTGCGCTCAGAATACGGGATGTCGGGCAGTATTTTGACGTTCCCATCGGATTTCAGTAAATGACTAGCTAGCAGGACACCCTGTAAAATTATGGTCTACTATGATATTAGCACTGCTCTTATAATAGATCTAATCCTAAAATTGTAGATTTGTCATGATGCAACTGCCTAACCTATAAGATCTCACGTGGAAGTCACATTATTATCTACACCACCTCATCGCATCGTAACAATTACCAATACATGATAGAGAACAAGCTTAGGCTAGATATGGAACAATATATTTAATATGAATAAAAGATAAGAGATAACATTCAGCTGGGACCACGCCTGCATGGCCGAGCCATGCCATACCATCAACCCCAATTTACTCAATTCCTTATTCCCGCCTTCTCCATTGTTGGGTATTCCTCCGCGTTAAATATTCAATATCTATTTTCCGAGTAGTCTCGTGTTCAGCTTTGAGGATTGTGTGGTTATGATTAGGCAGTTATATAAGGACGAATCTACAATTTTTGGATTAGGTCTATTATTAGAACAGCACCAATAACATAGTAGACCATAATTCTACAGACCTGTCAATAGGACAGTGATGTTGCTCAGTAAGACTACAGCATCCGTGTTGCACGTAACACATACCCACTTATTATCCGGCATGTTCCTTGACTTCTCTGTTCTCGTTCGACTGTTGTCCTCCTATCCACACTGTACAACATCGCATCTAAAAAGTCCAAATCGTCTAGTTGATTCCCAGCTTTCCTTTGTATTCCGTGCTTCCCTTCAGATGTGTAGGCCTTCATAATCCATTCGACCACCAGGAGAAACATTGAGAGAGGGAGAGAGTAAGCAGCCTTGTCTGACTCCAGTCCTCACTTGGAATGCGTCTGTCAGCTTTTCTCCGTCTGTCGTATGAATTCTGTGTAATGTTGAGCATCTTCTCAGATACACTACAGTGTCGAAGAAGGTTCCATAAGGTCCTTCTATCCACACTGTCAAACACCTCATAGTCAAGGACGTTGATGTGTAGTGACGAGTTCCATTCAGTCGATTGCTCAACAATGATCCGTAGTGTCACGACTTGGTCTGAGCACGACCAATCCTTACGGAATCCTGTCTGTTGATCTCGAGGCTGAGTGTCTACTGAATCTTTCATCCAGTTTAGTAACACTGTTTAAAACGTTTCCTGATACCGACAGTAGTGTGATGTCTCTGTGGTTATCACACTTGCTCAGATCTCCTTTCTTTGGTATCTTGATGAGGTATCCTTCTTTTTAGTTTGTCGGCACTTGTTCTTCCTCCCACATCTTCCTTAATAGGACGTGGAGCATGTTTACAGCTACTTCTATGTCTGACTTCAGTGCTTCAGCTGGCATGTCTTCAGGTCTTGCTGCTTTCCCACTCTTGATTTGTCTGATAATCATCCGGACTTCGTCGGTCGTTGTTGGTGTGACGTGTATAGAAATGTCTGTGTGTGTGTTGTCTTGAAGTTCGGTGGATTCAATAGAGGTGGTCTATTGAAGAGATTTTCAGTGTTCTACCCATCTGTTCCTCTGTTCTTCAATCTTAGTTATTGTTTCTTCGTCGTGTCACACAGTTGTTTCATATTTCCTTCCCTTGCAGCTTTCTCCTCTGTCGTTGCCAGCTCTTGTGCATGTTCCTGCTTGTCGGCTCTAATTCTCCTCTTCACTCGCTTGTTTGCTTCTGTGTATTCAACTTGTGCCTTGATTATCTCTATTCTTGTTCGGCTGTTGTTAATCGCTGTCTTCTTGTTCTTCCTTTTTTTAATCTTGTACAGGGTTTCAATAGAGATTGATTTCTTACGATGATGCTTCTTGCAGCCCAGCATCTCCTGGCACGTTGAAGTTAGTGCTTCTTTGATCTCTTTTCAGTTGTCCTCCATAGTAGCTCCTTCTTCTTTCGGTAGATCTTGTAAGGCTTGAAGTCAGTTGTTGAGAATTATCTTGGATTCCTCGAAGGAATCTTTGTGATGCTGGTTGTCCAGTTGTCCAGTGCTTCTTCAGCCTCAGTTTAATCTTGGCAATCACCAGGTGGTGATCTGGAGTTATGTCAGCTTTTCTCCTGGTTCTCACGTCTTCTATTGATCTCGCGAATTTTTCACTGACGCAAATATGATCGACCTAATTCTGTGTAGTGTGGTCCTGTGAGAGCCATGTAGCTTTATTTATGAGTTTGTGGAAGAATATTATGCCGCTTATAACCAGTTTGTTGAATGCACGTAAATTTGCGAATTCCTCCCCATTTTCGTTTCCTTCTCCCAGTCCATGCCGTCCCATGATATCGTTATATCCGATGTTGTTCATTCCTACTTTCGAGTTTAGATCACCCATTAGAATTTTCGTGCTTTTTTCCTGAACACCCAACTATGACCGATTGCGACCTCTCGTGCAACTGATTTTTATCGTGGTCATTGCTATCACTGGTGGGTGCATAACACTGGATAACATTCATTGTGATTCTCTCCTTCTTAGTTTTGAATGATGCTTTGATGATCCTGGGTCCATGAGATTCCCATCCTATAAGTGAATTTCGAGTTTCTTTGGACGGCATCATAGCAAATCTTTGAGTGTATGGAGCGTTTTCGTGACCGGAGTACAGCAGCATCTTTCCCGAATCTATCCTTTTCTGTCCAGCCTTGGTTCAATGGGTTCCAATGATTATGAATACCGTCAAATTGTATCTCCTCATTTCCCTAGCTATTTGACTGGTCCTTCCGGTCTCCCACATTGGATTTACTGCACTTCCAATTGGTGACTTAATAAATGAAGCCGCAGTATATATGGGGGTAATTTTCTCACTAAGTGAAAAATGGTATTATTTCGATCCACAGAAATCTATCAAGCTGACCACCTCTCTCGATGTCACTAGCACTTCAGATTTGGTGTCATTTGTCAAAATAAAGTGTGGCCACCAAACAATATTTTCTGGGAGATGTGGTCAGAACCTGCGCCATTTTTGTTCAAAGGCATCTGACGTACTTTCTTCCGAATTATCGATAGCGTTACTCAATACTTACCTCATTCACACAATAAAACCGTAAAACATCGTTCACCTCCTCCGTACAAAATTAATATGTATCTCTTGGGGTGAGTAATAATGTATCATAATAAAAGAGTCATAGGGTTAGAAGGTAATCTATGTGAAGACAAATCTCATTACCATACATTAACCATCGTAGATATCTAGGTGAGTTTCATCGCCTTGTCAAATAATCATTTCTTCGGTTCTTGAAGGTTATTTTTCGCAAATCATGGGCATTTTAGATAGTCATTGAGACAATTAATATTATTGAACAATGCGTTGAAAATACGACCTTGATCTTTGGATTAGCAAATAGACATCAGCTGTTTGCTCGTTTTAAGTCACAGGGAATATGCGCGGTGGTGTGGTTGGCTTACACTTATCAGGATTTATTTCTGCCACGAATGAAAAAAATATTAGCACGCCTTGCTCAAGGGGATTCTGATGAAGGATTTGTATCATATAACAATCTTGGCAATCATCAAGGACCACATCTTGCTACTGTCGGGCGTAATTTTAGGGTGGGTAGTTTTACACTAGTTGTGGAGTCGGTTATTGCTGAAGGTAAGACTTTGATTTTCAGATTTTTTCGATTACCAATGTATGATTGTCTTATAAATGGTGATCAGTAATAGAAGGGGCACTTGACTTTCTAGACGCTCATGTTTGGGTCAATTAATTTCCCGAGATCACGTGAAATGCTCTTATAGCCAGTGGAATTTATTTATGTGGCGAGCTTCTTGGATTAAGCGCTTGAAGATATATGCTACCTAGTATAAATCTTTGAAATGATAATATTACCTTATGGAATAAAGTCAGGACATTTGAGAAACATTGCAAATGGTCATGATTTTTTAGCATCCTTATGTCCAAAACCAATGCATATATGTATGTCTCTTGTGGGGAGTAAAACAAATAGTCTAACTGAGTGTTTCTGTCGTCGAATGCGTTATAGTAGTTCGAAACCCTCCTGAAAGAACATTTTACCGAATTATTCAGTGGAGAATGTGACGATAAGTGTGACAACTGTTCAGTTATTAAATTTCCAACTTTTCTGTTAACCTAAAGTGTATCAAATACACTTGATGTATGCAAACCTAAGCTTGGTTACTGAATTTTTTATATGTTAATATATCTGTCCAAATTGTTACATGTGTACATTCGTGAACAGTTTCAGTATTAGCTTTAGACTCACCAAAAATCATGATGTTGAAAAACCTTTAAAATTAAGTCCTAATAAGACGTAAAATATCTGGAAACAAGGAATAGAAACAATGAGAAACAGTAAACCACGAAACGGTAAGTGAATAAAAAAGCTCACAAATCAATTGGAGGTTATCTTGAAGCTTTAATTTATTAGGACAAAGGACTAGCCACCCACAACTTATGAAAACACAGGGTCGGTAAACGGTGTAGTCAAGCGTCACGAGACACGTTACCTCGACTTGTTGAGGTAGAAAAGAACTGTCTTCCTATCACAGAGACGGGTCATTATGAACGTCAGGTGCCTGGCAGTGGGAAAATAAAATATACACTGGCCCAGTTTTTCCAAAGAATGCCCTAACTGTCATTACCTATGATATTTTTATGGGTTTTGATAACTAGTTAGCATAACTTTTATAGAAAATCCAGTTCACAATGGATAAAACTATCCATCGTGAAATTTCTGTTTGAATTCATTGATTCTCACTACCTGTAATGTTTACTGCTTATTGACTTACCAAACAATTATGACTTTTCACTGGCAGTCTAGCTTAGGTAGACTCGTGACTTCAACTGCGGAAATATTAGTCTCAACAGATCCCCATACTGATAATTATGACTTAGTTCGAAAAACCGTTTAGCCGTGTTGCTGAACTATTGATAAATTCTAAATAGCTACTAGTGTCAAATGAAACTCAGCTATATAGTACAAACATTTAGTTTCATCCTTCAACTACCAGATAATTAAATTATGTGTATGCTTACCAATCATATTTTTTAAATCACTATGTCGGCTGTAAGCGCTGAAACCGAAAAATTGTGTAGTATCTTCATGGTGTCTAGTTACATAATATCTCGTTGGATTAGCAGCATAGTATGCTCCACTATTCAGCAGTCAAACGCATCATTGATTTATCCATTTTATCCTCGAAATTGTAGGATATTCCATCTTTTCCTTGTGTTTACCTATGTTTCAGAGCATTAGATGTGGCTTTCACTTAAACATCTAAAAGCTTTCTAGACCAAGTCAGTCATCTACAACGCATAATTTTCACGTTGACTTAAGTTCAAATAGTATTGAATTAAAACATGTCAACGTGTAGTTACTTCAATGGTAGTAATGTATGAAAGATTGTGTATAAGGATACAGTACAGGAAGAAAGAATTAGTTGGTAGAAAGAAAGATATGAAGCGATTTTAATCTCATGGTTTAAGGTAAGACAAAGAGTGTATACACCGACACCATTGTGATCGATTCTCAACCATGTCAACCAGTCTCCAACCATTGGTTACGAGTCACGCGGACCCCAACCAAGTAGTCTGCATCTACCAACATGGCTCTGACTAAAAGTTAGTAACCTTATGGACTGATTCCACACTTTGATTTGGCCGCCCTTAACTTTCTTCCAACCGTCTCCAACACTAGTGAGCATTGCGCATCGTGGTAATCGGTGTTCAGGCATACATAACACGTGGCCCAACCATCTCAGTCGATGAAGTTTCACAACCTCATCAACTGATTTACCATCATTACCTAATACCCTGTGCCTAACCTCACTATTACTTACCCAGTGATCCCAGCAGATGCGAACAATATTTCTACGACATCTGTCGTCAAATACTAGTAACTTACGAGTATCTTCGACTCTTAATGGCCACGTTTTGTAACCGTAAAGTAGAACAGAACGAACTGCGGCGCAGTATACTCATCCCTTTATTGATAGACGGATGTCACGCCTTCGCCATAGGTGACGTAAGTTGGCGAAAGCCATACGAGCTTTTTGAATCCGTGCTGAGATTTCGTCAAACACCAACCCATTAGAGCTGATCAGACTTTCAAGACAAGTGAAGTTGTCAACGCATTCGACTACTTCACTCTCTGTCCTTAGTTCAAGTGCTGACGCAGACCAGTCCTGAAGCAACAATTTCCATTTAGAGGAGTAGGAACGCACTCCAAAACTCACAGCATTGTTGCTCAATGCTACCAAAAAACTTCATTATATCAGCCTCTTCACTAAACAGAACTGTCATTTGCATATTTTGAGTCAATAAGTGGACCTACTGGTGGAAGACCAACTCCCGAAAATTCAGTCGACGAGAATGTTATTTCTAACAGTGTGTGTATTTCAAAATTGATCGAAAATGGAGATAGTAGACAGCCTTTTTGGACACCACTTGAGGCTGCGAAATCAGATGACAGTTCATCATAAGCTCTGATTCGATTGGTAGTGTCCAAGTATAGAGCCCTCACGAGGTTAATGTACTTCTGAGGTACACCTTTCAGTGACATACACTGCCACAGAACCTCTCTCTGGATTAAGTGGGATATGCTGAACTAATCAAATAATCTATTTTTTCTGTCTCATTATTTTTTTATCTTAATGTAGTCAATTGCTTGACAAATTATGTTATTTTTTGGTGATATTTTTTAGTCCTACAATCCTGGTGACTGTATTTCTTGATCTGCAACGTTTCATCTTGAGTTAGGTATTTAAAAGATGCACACAAACGGAAAATTCTAGTTTAACTTTTACAACAAAATATGATTAATCCTCCAGAATTACTTTATCAAAATTCCTTTCTAATCTCTTGTGAAAGTTACTAGAATATCAACTTAGCCGTATCATATCATTTTTCATCATCTACTGATCGAAATTCTATTCATTCACTTTAATACTCCCAAAAGCGTGCTCGTCATCCATCATACCACAAAATCTCAATACATAAAACGATGGTTTACCTTAGCTAACCTTAAGTATTCCATTGACTGTTGAAAAATATAATTATTCTGCAAAAATGTTTTCGAATTATTTAGTAGGAAGCAATCTTTTTAAAAATATAATTATTTCAGTTATATAAAGACTTGCATGACCTATTTCCTGATGTAACTAATCAAAAAAATATTTTTCAGACTGTGACAATTAGATAATAAATAAATTTTTATTTTGCAAATAAAAGCCAGTCAATAATCATATGTTCATTCCTATATAGAATGAGATAGAGATTGACCTATTATGTTTGATAACAATGCTCAAGTTTTTTACCAAGTTCTAACGAGTATAATTTATATCTATGCAAATGCTAACAAAATTACAGTTCATTCAATTTAATCATTCTGATAGTAATTATAATCCTAAGTATAATTTGTAAATCGTAGATATTCTGACCCTAAGCCAGTCTAAGTCATAAATGAGATGTTTATTAAATGGGTCGAAGCGATATAAATCATAGGCTTAGTTTTATAATACTAATGGCATTATTATTATTATTATTATTATTATTATTATTATTATTATTATTATTATTATTATTATTATTATTATTATTCAATGTCCATCAATCTGCAGTGTAATAGATCTATGGACCTGCATAATTTAAATATTCTACCTTAAAAACTCACGTTATCTAATTTAATTCGGGAAATTATAGTTAGTATATGTAGGTTTCATGTGGTCGATGGTGAAGTTGCGTTTTGGCTAAAGCACTGGTTTTCTAACCTATAGTCTATAGGTCAGAAATCTATTTCACCTGCTTTCATTTTAGCAACCTGGAAGTATGACTACCCTTCATAATAATTAAGTGTAACCTAAAGGCGAGTACATAAACACGTACTCAATAAACAAGTTGATAACAGTAAAAATAATATACATAACAAATATGAATGAAAGTTTAATAGACGTATATATATACTTGTTCACTAAATCTCATAACGCAAGATTTCAATTTCACAAGCTCGAATAAGCATTCAAGAAGATACACTCGTGATTTAGGTTTAATATAAACCTCTTTTGCGTAATTTCATGTGAACTAATTGAAGAATATTGTTACTTATTCAATATAAGTTGTTTCTAACCTATAGCATGTTGAAATGTGTATCAAGGTATATAAACGGTTAGTAATGTTTTTGGTTCTTAATTCAATAAATCTTGTAATGGAGTGCCAAAATAACTCACTGAGACTTAGTAAACTATGTGGTCCGTAATATTCATTAATCTGTCCTTAAAATAACTTGTAAATGGTACTAAGTTTTGCAACTGGGTAGAAGCAAGACATAGGTTTCTCATATACTTTCTAAATAGACAGCTACTAATAAATTATTCTATTTTGATTTGAGACTTCTCTTAAATATTACCTCCACTTCGTAAGGTTAGAGATTAGGTCAAGGAAGAAAGTAATCAAAGTAAATATATACAAACAACATCCAGACAATTATGGATAACGATCAACCAAATTTTAGGTCAACATATGCTGTTAGTCAATTATGAAGAAATTCTATGTAGATTACTTCTCTTGGGAATGTCCAAAAAGAATAACGGGAGCTTTATGACTGAATCATCGAGTTAAGAGAGTATGACATCTTCGAAATCCGTATCCTGAGTTACAAATATTCCCCATCATCATCTATTACTTCAATACAAAACAAACTGATCGAAATTTATCCACTATTTAATATAGTTATTCACATTGAATTATGTCATAAATTCACATTAAACAATGTTCACTTGCCTTTAAATAATTTTTAGTTTTTTAATCTCCTTTTAACTATTTTAGGAGGATTCGGTGTTGTATTTCGTGTAGTCTCTCAACATGGACATACTTACGCTTTGAAAAGAACATGTGTTAACAATAGTCATGATCTTTCTGTTTGTAAAAGAGAGATAAATATTGTAGTAAGTATTCCATTGTAAGATTATTATCATTATTTTTCGGTATGTAAACCATGAAATAATTTGTTTCTTTCTTCGTCCACTTGTGTATGTTCATCAATGTTTTATCAAAACTATGTGATCTAAGAAAATCTTGTGAACAGAAGGATATATATATATATATATATATATATATATATATATATATTGCATGTATTAATGTGCTTGGTATCCTAATCGTAAAGTAAAACAGTCTCTGTGGTTGATTATCAGTTGCCTAAATCGACTTCTTACTTTGTGAAAAGAGAATGTACTGATACAGCAATACATCTGATGATTTTTCAAAATTTTTCTTTAAAAAAGCATTCAGTCATAAACAAGGTAGAACCTGGTGTATTTGTCCAACGGTTCAAGTATCTGTACTATATCAGTACGACAAAATAAAGTTACCAAGACAAATGGCAGGATGGTAGAAATAATAACAGTTTCAATGACGGCAAAAAAGACCAAATATAGAGAGTGTGACTCGAAATGAAGAAATAAAGTCACGGAGTAAAACGACTATGAAATAATTCCAAAACACAATGTCTAAGGGAAGATAAAAAGTGAATTTATCTTAACCAGGTAATATCCACTTACCAACACGACTCAATTCAACAGTTAATGCCTTGATAGATTGATGCTATATTTCAGTTGAGTTCCCCTTTGCTTTCTTTTGACTTACTTCTAAACCAGTATGTATTGTGTATCAAGTTTGGTGGTGGTTAGGCAAAAGTAATCCATGTATCAGCCACCCCTCTTTTTTGAAAAAAGCATCTTTTTAAATTGTTTATGTGCGAGACAAATGTGCACTTACAGTGTTTTAATTCATTAAACGTCCCATTCTAGTGATGTTATTCTTACTACATTCATGGGTTAATTAGTAAGTGCAAGTAGCTCTTCCATAAACTATAGGACTTATTGAGTCAAATACCTCAAGTAATCATACTTATTATATACTCATTGCCATGAGACAATCGTGTTTAAATATTCAGTATTCAATTATTGCATTGGAGATTTGTTAAAACACTTCACTGATTGAAACGGAATTGACAAGTTCTTCATTTGGTATGACATTATATACGTCAATATTATTTTGTACCGATTCATTACGTATTTCGGTCGGTAACAAATCTGAACTTTTGTTCAGTGTAACATTTTGTGGCCAATATTTTCTTGTAGCAATTTAGTATGAACTTTGTTCTAGATGACGAGTGTGAACTCTCGTTCAGTGTGACAGTTACAATCTCTATATTAATTCAGATGAACTATGCTTATTGTATGTATGCTTTTACAGTAACTGTACGTATTTCCCCCTGTGTGTCTTATAAAATGTGTGTAAAAATTGGTATGTAAATGATTGCATTTTAGTCTTTGGGCGATATGTGAATTTGGGACTTGTTTAGGGTTGTGTTTTTAAGGAGCTAATAAATCTTCATTTCATCAGTCTTTCGTGTTATCGCTTTGAATAGTGGGAATTGTAGTGGTTCCCGATTGTCAATTCAAAGGAGTAGAACTGGGGACTCAACAGAGTTTATACGTACATACCAGCGACGACTCTCCAGATATTATAACAGTTGGTTATCTAGTCACAACAGTACTGGCGGAGCCGGTTTTTCAGTTTTAACAGTATCATCATTATTCCATACTATTTTTTGTTCGATGATTTCATTTGTATATTCCTGCTTTCTTTTTAACAATGTTGCTAAGTTGGCTTGTAAAACTGATGTAGTAGTTACAATGAATTTTAAACTTAATGAAATGACTTAATGATTAGAAAGCAAAGCGTATAAAATGTATCAGATTACTGCTATATTTTTCCAGAAAATTTAATGAAGTTTAATTTCGAAATTATTTTAATGGTATTTATTTTTACAATTTACCATTTTACATCATTTCTTATCTGTAGAGTTCTTTATCACATAAAAATATTATTCGCTATGTGGACTCGAAAATAATAGATATTCAACAAGGAATCTATGAAGTTTTGTTATTAACGACTTATTATCCAGGTAAGTCGAAGTATACATCATACCTTTACATTAATGTATGTATATGTATGGTTTACAACAACGTAATAATACTCATGAAGTAGTTGCGTTACGTAATAATTGTGTAGTGATAAATTGATCGCCAAATAATATTGAGTAATTGAGAGAAATGAAATTTTAATAAAGTAGTTATTCGGAAATCCAATCGCTTACTACATTGCAAAATATATACTAGGAACTGACAGAATATCTTGAAGAAACGTCAGAATCGTAGTAGTTATGTAAAAATCAAGAGATGAATGTTGAGAATATGTAAAAATAAAAGGCGGGAGAAATAAAAGTGTTCAAATATTTTTGGAGGAAAAGGTTTAGTCAAAGTTCAGCTAGAAACACCCTACCGTTGGCCAAAGTAGCGAGAGTGTGTGTACAAACTTCTTTTGGATGAAAGTGTGAGGTTTGTGAACATGGATTCTTATGGATTTAGTAATATGCAACAGACGAATACACAAACTATATGGTAAATTTAATGGAATATGGTGGTTAACCTTAAAAGCTTTATCAAAGTCAACCTGATAACCTGTGTGTACCGAGTGAGCAAGAATAGATTTCTTAATCACTTTTACCTGTTCTTTACTCAACTAATAATACCATGTAACTAAATGATGGCTGTTTACGAGACCGCATTACTGGTGCAAGCCCCTAATTGGAGTAATGTCAGAAAGCAAGACACCCTCCCAGTAGAATAAACTCTTCTAACAAGATTACGTGCTTATACACAAAATGTATGCCCAAAAATAAACATGATTAGTTGTAGATAATTGATGCAGATCGATACTATAAATTACTCATACTCCGATCGATAAAGATCTTGCCCATTATATCAATTCTCTCAGTACTTTGTATTTTTCCGTGGTTGAGGTGCGAGGGTGTGAGGGCAAACAACACTACCTGGTTACTCAGACCGAAGTAGGTAAAACACTAATTATTCATCGAGATTTAAAAGTATGTTGTCTTTCATAATTGTTTACTATTGAATTGAGTTCAGAAGGATTAGGTGATGTTTCTTTACAAACAACACTACCTGGTTACTCAGACCGAAGTAAGTAGAGCAGGTTTCGAACCTGAGATTTGGTGGTTAGAAGTCAAACAGCTTAACCACTAATCCATCTCTGTAGTTTACAGTTAGATCATGTCAATTTACCAGGAAATCAAAACAATTTACTCTGTGTAGTTTTGGATTGCTTACTTTTACATCTGTTAACATTTCGACTCAACGAATAATCATAACTATTATTTACAAGCTCTTCGTTTTGTATTTCATCTTTTTTATATATCCAAAGGTAGTTTAAGTCAACTCATAAATGAACGGAAACAACACCACAGATTTACGGAAGCTGAAGTTATACGTATATTTAGTGATATTTGTGAAGCAGTTTGTCGATTACACCATTGTAAAACACCAATTATTCATCGAGATTTAAAAGTATGTTATCTTTCATAATTGTTTACTGTTCAATTGAGTTCAGAAAGATTAGGTGATGTTTGTTTACAAACCACAGTAGATGGGACGGAATTCGAACCTGTGACTTAGTAGCTAAAAGTCGAACGTCCTAACTACTGAGCCACTACTCGTGTTAAAGCGGATAAATAAAGTAATAGCGAATTCCATATTTCATGAGAAACTTCTTAAATCAGATGCATAGTAGTAATAGTAGTAGAGCAAGTTTTATCAGTAAATACCGCTTAAGTAAATTAAGTTCTTGTGTATAATACATTTTTACATACCTAACGATAAATTGTGTCAGGACTCTAATCTGATTAACATTTTACTTGCTTGTACAAGATTTTAATATCACTCTGTATAATAAATGAAATTATTAAATTACTTTGGTTTAGAAGGAAGTCCCATTGTCACGTATCTATCGATAACTGTTGATTGTTTTTGAAATTCATCTTTAAAATCCTCCTTTTAGTTACTTCTTTAATATTAATCACAAAAGTGTCGAAAACGCGTTCCTCGAATATGTAAAGATTTCGTTTTCTTTTTAGAAAATTTATCACCATAAGTAATGCCTTCACATTTCATTCTCATAATTATAATGTTAAATAACATCAAAATTTACATATTTCCGATTAGTTACTTTTTTTTCTAAAGTAAGAAGTTATCCAATACAAATCTAAACAACGATTGAATTTATAATTATTCTTAGCGAAAAAATTTATTCACATCTTGATACAGTTATCAACAAGAATTGTTCATGTTTCAGTGGTTGAAATAGTTGTAATAATATGAGTTTACGCAATTATACTTAACTATACATCATTCTCTAACTTATATTCCCTACTGAATCAATAAAGACATAGACTATATTCATCACAGATTGATCTCAATCACGGTACTGTTGAAGACCATGAGTGAAAATAACCGAAGAATCCCCCTAAAATTTTTGTGAGAAGACGTGGCTGATGCTAGAATTCAGCTATGTTAGAATAGTTGTCATAAATGATAATGAATGGTCATTTTACTATATCGCAAAACGACCGACTCAGTCGTTCTTATAATTGAAAATTTACCCTGAAACCTGATTGTTCTGAGTTCGACCTCGCGTGATGATTGTTGGTGTATACTGCTTTGGTGTCTCTTCATAGAACGAAACAACTGTTTATTATTCTCTGATACATATTTCCCCAACTGGTATCAATCTGTAACGTTTATTTATTTATTTAAGCACATAGATGTTGGTACAAGGAGGCACCAAATACATATGCACCACACAAATCTCATCTGATATGTGTGAGGGCTGTGACACTGCCTGGGTGCCCAAACCGAAGCAGGTGGTTTTCTTAGGGGGCCACACCCCGAGCCTTCAACCTGAAGGTCTGATCCACAAGTCAGTTGAGCATCGTAAAGAGATGCAGTCCCATGGAAGCCGGTGACCAACGATTGGTTCATACGCCATTTGTTCCCTCAGGATACTGGAGCCAGCCCATGTGCACCATTGGTTTGGAATCAGGGTTTTTCAACTCCCTTAGGTGGACTCTCCATGTCCACCAACCCGGTTAAAGCATCGGACATTCGCTTTTCATTCTCTCAATTTCGTAAACAACACCCCCGTCACGAGAAGGCAATGAGTAGGACTTACCTGGCAGAGGCTATATACGCGCGGCCATGTGAGAGCATTTTGAGAGGGAAAGCGGACTCTCCCCACTCTCAGCCGTACCAGGGCATTTGGGGCCAATCTGTAACGTACACAATTTACAATTCAAAATCAACTTTCACAAATCCCCATCAACTAATGAAATGAATGCATAAATTTACATCGATTCAACATAATAACAGCGTTATATTCTAAATTTTTTTCCGCTTTCTGTTAGCATATATAAAAACTACTACGTAATATGACCACGTTTGTTTGTGTAAATAAATATTGTTGTCGTTTTCTAAATCAATCATAATTTACAACTCCATTTTATTTTAAAATTGTTCTGTATTCAGTGTATGTGAGATTGAGAGTAGTAACTGGTAATTATCAAAATATATTATCATATTACAACCTAATGCACAAATTTATGTGTGGTTGTTGCTTGTTAAACTTCGATTTCTATATATTTATTTATTTATGTGTCAAGATTAACTTTCACATTGGACTATTTCATTGTTTTTTATTTTATTTTATTTTAACACATAAGTATAGGTACAGAGAGGCACCAAGTACATATGCGCCACACGAATCTCAATTGATTTGTGTGAGGGCTGTGATACTGCTCGGGTGCCCAAACCGAAGCAGGTGGTTTTCTTAGGGGGCCACACCTCGAGCCTCCGACCTGAACGTCTAACCCACAAGGCAGTGGAGCATCGTAAAGAGATGTAGTCCCATGGAAGCCGATGACCAACGATTGGTTCATACGCCATTTGTTCCTTCAGGATACTGGAGCCAGCCTATGTGCACCATTGGTTTGGGGTCCGGTTAAAGCGCCGGACATTCGCTTTTCGTCCTCTCATTTTTGTAAACAACACCCCCGTCACGAGAAGGCAATGAGTAGGACTTCCCTGGCAGAGGCTATATACGCGTGACCATGTGAGAGCATTTCGAGAGGGAGAGCGGACTCTACCCACTCTCGGCCGTACCAGGGCATTTGGGGGCATTTGATTGTTAATATGTTGTATACATAATCTTGTGGAGTAGGTTACGTTGTCGCACAAAAGGTGCACCTTCCAAACATATCCGAAAACTACCATTTCTAGTTGTCTAAAGGGGAATGCAAATCAGTCAACAGCTCTCTGCCCTCGAACACCTAGTCAACTCTGACCACGTACTGCCACCCGGATTGAGATAGTCAAAGGAACTTGCTAGATGTTGTTTTGAATCAGAAATTTGTGTAGGGGTGAAGGGCTTTAACAATTCATCAATTGAAGCTTGATCTCTGTGTTCAAAAAAGACATTTTCAATCTCTTATTTTAAAATGAGCTTATCAGTTGTTACTTCTATTTACTCACGTATTCTATATCTCCTTTATATTCAACAAATAAAGTTCTATTTTACACTTCTTACATACATCACTTTCATTTTACTATATATTCAGTACCTTTAAAACTAATAAACAATTTATATTCGATGCTTGATAACTGTGTTAACAATACGATACTTCTCGATTCTGCTGTGTACTAATACTATGTATTTAAAAATAACTGAATATAACTGTAAAGTTTTAGTGTAATTAACATTGTCAAGAAGACAAAGTTTTCTTAAATGTAATTTCATTCTTTTGTCTGATCTCCTTTATGTTTTCCAATCTATATATTTACAAACCAATACAACTCGTTAGGTGTCTGAAAAAGGTTTACATCCTGATTAACCATTTTAATCTCCAAACTTATCCATTACTCCACACCTTGGCATAATACCTTTACTCATTTTATTTTTCCATGATATGCAAGATTTATATTCTACAGTTTAAACAATTGAATAACGTTATTGAAACTTTTTAAGATAAGTTTTAGTAGTTTAATACATACACCCGAATTAATCTTATCTGCTTTATTTTTTTATTTTTGGTATGATTTTCAGTGATGTATAAGATAAAACATGGTCTTTTAAAGTAGAAGTTATGCATAAGCCGAAAGTTTTTGGTCGTAAATGTCTCGCATTTCGTGAAACAAGTGGATGAAAATGTTTAGGTTATGGTAGAGCTTCTTTCTCTGAGCTGGATGGAAAAATCGTGAAGCATTCATTGTTCCTCTGAACAATATCATCAGCACAAACTTGAGTTAGAAGTATGGTATTCGAAAATCTCCACATATAACAAACATTCTGTCCTGTTGACCTCGATCTTCATTTGTTATTGTTAATTTTTAACCTATCATTATCTACCGCTTTATTTTGATTTCATCTCTTTGATTTGATTCTTGGTCTCATATGTCCGTGATTCTTCTGATTGGTTGTTAAATTAGATTAATTTCGACGTGTTTGTTGATTGCGGATTGACCTCAGTGCCAAGCTTGACACTTCACGCCTACTCAAAGTTTGTTCTGATGTTGCTGTTCAGAATAACAAAGAAAGCCACAGGACCAAACCATCCAGCTCAGAAAACGAAACTCCACCCAAATCATCCACTTGAACTATTAATTTTTTACACCATCTCAATGTTCATGTTAAGCACAAGGTACCAGTCAAAATTGGCTAGTAGTCGGTTGGTGAAGTTGTAAATCTTCATCAACTCAGGCGGATGAGACATATTATGTATTCCCTATCATCTCCAAACCCCTATGCTCGGTGTTTGATGGTGTAATAGTCTGTTGGAAGAAAGCTAAGGTCAGGGAAACCAATATGTATTGTCAGCCTATGAAATCATTGACTGTTGGAATGATCCATATTGGTAAATACAAAATAGCTAGTTAGGGTCTGCATGACAACCTCAATTAGTGACTTTAAGTGATATGGCTCGGGATCGTTCACAACTATGTAAGTGCATTAACTCTTTGACTTACTCTAGATCTCAAGTTTCAGGATTTTTTCATACATACCTTTTCTTACGATCATTTTTATGATTATTATTTCGACTTGTTTACTATTCACCTGTTTGCACTAGTTTGGTACGAGGACTTGGGCGAAAACACATTAGTGCTAGCCTATACATTGAATATAACTAAACTGACTGAATTGTAACCAGTTTTCTTTAAGTTGTTTTCGTAAATCTTCCGGTAAATAAAAGTTTCCTTTTTCCAAACAACAAAAAGGTTATAATGAAAGTATTTTATGTTTTATTCTTTCTCTTTTCTGCCCCCAATGAAAAATGACAACAAAACATCATAAACGAAAGATCGACAATATTCTTATTGACGACCGAAATAATTTTATTTTATGTGATTTTGGCAGTGCAACTTCACGTGTTCTCCATCCTGGTGTTCATGGTCTTGGAAGATGTGAAGAAGAAATTTCTAGGTAGATATTTTTTCTTCTAGTTTACAATACAAAAATGTATACTAGGTAAATAAGCTATGAAAATATATTCTTATCAATATTAGTTAGGGTTTAAATTAATCCCATTGTTGATATTCAGGATTGAAATTTGACCAATCTTTGTTGGTATATGTGCATTCTGTGCAAATCGCCTCGACATAGCCATTTTATTGCAAACTTTTTTGTATCGGAATAGATGGATTGTGATGAGGAGGGGATAACACGTTAGTGTTTGAAGCGAACAATACTGGGTTTGAGTTCTAATATGAGTATCAACATATTAGAACACAGGTACATTCGATTTACGAGTCCCGAATATGACGAAACACGAATTCTGTGTTCCACCTCTAACTGTAACGTTTTTCATTAATTACTTACTTACGCCTGTTACCCGTCGTATTGTAACGTAGGCCGCCCACCAGCACTCTCTATCCAACCCTGTCCTGGGCGATCCTTTCCATTTCTCCCCAGCTATTATTCATCCTTTTCATGTCTGTTTCTTGATTTATTTGATCGTTGGTGGTGTGATATTTATAGAAAGGTATGTGTGTGCTACCTCGATGTCAGGTGGATTTAATGAATCTGATCTATTGAGGAGATTTTCAAAGTGTTCTACCCAACTGTTCCTCTGTTCTTGAATCTCGGTGATTGTCTTGCCGTTTTTGTTCTTGACCGGTCTCTCTGGTTTACTATATTTTCTGTCAGCTTCTTCGTTGTGTCATATAGCTGTCTCATATCTCCTTCTCTTGAAGCTTTTTCCACTGTCATTTCTAGCTCTTCTACATACTTTTGCTTGTCGGCTCTAATGGTCCTCTTCACTAGCTTATTTGTTTCTATGTATTCATCTTGTGCCTTAACTTCCTCCGTTCTTGTTCGGCTGTTGTTAATCACTGTCTCCTTGAATTTTGTCAAGGGTTTCAATAAAGTCCATTACTTGTGATGATGCTTGGTGCGGCGCAACACCTCCTGACGTATTGAAGTTAGTGCTCCTTTGATTCTTTTTCATTTGTCCTCCACAATAGTTTCTTCTTCTGTGAGTGGTTGTTGTAAGGATTGGAACTTGCTATTGAGAGTTATCTTAAAGTTGTCTGTTTTTGGCAGTATCTCGAAGAAAAGCTGTATTAAGTCTTTGCGATGCTGTTTGTATAGTTGTCCAGTGCTTCTTTAGATTTAGTGTCATTTTGGCAACCACCAGGTAGTGATTTCTAACGGTGACTCTTCTAGGTTTACTGCCGGTCCGATGCCTGGGTAAAGGAGGATGGTTGGGCATAGAGTCAGCAACCTTGCTCAAACGACGCTGACCAGAATGAACAATTTAAACCATTTTCACTAATAGATTTATATATTTAAACTGTCAATTCATGTTTACAATTTGTTGTACATCATCATTATGAATTTCCATGCAATTTTTGTTTCGAATTATTATGGTCTAGATATACTACTTTAGCTTATCGTGCCCCTGAAATGGTCAATTTATCCGCATCAATTCCATTAGGTCCACAAATCGATATTTGGGCTTTGGGTTGTATGCTGTATTGCATATGCTATTTCAATTTACCATTTGGTGATAGTATTCTAGCTATACAATCAGGTAATTTTAGTCTACCAGACAATTCACCATATTCTGAAAGGTTACATAAATTAATTGGTAAGTTCTTTTTAGTTTTTAATGTATCATTTTAAGCGTTTTCGTTTAAACAATTATTTTTCTTCGCAAACTTTCACCTTTCAGTTTTTACGTATTTTAAAATTAACCTCGTTTTATTATGTATCATATTTGGGTTTGGGAAACGTTCAAACTTTCAGAATTATATTATAAGAATTTATTATTCAACTTTCTAGTGCCTAAGCACTATGTACTTTTAATATTGTATTTCTATATTTCTCGTATTGTATCGTTCCGATTTACGCATAAACTATAGTTATGTGTTTTACCTTCTCTAAGTTATTAATTATTAACCTATTGTCCAGCTATACTCATGTTGTATATGCTGTTTGAATCGTTCCATCGGTGTTCAGAACCGCAATTGACCAGTTTTGACGTATATGCGTGCATCTTGTGCTAATCGCCTTCATAAAAACAATATGATACTGTGGGATAGAACAAACCAGATCCCAGTGGGAGAAGAAATGAGGAAGAAGCGCTGGAAATGGATAGGACACACATTGAGGAAAGCACCCAACTGCGTCATAAGACAAGCCCTCACATAGAATCCTCAAGGCCAAAGGAAAAGAGGAAGACCAAAGAACACATTACGCCGGGAAATGGAGATAGATATGAGAAAAACGAACAAGAATTGAATGGAACTAGAAAGGAAGGCCCAGGACAGAATGGGTTGGAGAAAGCTGGTCGGCGGCCTATGCTCCGTTAGGAGTAACAGGCGTAAGTAAGTAAGATGAAATGTGGTTAGCATTAGAATCCATAACTCATGCGTCGTCCTATTTGGGACTCGTCGGCTGGATGTACCTGCATCACAGAGTTGGTGTTCACTCCGAAACCCGAATCCAGTACCGTCCGTTCCAAAGGCCATCTCGTTCTACACTTAGAGCTACCCACTGGCTTGTGTAATGGTGTTGAGTTTAATCAACTTACATTAATTGTATGAATCCTTATTTACTGGATAGTGATGTGTACATTGTTAAACACTAGTCATCTCAGTTTAATTAATACTTTGCATATCTATGCATCCTCCGGATTCGCGATACATTTATGGGAGAAAAGGTTACCTAGCAATCTAAATGTACGCAGGTGGAGCTTAGTCTAAAAAAAAGTGAGAATGAATGACTGAAAGTCTAGTGTATTTAACTCGCTTACTAACGAGGTTGTGGATCTTCATCTACTAAGGTTGTCGGGACATATGTATGCTCAACAGGCGTCTACCTCGATGGATAATGTTAGTTGGTGTAGAAATATGTTAGATAAAAGCCAGGCAAAAAAGTAGCATCAGTCCTTGGAATTATTACCTGTTGGTCTGAACTCACCGTTTTCTTTCAGCGAGGGTGTTGTTTACGAAATTGAGAGGACGAAAACCGAATGTTCGACACTTCAATCGGGTGCATGGATATAGAGCATTCACCTAGGAGAGCTGAAAATCCCTGATTCCAAACCAATGATGCATATGGGTTCCAGGATCCTGAGGGAACAAGAGGCGTATGAACCTATTGTTGGTCACCGACTACAATGGGACTGCATCTGCTAACGTTGCTCCACTGCCTTGTGGATTAGACTTAGATCAAAGGTTCCAGGTGTGACCTTCCAAGAAAGCCATCTGCTTCTGTTTGGGTACTCGAGCAGTATCACAGCGCTCACACAAATAAATGATAATTACTACTGGCCTCATTGTTATTCTGTGGCGCATATGTATTTGGCATCCTCTTGTACCAATGTTTATGCGTTTAAATAAATAAACAATGTTGACATATTCAGATTACACGGCTGGGATCCGCACAATAATAGTTGACATTAGCTTAGAAACAATCGCAATAGTGCAGACGCATTCATCCTTTGCTTTTGTCTAGAACTTTATTTCTTCTATTTCTTGATACATACGTCTTCATTTTATCTTTTCGATCAACATTCTCAATGTTCAGTCTTTTTCATAAACAATACTACCACTTTAATTTCAATCCCTTTGTAATCCGTCTTGTTAGTTGCATTTGGCTTTGCTTATGTAGTATGAGAAATTGGGTCAGTGCATTTATTTGTAGTTGATTATTTGATTCCGTAGCTTCGTAACATATTACACCACACTATATCACAATAACATATAATTACTTTGGAGAACTGTTATTCAGTCTTGTATCCGTATGAATATAAATTACATATACTTGTAAAATAGTCAAGAAATCAATTCAAGGTAGTTGTCTGAGTATATTTTTTAAAACAAGGTCGAATTAACAACTCTTCATTAGTTTGCATACAAACTAAAGTCATAAAGAATTATTTACTAATTTTTGAATATAAACTAAATCGTTTTGAGCTTCTTTTTAATGTGCCTATATGTGGGTAGGTTTGTTTGTCAACTTGATCTAATATCTATGTAGATATCTATCTGAAATCAATCAGATTATAACCTATCTCATTAATGTATTCGTTAAAGTGATTGGTTATTCTATCACAGAAAAGTATATCCAGAAAGACTAATATTAAAAGATTTAGTTTTAACTACTCTACTGCTACTACCACTGATTGATATTAACTGAAGGCCATAAAACACTGGGTAGCTTAAATAGAACATAAGTCTCTACAGACCACCTATCTATACATTCATTTATCTTTCTCCTGCATTAAAACATTCGTTTACAAAAAGTGTGTAGGAGTAGGTTAGATAAAAAGGGGTGACCAATCAAAGATGTTGTACTAGTTCGTGAGGTTATTAATTGTCGAATTAATCAGTGTTGGCTTGTACAAACTCTCTGGTTAGAGTTCTTGTGCCTTCGTAGTCAATTGTTGGAGATATTGGGTGATGTGAACCAGAATCTGTCTCAGTGTCTCAGATCCATTCGTATCTCATTTTTGCGTTCCGTGAGTTCATTCTTTCTTCCTGAACGATATTATTTGTGCCTAATGTTTTTCACTCCTACTGATACTCTTAATACTTCTACTACACTGGTATTTGTTTTGGAAATTTCATCATCTCGTCATGATATGGTGTGGTAAGTTGGATCATTGTGCGTGTGTCAGGCTGATTACTGAATTTAAAACGTTTATCATTATTTTCAACTGCATCACCGATAGGATTTATTTTTTTTTGTAAACATCTTATTCTCACAGGTTATATTCTTTGTGTGGATGCATTCAAACGTCCAGATATTTATCAAGTTTGTGCATTAGTTTTCACGCTTGCTGGTCGAAATAATCCTGCTCAGAATTTAGGTGTATGTTGTTTGATTTAATCTGTGATAATCTTTTATTCTCTTGTATGTATTTGTTTTGTTATTAACTGTATTTGTAACTTTTTTGTAAAGTTGTTTCTTCATCAACTAACCTAATCACATTTTAAGTGATAAGTTATATATGTATACCGTCCTCTATTCATTTAAGCATCATCTTCGTAAGTCTAGTCTTAAAAGTGACCAGTTTTCTACTCGTCTTCAATTTCGATTGGGGTATTTTGATCAACAAATAGATATGCAACTCTGTAGTCGACCTAGAAAACTCTTGTACTCACCGTTGAAATATATATTTGTGTGTTGCTTTTATCAAAGTTGGTGGAATGAGATCCAAACCCATCTTTCAATAATCCATAGTTTGAGTGCTTACACCAGTGAGCTACTAACCATCCATAGATTTTAAGCTTTTCCGTACATATCCTCCATTCTCTATTCACAGGAAGATGCGATATCACATTTTCTCACTTAAGTAATTTAGACACTTTATTCTTAAAATTAACAGTTGAATTGTATATGAGTCACTTCGTAGGTATTTCACCTATCTCCAATCTTATTGTTTTACCAATCCCCCAAATCATGTATCTCAGGTTTATACAGATGTTTTTTATGTACCTACTGAAATCAATATAATCAATTATTCTATCATTATAACTGTTCATCAATACTTGATCAATCCAACAAAAAACACTGACATTCTATATAATTTAGATTCACTTTTTAATCAGTGTCTTCTTGCGCACTCCTCCTTTTACTGTACTTAATCAAGCCACCCAATTAAAAAATGATATCCTCAAAAGTATATTCTGATTCTATAGTCCGTCAATTATTGTTTGTTTACGATGTCGCGTATTGTACAGTTGTATCGATTATCGGCTCTGTCTAATCCATGTGAACTTTCTTAATTGTACCGATCTGTGATCTCAAGGTCATCCACATCATCTTTCTAATTATTTTAATCAGTCAAGTGTAAAAAGGTGTTACGACATGATAAACATTGAAGAGTGGAAAAAAAATCAAATCTATTGAGTTTATTTAATTTGTTTCACCTTAATTAACTCATATTTTTTATGTTCAATATGATTATCGACTTGTTCCTAGTTATCTTTTGTTTTTGTTGTTGTGATGATCACTTTCCTCTCATTTCTTTCTTTTCAATGAAAAATAAACACATACACAAACAAACAGAATCTTCCAATTCCCCTTTGGAAAGATTTAACTGTACCTCCACGAGAATCTCAACTCAAATTACCTGTCAATTCTCATACATCTGAGTTTAAATCAGAAAATAGGTATGTACTACATGAATGGTTGTTTTCTTAGATAAATAACTTTTTTAAAGTTTTGATAATTTAATTAATGAAATACTATACTTTTTTTATGTCGTTTAAATATGTAGACCTAGTCTAGTGTAGTTAAGCAAAGAAAGATCTAGTCAAAACCGCAAGACTATAATTTATGGACGAACCAATCAGATTTACGATAACAGGTCTTGAATTTTGGCGCGAAATTAATTTATTCATTTGTCTAAATAGCATTTTGGCATTATAGGTGATGCCAGTTCGTGATGAAAACCCTAAATCTAATTCCTAACCCTAACTGTCAACTGTAAATATTAATCCTAATTTCTCACACTGGTTTGTAACCCTCATATAGCCGTAGTATGTAAGTGGACATTTTCAAGGTCTCTTGAGCGTCACTGAAAGGTCGTCCATAAAGTACAGTCTCACCGTCAAAACAATAAACAGCTCAATACTAATTCATATAATTCAAATTAGTCACAGTCTTTGCATAAATCAAATCATTTCCGATTGTTTATCAAGTTAATAATTTGTTAATTAAAACCTGTTAGACTTAAATTCCTGTAAATGAAAAAAGCATATTAATCACTTTAAACAACAACACTATTGAAAACATTTTTACAAAGAACATTCAATTCATATGCTATAATTGTAAACTTGACAATTCTTTGAAATTAATAATATAGAGATATACAACTGTGAAACCTGATGGTTAATTGTTTGAAAAGAATATTCTTTGTTTCATTATATCTGTGTTTTAATGATTATTTTATTGTTGAAGCATTTACTGTAAAATTATATTTCTTTAATCAATAATAAATGGCTGTTTACTGAAAGTTTATTAAAACAGAATCTAGTAATGAAGAAGCATTCATATTCTCTATTTCACACAGTTATGCATCTTACTACTATTGCTTATCGAACAATCAATCAATAACGTATTGTGTTCTCCGTTTCATATTATTGAACGAATACAATTTATTCAGCTTGATTTGAATGTGAATAAAGATGTTTATAGTAGAACCTATATACCAAGTACAGGTTTATACAATCGGTTTTGATCGACGCTATCATAGTATGTAAGGCCTAATAACAGACTATAGCAACTCTCCCATAATTAATTTTATTTACGGTTACTTTTGTCAATCTCTTCAATTAACTTATTCAACAGACCATGTTATTCGAACAGTAACAATTTTTCTATTTCTTTGTATTATTATGATCACTATCATGTCTGTATAAACGTGTACGCTTGATCACATGTGACAGCCTACACACATATCTCTAGCTTAAATGCTAATCGCTTAAATATCACGTTCTTAGAAGTTCGAAGTTGGTTACTAGTGCATATACTAAGAATCACTATGATAGGAGGCAGAATTTATTTATTTGGCCTGATTTTCGTTTGTCCTAGATTTATATTAATGTGTGTACATATTATTTGTAAGAGTTTTTATTTTCCTGTTGTCGATTTCAATGACTACAACTGATCTGCCGCATTGCGGGCGGATCGCGTCAATATCCCCGTTAATTTACAAGTTTTTAGTATAGTTGGACAGTAGTTGACAGAAAAATCCAGGGCTTATGTTTCGTTTTATTTAAAATTCGTCAGTTAGACTTATTTGCTTCTCAATGTTGATGGTCAGATTAAGAATTGAAGCTAGTAACTTTCCCTTCTAACACTCAACGCGTTATCCGCTGAGTTACTAAGTTCAAAGATGAAAGATACTGGGCTGGAATTTTGGTTTGAGTATCAACACTGGGATTCAGCATTATGCAACTGAAGAGTTCCATCGTAAATTTTTTTTACTATCACTGTAAAATTGTTTTCAAATTGAAATTCTATCATTTTATTAAATAGTACTATGATATATATTTTTTTCATTTAATTACTTAACCTTTCCATTCATTCATTTATGTCAGGCCAATTTCTCCTTCCTTTAATATTCGAAATAAATCTTGTTCACCTGATCAGAAACAATCTATTCATCAGTCAACAGATCAATTTATTACGAATACGTCGGTAGCACCAAGAGAAAGACCACGACCTAATTGCTCTGCTAGTAATCGTGTAATTGTGGGTAACACTGTAAATTCAATTATTAGACCACCGATTGTACCACCATCAATGACTAATAATAATAATCCAGTTACGACAAACTTTGCTGACTTTTCCAATTCAAATATAGTAACTGTGTCAAATCAAAATGTCAGTTTGCCATTTCAAGATTCTTTTAATCAACAACCATCAACAAATGTAAGTTGTATGCATCTCAATAAAGTATCGTGTATGGTGTGAATGCTTCTTTTCGAGTTACATGCAATTCCCATATTTTCATATAAAGTTTAATTGAATTTTTATTGAAACCCCTATGTATACTGTTTTGTAGACAGTTGTACCGTTGCCGAGTTGCAGAGTGGACATCAACTCTGGAATTCAGGTATATCCAGTTGACGAGTCCGAATTAGGACGGAATACGTGTCCTGGATTCTATTTCTAGCTTAATTCCGTCATTTATATGTCAACATGTGTTACAATAGCTATATCAAGATAATCTGCACTGGATCCACGTCTGCTAACCAAGGCCGATCGAATTTTAGTCAGAAGTATTAACTCTCTGATTACTTTTCTTTAGAAAAAGAGTATATCGGAAGTTAAACAGTTGTCACTAGTGGCATTGGATGATTTGTCGCATCACATAAAAAAATGATTAAAGTTGGAAATGTATACTATAGAATTCTGGTTTAGTGATTCTAATGGTTAAGCGTTCACTATGATTATAATACCTGGATGTCCTGGGTTCATTCCATGCTGAATTTGTAGGTGCACACTACTAAGGAGATTATACTAAGAATGAACAGTTGTTCAATGTTCCCTGTCTTTTAGTAGATCCTCAATTAAAATTAATCTATGACGTTTCTGTTGATTTCTTCATTACATGTAACTATTTCATGCTTTTAAAACTCTACTTATGTTAAACTATCAAGTATCAGAATAATTTTTTAAGAGTATCGAATCAACTGTTCCTTTTATAATTTGAATCAATATCTTTCATTGACGAAGTTAAAAACTGTTGACAAATAAAGTTGTGTTTATTTATTTATTTACTTATTTTTTATTATTCTCTAAGCAAATTTATTTATTATTAAATTAAAACTCATGTTTATTTTGTTTAGTTAATAAAGCATTGAAATTTTGATCCATAATAAGGCATTAAAAAGTAGTATGTATTCATAATGATAAATCGATAATGTTTTGAACAAATCAATAAGATAAGAGCTTAGTATAATCAATTAGTAATTGAAAAGAAGTTGTATTTAATAAGAGATGTAGTTGAATTAAAATTATATCATGGAAAGGATACTTTCTTAAAAGAAAGGTTAGCTCATTATAATGTAATAGTGTAATAGAGAGTTACTACAGTATCATTATTGGCTTTTATTCTAAAACATATCTAATAATGTCTAAAACAGCCAAGTTGTGTCAATTCCTTTGACTTCAACTGGAAAGTCGTGATAGATATTAGTCTTATACAATTATCTTTCATATTACAATTGTTATATTTCCGATGAGAATAATGAATGGTAACTGTGAAAATCTATTTCTGGACAAATACTATGCGTATATTTTTATTGTATAATTGTTAAATAACTAAACTATACACATTCATATTCCTCTTATTATGGGTTTATTTTAACCTATGAACTGTTATTATACGTTTTACCATTCTTGAGTTATGCCCTGTCTATCAATTACTATCTCCTTTATTCACAGCCACATTTGGCTAAATGTTGTTTCTTATTTTATAATATGATGTAGTCTGTTTGGTTGGTATATAAACCCAGTATATTTGAAATACATGATTCATATTGCAGAGGCTGAGATTGATGTTCCTGACTTAACAGGCTGAGCTAGGCGGAAGCAGGACTGATAAGGACTCTAGACTGCTCGTACGGGTTTTATACGTCATTGGTCCGATCGATAGTTCACTACTCTCTAATTGGTGGTATCATCACGTCATACATTAACAGGGCCACAAGTTATAACAATAATGTCATCTCATATTTTGACTATCTCTGTTTTGTTTTGTTTTTCACCTAATCCTATAACCAGCAAATCATCCACGATAACAGGAATAGAACTAATTTATGAATCAGTAATTAACTAAATGATTTTTACAATGTAACCTTGTAAAATTTACATTTATAGCAGTTATACAGTTATCTTTAGAATTATGAAGTCAATTAAAATTGATTGTGACACATATATAACGGTAACTTATAACCCTAATCAGTCAAATATATAATACTGACTTAGTCTAATAGTATCACATTGATTACACCCTCTTTTTGCATAACTGAATTAATCATGGCCCCCAAATGTCCTGGTACAGCCGAGGGTGGGGAGAGTCAGTTATCTCTCTCTCGAAATACTCTCACATTGTCACGCATGTACAGCCACTTCCAGGGAAGTCCTACTGACTGCGTTCTCGCAGCGAGGGTGTTGTTTACGAAATTGAGAGAACGAAAACCGAATTTCCGACGCTTTAACCAGGTTGGTGGACATGGAGGGTTCACCTAGGAGAGTTGGAAAACCCTGATTCCAAACCAATAGGCTCCAGTATCCTGAAGGAACAAATGGCGTATGAACCGGTTGTTGGTCACCGATTACCATGAGACTGCATCTCCTAACGTTGCTCCACTGCCTTGTGGGCCAGACCTTCATGTCGAAGGCTTCGGATGTGGCTTCTTAAGAAAGTCATCTACTTCATTCTGGGCACCCGAACAGTATCACAGCCCACACACAAATCAAGTGACTTGTGTAGTACATATGTATTCGGTGCCCCTTTGTACCAATATTTATGTGTTCAAATAAATAATTAATCTATAGACTAACTCAATGAAACATTGAATATTGTGTTAACCTTATTAGTAAAGTCTGAATTATTTTGCGAGTTGGACTACTTTAATATTTTTTGTATTCATTTTTTTGTGTGATGAAAGTTACTCATCGCACTAACATTTAACTTCAACCATAAAATCAAGACGAACTTCGTTTCATTTTGTGAATACTGCTGTTCTCTGTTTATAGATCAATAACTTAATAATGATAGCATTCGACTTTTAGCCAATAACTCTCAGGTTTAAACTTTGCTTCATCTTGCTTGACTTGGACAATAATCGGTTAGTTTCACTAGTTCTTACTCGATGCCAAATACACAAAAAAATCGATTAACTCTGTATAGGTTTTATTCAAATGATCAGCTCATGTAATTTTAATTGTAATCATATACAGCAGAATATCTATCAAATACTATGTTAACTTAAACTATTTACATATTTCCTTATGAAATCATGGTAACATTATTATTTACTGCATTGGTTCAATGAAATTTATTCTTTATAAATTAATTATTTAATCACTTACTTTTTATTTATTACATTATATATAGGTTCATTAGATAGGTTATTTATTGTATGTGCAAACGTTTCACGGAGAAATGATAGAAAACATAAGAATATTTGAATTATTTGTTTAATTATCAGTTCTTTGTTGTCATAATTCTAATTAATTAACAGTATAGAGGTTATGAACTGTTATTTAAATCACGAACTGACCTAAAATAGTCGAGCAATATCACGGATTGATTGTAGTCAGACATGAACACTGTTAGATTCTGCCCCAGTGATCTAGAAGTTAAGCATTCTCGCGAGAGATCGAAGGTTCGGGGTTTGATTCTTAGTGGTTAGGTCGTTGATATGCACTACTATTGTGTGGAGCATATATGTTTGATAACCCCTTGTACCAAATTTGATGTGTTCAAATAAATAAACAAATGGTCAGTCACATATAGTATACAACCTGGAAC
The DNA here is from genome assembly GCA_946903255.1 of Schistosoma spindalis. NCBI lineage: Eukaryota > Metazoa > Platyhelminthes > Trematoda > Strigeidida > Schistosomatidae > Schistosoma > Schistosoma spindalis. The sequence goes on along the minus strand of OX336421.1, from coordinate 11,883,756 downwards.
ATATATCCATAGATTCATGTTGTCATACCACATTAGCATAATGCAATAAAATCATTAAGACAAATATTAGAGTAATGGAAGTAGAAACAGTATCAATAGTAGTAGAGAACATTTAATGTAGACAATAGTATCCATGACGAAAGAGTAAACTCGTTGAATAAAAAGTAGATAATTTATACATAAGATCTATGAGAAGCACAAAGAATAAATTTATCTGAGTTATTTTAACTGATTCTGAGTCATATCACCCAATGTCGTTAGTAATCAGTTACGATAATTACATGGACCCAAACCTGGTAATTTTTACTGAACAACACTTTCTAATTTAACAATAAATGACTTCATGAACTGATGCCACATCCTCGATTGGCTGGGTCTCAACTTTCTTCCGGCACTAGCATAATTTCGACTATTAGTATTCTAGATATGATACTCATCCATATACTTTGGTTTGTACAACTAAATTGTATATCAATGTATTTCATTAAACTAAATTTTTACCTAGATCTCCAAGTATGGAGACCTCTATGTGTTAAATAAATATCATTCGTTTCTTCTATGCAATATTCCTTTGTTTATTTTGTTGCCTTTTAGTTACTGGGACATAAACGTTGTCCAAGTGATACATCGTCATTTTTGAAAATTTTCTCTCCAAATTTACGTCATATACAAAGTTTAGCATCTTTGTCGCAAATATCTCAATCATTTGATTCAGTGGCAAATAGTTGCTCAACTATTGAATACACTAGTGTAGGCAATGTTATTTCAAGGTATGTGTGATATTTTCAAGTTGATTGAGTGATTCTGCTCGTTTAGATGCCATTAGTTTTTTTATATCTAGTTATCTGGTTAGGGCATTGATATGAGATATTTGGAGATAGTTGGCAGGAAAACCTATTCTACTTTGAGTTTCTTACTAGTTGGCAACTGTCAACAATAAAGGCGCGTAAATTCAACTTTATGGGAACTGGTATTTCCTGACGGATTTGAACCCGTATCACTCAGCTTCATAGTCTAAAACCTTATCACTGAGTTATTCGAGCCACGACTTACTCCACTGTATGACTGAAGGAATAATATTAACAATAGAAAGAGCCCTCTTTATTTCAGTTTCCACACCTGGATCCAACTGTCTTTCTAATTGATTACTATAATTAAAATCCCGCCCACTATAATATTCATCGAACAAAGTCTCTTTGTGATACTCAATTCCGTAAAGCTCGCTGTTGCGGTTTCAATTAGACAGATTCTGTAAGTCGGTTCGACTTCGTATAATTGACATTTCTGAATGTTTTCACCAGTTATCATCAAGATGTTCTGTATGCAATCTATATTTTAGACTATCCTATAGATAGATTTTTACTTCTATATGTCCATTTAACGTGAAAGCTAACATATTAAGTTCCCCTTACATCAATAATACTAATGACTTTCACTTAACTATTGTACCTACTAAGTATGCTAACGCCTAAATAGCTTCACGCAAGTAAACAAAAGTGAATTCTTCCTGACACTAGCTCACTTTTATGAGAACACGAGCAAAGTCAATCGATTTACTCTGTATATTTTGACGACTCACATGATAATAGGTATCGATTGCAAAAATACAGCTCAACAGAAATGGGAAATAACGGTCTGTACATAAATGGGTCATTTGTAGTAAAAAAACTGAATAGTAAATATATAATTAATTAGCGGTAATTTATAGGCAATAAAATAATATGTCAATTGGTACCGATCTCGGTAAAAGATTACAATTAGGGTAATGTAAAAATACCCTTAATACACAATAAAAATATGTAAGATAATTCTCAAAATTCCACCTATTTCATTTATTCATCGGAGTATTTATTTCTGTACATATCAATAATATAAATTTAAGATTTCCTTAAAAAACTATTCTCTAATTTTGTTTTACACATTTCTTGCTGCCACTTCAGTTCAAGAAAAACTGAAATGTCAATATCGCCACGTTTAAATGTAATAGACCAACCAACTACTACTAGTACAACTACCACTCTTGGTGTTCAATATTTATCATCTAGTGGGAATTCCGAAAATTTTCTGTCACTATCACAACAACAGCAGCACTTATCATCAACACTGTCTTCATCTACACCTTTACAACATATTCAATGTAATCAAACCATGATACATAATAATAAAAATATCACGAAAACTGTCGATAATGTTGATACTACTGCTACTAATGATTATGATGATGATATTCTTTTCGGTGCTGCTTTTGACGCGATTCGCGGTAATAGTGGTAATAATAATGATAATAAACATTAATAGAGCACAGTAAGTGATTGTAATGGTACTTCTTATTTACATCTTCAAGATCTTTTCTGTTTATTTTTAAGTGAATAGTGTCAGGTAGCTTGTGGTAGTCGATGGGAAGCGTTGTTTTGAACTCCTTAGTTTCCTCCTGATTGTTACATATATTTGCGCAAATATGGTGCATATTTCTAGAGTTTACTGGACCTTGTGTTGTTGTTTTTTTATATTACACGTCGTTTTAATTCTATTCAACGAAAGTATATTCGTTTTGCTTTAATTTTACTTAACTTGATTAATTTTATTTGGTGAGTCACATGCTACTTTTTAAATTTGTAAGTAGTGTCATGTAGTCAAATCAAATAGTTGGATTTACTGAATACAATACACAGAAACTAAGAAAAAATATTGTTTAATTCCACTTTTAGTGGTAATTATTGTATTTTAGAAAAATTTCAAACATTCTTCTGAAATCCATTTACAGGTTTGATCATAATAAAATATACAATTACGTAACAAACTATTTAATAATTAGCTACAATTAATAGAATTCGTTAACGCTTATCTGGAGTACACTCACTGTTCATAATTTAAACGAGGAATATACACAGTTGATTAGGTCTTTAAAAAAACAAGTTAAATATGTATTTAACTTATCAAAATTTGTCTGTTCAGTATCATGGATTGTATTGTAATCGTTTTACAACTAATTCTGTGTACCATGTCGTGTAATACAATACACGTGCTGTGTTATGATGTATACTAACATTCTTTAAACATCAATCTAGATTTTACGAAGGTCTCACATCATAATAATTAGGGTCTAACTGTGAAAGATCTTATTCAAATGAAGTTTCTTCTGTTAAAACAAATGTATTAAGTTGCTTATCTGTTTATTGAAAAGAGCAAGAACAAAGATTCTAGCAGAATAGCATGAATTTCTCAAGCATGAATTTATTTTATTTCGTAGGTTCTCGTCAGCTGCTGACAACCTGTGATATTTATAAATCATAATTGCATAATGGGTTGAAATTACTTACATCAAAGAGTTTGGTTGGAAGTTATATTGAAGACACATTAGTATAATATAGCAAGAGTGTAAATAAATTTAATAGACTGAATACCGTGAATATATACTTTATGTGAAGAACATTCTACAACATTGATCGTGACAACAGTTCAAAGGGCTAGAAACAAGTGATTATATAATGAATAAATATTGATAGAAATATAATGAGTAGAGCTCAGTTAATAAAATAAGATTATATAATTTAGATAATTTAAATAAAACTCAATGTTGTAATAAATGCAGGAAACAGTTTAAAGAAAAGGAAAAATTATTAAGATACAGCGAAGGAATATTGTCACCAAGGCAAGGAAGGATTAATAACCATCTCCTTTTGAACACGTAAGTCAGGTTTTTGACGCCTGATGGCAACGGCTTCAACAAACTTCATAAGACTGGAGTTTGGTTGCTTACTAATCAACTTAAAGGATTGCAAGGCATCTACCTGATGACCTTGATGACAAATATTCCTTTGGTGCATCTTAATATTTTTTTCCTTTTCTTTAAACTGTTTCCTGCATTTATTACAACATTGAGTTTTATTTAAATTATCTAAATTATATAATCTTATTTTATCAACTGAGCTCTACTCATTATATTTCTATCAATATTTATTCATTATATAATCACTTGTTTCTAGCCCTTTGAACTGTTGTCACGATCAATGTTGTAGAATGTTCTTCACATAAAGTATATATTCACGGTATTCAGTCTATTAAATTTATTTACACTCTTGCTATATTATACTAATGTGTCTTCAATATAACTTCCAACCAAACTCTTTGATGTAAGTAATTTCAACCCATTATGCAATTATGATTTATAAATATCACAGGTTGTCAGCAGCTGACGAGAACCTACGAAATAAAATAAATTCATGCTTGAGAAATTCATGCTATTCTGCTAGAATCTTTGTTCTTACGCTTTTCAAAATGATGATGGGAACTGTGTGTATGAAATATCTGTTTATTATTTATCTTTTGATCTCTACAGAATAACCGATATTCAATTCAATCACTTTTGGAAATTGTTTCATACAATTTCAACAATTCCACTGTTGCTGATGATGACATATGCATATTCTACTCCACTGTAATGTATACATGAATCAATCTGCTTACAGAAAATATTCATACATTTTAGATTTCATTCAATCATATGATTTCTTCTTTGTTTTGTTTTTTTATTTATAAAAAAGCATCCAATTTTTAATGTTTAGTGGATTTATACTTTCGAATGGATTGATGATTTAACCAGTAAATTCAATCAGATCTCAAATTGTTTTTAGTTTTAAGTAGTATATTTGTATTTTTTGATATCGATGAGATTAACTTTCATCTCTCATTTGAACAACACATATACATGATTCATCCCATCCTCTTTCTCTCTCTATCTTCTTATCACACATGGATTACATATTGCACAATTTGAATACTCTCTCCTTTTATCTTTGATTTAATATGTCCTGTTTGATTTCTTTTAATATTTGCAGATGTAATATGTATATAATAATGTGTACATTTACTTACAAAACAACTAATATAATCTATATTTATACATACATAGAATCTCATGAAAGTTGATTTATTTTAATTTACCTGATAATTGTACTTCTACTACTACACTTGCTTTCTTTATCCTTGATCATTTGAAACAAACATAATACTTGTTTCATGTTGAATGTTGATTAATTACTATCTCCACTTCATTGTTCATCATGTGGTCTGTATAATTTTCTTATTTGTAAGCCTAATTTAATTAATTTTATGTTTTTTGTGTGTGTGTGTTTTTGCTTGTATCTGATCCACACGTTTATTACTTCTGTTCATTATGTATTATTCGTGTTTCATTCTATCTATGTATTTGTGTGTATGTTCTAATGCTTATGACTTTTGTCTCATTTTCATTTCTTCTTGTTTATGATGACTACAAGTATATTTTACAGAAAATAACCATTATATTTATATATTAAAAAGATTATCCTTTGGTTACTATTTCACATTTTAGTCTCTGGTTGTGTTCGAAACCCATTCTAGTTGATTGATTAGTTCACTAGTGGTAGTATTCGAAATCTTGTGTTTTTTTTCGTCTATTTTTTTCTTTTGTTATTTCTGATTAACAGTAAATTTTCATTTTAAAGGTTGTGTATTTGAAAGAGAGATAGAAAAAAAAGAATCATTTACTGACACATTTTGTTAAGAAAAACTTTGATGAGATAAAGTTTTTTTTGTTTATTTCAAAATTTGGATTCTGTTACTATTGGATCTATTAAATTTAAAGGTGTAATCTTTGATGTTGACCATGACAAGTATGTGTAGTTGTCCATCATTCATAAGGTGTATTAGCATAAATTTCGTTGAAAATGTATTTCATTATTGAAGAAACGTTCCAATCACTCATAACTAATCTTCATTGAAGTTATCACTGATAGAAACAGAATGGAAAAATGTTTGTGGCTTACTGGTTGTTAACTGTATCATATCACTTGACAAGTTCATCAAATATGAATAGTATGAATACATTGTTTAAAGGAATTAAATTAAAACTGATCCATTAAACTAGTGCACAAATGTATATTCAAATTCAGTGATATGTTATGGAGAATATTTGTAATTTAAGATGAGGATTTTAGGATTGTGTGCACTGAACTGGTTGGTTTAGTCATAAAAAGATAACTAAAATAACTATATAAATATATAAAAACACATTATGAGAATAAATGTGTAGTCTGTTGTTGGGATATCCTAATAAAGGAGATGACGTAATAGAAAGATTATAATACTAGATTACGTAATACGAATAGTAACAATAGATTCAGTGAACATAATAAGATGATTAAAATTGTAACAAAAACATTTTAATCATCTTATAATATTCACTAAATCTATTGTTACTATTCGTATTGCGTAATCTAGTCTTACAATCTTTCTATTACGTCATCTTGGTTATTTGTGTTCACATTTCCTCATGGAATTAGTACTTTCACAAATCCTAATAACCCTTCATTCTGTAGTCTATGCTGATAGTGTTGTCTAAAAAGACAATAAAAGCTTCTTAGCTAAAGCACCTAGCTTAAACGAGATGACACCTACAAAATTCATTACATATAGATAACCTTTATTGAACCTGTAGTTTTTCGTTAATTTGGATAGAATAGGTCTATCCATTTCTGATATTATGGAGATCTTAAATAAGTGATCAGTTAGTGACCTGCAAAACTGATTTTCTCTCGCACTCTATAACTTTCACTTATGTTCATCATTAATATATTGTATATAAGCCCGTCCTTTTATTACATAGAAAACCTATTTTCCTAGTTTGTGGCGGTGTTTCGATTTCGAGTCAGGCTTGTAATAAGTATGTAGCCATCATCAATTAGATATACTTCGCATCATTTCATACAATCATCTGTCAATTAGCATTATTCTGAGTCATGTTAACAACTGTCAATTCGTACGTAAAATTCTACCTCATAATTAATTCTTTAATTGACTTCTATTTGTTTTGTAAAGTTCCTGTTTTCCAATCAATATTTATTGGAATGTTTAAACAGACTATTACTAAATGAGTACTGTTTTTTTTGCCTAAAATAAGTTAGTCAATTATGCTCCATTCATTTATATTTATAACTTCCATTCAAATAATGATTACAGATAACATTGAAAATATTTTTGTTTCATTATGAAATGTTAATACATAACAAAGTTTATAATGGTAGTAATCCATGATATCTAATATGATAATGGAATGTTATCAGATTCTTATAAAATTATTTTCGATATATCGTTGTAATTGTTTTGTTTTTCCAAAAAAACTCTACATACATCATTTGGTAACATGATCATGTTTATTAACATGAATTGAATGTTGTTAGTGTTCACTATCGATAGACAAGGAGCATATATATATATATATATATATATATATATATATATATATATATATATGAGGTTGAAGTGGGGGTGTGATTCAACAGCTAGAGTACTCTGTTCTCAGTTAGTAGGTGACAGGTTCCAACCCTGATTCATTTACTTTGATTTGGACAGCACGTTGCAATCATCAGCTTTTAACTAACCAAAGTTCGAAGCCTAATGAATATAAGCCTTCTCAAATGAATTACATTCAATATTTACACGCATGACGTTGTATTCGCAACATTTGATGTTAATACAGTCATATAAAATCAAATGGATTTTAGTAAATATGTATGATTATTATTATTCCTTTTATTATTACCATTTATGTGATCTCATTCTCATATTTTTCATAAACTTTTTAAGAAAATTGATCTTTTAGCGAAATAATAACAAGTATATCAACGTAGTTTTGTGAAAATATTATAAATATGAACATATTTTTTTATTAGAGACTAGTATCATTCTTAATTCCACAACAGTATCGAACCTAAGTATTCGTATAATAAGCATAATAGGGATTCGTTCAATGAGTCAGAACCCAGTAGTCTCCCTTTATTTCTCACTTCAGTTAATCCGGTAATTTAGCATGATTCTCATTCGAGCTCGTTGTTAAATCTCTGGCTCATCCTTTATTTGTCCAACATTCATATTGGGATGTTTGAAATCCCATCTCCAAGTTTCTCAACATAAATCTTCACTCATTAATGAAATTAAACTAATTTCTTTAAACAACTCACACGTGTTAAAAGTAGCATGATAAATATGAGATGTTTTTCCGTTGATAAGCGATATTTTACTGAACCAAGATATGTAAAACTCGTTGTTTTCGGAAAAGAAGACCGCTAGTTTTCAAATTCTTCACACTCAAAATACATAGACAAAGATATGTACACGGAAAAATTTAAAACATTGCGTTTCACACATATCAATGTAAATAAAACTATGGTATTTAAACCGAAATGGTATGTAAATAATTTTTATTTATATCTTGAAAGAGAAGTCTGTTTGTTATTTGCACTTCTTAATACTGAACCTTCCAAGAAATTTTTATTCAGGCAAAATGAATACCACAAATTTTCCAACATATATTCGTGTACTTATTCGCCTTAAAACCAGTCTGTCTAATAATCTACACGGACTGAGATTGCAAAATAGTACTATGCAAAGTTCAAGTTTTACGTATGTATATAGATACACATATATAATATATATCCCGACCGACCATTAACAATGTATATAAAGACTTACTTTCTTAGTCACTGTTTCTCTGTCTTTATCTAGATGTTAATTGATAGATAGTTGGTATATGATGACCATATAGTTGAACATTCATTAGTGATTTTCCACGAATTTCGTATTAATAATTAGACAATTACACTAGATCATCCCTCACCAGATTTATCAAGGCCCCGCTATTTCTGTTCGTCCCCAAAATCTAAAATAATTACATGAGTATGACATTAGAACATTAAAGAAACAATCATACTTGAAAAAATGAACTAACTGGTGTCTGAGATCTCCTGGTGATATTCTAAACAATGCAAACAGTGATGGGACAAGTTTTATTTTGCGAGTGGAAAGGTTATTGAAGAGGATTAGATTTGGGACCTTAGTTCGTCTAGTTATTATATATATTTACACATAGAATACATAGGATAAACTATTTTCATGCAACCCACTTTTCATTTTATTAGGATTCAAATATTGTCTTTTGCCTATTATCATGCCACTTCTTATTTGATCTTGATGAAATAAATTCATTACAGTGGCTATTATATTTCATATCATTATTTACCCATAACTGTACTTCTATATCTAAGCAGAAGTTATTATTATCATTATCATTATGTTCTTCTGAATTAAATAGTCAATTCCTACTTTATCTATGTATATACGCGGCGAAAGCCGGTTTCTTTAATTGGTTAAATTGATATCACCTATTTTCTTAATCATAAAAACATGATATAGGCAAGATAGCAAGTGACTGAATTATTTACATTAATTAAAATAACCTTGGAATTATTTGAGGATAACATGGGAGAATGTAAAATAAATAGATTATTAGTCGTATCGCATGTAGATTTGGAGTTTTGTCTTCTGAGTTAGAAGGTTTATTCATGTAGCTTTCATTGTTCCTTCGAGTAAAATCATCAGCACAATCTTCATATAGAAGTATGGTGTTCGAAAATGTATATATATGACAAACAGTCTCCTGTCAACGTTGATCTTGACTGGTTACTGTTGACCTATAACCTATTATTGTCCGCTCTTTTACTTTGATTGTCTCTCCCTCTCTGGTCCTATATTTGTGCATGATCTTTCTGATTTGTTAATGAATTGGAACTACCAAGAAGCAGATATCACTAAACAGCTGTTTCTTCCTTATACATGACTTTTTAGTAGTGCGTATCGTTGTTATTCACATCCTTAACTATCGTTCATAAAACAGAATATTGCCCATTTTCGTTAAGAAAATTGTTACAAATCAAGAATATATTAAATAAAGGTTTTGTTGCACTAAAAATATTTTAGAGTAATTTGACTGCACAACACAGGATACATGAAAACAAAGAATCCAAATGAGGTATACACACTATAATCCTAAGAACTTTTTAACTCAACCTACAACACATTCCGGTTAATAAGCGAAACTCAACCAGTTTATTGCAGCTATGAACGAGGATGATACTACATGAAATCCATAAGTATTTATGAACAATGGTGAGACATGTTTAGGAATCAGCCACTATGGATTCGTATTTCAGGACTCAGGTTTCAACTGTACATCGAAATACTTTTGATCAACCTTCAGTATATAAACAGATTACATCAAATAACTACTTAGAAACTAAAACATTCATTAAATTGAAGTTTTAATTAAGAAACCTATATCTGTTGGACGTTAGAGTGAACTAAATGAGCAATTAATTGTAACATCATGCCCATTAACAGTTTGGATTGCAATAGATTTGTTGAAGTTCTAGCTAGAAGTCACGTGATCTATGAAGTTTGCCATGTTGAAAGTTCACCATTCTATCAACAATTGACTAAATATAATTTCGTATGTGTTACATACATTCATCCTGCTATTCTAATCTTATCAGTCATTTGTGAATTTAGAATTATGTTAGGACTGTTTGTGTTCTTCTCCTCTATGAATCATATCTTCATCAGTATAATTTTATATAAAATGACTTTCTTGATTCGTTCACACTAGTGAAAACATTTCGATTGAATTAATACTTCACTTAGATTTTCATTGCTGTATAATTATTTTTCCAGACGGTTAAACGTGATTCCAATCAAGATTCGTCTTAATACTATTATTAATCTATCAACAATATATGGCAATTTATCATTTGATATCTGATCTAGTATTATTATAGAGAATCATATAGTTGGTCATAGAAGTTACTTATTTTGATTTGCTTTTTTGTTGAAAATTTTCGAGAATACCTCGTATAAGTCATTAAAAAATAGTAATACTTCAATAAATAAGTGTTCTTGATAAATTGCTGAAAGATTCTTCAATTATATTTTCATTATGCTAATCAGCTGATTATCGACTTCATTACCGTCCTTAGTATGATTTCCGGAAGCATCTGAAATCTCAAGGTTACTCATAATCTTGTAAATACAATTACTTTTTGTAGAGATTTTCAGGGACTTGTAAACAGTTAAAAAGTCACCATGAAACGTTCACATACCAGATGTATCGGTGTTACTCAAAATAATCAACCTAAGAATATGATCAAAGATGCGATTAATATGAGGTTAACTTTTAACATTATACTAGTTATCACAATATTTGAACGTTAGAAATTTAGTATAAAAAATCCCTTTAAACGAATTTCTTTATATATTCCCAGAATTACCAGTTAATAGGTCATTCAAATGAGATCCATTAATGACAAGATCCGGTAATCTGAAATCCATTTGTCAACTTACAACAAATTTTAAGTAATCTCGTGGTCTACTGCTCGGATGCTTGCTCCTAGATTTCCATCTGCTTCCTATAACCCAAGACTACTTCTGCACTTCAATTAGAATAATGCAGAAAAGGTACGAAATATAAGTAAAAGCTTAGCTTAAAATTTAGTTTATATAGAAAAAATTGAGTTTATTTATAAGTTATTGAATGACTTTGATCATCTAGAAAATCCTTGAAACATAATAAATATGGTAACCATATAGGTAACCACTTAATAAAAATACAACATATAATTTTTTTTATATTTTTCTAGGTTGATCTCAAAAGCTTCTACTCAATATTAATTGAATGAAACGTTTCTAGTCTTTTTTTTAACTTCTAAAGTAATTATCAATGGAAATTTGTGAACTCTCACCAATTTTTATAGTTTTTTAATAACCTCTTGACTTCCATATATCCAATCGAGTTTTTTTTTTACTTAATATCAGAAGGGTTTTGTGGATATTATGGTAATTTCGATGATTGAGATCATGAGTCAATTGAAGCTAGATCACCGTGGAAAACCTGAGAGCACTGGACAGCCGTTTCGTCCTATTGTGGCATTCCTCAGCAGAGCACACCCAAGATCTCGCTCGCGAGATTCGAACCCAGGACCTATCAGTCTCGCTCACGAGAGCTTAATCAATAGACCATTGAGCCGGCATCCAACGGTGTTAATGTCTAACTTCAACTAATCCACGAAATTGAGCGACATATCCACCGATGTCTTCAGTGGGTTACTATCTGACAACAGACCCGGTTGAACTCCACTGGTCACTGTTTCTGACTAGAGCTCCAGGAGTGTCTCTTGAAGCCAGTCACTAGTGAGCATATGTTGACTAATATCAGAAGGGGTATTGCGGATATTATAGTAATTTTAATGGTTGAGATCATGAGTCAATTGAAGTTTGAATTTTGTGTACTTTGTCAAAAAAGAAACATTAATGCATGCAGATTTAGCGTATAATCAAGTTAATAGTGTAATTTGATGTAGATCATTCATCAAATTGAGTTATTTTTCTTTAATAAGACGGAATGGACAACAAGAAATAGAAAAGAAATAATATCTAGTCAAAATGCTGAAAATCAATATTGAGTTCTTGTGAAAAGTCGTGATCAGTGGAGCTAATCCGTGTCAGACAAAGACAGGTATCTACTTTAGTACAATGAAAGATGGTCGAGTAATTTCGTGAATTGTTTGAGGTCAGACATAAATATCCGTTGAATGCCAGCTCAGTGGATTAGAGGTTAAGCGTTCGCGCGCGAGACTGAAGGCCCTGTTTTCGAATCTCGCGAGCGAGATCGTGGATGCGCTCTGCTGAGGAGTCCCACAATAAGACGAAACGGCCGTCCAGTGCTTCTAGGTTTTCCATGGTGATCTAGCTTCAATTGGCTCATGATCTCAACTATTGAAATAATTGAATTTTATTGAAATCATCAGCCAATCTAAGTCAGAAATAATTTTAACCCGTGAATTTTCTCAAGTATTATGATCAACAGCGGGATGATGAACTTTTCTTTTCTTGAAACAACAAAGAATCCCATACTAAGCATTGTAACAGGCATTCATATTTATCATGAATATACCTGTTAAATGTTCAGTATTATTTCATTGGACTATTGAATATAAATCTAGTTTAATAAACGTTTTCCTATGTAAACACAATTTACTTTTCAATAGTTGAAAATAAAAAAAATGATTTATGAGTATCAGTGGTGATACCATAATTTATGGACAACCTTTGAGTGACACTAAAGTGACCTTGAGAGTTTTCACCTAATAACTAGAACTAAATGAGGGTTATAAACTAGTGTGAGGAATTCAAATTATGATTTACAGTTGATGTTTAAGGTTAGGAATTAGATTTAGGGTTTTCATCACGAACTGACATCAGCTTTAATGCCAAAATGCTATTTAGACAAATGAATGGGTGAATTTCTCGCCAAAATTCAAAACTTGTTATTTTATACCTGATTGGTTCATCCATAAATTATAATCTCGCCTTTCTTACAGCATTTATCAGTTCGAATAGATTTATTATCTTATAGTGATTATTCAGTATTGCTGTATACATTTTGTTCAATGCATGCATGCATGCATGCATACATATATAGATACATACATAGATACATACATAGATACATGCATAGCAAGGTGACTACTCAACTCTTTCATTGATTGTTCGAAAACATACATTGATATTTTGATGAGTCACTCATTATATTATTGATTATAGATAATCTGTTTATACAATATAGGTAAATATGTTGATTTCTCAAATATGTTAGAAAATAAGGCTTATGGAGATTGTTCTTTAATATTACCAACTGGTTGACTTTATTTTGATTTGTCTGATGAAAGATGATGGCGAAGTTCTATGGTTTGTAGATGGATTCTGGTATTGCTGAGTTTTTGTTGTTGTTGTTATTGTTGTTGGCTGAATGGTTTCTTCCTGAAGCATTTTTTGTCTTTCCGGATGAAATGATCAGCATATAATTTAAAGGAAAGTGACTTATTAGAATTTCTTCACAAATCACTAATAGCTTGCTTCTTTAGATATAGGAATGAGAGCCTCATGATTTAACCTTTTAACTCAGTAAATGCAATGCCATTGGAATATTTCAGTTTGACTGGAAAAACCATAATGAAATATCTAAAATTGGACAGTCGTTTCATCAAAAATTTAACCCAAAATGCCATAATATATCACAGTGCAAGCACTTTATCTTAAAACCACCAAGTCAAGATTTATTGTTTTAGTTTTCTTGGCTTAATTCATTTCTCTTACATTTTAACGTTATCAGTAATATCAGTCTTACTCGTGATATGGTTAAACTCCTGACCAGTTAAATTTACCTAAATGAGATATTTCTTCAACTACTCAAAGTAACTGAAGTTGGAACTGTGTACCACTGGATCTCAACTAAGTGGTTCATTCAGATATCTAAAGTTCCCTTGTATATGTGTAGGTTCACAATGTAGATCAACATTGTTATAGACGTCTAGATCACTAGGTAAATTTTCATTTAGTATTTCCAACTTGATAATGACTGACTCAATTTTATTTCTGTCCACGATGAACGATAACTTCAAATAAAATATTATTAGTAGATTCTCTGTCTTAGTGTACATTTCACTTAAAGTCACAAAAAACTGGAATATTTCATAGTGTATACAACCCTACTACACTAAAAAAATGATCAATGCTCACTAATGACTAAGATCAAGATACATTTATTGAAGTTTCAATAAAAATCAGTAATCAGTTAAGTTCAAACATATCGGCTGGGAGACAACATTATTAATAGTAGTTTATAATAATTGACTGAAGTTAGATATGTAAACCACATAACTGTAATTTAACAACCTCAAGATTAAGCGCTCTTCAAATAATTTCTGAGCTTTAGATAAACACTGCAAAGTACCCTCAAACTAAAATTGGATAGTTAATTAGTATTTCCTATTTTACAATGATTATTTAACTATAATCAGTTCGAGATATAAAAGTGTTGAATTTTTTCAACACACTGCTGAGGAGTCTCAAAATAGGACGAAACGACAGTCCAATACTTCCAGATTTTCGATGATGATCTAGCTTCAATTGATGCATGATCTCAACTATTGTTTAAAAAATTAATTTCTATGCGATCAAATTCAATCAAAGAAATTTTTTGATCTTGATTGAGATCATAAATCGATTTATGTTAGACCACCGTTGGAAACCTGAAAGCACTAGACAGTCATTTCGTTCTATTGTGGGACTCCTCAGCAGTGCGCATCCAAGACTTCGCCTCGAGAAATTCGAATCCAGGACATATCAGTCTCGCGCGCGTACGCTTAACATTTAGACCACTGTGCTAGCATCCAACCGATATTTATGTCCGACCTCAACCAATCCATGAAATTGCGCGACCATCTTTCATTGTACTGAGGTAGATAACTGCCTCTACTCGACACGGATTAGCTCGATTAGTCACGGTTTCTCACTAGAACTCCGAGAATTCCGTCACGAAGCTAGTCAATAGTAAGCACATGTTAATTATCAGTATAAATTAAACTTGTTATGAGTGTTTTATAGCTGATAATTCCAAATAAAAATATATGTATAGCAAATCTATTAGTAATTGATTTGGAGATTTATTGATTTTATTTATGATTTTTAACATTTATCATCATTATTTGTACACAACGTAAAAAGAAAAATCAAAAAAAAGGAAAGTGACAATAGGACACTCCATTGAAATATTATGATGTATTCATTTGATCGGATTAAATGAAATCCTATTGATATATTGAATTATGAATGTTTATCATTGTTATAAATTTTTTTAAATATTGTTGATGAGAATGGGGTTTGCAAAGATTGTAATAATTTCAATTGTTGAATTTATGAGTTGATATAAATTAGATCATTAGCGAAAACCTGAAAGTATTAAACGATCATTTAGTTTTAGTATAAAACTTTCCAATAATGCGTATACACAATCCCATATGCAAGATTCAAATTCAGTACCTTCGGTTTCGTATGCGAATACTTAATCTTTAAACCATTAAATCGGTATTCATCAATCTTGTTGAGGTGATCCAGAAAACATCTCGCAAAAGACAAGAAAGGCTCAAGAAACACTAAGAAGTATTTTATCCAATCAGTGTTCAATTGACGTTGAATCAGAAACATCAAGAAAGTGAAAAGTCACATGTAGAGTTTCTGATTGGCTGATTACCAGACTGCTACTATGCTTAGTAGCATTCCAGAATTTTCGGGAAATCCAAGGTAGTCTGAAATACTATAAACACCCTATATTTTCTGTACTAAAACGAACCTTTGCAGTAAAATGCTTCTCGCATATTTTGCGCCTTTTCTCTCATGTTCAGGTCACTGTGTAGTTTAGCTTAGAGGTTACGAGAATAGCATAGGAACCGGATATATCGTTTAATGAGCAGTTAGTTACGTAATTAGTGCTTTCAGGTTTTCAATGATAGTCTAACTTACATCAACTCATGTATTCAATTATTAAAATTAATTTTAATGTTGTTGCTGATTATTTACATTATTCATTCAATTTATTTTACATAAATCTCATTTCTTAGAAGGGGTTTTGCGGAGATTTTAAAAATTTTACTAGTTCAAAGCATGAGTCAATTGAAGCTAGATCACCATAGAAAACCTGAGAGCACTGGACAGTTATTTTGTCCTAATATGGGACTCCTCAGCATCGCGCACCCATGATCCCGCCGCCTCGTGGGATTCGAACCCAGGACCTATCAGTCTCGTGCGCGAGTGCTGATAGTCTACCGTACATCAATCCATGCATTAAGTTATTGTTGTCGATTATTTACATTATTCACTCAATTTATTTTACATAAATCTCATTTCTATAAATTTTTTTTATTTATTTATTAATTTAATTTAATATGGAAATTTCAACAATAAAGAAAATCAACCGGTTAACCTTGAAATTCTATTGGTCAAATATAATTGTTAAGTTTGTTGTTGTTGTTGTTGTTGTATGTTATATATATATGTGTATGTGTGTGAATAATAATAGAAATTTATTGACCAATTAAATTTTAGTAAATGAATTAAATCAATCGTCATTTTATTGAGTAATTTAATCAGATTAATAAACAGGAATTGATATTTTATAGGTTGTCTTAATATCAAGTTAGATGACATTCAAAATCTCTTATATATACAAACATTCATTTATGTGCGTGTATCCATCTATGTATATATATATATATATATATATATATATATATATATATATATAGGGGTGTAGGTGTGTAGTTCTATGTTTAAATTTTCTAATTTTATTTCAAGAGGGAAAAATATGTATGAGCACTCACTCACTCATTCACTCACAGACATGTAAGATGTAATAATAATAACATTAATAATATTAATACGAATACTATTAATAATAATAACACATTTATGCAATCACATACATACAAATAATAATTGTATAATGTAATATATATATATGACTGAGGATAATTCTGATTGGTTAATTAATAAACTAATTACAAATGACTATTTATCTAAAATGTTTTCTAGAAAAATTTATAACAATTCAATTTTCCACAACTAGAAGAGAATTCATCTAAATAAATAGTTTTCTTTTTACACTTTTTTTTGTTATTATTGTTGTTGTAATAATAGTAGTATTCGTTGTTACTTTTCCTGTATTAAATTGTTTGGAAAAAAAATACAAAAAAATAAATAAATAATAAATGATCAATATACATTATTATCATTTTCTTATTGTTTAAAAGAATTTATTCAAAATTATTTATCTATACTTTTATTTTTCAAAAACAAAAAAAAGAAAAGAAAAATTATGTATCGATTAATAAGAAAAAAAGAAAATCATGTATGAATATAATTATTATTTAATGAACAATATATATTTATCACGACTATGTAATTTTATAATTGATTAATGGCCATTGGGTTTTGGCAAACTATTTATTTAATTATTAAAACTATTTGTTATATGCATTTATTTATAACAAAATATTTATTTATATCAAAAACAATTATTGGTAAACAATTTACTGATCAATTAAATGAATTAGATAATCAACAAAATAATCCATATCCATCATTATCTCAATTAGAATCATATCGATTTAATAATAAATTAAATTCTGATGTAGATCAATCATATAATTTCTATACATCTAATCAATATCAATCATATATGCCAACTAGTAGAATTATTAATATATCTTATCCTTCTTCTAATATACATGAAACTAAATGGAATACATATTTAAATCGTGTAAATAATCAATATATCAATCGTAGTTCTATTAATCATATTAGTAATAGTAATATTAATAGTATTAATCAATCACATTATACCTCTATACCCAATATTTTTCCAAATTTAGTATCTACATTATCATCTCCTTTCTCTTCTACATCATCATTGTCAGAATCTAAAACATCATTAGGTATAGTATATACTCCTGAAATATCACATCCTTTTTTAGCCGGTGAATCACAAACAGAACAAATTTTAAAATATATATTAACTAATTATAAATCTCATGAAAGACCAAATGAAAATTCACAAGATCCAAC
The DNA here is from genome assembly GCA_946903255.1 of Schistosoma spindalis. Classification (NCBI taxonomy): domain Eukaryota; kingdom Metazoa; phylum Platyhelminthes; class Trematoda; order Strigeidida; family Schistosomatidae; genus Schistosoma; species Schistosoma spindalis. The sequence continues at coordinate 11,865,429 of OX336421.1, read as the reverse complement.
TATTGTTAGTGTATTCATTCATATTATAGATATATCATCAAGTAATGTAGTACAAATGGAGTATACAATTAATTGTTATTTACGTCAACAATGGTATGATCCACGTTTATCATGGGATACTAATACTCAATTAAGTAATAATATTAAAGAATTATTATTAAATCAACAAAAAAATCAATTATGGATCCCCGATTTATTTTTTCGTAATGGTAAATCAGGTTTTTTACATGATATGTCACAACCAAATTATTTATTACGTGTTAAATCTAATGGACAAGTATTATATAGTCAAAAAATTACAATGACATTATCATGTCAAATGTATCTAAGAAAATTTCCAATGGATAAACAAGAGTGTACAGTTAATATTGGTTCCTATGGATATACAATTGATCAATTAAAATTTATATGGCATCATGATAAACCGGTTACCATATCGAATAATTTACAATTATTAGAATTTGAAAGTCCACATGGTGCATATACTTTGGTAAGTAAGGAAAAGATTTCTTGCTTCTTTTTTCCCATAGCAATATATAAATAACATTCATATTACTACAGATATTGTTATTACTTGGTTATTTTTGATCGTAACAAAACTTATCATGTATCTCCTTATGTAGTGGTTTGTTTTTGGCTATATATATATATATATATATATATATATATATATATATATATATATATATATATATATGTTTATTTTGATTGAGATTATGAATCGATCAATGTCAGACCACCGTTTAAAACCTGGACTCATTTTACGGCCATTTCATCCTAGTATAGAATTCTCTAGCAGTGTATATCCACGATCCCCCACGTAGAATATATACCTAAGAACTTCAGTCTCGCACACGAACGCGTAACCTCTAGACCATTGAGCTGGCATCCGACTAAATTAATGTTTAACTTCAACCACCCCACGATAATACCCGTTCATCTTAGATTGTGCTTATTATCAACTAAAACATTTGTATCTTAATCCTTTTTTCCCAAGTACCTTATCAGAGGTTACTACAAAAATGAATTTTCTTTCGTAAAAACAATATCTATTGTTTTCGTAAAATACCTCTGTAAGAGTTTCAAACTAAAAACGTACATTTATTCAAATCTGTTAATCCATATTACTATAATCTTAAAGTGAATAATAAACCTGAACTAATTCAATTTATATAGGTTTTCATTACTTTTTCCATTTGAGATAAATTTTTTTGATTGAGATCATAAACTGATTAATGTTAGACCATCATTAAAAATCTGGAAGCGCTGGAATCCCATGAAAGGGATCGTGGATATGCATTGTTGAGGAGTCCCACAAGATGACGAAACGGCCGTCCAATGCTTTCAGGTTTTCAATAGTGGTTTAACATCAATTAGTTCATGATCGCAAACAAAAGCTTAATTATCTCCACAACCCCATACTGACAATTTTTTTTCAACTCAATATACAAGTTAACAATCTGCAACTAATCAAATAATCAAGGTATATCATAAACCATTATTGATTCATGTATACACAACAAAAACATTATTTCTCAAAAAATAAAGATTCTAAAATAAATCACATATGATTTATCATAGTATTTTCAATCACAGATTTAATGGCTCACGAAAATCTCAAATGGTTACATTTATGGACATTTTAAAACAGAACTTTAAATTACTGCCATTATTGTCATTATTATTATTATTATTATTATTATTAATATCATGCGTACTACTTCTTACAGTATAAGTTAAGATTAGAAAAAATCAATATTAATTCATATTTCCTTGGTAATTAAGATACCTAAAATGATTGTAACAATTTTAAGTAAATAAATAGACAGATGACAATGTCAAGTATAAATGATAAGTTTTGCCCAGTTAAATAATAAAAATTGATTTAAATCGTTATTTTATTTTAAAAAAAAGTAAATTTTATTTCCTTCCGAGATTTTTTTTTTAAGGCAGGGAATTAAGTAGTATTTGTTGTGTCTGAAACCTAAATGGAACGAAAGAAAAAAAAAGAGAAGTGAATGAAAATTTTTGTTAATTGTACCCTTAAGGAGAATTTGCAGACAATAGCCTATATATATTTATACTATGTATAACAGCTTTGTGACGTAATAAAAAGAAAATGAGATACCAACTCTTAGCAATAAATATTTTTTGTTATTTTTATGTAATTTTTCTTCTCTCTAGATACAATTTAGGTGTTGTATTGAAAATGTTTCTTTTGTGGAACTTATTCATTCATTTTTATTCTTGTATAGGAAATAATTGTGTTGTGTGAATGATAAAGCATTGAAAATTTAAAGCTATTTACAGTTCGATTTTTTCGGTGTGTGTGTGTTTGAAATTTTGGTTAAAACTTATAAATCAGATAGAGTTGCTTTGGAAGTGTTTGAGTTGAATTATTTGATCATAAAATGTTCACTGTAATTCTGATATAAAATTAAGATCACAGTGTTTACTTTCAATTGATGATGATGACAACGACCTTGTTTTAGTCACTGATTCAATATCATGATATTTTGAAATGTATGAAACAAAAGTAGGAGATTCTCTAAGGTTTTATGGAACCTCTTATCAACATACACTATAGTAATTTAAATGTAGATTTCATCGACAAAATTATGCACCATTAATGATTTCTCACTTTAGTTGATTGATTAAAATAGTCATTTTTCAATCGATTAGTCATAAATTAGAATATTTTTCAATCTACTTCGCAATCTGGGATCATATACCTGACTAATCATTCTATACAATAAAAAGTTCGATACGAATTTACACTTGTCAAATAAGTTATATAAACTAAAGAGATTTGTTGTCTTCAAATTTATTTCAACCATACTCAGCGTTTCTAACCCTTAAAAAGATTCTTTTACTTGTGTTTTAAACATTTCAGCATCTTACTGAAGTCCATAGATCTGTTTTTTTTCTTTTAGACTGAAAATTATCAGGAATTGTATCAAGTTTTAAAATCTTTGGTAAATTTGTAAATTGACCTGCTTACAATTGGTCGCTTGGTCCATGGGATGACTCAAATTAATGAATGATGTAAAGTGTTTGAAGATAGGTGACAACAAAATCCGTTTAATATAGGCCTCGTGCTATTTGGCACTCGTCAGCAAGAAGCATCTGGAATATTGAAGGAATTTTATGCTTTATAGTAGATTTGAACTTGTGTTACCCAGTTTCACAAAACGATATGAAATCCTTACATTTAACCTTTTTTAGCTTTATTTCTACAAACTATTACTCTGGGACACTACTTGCCCACTCGGTATGCGTATCCGAATAGCATTGCTGGTTCTTTGATAAATAATATAGTTTAGTACTAAATACATTAATTGTTACTTAATAATTAAGTTAAATCTAAAAATGAATACAACAACTTTACAGTGACCGGTAACTGAATAGCAACCGATTTCATAGGTGTATAGTTCATAGAACTAATCTTATTTAATTGTTTATGAAGATAACTTCATGACACGTTAATGATTAGTGAACAACCAGTGTAAATATATCAATCCCCAAAAATGGTCAATCACATCTTCAATAGCTCAATATATAATATATCTCACAAGCATAAAATATATTTCACTAGGAGCATCAATTCCTTTAATTTAAAGATACATCTGATTGTTGATTACTAATAAGAACAAAGCTTAAGTTCAGTTTATTCAGCTTAATACCTTCAATCTTCTCAAATCATGATAACAATTTCACATTTATATGATTAGATAATGTAGATTTTAACCAACTTGAAAATAATTTTCAATATAAACTGACATATTCATTAACAAACTATTAGTTGAAACTTAAAGTAGTACTAATTGTACATTATTGAAATTTATTCTATCCATTAATATTCCACTTGTAAAGAGAATTGTATTTTTAAATAACTATAATAATAACCATAAAAATAATAATAATGATAATGATAATAATAATAATAATAATAATAATAATAATAATAGACAACTATACCATTGTAACTCACTTGGTGATAATAATTTTAATCTATCTGGGATTATTTCCCTACATTTACTTTTATTGTTGTTGTTGTTGTTGAATATTTCAAAACTAAATTTGTGTATTGTTATTTGTTTTATTAAATATTCATAAAGATTAGTAATTTATTATCTCATAAAAATAATTAACTAATGTCATTTATTATTAACTGATATAATAACTCTATATAATAAGTAGAAAAGAATGTTAGTCAATCTCTCTTGTTTTCTTTTTATTCATTTTATTTAACTGGTTAAATAATTTGAACAAAATCTTTCCAAAAGTTTCTATTTAAGTTAAGATTATAATATTATTGATACAAGTGTTTGTTATATAATAGGTAGTTGATAGTAGTCAATAGGAAATTCTTATTGTCCTAGGTTTCGTGTATGTAGATAGTGGTCAACAAAGTATACCTGAAATTTTGAAGAACATTATATTCTCTAGTGAATAAGAACCTGTGTTACACAGATTCATAGTCTGAGATGTTATCATTGAACTATTTAGTCATGTTGATCAGGACTAAGGAACTTTATAAAAATGATATTGTTCACTATTCAGTGATCGAATAATTGAAATCTACTCTAGTTTAAAAGTCTCTTTGATATAATTGAAATTATACTGGTTATTTGATTAATTTATAACCGATTGATAAATATACATACATTTTACTGGCGAATTAGTTAATTTCCAAAATTCAGTATGGTTTTTTTCCGTTCAGTTAGCTTCATAAAATAGTTGTTTAATCTCTAGTCTGTAATACCCTATGCAATAGTAACTGTAAAAAATTATATTTGATTGTTGGTGATGTTTAAAACTCCAATATCTGTTACCATATTAGATACCCAAAATTCCGATCACAATACTGTCTAGGTATTTACAAGTTGGATGTATATATATGACACAGTGATTAACAATGAAATTCAAGGTGTATATTCTGTTGTTTTTTGTTTTAGTTTGAGATTCGTCAATAGAATTCATTTATATTCTGGTTAATGTAGCATGTTTTACTAATTATGCTCTAATTTATAAATTAATCAATACTGGTTTGTAATTTCAGTCAGAAGATGAACACTTGCATCATGTTGTAGTCAAATAATAAGTCTCAAGTAGATATATAAGTAATGTCTTTTCAAGAAATTCCTCATTATTCAACTAAATTAATTTTAATTCATAAGACAATATAATGTTTACAGGGACACTTTCGTTACTTGTGATATGATGGAAAGAAAAGTCGATTTTCGATTGATTTACTCATTATGAGTTTTGTTCATTATTACATCCGTTTTGATTCAATGTAATAATTACTCCATGCAGTATTCAGTTTTGTTTTCTCGTACGATATTTTATTCTGTATAATATACGATATTCATGTATTCCATTGACATGAAATATGCTCAGTATGTCACTTGTTATATATGTGATTTCATCCTAATTATTAATCAAAATGGGTGTAAAATCAATGTATAAATGAGTGCATTTTCTATTAGAGTCGTCGTGGTTGTTGTGTTTTGGGGTTAATAGACATTCATTGATACCAGTCTTTGTGTTCTTACTTTCGCGTCGTGGGAATTCCAAAGGTCTCTCGTTCCGAGTATAAGTGATCAACGTTTTCCGGCACAATAATCAGCGACGACCAGATACAAAATGTAGTATTAAAAGAGCTAAGACAATAAGCACTTATATGACAAGTTATGACAACTTGTTAAAAAATAAATAAATAAAACGCCTATTACTTAAAAAAATTTTCTACTTCAACATGTTTGCTAACATAACAAAATCTAATTAAAATCTGTCGTTACAAAGAAAACAATGTTATTTGAATCACTTATCTATCTATATATATTCTCTATTCAAAACTGACATAATTCGAAGCATGAAAATATTCTCCCCCTCCTCCTCCTCTTTCTCTCTCTCTCTCTTTATATATATATATATATATATATATATATATATATATATATATATATATATATATATATATATATAGAATGAATGGTTGTTTATTCAATATCACAATTCTTTTCCCCTTCAAATCAAAATCAACATTTTATTGTGTATTTCAATTAGAAAAAACAAAACAAACAATTTGATTGAAATTTCATTTAATTTCCGTTTCATAATTGTATACAGATATTCAAAGGCAAATTTTATTACATGTATTTTCCTGGAAAAGAAAAACTTATCATTTTTATGAAACATTGTGTTTGATTTTTGTTTTTAAATAATTTATTCAAAAAAAAATCGGTCAGTTTTCTTAAAGTACGATTATGTAAGAGATTCTGCTAAATTCTACTCACCTTGGATAGTGTCAAAGAATAAAATCGAATATACTTACATATTTGACACCAGTCTGTTATATCTGGTCGTCGCTGATTATTGTGCCGGAAAACGTTGATCACTTATACTCGGAACGAGAGACCTTTGGAATTCCCACGACACGAAAGTAAGAACACAAAGACTGGTATCAGTGAATGTCTATTAACCCCAAAACACAACAACCACGACGACTCTAATAGAAAATGCACTCATTTATACATTGATTTTACACCCATTTTGATTAATAATTAGGATGAAATCACATATATAACAAGTGACATACTGAGCATATTTCATGTCAATGGAATACATGAATATCGTATATTATACAGAATAAAATATCGTACGAGAAAACAAAACTGAATACTGCATGGAGTAATTATTACATTGAATCAAAACGGATGTAATAATGAACAAAACTCATAATGAGTAAATCAATCGAAAATCGATTTTTCTTTCCATCCTATCACAGTCAATAAGGTGTATTTATATCCAACTGGTGATGACCACACTAAAATTCAAATATCTACTATACTTAACTGATTACTGCTATTGAAACGGTTAATGGTTATGGTTGAGAAATAATTACTTTCTGATGGTTGTTTAAAGAAACGAGCCTGAAGTGACTTGATGAAATAAAGGGGATAAAACTTTGCAATGAAGATTTATTCATGAACAACCCACTAGTTTCATTAATGATGCTTAGTCGACAAAAATATATGAAGTTGTACATAATTTTAGATGTTCGTTTGATTACTAGATAAATATCAGTGTATTGGACTAGTAATCAATCAATAATTTGGCATGTGTATAAAACTAATTAAATTGAAAGGTCAGAAAAATGCTGTAACTAAGAAATACAACTACATCTGTGAGTTATACATTTTACTATTTCATAATATTACCCTTTTTAACTGAATGATCTTATGTAGGACATTGAAACTTAATCCGAATTTCGTGTCAAAGATACAATTCGAGAGTAACTTTAAAACTGTATTTGTTTTATTTTCTTAGGTTTTCTCGAGGTAATTTTCCAGCTGACTCTTCAATCAGTTTGAACCCATGCAATAAGCTACTCACCATATTAATAAGTAGTACATAAATTCAAAACAAAAAATGTTTTGCAATATGTTTCTTAAACTACAGTTACCGATTTGCCTTTCATTCTAAAATGTTATTAATGGATTTTGACAGAAATGAAAACGTTTATTTGCTTATAGGAGTCTTCATTTTTCATCATATTAACCATTAAATTGAAGCCATATTAAAACAAAATTCTGTTCAGTTCAAGGTCATATTTATATTTATTGAAATAATCTACTTCGAAACTAACAATAAATAGAAAAATAAACATGAAAAAGCTCATGTTTTATTAAACTAAAGTTATTTATGTGTTTAAGTGAATATAAACTCATTTTATTCTTTATTCTACATTCGGATAAGGAATAAGTGAATAGCAACCGCTAGGATCCACTTGTGAATTATTATTATATATATTCTTGTTGTATGATTATTAAGTAACTATATTATATGTATATCCATATTCCTTTTATAATGAGCTGTTATTTGACCTAGTGACTATTATTACAAGACTTACTATTCTTAAGATATTCCCATTTATTAGTAGCAGTCTCTCACAAACACAGAAACTTTTTGGTGTAATCTTGTATAGTTGTTATTTTCGGTTTTATGGTATGATGCAATCTGGTTTGTTTGTATATGAACCCAGTATGTATGAAATATATGATTTGTATAGCATGGGCTAATATTGACGTTCTGGACTGAATTGACTGGGTTAGACAAGAAGCTAATATCTGGATAGACCAATAAGAACTCAAAGTTAAATCTAGGCTGCTCGTACTGGTTTATGCGTCATTGTACTGGTCAATAAGCCAGTGTTCTAATTGGCAATCTTTCCACGTAATAATAAACAGGCCATAAGAACATAACACTCTAGCATTTGATATCATCAATAAAAAGAGTTTGAATCGCCTCAATTGTTAATGTTTTTGACTGAATTCATTTGATTTTTAAAGCGAAAGTCATAGAATTATAGTTCTGGTTTGAACATCAACATTGCGTTGTGGTAGGTACATCCGGTTGACAAGTCCGAAATGAGAAGAAACGCTAATCCTGAATTCCACTGTTAGTCATAATCCATCTGTTTTATATCGCTTAGAATTTTAGCTATAGAGTAGAGATAAGATTAAGTTAGTACCAACTTATGTTTCACTTCTCTCACTTAAGATGTAGTGTATTAATGACAGCTGCTGTTCCAACTGATTAGCTAGTATAGAATCTGTCACTCGTGTCGTGCACATAGATCAGTACGGCTAAACAAACGTATAACTTAAATTGCATACTATTCTATTTTGACCTATCTAATCCAAATGGTCCGTAATGTAAAAATATGAATAATTTATTGTGTTAATCTATCAAAAAAGTGATTAGTCTCCTGATTATTCAAGTGAAGGGACTATATCAGACGGCTCTTAGCTTACATATTCGACCGTGGAGTTGAAAACCTGATCGTTTAACCAAAAAGCCAACTCTCTGTAACGGTGTCTATATGATTGACTACGTTATGAATCGACTAAATCAATCGATGCTAACTCCATAATTTAACTATAGAAACATGATTACCTAGGAGACCTAAACGTCGTAAATTCTATCCTTCGTGATGGAATTTATGCGTTTTTGACGTTATATGGTCACGAGTTTAAATAAAACAGCCACTCAGTGTTCTCTGGTTCTTAGCTAAAAAATATGGTCTTCAATTCTTGTAGCCAAAAAGTTATGTTACGATCAATATGAATCAATCACAGTTTCTTGGCTAGTCAATTGCTGTTATTCAGCTTATTTTTTGGCCAATAAAATAGAAAATGTGCTTTCGATCAAATCGAAAGTTTGGAAAACTTTTACAAACATATAATTGTGATAATCTGTCTATCTAAAAACATTTAAGTTTAGTAAATCGTCAGTGAGTTTGTAGAAACTTATATTCTCTGATTGTTTACACGTTAGACTAGTATAACGGCCGACATTTTTTAACAAATAACCTGATATTGATTAATATATTGATATGGGTTAATAGTGAACTTCGCAGCACTTTTTTCGAGCTATTCAGAAATTCTCATTTGAATGTACCATCATTTTAGTATAATATTCATTTTTGGTTCTCAAGACCAGCCAATACTCATCATTTAAAACACTATAGCGTTACCTATTTGATTAAGAAATCACTAAAGCCACCGTTGTTAACCTCTATCTAAAATGTAATTAAGAGACAGTATTCATAGTTGAATTTGAAGAACAGGTTGTAATTGCTTACTGTAATCCCTGTACATTCATTATCTAACCGTCTTTAAATAACAAATGCACTGATACAATCTTTTCTTTCATTAAATTTTTGTATATATATATATATATATATATATATATATATATATATATATATATATATATATATATAGCCATCACTATCGTACATTAATATACAAATTATATCTAGTTGTCTGTTATAACACGTTTTACCCATGGGAAATTACTACTACAATCTCCTAATTAACCGATTAACATGTTTCAGGTAATAATGATGTTAAAACTGGATATGACATGATATCATCTTATCATTTAGTATGATATTTATTCTATGTATCATTTGTTTTATGTTCATTTCAATGTACAATCTAATCAGCAAAATATTTGCTTGTATAATTTCAATGTAATCTTCATTTACAGTTCTACCGTTCCAGTTATGTATGATATTCATTGACTAAATATCAAATATTACTAAATTACTTCATTCTTCTATTTTGTTGTAAAAATTTAATCCATTTTAAATAAACATTACTTGTTCTTTAAAAAGTTTGTACCTTCTCAATAGTGATATTATTAAGAGCCGAAAAGCTTTCAGAAGCAGGGGAAATTTTGAAATAACGTAAACTAGTCAACATTCTTTATAAAGTTTAAGAAGAGTTTTCAAAAACAGCGGATTGTAATTTCATTATCATACCCGAACAATCATTGAACTACTTACCAGTTAAGCATCTTTTGTGAAAGCTTCTAGAATCTCAAGATTATACATGATCTTATAGGTAACTCTGCTTATTATGCATAAACAAACCTTTAAAAAAATACTTCTTCCGTATTTCAGCTCAAAAATCTAAAATAAAAGACTTCTGTGGACTAAGAAGCTCTCATGAAGTCGGTGTTAGATTATTTAAGTGTGAAACGTATTTAGGGTTAAGTTGTCCCATCTCGGGCGGCATATTCGCATCATGAATGAATACCAAATAAGACAGGGTACATGTTTTAGATTTACCTGCTAATCACAAACGAAAAACCATGTCCTCTTTGTCCACAAAGAATATAGTACTTATATAAGTTTTTCTTTTTAAATATCTGTTATTCTGTTTACATGACACAACCACTTAGATTAATTAGCAAACAATACATCGAAACAAAACCACTAAGGAATCGCTCAGCTGATTAGTTAATCACTCTGTTAATCACACATTCGTTCATAAATATATAGCAATCAAGACTTATTTCGCTTACTAGACTTTGTCATCAGTATAATAAGAAAGATAAAGGTATAATAAATAATCTTGCTCACACAGTGTCAGTAGAAAGTGGAAGTCAATTTGAGTGACTACACATGTATGTTATCTGTATATCTGTGTTTGATTACTTCTCTAACAATAAAACTTTCACAAACCACAGTCTTTTCTTCTTTCAATGTCTAACATGTTAAACATATCATGTATTGTTTTACGAAATGTTAATTTGTTCTCAGATTATTCCATAGATTAATATGTACTTAGAGTTACTGACATACACTTATACCCATCTATAGATACTTATACATAAAAATGTGATAACATTATTCTATCTTAAACCTAACATAGTTTGAAAAGCATTGACGTTAAGATCTATAAATAATTCTGAAGCACATTTCTTCTCCGAAAGTTTTTCCTCTTGAAAAAAATACATAAATCGTATATTAAGCATCAATGGAAAAAATCAATTGGATTCTATTTCTAGGCATTATCAGCTATGTATGGGAAGAATCTCAAGATTATACATAGGCTGACAGTAAAGTAGTATAATAAAAAAGAATGAATAGAGAGAGGAAACTTATTTTCAACTAGCTTTTTCATATATATATATATATATATATATATATATATATATATATATATATATATATATATATATATATATATATATATATATATATATATATATATATATATATATATATAGAACGTTGAGTATAACTATCAGATTTCGACTCTCAGATCACCGACTGTTATAACAAATAGCATATTGTTTCTAGATGTTCAACTAACAAGAAAAGTAGATGGAACATTTAAATAAAGAGATACATAGATAATCTACAGTTGAACATTGTACTCATTTCAATAGTGCTGTACCACATAGATATAAAAGAGACTTAATAAAGATTTTTATGCATCATGTTAGGATGATTTGTTCTAGTGTCACCTTAATATACTTTGTTTAATCTTGAATAATGTTTATTCACAATACGTTACTCCGTATGATTAAGTTGATTATTTTACAAAAATAATGTACTTTAACATACTGATTATATATATATATATATAACTGATTCATGTTCACTGTTCATTCTCTATGGTAATTATCATCTTCATAGCTTAACTTATTCTATAGAAACAATTAAACAATAAGAAATATCATTTAAATCTGTTTTAAACAAACAAATGGTTCTTGTTGACTGTTCAAGTAAACATATTTCATAATAATAACAATCTCAAGTATTGTTCTTAATTGTTCCCCATTGAAATAGCATTAGTTATACTATGAAAAAGAATTAAAGAGGCGTTAACTTATGGAATCTATGTAATAAATTTATAATCGTACATATAACTTCTGTTTGTTTATTCAACTGTAATAATAATAATTATTATTATCAAATATATGAAAAAGAAAGTAATATTAATCTTTTTTTTCAATATTGAATTAAATAGTCTCGATAAGTTATATACTGAACAACCTCTTTTTTAAAATAAAAAAACTTTCATTTTCCACTTTGTTTTGTATCTATGTGTTCCTACACGACTGATTAACAATGGGATACATCTACAAATATGCACATACAAACACACACACACACTTACACAGACCTCATATACACATTATTATTACTATTATTATCATTATTATTACGTGGAAAATTAATGGTATACCTGAAACTGATGTCAACATATAAATGTATAGTAATTTATTTGTCTGATGCAATATGAGATGCATTCCTGATACTGTCCATGTGTATCTGTTTATTAGATGACAATAACAGTAGTATTCATTCACTAATATATAAGATATATTTATAGATGAGTGAAAATATTCTGTCATTTTGGGTGGAAAGAAATTACTGACTATTCTGTAAAAATACTATTATTAGTATTTTTAGTGAAGTGTCAGTATTATTATTATTATTATTATTATTATTATTATTATTATTATTGGTAATGATATCTGTAACAATCGAAACAATAGATTAGAAATAGTATCCCAACTTACCTTCCAGTTGTTGTCATCGTTATTGTTGTTGTTAATTCGATTATTTAAACATATTGAAAAAATAGATTCATAAGTCAATTGAGGAAATCATTTGAAAAAAAGAAATGATGTGTTATACTTAGCTTTTGTCAACGAATTAAACGATCATTAAATCATCTATCCCTCCCTATAATAAGTGAATGATGTAAAAAATGCACTTCAGTATAAATAAAATAATAATCATGTGAAAACTTTTACACTTATTTAAAAATAATATTTTAGGCTGTAGGAAAGAGAGAGAGAAAAAAACCAACTTTCAGAATCATTATAAGTGTTTATTTTTTCAACTAGAAATTATCATTTTTATTAGCTCTACTTATAAGTAGTATCGAAAAATATAAATTTATAATTTGTCGATTATATTTTTAGTATTATAAAAAGAGATGGATGGTCGTCAGTAGTGGAATTCATGAAGCGCGATGAGTTCTATTTAGGATTTATCAGATTGATGTACCTGCATCTCAGAGTATATGTTCACTCCAGGACTCGAACGCAGTATCGTTCGCTTCAAACGTTATTGTGTTATCCATTTAGCTACAAAGTCTAAATAGTCACTAACTTATGGGATGGGGTGACATTTTAAAACTTAGCCAAGCGTTTACGTTAATTCTCAGTTCAAAAATTTTTAAAAATGTATATGAGCGTAAATAGGATAAGGATTATTATTCTTCTTAAGGATTATAAATTCTTATTTAAAACTTTCTAAATCTAAATTACCTCTTATTTATGACTGGGTAAAAACAATTAGTTTCACTATATTTTAGTGATTATTCCACGTTTCAAGTTCTACTCATGAATATATATATATATATATATATATATATTTGATGAACATTAAAATTATCAGAAGGGGTTTTGTGGAGATTTTAGAAATTTCGTGGATGCGCGCTGCTGAGGAGTTCCATACTAGGACGAAACAGCCGTTTAGTGCTTCCGAGTTTTCCATGTTGGTCTAGCTTCAAGTGACTCATGATTTCAACTAGTGGAATATTAAAATTCTTAAAAATTGATTGTTTCTATATTCCTAATACGAAATCGGATTGGAGAGTCATACAAAAATTGTAGTTAGGTAAAAATAAAATTCGGACATCTTTATCATTTTTAGGAAGAAATTGAATTATCTCAATGTTGATAATGCTGACCAAATTCTAATTATTATTAGTTGGAATACGAGCATCTTAAGTGGGTGTCCTCAATGTAGCCATTTTCCTAGTCCCTATATGCGGATCAACATAAATACTCAAGTATATTTGACCGAAGAATCCAAGGCAGGACAAAACATGAGTTCTGAATTCCACTGTTAGTCAAAAACCCATATACTCTGTAGATTGTGACAGTTTCCATTTTTTGATTTATCGTCTTTTATCTCTTTATTTTATTATTGAAATTAACGTTTTCTCCTCAGACTAATTGTCTTTGTAAACGGAAACTGAAAATGTTTAGTTTTTATGGAATTTACAAACAGATCTAAGTTGGACAACTATTAGAAACCTTTGGTCATTGAACAGCCGCTTTGAACTAGCATAGAACTCCTCAGTAGTGTACAACCGGGAATCCAACCCGAAGCCTTCGGTCCCTCATACAAATACATATTCTTTAGACTAAGGAACCGAGATGCAGTCGTGAATAAATCCTACTTTAATCAATTCACAATCCTGTGCGACCACTTAGCATAGTTTTTAGCTAGTACCTTCTTCATACCTGACACAATTCAACTTCACTAGTTACAACTTCCCACTAGAACTCTTAATCTTTTCTCTTGAAGCTTATCAGTTTTTAGTTTAATTAAAACTCCAATATTATCACTCAAGATATAGGAATAAAGGGAAACAATCACTATTTTCTATAGACCAACTATGCATGAATTCTTTTCCGCTTGTGTTTTTTTTTTGTTAATAGAAAGGAGAGATATGGATCAAGTTTAAATATTAATCAATCAATCTATCTATCTATCTATTTGTTTATCTTGTTTTGGTTTTATCAATCTTTCATTAACCCGTATACATTTGATATATTTTTAGAGTTATCAATTAACATAAACAAAATAAAATTAACATTTTTCCAGAATATATTTCCTTTCTAAAACAAATAACTATTATTCCTTTTGTTCATGTTTTGCTCCTGTGTTATCACACTTCTTCAGAAGGAGATTATTTCATCAAAGGTGATATTGTCAATAATTAAACACTTCAATGTGTATTTGTTTATTTATTTGATTTTTTTCTTTATCCCCATTTTTAAGGAATATTATCTTTTGAAAATTTTCTTTTGGTTGTTTATCTTTCCTCTTTGTCCTCGTCTTCCACCTCCTCTTATTTTCCTTCGTTCTCTTCTTCTTCCCCTTATTTTTCTTCTTTTTTGTCTTATTCTTCTTCTCAATAACATTGTTTACACTCATTAATCATTTTAAGATGGTTAATTGAATGAGATTCATTTCAGTTGTACATATTGCATGTACAAATATAGATATGTTATTATTTACATATTTGTTTGTATTTGAGTGTAAGTACCAGGGTATATATATATATATATATATATTCTAAGCTACTGAGTAAAGATAATTACCAATCTGTTTGACGAGTATGAATTTATTTGTAAGTTTGTTGATGAGTCTTAAATAGAACGAATCTTGAGTCATATATTCCACCGCTAGTCACAATCCAAGTTTATTAAAAACTTGAAATCGAATAATAATATCGAGGCAGTCCATTCAAAATTCATCAATGCCAATGACAGAAAAATCCAAATCCAAACGAAGAGTAATTATCTTAATTTTAACTCTAATTCATATATATCTTGGTTGTTTGGATTTTCCCATTAATGTTTAAGACCTCAATTTATCAGTCTCTTTTGGCATATATTCATCTTACGCGGATTGCCTAAATATTGCTATTAAGTCATAAATATTTTAAGAAGAGGTGGATAGTGGCTAGTAATGGTGTCTAGAACGCTCGATTTATCTTAATTGTATGTACCGGCATCCCAGAGTTGATGTTTACTCCAGGACTTGAACCTAGCATCTTTTGCATCAAATACCAAATATGAAATTGACAGTAATTTGTTACGTTAAGCTTTGAAAAGTTTTCAAAACATTTAAAAATTGAATAACAGATGACAATAATAAGGATAGACATTTACATATTATATACACATTCAACATGAATATTTCAACACAATAAAAATTTCTATTTTGATGTTATTCAGTTGATTTATTCTGTTTTTCAATACACACATATTCATGTTTACATCTCTCATTCTCTCTCTCTCTCTCTGCCGTTATGAATGAAATGATACCAAGAGTGATAAATCTGTAGGGTTAAAATCAAATGTTAAAAAGAAAAAACGACAATTTTATTTTTCATCAAAATTATTATAAATCAACAATGATTTTCTGTACAAGCATTAATTTATGAAATTATTAAAGAAAAAACAATCATGGTAACAAACTCGAAAACACGGAGTTCATTGAAGGAATCTCTCACCACAACGAATTTATTACCAAACTGTACAATTGTATAATATTAGAACCGTAAAAATTTTATATAGTGATTTTGTAAAGACATAATGATGTAAAAGAGAGATTACAACGCCTAAGGAAATAGTGTAAATCGTGACAATTAAAGATTGTGTGTGCAAATGAAAAGCCGTGGGAAATTAATAACAATCTCATATTTGGACATTATTGAATTTCTTTTAAATAATGAATTGATTTAGGCTAAACAACCTTCGAGAATCTGAAAACACTAAACTACAGCTTACCACTAATATAGGATTCCTCATCAATGTCCAACCACAGTTCCTCACGCGCGAGCCCTTAACATCTAGATCAATGAACCGGTATCCAACGGTGTTAGCATCTAACTTCATTCATCCCACGGTAGAGCATGATCGTCTTCGGAAACGACTGTCCAATGCTCTAATGTTTTCGATGGTGGTCTGACATAGGTCAATTACTGATTTCAACGAACTTATATACATGTATATATGTATATATATATTCAGAGGTAGACAGTGTAAAATTTCTGAACATCCTATTTCTCTCTACCCTTTTTTATTGTGGGTCGCTTCAATTCGTCACACCATATCAGTACTTTAAAAAGAAATTAACGTAATAAATATCCAAGTAGTAGAAGTAGCAATAGAAAAAGATAGTCATAAGGAATATGTTTCCAGAAGCTAAAAGGGATCCATGAAACAAAAAAGCACAATAAACTTTCGCAACTCGGGATCTAAGGAAGACAAATAGTCTGCGCATACCATACCATTACGACCAGTTGTAAATCAATCAACAGTCAAAATAATCGTGCAAATCATAAACTGGTAGTTTTGACACAACTTTATCAAAAAAATTATTTTCCTAATCTTAATTTTAGAAAAATCCCTCATTCAACATATATAGAGTTGTAGAAGGGGGGGATAGGGGAATAATTTAAAACAAAAATAGAATTTAATTAAATCAATAGGAGATAGTTAGTTCAATTTTATTCTTTATTTGAATTTTACGACTTCTATCATCTCAATTATTTTTATGGTCTATCTATTCATGAGTATATACATGCATACTACATGCATTTATTACACCCTTTAGCTTATGGCATCTATACGTGTAGACTTGTACATGTTTAAGTTTATGTGTGTGTGTGTGCATTCCTAGGTTTTCTTCTGTGTACCTGTCTTAAACTTCTGTATTCCTTTTGACCATCATGTGTTCATGTTATTACTATCGGTATAATGATGGTTATAATAATAATAATAATAATAATAATAATAATAATAATAATGTTTATTATTATTATAATTACAAACCAATGAAAAATTCACATCCCCAGACTAGATTAAGCAATAAAAGTGAACGAAAAAAACACTGTAATCCACTGTGGTTGCCTATACATAACTTTCATCTATTTAAATATCATGTTGTAGATCCATCAAGATTAATTATTATTTTAAAAGAAAAAAGCATTATCTTTATATTACATATTAGTATTATTATCATCACCATTAATAGGATTTATACAAAGCGAAAATGACAGCATTTACATAATAATACGGATTGCTAACTGTAAAGCTTTAAACAATCCCTTTGTATATATTTAGTTCTATAACTGAACTATTCTGAGTAAACTGTTTCAATACAGTGATACATCAAAGGTTTTATTATGTTTGGTATGTAGTTGAGAGTGGAATCCAGGCTGTATGCTTCATCCTATTTAAGACTGGTCAGTAAGATGTACCTATAACAACTAAATAATCCAAATCACTACAAACTAGATTAAAAGTATGTTATTTTTTACTCGACTCAGGTGAGTCTGCTTTCTAACTGACGATTGAAAAAAACGAATCTTAATTTGAGTCTTTTGTGAAAAATTACTGATCGTTTTGATGGTGATTCTCGTTGCAGCATGATATCAGTCGAACAATCAACAAAAGACCGGAATGAAGATCTAAACTAAAACGATGCAAAACTATTCATTGATCCTTTCATTTATTCTTCGGTTAATATTAGTTTATGATGTAAGTTAATTTTATATCAAATAAATCTTCACAAACCGCTGCTCCCAATGGTTAACATATGCTCTTCCTTTTGACTGCTGTGTTCTCTAGACTCAGCATTCTAAGCAGCACCATCAAAGCTTACTTGACATAGAAGTAACTAGTGTTCAACCATTTCATAAATACTAAATTGATCTGTTCTGTTAATTTTGTTTCTGAATGATTATCTTGGAAGGTTTTATTGATCACATTATTTCATGCTTTTATTTTCTTGATTTGTCAACCTGTGGTCACGTAAGTATCTGACGTTTTCCACACTTATTGATAAACAGGGGATATACACATATAGTCACTGATTAAAAATTAACCTGAATACTATGCTTCCAGAAATCCTCTGGAATTCTTTAAATATCCTTGGTCAATAATTTTGAAAATTTTTTCTATAGTTTTCTGATTGTACTAAGTAATAAAATATCATTCATCAGATTCGGGTTTATTTTTCCACAGGTTTCACCATAATATAGGGAATTAAAAGTTTTATGTAGGGTTGTGGACTTAAATTACTAAAACGTTCCGAGATAGGATGAAAAGGATGAACATTACTTCTTAATTTTTAAGGATTCTTTAACTGAGTTAATTCATTGACAAAGCTTTCCACAGAACTGAATGCACTGTGAACTACATTATTAGACAAATTTCTTTTTATCATAAGGGGTTTTTGTGGAGATTTTAGTAATTTCAATATTTGAGATCATGAGTCAATTAAAGCACGACCACCATGGAAAACCTGGAAGCACTGGACGGCCGTTTCGTCCTAGTATGGGACTTCTCACCAGTGCGCATCCACGATCCCTTCCCCCCGCGAGATGCGAACCCAGTACCTACCAGTCTCGCGCGCGAGCCCTTAACAATTAGATCACTGAGACGGCATCCAATGGCCGTCCACTGCTTCCAGGTTTACCATGGTAGTCTAGCTTCAACTGACTCATGATTTCACCTATTGAAATTTCTTTTTGTGAACTAACAATTAATATATTAAAATGTATCATATTTACTGTGAAATGTCCAAGGATTTTCTTGAATAGACCTTGAATGAAACCAATGATTAAGTGAAACCTAAAAAATGTAGTCAGTCAAGACAACTGGACCATTTTTTCAGAAAATTATTATTTAATTGTAATATCAAATTTATGCATTGACAGTTACAATTAATTATTTCATTTATGTCGTGTGTGCAACATATATCACCAACTGTAATCATTGATAATCATACAATTTCATGAATCAACCGAAGTTAGATGAGTAAACTATTGGATGTCAACTCAGTAGTCTAAACGTTAAGTGTTCTCTGAAAGACTTAGAGTTTATGAATTCAATCTCCAGTGCTGTCATGAATTCTAAAAACTGAAAAACAATTGTCCAATGCTCCTTGATCCTTATTGATTATCTAATTAAGATTAATGCATGATGTAAAATTTCATACACATCTTTTATTCATGAAGTATAAATAAAATATTAACATAAACACACATTCATCAAATTACATTGTTTATTTTCTCATCTTAAATGTTTTGATTCAGTTGTTATTTGTTTATTGTTGATTAAAGAAATAAAAGGATGAAAGTTCTTTTGTGTTCATGAAGTTTCTTTGTATTGTTTCACATTGACTTTCATCAGTTAGTCAGCTGGTACTGTCAAAATTAACAATAATGGATTTTTATTACTCTGATCATCAGTTTTTCTCATTCAATGTTGTTGTTATTATTATTCCATGAAATTCCTTTATATAATTTTATTTTGATTTCTAAACCAAAAAAAGCAATAATGTTCCGGTATACTTGTGTGTAAGCATGAGAGAGAGACAGAGAGAGAGAGAGAGAGACAGGAGTAAGTAGGTAAGTGATAATGTTAATGATTTCCGATTGGTTTTCGGCATTGTTGACTCTTTTCGAAAAAAGTAACTGACGAAAATAAAATCGTTTTCTGAATCCAAAATAGACATTTATTGTCTTAATAATTTAATCGGTTTTCTCTTCTTGCATGTGACAGCTTTAGAAGAGGTTTTATTACTATTATTATTGTTATCATTATTATGACAATAATTATTTATTGCTACCTGATTGAAGTCATTTTCACAAGTAGTAAATTTCAAAATTTTATGATTAAGAAAAGGATTTTTTTCACATTTTTAAAACAAATTGATATAATGGATAGAAATGAATGGTTATAGTATGACCTTGATATATATCATTATCTGAATTTTAAACATCTGGCAATATAATCATATTACTACGATATTATATTTACTAAGTGCTCATATTGTAGTGAAGGAGAACACAGGTAAGAACAACCGAATTATATTTAGCACAAAATTACAGAGTTACTTGGTCAAATAGAAAAACCATACTATAATACTAGAATGGGTTTTGTGGAGAAGTGGTAATTTCAATAGTTGAAATCATGAATCAATTGAAGTTAGACCACCTTGGAAAACCTGGAAGCACTGAACGGCCGTTTCGTCCTAGTATGGGACTCCTCAGCAGTGCGCATCCACGATCCCGCCCCCCCCTCAAGATTCGTACCGAGGACCTATCAGTCTCGCGCCAGGCGCTTAACCAACTAGACCACTGAGCCGGCATCCAACGGTGTTAATGTCTAACTTCAACCAATCCACGAAGTTGCGCCACCGTCACCATTGTCTTCAGTGAGCCGATATCTCACAACAGACCTGGTTGAACTCCACTGGTCACGGTGCACTGCTGAGGAGTCCCATACTAGAATGAAACGGCCGTCCAGTGCTTTCAGGTTTTCCATGGTGGTCTAGCTTCAATTGATTCATGATTTCAACTATTGAAATTACCAATTCTCCACAAAACCCATTCTAGTAATAATCATCTGCTCACTAGTGACTGACTTCAAGAGATACTCCTGGAGTTCTAGTGAGAAGCCGTGACCAGTGGAGTTCAACCAGGTCTGTTGTGAGATATCGGCTCACTGAAGACAATGGTGACGGTGGCGCAACTTCGTGGATTGGTTGAAGTTAGACATTAACACCGTTGGATGCCGGCTCAGTGGTCTAGTTGGTTAAGCGCCTGGCGCGAGACTGATAGGTCCTCGGTACGAATCTCGAGGGGGGGCGGGATCGTGGATGCGCATTGCTGAGGAGTCCCATACTATAATACTTAACTTGCAAATTGTTCAATAATCGTCTCGGACTTCATTGTTATTGCATTTCCATACTAATTGCTTTCTATTCCCGTTCTTCCTTTCTTGATCTTCCCCTTCTTCTGCTGCCAGACATTACATTTCTGACTCGCGTAATATGCTACTTATATCAATATAAGTAGCACGCACCACAATATTTCCTTATGGAATTTGACACATATGATTTTATAAATGTTAGATTATAGTTTATAATGAAGTTTAGGACAAGCATTTCATCCTAATCTGGTGAAAATGTGTCACTGAAAATGAAAATTTTGAGAGTGTTATATTCTTTTAGTTAGATGATTTAGTCACATAGTTCTCATGAGTCTGTCTAGAAAATATCATCAGTAAGTATTTCAAAAGAAATAAACTATTAAAATATCTGCATAATTGATCAGTAGTTTACTTTTGCTATATATGGATCACGAGTAAATCATGCAGATCAGGGAATACATCTCTGGAATTATTATGTAATTAGCGAAAATTTGCTTGAAAGATGGAATTGTTCATTTTAATAATTCAAGGTATTATATCTTACTAGATATACTGAAGAAAGGTCACTAAATTTATTTGATCGAGAAAATTTTAGACCCCATCTATGCTTATGTTATATCTGGTCATTGCTAATTGTTATGACCGCGTCTCCAAATTGTTGTATCTGAATTGCTTATTACTTGTACTTGTAAAACAAAAAAAACATTGTAATTCCCACGACACAAACTAAGAACATTAAAATTGATACAAGTGAAGATTTATTAACTCTGAAAAACGACGAAGACCCGAGGCGAAAATATCCTTATGTATATATTGATTTGCACATCCATTCTGATTATTATTTAGGATGAAATCACAAATATAAAAAATAACCAGAGTTACAATAAATCACATACTATATGTCATGCTGAGCCAAATTCATGTTAATTTAATACAACAATATTATGTCTTGAATAAAACATCATATTCAAATAGAATAATGTTGTAACGGACAAGATATCAAAGTGGAAACCAAAACAAATACTACACTAATTAGACAAGATTTGTAGCTCAGATAGAAGTCTATCTGAAGTTTGTACTGATGATGTCGTTCAGAAGAACGATGAAAGCTCCACGAACAAATCATCCAGCTCAGAGAACAAAACTCCATCATAAACTACACTAAGTACTCATCATATTCAATTTAGCGAACGGAAGTAATTTTGAACAAAAAAGTCATAATGAGTAAAAGAATGTAATTTTAACTTTTCAATCCTATCATATCAGATTACTGTTGAAGATGTTTTATTGTAAGTTGTATAATCTACATTTAGTTTAATTGTATGAAATGTTTAATATTAACTAACATATTAATTAGATAGTAATCTTAACAAATTCTAATCATCTTGATAATTTATAAAAATATATATTCAAAGTAATTTGATAAACTTAAATTTCATAGTTAAGAGGTTCTATAAGAACTGAATGCAATCATAGCATATATTGATTGATTTAGTTCTAAAAACAGATATGTTCCTGATGAAGTTATTCCAAATGTAGAATTCATATTGAATGTATGTATGTTTATATGTTTGATTGAAATCAATAAGTACTTAACAAGTCAAGATAAATATATTATTCCATGAATTTAATTATGTTTGAGCTATATAAAAAACAGAAACTTTCTAACTAGGTTTAGGATTATTTACCTAAATTTATGATGAAACATATCGACTAACATAATCTGTAATCAGTTTCAATGATGCAGTTACATTTATTTCTCTATTTTGTTTTGTACATATTAAGCTTAACATTATTTTTTCATTTCATTTCATTTTCATTATTTTGCTTCAGTACATCTCAACTTGTTAATTCCATTTATTTTGTTGTCATGATGATGATGATGATAATGGTGATCTAAATTGAGGCATCATCGACTGATATACATTAATCCAGGATTATATATTATTATTTATGAATAACTTAATGACTAAAGTAAATATTGAAAGAAAGAAAGGAAAAAAAGAAAAAAATTGAAAGTAAAACACTTAAATAAGGAGAAAAAAAAACATTATTTAAATTAAAATAAATTTTTCCCTACATTTATATTTTAATTTTTTTGAAGGATTCAGTGTGAAATGAAAGAAAATATTAGTTTTGCTTCAATTTTTCACATGCACACACACACACAAACACAAATACGAACAAACATAAACACTCTTCCTCTAATGTCCTAAATATAAACGTTTATAATGTATTTATACTTTGATAAATTTTTGAAACAGAATAGTCAATAAATAAACATTTTGACCTAGATTGTTAAAACATAAACAAAACAACATTTGATTTAATTAATACAAGATATAACCATAGATACCTACATTTATAAACAAACATGAATGCATACAGAAAAAAACATTAATGAGAAGAATAGGAATAGAATGATTACTTATGTTTAATATCTATTTTGATTCATTATTTTTTAATGAAGATTGAAGGTATACTACTCATAGTTACTTGTAAGAGTTTATTATTGTCTTACTGACGAATCATAAGTAGGATGAAATAAGGATCTTAGATTCTACTGTTAATTAATGCTTCGAATCTAACAATATTCATAGCTTTTATTAGAGTTGAGATATCATTTTTTTTAAAAACGTTCATACTGACTCACTTGGTATTGTTTTTCTTGAGTCTTCCCATTGATGTTTAGGACTGAAATTGATCAGTCTCTTATTGGCATATGTGCATACTGTGAGTATTGTCTTGATATTGCCTTAATTTACAAGCATTATCAGGACCCAGTAGTTAAGTGGACAATCCGATGGAGTTTGAAGCGAACGGTACTGGGCTCGAGTCCCAGAATGAACATCAGCTCTGAGATACAGATACACTCAGCTGATGAGTCCCAAATAGGACGAAACGCGGGTCCTGGATTTCACTGCTAGCCACTATCCATCTTTGCTTATAACTCATACTAACTGTTATCGGTTAGTTGAAGTTTATGGTTGGATTAAGTTTAATCATTTCTACGATGAAATGAATAGTTATGGAACTTTTCCAGTGAAATCGTTTTCTTTTTTGGGCTAGTCTTTTATAAGTAGTTTTTTCTACGGCTTAGGGTTGCTGATCCTATGCCCAAACATCATCTTTTACCAGGCCTTGGGACCAACAGTAACCCTAAAAGGGCTACAGGCATAAGTAAGTATACCAGTGAAAGCTATGATATAACCTATATAATAAACGATGACTTGAACAGAGTAAGAATCAAATATAGTTTTTAACAATGAACTGATATTAGACAGATTATTACATGGAAAATTAAGCACTAGTGACTAACTATTGTGTCCTAGTTCAAAAGTTTATCAACGATTTGAATTTAAGATTTCATATAGAGCTCTGATCTATGAGTTCTATTATCTAGCTACTATAACGATTTCAGACAGTTATCAAGTTGATATTGAATGAGATTACATTTCATCATCTACAAAACTGCTAGGTGAAGTTGAATGATATTCAGAAATGGTTAAAATGGTTTCAATTGAATCCATTTCCTTTAATTAAATAGTGGTATGATTCTCATAACGATAGTTGAAAATTATAAGTGTGAACAGTCCTAAGGAATTTCAAACTATAATGAAACAATTGTTCAGTGTTCCTTTGGTTGCGGTATATTTCGTGACTGAATATCAGTTTCTGGTAAAAAAAAATCATTTTTAATCATTGAAATCAATCTCTGTAAACTGATATGATGTACAATAAATAAATCTGATAGTCAGACCTTTGTTTTATAGATTAATGACTGATCTATAAAACTAACATATTATAATCGTTCATAGATCAGGGTGGTAATTAATCATGTCTTTTTACCGATTATTTTATGAACAAATACATCATTTTATCATGTGAAATGACTGATATTTTGCTGATTAATTATTCTACCTTTCAATATTCATTCACTATGGGGGGTATTATGTCAGTGAATAATTTTGTTGTTTTATACAATGTTTTAAGTATTTACCGTCGAAGACTAACGGTTATCAAAGTAGCTCACTTTGAATAAATTGGTCTGTAAACTTAATGAATTCATTGATTAAGTATAACGAACCATCAGAATAATCGAATTGAAATGTTTACTTTATTTTCAAACATGAAACTTGGATCACTTCATGACATAACGTGACAATCATTCAATATCATTGGTGACTAGTGGAGTCTAAATATGACTCATAACCGAAGGAATTCGATGATAATCCTTGAGCAATATCATGAATCGATAAAAATTTCGAAATTTCTACTAACAGATTTTTACTCATTTGGTTTTAAAATTATGCTTTTGATGTAAAAACTATTGATCGGATAACCAAAACACCATAATATCTTAATGTTGTTAATCCACTTGAAAAATAAGAGGATGAGAGATGGGATTTTCAGGAGAGTTTTGATATTTCCAAAAAAGTCATTATCTTAATAAATAATTCTATTTACTTAGCAACGAATATGAAATTGATATACAGAAAAAATAATAAACCAAAAGCGAAAACAACTAATCCAATGACACCAAAGGTCATTTGAGATGTATGATTTTCAATCTGAGATTGTAGGGATTGCTGAATTTCATTGAAATCAATAATTGATCTAAGCCAGATAACCACTGAAAACCTGGAAACACCGGATCCCCGTTTTGTATCGCTCATCCACAACCCCTTATTCGGTCTTGCTCGCAAACTGTTAACCTTTAGACCAACGAGTCGGTATCCAACTGTGTTGATGTCTAACTTCAATCAATTCACAACATTGTGCGACCGTCTCCCAGTAAGGCAGTTATCCACCGAAGACAATGTCTAAATTGGATCGATCTTTGTTTAAATTGATATGTATGAATTTGAAAAAAACTACCTCAAAATTACTTTCAAGCCAGAATTACCAGTTATCAACAATATTAAAATACATCATTAAACGTCTTCTTAGCAAGAGTGAGTTCATCATTATTTCTCTATGGCAACTGGTAAAAGTTGCACTCGATGGCCAATGAACCAGTGTAGTTCAGAAGTTGCCTCCGAAACCTTGAAACTAAATAATAAGTGTTCGAATTCCATGAAAAGTATCAGTTTCATCAACCTAAATCTAAAGTCTCTTCATACCAACTATCATCATAACAAAGTTAGTCAAAGTTGAGACATTCTGAACTGTTTGATGCTTGGTTCAGTGATTTGTAAGTAAGATTCTCGTTGAAATATTTGAAGAATCTTTTGTTCTCATTTTATTTGATGATAATACACAAACTCACACTGTTGAGCAGTTGTACACTATATTTGGTGGAGTTTTTTTCTCTGAACTAGATGGTTTAATCATGAAACTTTGATTGTCCTTCTCGACAACATCATCAGTACAAATTGCATATATCAGTGAGCTATTTGAATTTCTCCACGTATAATTAAGAGCTTTTCCTGCTGATCATAATGATGATGGACCTTTCACTTGTGATTGTTTTTCTGACTAAGGACCAATTGATGAATAAACCATATAGTTCAGTGAACATGATTTCATTTAAAACGTCTACCTAAATTATAAATCTTCCTTACAACCTTAAACTTGTAAATTTTAATACACTGAAACACTATTACCTATTCGTCTCATTTTCACTAGTTTGTTGAGTGATGTCGCCTTGTTTTTACAACGAAATTTATTAAACTTGTTACTTAATTTGGTTGACATCCATCAGTTATATCTCATTTGCTTTTTATTGTCAAAAAAAATGTATTTGATTTGTGATATTTATGGTGAATAAATGATTATTACTAGACCGTATCTATTCTTTTCGTATGTTTTTGACTGTGTGTATGTGCATGTGATGTACCCACACTTGATTATTTCTGTTTAATCACAAAAAAAAGAGTAAAAGAGAAAGAGCTAAGTTACAATTATTGACATTTATATCAAAAATATAATCGGATCATTGTTGCATGAAATGTAACAACAATGTTGGTTTTATTTCTGTTTCTATTTCTCTCTTTGGTTTTCTCAGTGATATGTGTGTTCTCTAAAAAGTTACCTTATAAAATGAAATAAAAAATTATTCTTATTCAGAAATAAAACATATTTCGGTTGAGTATTGTTTAGAAATGAGTTGCCTATGTGACACAACGGTAAATAATTATTATAATTGAGGAATACTGACATTTGAATAATCCAGAAAAAATAGTTCTGAGATTGGTGCAGTATAATGAAGAAGACAGAGCTGACGAAAGACAAAAATTTATTCCATCATCGATAAACACGGTGACCATAAAATACACTCATTTCTGTATCGATTCTACTGATATTTGACTATTAAGTTAAGAGAATTATCACGTAAAACCATAATTGGGGAAATGAAAACATTAGATTTTACGTAAAATTCATACGAAACATATATATTAAATGTAATGCACATTGGATTAATCTATAAAAAAATATTATACTGAACAAGTGTCATGAGCAAACAGTGATAATGGCTAGCAGTGGAATCCAGGACCCGCGTTTCGTCCTATTTGGGACTCGTCAGATGGATGTACCTGAGTCTCAGAGTTGATGTCCACTCTGAGACTTGAACTCAGTACCGTTCGCTTCAAACTCCATCGTGTTATCCACTTATTTAATGAGTCCTGATGGTTACTTGCTTATGCAATGGGGTGAAGTTTAAATTCACTTGGTATTGTTGGTTTGAATCTTCTCATTGATGTTTAAGACCGAAATTGATCAGTCCCAAATAGGACGAAACGCGCGTCTTGAATTCCACTGCTAGTCATTATCTATCTTTGCTAATAATACTTGTGAATGTAGGTAATATCGAGACAATACGCATAGTATGCATATATGCCAATAAGAGACTGATCAATTTCAGTCCTAAACATAAACGGAAAGATTCAAGTAAAGAATACCATGTGAATTTGAATAAGTATCATATTGAATTTTACATCGAAAAATAATCACACTGAAATAAGACGAATATTATTCTGGAAGAAAATTATACGGAGTTAAAACATGTTATTTTAGTATATTAAATATATAATAGATCTTTTTGTAGATAAAATGCGACAATTAAGTGATAATGTCGATAGTCACAAGTGTGTACGTGTTCGTGAATATCTTTCCTCATGAGTGTCGTCTTGAAGATGGTTTCCATATCAAAAGTCTGACGTCGGGTAAAAAACAATTTCAGACCACGGAGAACTGTGTAGTTATTTCATTATCGCTTGCGAGACTCACCTGAGCACGCGTCAACCAACTATACAGTTTGAAACCTTACCATGTCTTGTTTGACGTGTCCTAACCATCAAGAAGCCTAAAAAACAGGAATTCCTGCCAACTACTCCTGAACACCTAATATCTCAGCATAATGTACACAATGTGTAGTCACTTAGATGAGTGGTTACATAACTGTAAATTGACCAACACCAAAGGCCTGGATGATAAAGAGAGCTAAAGTCGTGTGGTTTTTTATTACATGTTAGTTCTTTCCTTAAAAAATAATCTCGATGACATTTTATATAATCCATGTCCCCTTACGTCATTAAATGTAAACAGAATTGTTACATTTCAATTTTTGACTTCTGTTCAGAGTACAAAGCTATTCTGAAAGTTATTTTTCTTCTCTATTTTACATAAACTTATGGATAATCAACGTTCAAGATCTATAGCATGTCAGTTGTTGTTTTATCTTGTCCTTTATAAAACATATTCGTATTGAAATAAGCTCAGTCATCCTGTGATTAGCAGTTGTTGTAGGCTTGTTTCTTGCCTCAAACTCAAAATCTAACACTGATAAACATGATATTAGTTACCATTCAACCATTTATCAACTGTAAGCACTTTATAGTTACGTTTTTAGGACTCTTCAGCTAAGTATCTCTCCAACACATTGTATTTTGGATCGAACAAAATACATTATCCTTAATCTTTAGATGGATTAATGAAAAAAAAATACTGATCGACACTACTATTTCATTAGATCAATTAGTCACGTAAAGATTCTACAATTAATTCTATCAACAACAAAAAAAAATAACAACCATATTTCTCGCATAAATAAAAAAGAAATCCTCAAAATTTTCAAAAATTAATATATTGTTTCAATTTTCTTTTTCTTTTTGATAATTAATTAATTTTGTAATTAAATTCATCAAGGTAGTGATAAGAAAATCTATTTAAAAAAGAAAAAAAGAATGATAAAATTAAACTGATTTATTATAAAAACTAAGAGAAGGAGGGAGGGAGGGAGGAGGGAATATGTGTAAGAAAAAAGGGAAATTTTCGGCTGAAATAAAGAAGATTATCTACTAATCTTCTTTGTTTTATATAAAATAAAAATCAGAAAAATTAAATAGTCATTGAGTTACTGTAAACAAAACACATCCACACACAAAAGTATACAAAAATGTTTTGAGTAATTTGAGTAGACCGTCATTATCACATTATCTAACGGTTGTTTATTTTTCTTTTTTTTTAAAAAAAAAGCAGTAACGAGTTAAATATGATAAAACAGTTCAGTATAATAATGAGATTTATTTTTAGTGAAAGGGGTTTTATACAGATTGATTAAATTTGTAAATTATATTCAACATAGATTGATCTTAGTTTGGATACCCATGAATATTCAGAGACGAGTACAGACTATCAATTAAAGTTACTCACAACAAAGTTTCTTTAATTAAACTATTGTAGTCAGTACTCTCAAGACACGTTTTATGATATTCCTAGTAAGAAGTCATGATGTATAAAGTTAAGATATTTCTGATGTAAAACAGTGACGACCAGTGGAATCAGATTATAATCACTCTATATTACAAATTGATTGAAGTTGAAATGGTACCACTTACTGGTTCTAATAATTCAACAATCATTGTAAAACTTAAACTATCCGTATTCCATTGCCAATGGTATCGTATTTGACCAATGATAGAGAATTCCATACCAAAATTAAGAAGCTGTTTTAAAATTCTCTGGTTTTATTGGTACCCCAACTTATATCAACTTGTAAAGGATGCAATTCCTAAAAATAGTTTTTTAAGAAATGAATACATTGAATAATTTGACTAACGGGTAGTTGATTTTAATATCCCATGGAATGGGACTATGTCTGAATACACGCTATTGATGATATCAGGAAGAAAATAATATATAGCTCAGTAACCTAGTTAATTATTATTGAATGTAGTTTAATTTATTTACATTATAAACTGTATACATACACTTAGTGATTATTTTATATCACTATCTGCCTAGTCCAGTCTATTAAAATTTACCGAATAACCAAATAAATAAGTCATAAATAATTCAATATAACTTCGAAATAATTTTCAATTCACTAGTTAATCAGTATGGGGATATGCGAAGATTGTAGTACTTACACAGTTGAATTCACGAGTCGGTTTAGGTTAGACCCTCATTGAAAACTTGTAAGTACTGGACGGCCGTACCGTCCTAGCGTGAGACTTCTCATCAGTGAGCATCCACGATCCAGAACCCGGGACTCGAACCCAGGACCTTCGGTCTCGCGTGCGAATGCCGGCCTAGAGCATTCGAATCTACTAAAAGTTAAGTATTTTTTTTACAAAAATATACTACGAAATCCCATAGATACAATACTATGAAGTAACTGAATTTATTGACTATTGACAGAATGATATCTGATGGCTTCATATCTTTCTTGAGTAATGACTTTTTTTTACAAGTTATGTGGTAGAAATCACAAACTATAACCTTAATTAAATGTTTCTTCACCAAAGATTCAGTTAACATCGAAATAGAATTATTCTAAGCCTGTCTACTTGTTCAGTTTATTATTATGGTATACTCTTACAAAACAAACTAAACTGGTCTGAACAATTTAACTGCTTACTTTAGTTCGTGTAGAAAAAATAACCTTTCTACATATTCGGATACCTATGAATCACTGATATAGGACTTGTAGAATAACTCAAAACTTTATTTACAAATAAAATAGGCACTGATGATGTTTTAAAAAACGACAATGAAAGCTCCACAATTAAATTGTCTAGGTTAGAGAGCACAGCACTACTAAAGACATATGAAAACGTTTAATGATCCATTTGTGATACAGTATAATGCATTAGAATGAAAACAAGAAAAGATTTGCCAAAATAACACATACGTAAGTAACAAATAAGGTTCTTATTCCCACCACCACCAGTACCTTGTTTATCACTGAATGACAGAAAAATCAGTAAACCATAAGTGGATTATTACGTCGAAGAGTTAATATTTAATATAATATTACAATGAAAAAATTAATTAAAATCCATTCCGAGTAGGATTTAATGAAAGGGTTTTAAGATGTTAAGCAGAGTTAGGTGGTGAGTAGTAGCGGAATCCAGTGTATGTGTTTTTCCCTCTTTCGAAGTTGTTAGCTAGATGTACATGAATCCCAGAGTTGATATCCACTGTGGAATTCGAATTCAATATCTTTCGCTTCAAATGCTAACTTATTATCCACCTAGCTATTGGGTCCAACAGCCACTGGCTTATGCAATAGGGCAAATTTAATTTTTTTACATCGATAGTTTGAACCTTATCACTGATGTTTAGGGCTGAAATTGATCAGTCTCTTTTAGGATATCTGAACCCTGTGAGGTTGGTCTCGATTTCATCATTAAGTCATCTTATATAACGTTGAATCACTTAGTCTAGTAGGCTCACTGCAATTCGTTTGATAGAATTCAATCAACATCAAGTAAGCGAACGAACATTTTACTAATAATTACTCTGTCAATCAATATCTCAGTTCTATGGAGGGTCTGTCGCAATTTGAAGAGTTCAGCAGTAAGGTTTTAAACTGCGAATCTAAATAACATGTGTTCGGATCCCATAGGAAACATCATCTACGTTTAGATAAAAAATAGCCCCTGTTTACGAGTGTTAACCAGTATGAAACTTAGTCTCAAAGTTTCCTCTCAGTTACCTTTAGCATTGGATTTGATAAGAAGTGATAAAACACTCCAACAGTTGTGTTTATAAAATAATTTCATGAATATTGTTTAACTGATATCGAGCTTTTTAATTTACTAATTAATACATTTTTCATGGTATACTATTTCTACATATTATTGATCAAATAAATCTTTTCCTCACTCGCTATATTCAATTTACTCCCGTAACCTGAAGAAAGAAGAAGGGGTTTTGTTCTAGTCAACAATCGATTGATGCTATTATTATTATTATTATTATTATTAGTAGTAGTAGTAGTTGTAGTAGTAGTAGTAGAGTGAGTAGTATTACTATAGTTGTTGTGACTTGTTCTAACGTAATCAACTTATTTGTTATTAATCCAGATTAAAAGACTTTAATGTTTCTCTCTATCTCTTGCTCGGTCGCTCGCTTGCTCTCTTCCTTTTTACCTTTCATCATTTTGATCATAAGTATATAGTTTTAATTTTTTTTATGTCGAAAAATTAACCAATAAATTTATTCTAAAACTACTCATCAATAATTTATCATTAATGATTATTTTTTATTCAAGTCATAAGATTGATCAATATAAAATATAAGAAAGTTACTGTAAACTTATCAAATCATTATTTAATAACAAATCATTCGATAATTATCACATCATGAGATTCTTCAGTAATGCATATCCAAGATCCCGTAAGCGAAACTTAAAATTTCTCTTATTACTTTGAGCTATTTCTGAAGAACTAGTAAACGGTTAGGAGGATATTACCAGTTGCTCAAGTTCTACAATTAAGATTAACAGATATTCTCTACCATATAACATAACTACATAACTAAATAAAATGAGAAATAATTATCTTCATAATGAGCATTTATACAGATTGTAATAGTTTTATTAGTTGAATTCATGAGTCGATTTAAGATAGATCATCATTAAAAACCTGATAATACTAGACTGCTATTTCGTCCCAGTATGGAACACTTACTAAACCGATGATCTTTATTTTATTTCAAAATTAGTGTATGTATTGGAAGCGAGGTAGTTTACAGCTTTATAAATGGCCCTGACATCCTGAAAGCCTCTGGAAACATGCTAAACCTTTAGTAAGGAAAATTATTTAATCGATGTGCACACCCATGATACCAAATGCAAGACTCGAACCCAGTACCTTTGGTCTCGCGTAGGAAGTTGCACATTGACACCGTTGGTTACCGGTTCAGAGGTCTAATGGTTAAGCATTCAGACGAAAAACCAAAGGTTCTATATTCGAGTTCCGCGTGCAATATCATGGATGCATATTGTCAAGGAGTCTTATACAAAGGCGAAACAGCCATCTAGTACTTCCAGGTTTTCACTGATTGTCTAACATTAATTCATTTATAAATTCAACTATTAAAATTCTAATGGTTGAGATCATGAGCCAATTGAAGCTGGGTCACCATGGGAAACATGGAAGCACTGGAAAGCCGTTTCGTTCTATTATGGGACTACTAAGCAGTGCGCATTCACGATCCCGCTCCTCGCGAGATTCGAACACAGGATCTATCAGTCTCGCGCACAAGCGCCTAACCACTAGACTACTGAGCCGACCGGCATCTAACTGTGTTAATGTCTAACTTCAACTAATCCACGAAATTGGGCGACACATCCACCATTGTCTTCAGTGAGTTACAATCTCACAAAAGACCAGGTTGAACGGCACTGACTACTGCTTCTCACTAGAACTCCAGGAGTGTCTCTTGCACTCAGTCACCAGTGAGCATGTGTTGACTGATATCAGAAGGGGTATTGTGGATATTATAGTAATTTCAATGTTTGAGATCATGAGTCAATTGAAGCTAGACCATCCTGGAAAACCTCGAAGTACTGGACGGCTGGTTCGTCCTATTACGTGACTCCTCAGCAGTGTGCTGAAAAAATTCAGCGCTCGAGACTGATCGGTCCTGTGTTCAAATCTCGCGAGGAGCGGGATCGTGAATGCGCACTGCTCAGTAGTCCCATAATAGAACGAAACGGCTGTCCAGTGCTTCCATGTTTTCCATGGTGATCTAGCTTCAACTGACTCATGATTTCAACCATTGAAATTACTATATTATCCACAATACCCCTTCTGATATTAAAATTCTTTTACAAACATAATTTTTTCTAATAATAATTTGAATTCATTCATCAGAAAATTATTAGCTTGTTCTCATACATTTTAGTTCTCACGACTGGATAATTCAACTCATAATAATAATAATAATAGTTTCTTTTAATCTACTCGTAATGTTGTTAGCATATTTGGTTTAATCATTTTTATTTATTTTTAAGATAAACAGTAATAAATTCACTTGAATTAGATTGAAAATTGAAAGTTGTCTTTTTATTTTCCAATTCATTAATGAATTATAAATAAATTTAATTTTAATAGATAATCATAATAATAAATGTTACGACATAAAAAAATACAAAAAAATAAAAGCAAAAAAAAAAAAACAAAAAAAGCAAAAAAACATAAAATGTAATGTTCATATTAACCATTTTGTTGACATAAATAATCAGGAAACTTAATTGAAAAAAAAAATGAAACGGAAGTATTTAGAAGCTTTAAATTGTAATTATATTATTATTATAATTGGTAAACTTTATCAGATAGTTATTTTGTTTTTAGAATAGATTGATTAGAACTTGGTGGTTAAATTGAAAATAAGTGTTTTGTTTTATTTGAGACTTGTTAGTTGGATTTATTATTATTATTATCAATATATAAATGTCGGTTTATTCAGTTGATCAGTTTTAAATAAAACACTTATCGTATCTTCTAAATTTGACTGTTAACTATGAATTATCTATTCGGAAATTGCTAGCATTGATTATTAAACTATTTCAGTATAGGGGTTGTAGAGATGATTAGGTTTTTGATCAAGATCATGAACTGATTGATGTTAGACCACTGTTAGAGACATGAAAGCACTGGAAAACCGTTTCGTTCTATTGTGGGACTCTTCAGCAGTGCGCATCCACGATCCAGCTTGCAGGATTCGAACACAGGGCGTTCAGTCTCGCGCGCGAACGCTTAACCTACTGGACAACCGAACCGGAATTTAATGGTGTCAGTGTCTAACATCAACCAATCTACGTAATTACGCGACCATCCTTCATTGTGCTGAGGAAGATACCTGTCTCTATCTGCAACGAATTAGCTCCACTGGCCACGGCTCCTCACTAGAACACCGAGAATTCCCTCATGAAGCTAGTCACTAGTGAGCACATGTTAATTAACATGTGGTCTAACATCAATCGGTTTATGATCTCAATCTAAAATATCTCAATTACTCTTTAGGTATGAAAATCTTAAATTTAATCCTTGATATGATGACTGATACGCATTACTAAACAGTCCCAAACTAGTTATTATTAACTATCTAATGCTGTAAGACAATTAGAGATAGTCAATAAGAAACTCTGAAAGTAAGCTTTATATTTACTTGGAGCTTGTCAACAATGCGCAATTGAAATCTTAAGAAAATTAAGCTTCTTGAGGAATTGAATGTAAGGTACACTAATTTACAGATTAAGAAGTTAACACTCAGTGTTTTAGTCGCTGCTGACATCCTATAAGATATTAAACAACTCATATGGATAATATGATCAATAATTAGTATCTAAGTCAATAGCTAAATGATGAGATAGATACTGGTCTATTTTTTCAAGTTAAAAAATATGTTTATATTACAACTTCTATAGTCTGATTATAAACAACTCTTCCAAAGTTTAATTACTATGTTGTACACAACAATTTCAGTTATTATTATTATTCGTTTATTGAGTAATCACTGCCTAGTACAGTTATTATCAGAGATTTCATTTTAAGCTTCCTATTTTGTTTTATATATCAAGTACTTGACTGTATCACAATAATATGTTTATTACAAACAATTAAAGATAACTTTAGATACTAAATAATAGAACATTCAAGTAAAATTACACTTAGATATTGAGCACACATTTATTAAATAAATAGAAAATTAACCAATAGCATTAGATATAGTACATTTATTATACATTGAAATAAAGTTCCATATAAATTTAGTACATTTGTAAAATTGTATGAAGTTTAAATATTTACACTTTTCTTTTTTCATACATTACATATTTCATTAAAAAGTTGTTTTAATCACAATTTAAAATTGTACATTTAGAATATTCTCATTCTTATAATTATAAATAATTATACAATCAGAAAGAGTTTTGTGGAGATTTTTAGAAATTTCAATAGTTGAAATCATGAGTCAATTAAAGCTAGACCACCATTGAAAACCTCGAAGCAATGGACGGCCGTTTCGTCCTAGTATAGGACTCGTCAGCAGTGCGCACCCCCGAAATTTCTAAAATCTCCACAAAACTACTTCTAATAATAATCATCTGCTCACAAGTGACTGACTTCAAGAGATGTTTCCTAGGGTTTCAGTGCGAAGCAGTGACCAGTGGAGTTCAACCAGGTCTGTTGTGAGATAACAACTCACTGAAGACAATAATGTACAGTGGCGCAAATTCGTGGATTAATTCAAGTTAGACATTAACACCGTTGGATGCCGGTCGACTCAGTGGTCTAGTGGTTAGGCGCTTGTGCGCGAGACTGATAGATTTTGTGTTCGAATCTCACGGGGGGGGCGGTATCGTGAATGCGCACTGCTTAGTAGTCTCATAATAGGACGAAACGGTCATCCAGTGCTTTTAGGTTTTCAATGGTGGTCTAGCTTCAATTTACACATGATTTCAACTATTGAAATTATACAATCATTAATCAAAATTTTGTCTATAAAAAATATATAGAAATTAACTAGTAATTAATATTGATTAATATGGAAACTATAGAAAAAAATGGGTGCACGAACTCAAGAGAAACAGAGAAAGAGAGTGACAGTGTGTGTTTGTGTCTGTATGTATGTGTGTGTGTAAAAGATAGAATACAAAATAAAAGATGAAACTATTACAATATTTCAATATTGATTTATTGTAAAAATAAATATTAGAATTACCAGTATAGTATTGTATAGTATTTGTTAACAATAAATGAATTAAAATGAGACGGAAAATGAATACAGAAATAATGATCAGTATTATTATTATTATTATTCGAACCAGATTGTGCATTCAATTTTCATTAACTCTGTTCATTAATTGAATATATATGCATATGCTTATATCTAAATTGATATAAAACAGTTTTTTCTTTACCATATAATATAAATCATTAAGTAAGAGAAAGAAATGTTATGAATAGTGTTGATAATGTCGATATTGATTATGATGATAATAACGATGACAACGATGTAGTGGTGGTAGTGGTGGTGATGGTGGACGTAGTGACAGTGTGAAGTGAGAATACTCTGTGTGTGTATGTGTATGTGTTCGTGTAAGCATCCTACCCATTTAAAATAGACAAAATTTACTTATATATATATATATATATATATATATATATATCATTTCTAACTAGACTTCTTTTGTATTGTATTATACTACTTAAATTTTCTTTACAATAGATAAACAATAACATCAATTCCCATATTAACAATAAGAGTATATTCATTTGAAAAACAAAACTTGTCTAAATTAATTAATTAATTTAAGTAGTATTATGGTTTTCATTTATTTTCGTTTGTTTTTTCTTTTCTTATATATATATATACAGAGATAAACATAGATATTTATGTATTTCTATAGTAAGAAATAACATATATTTCATATTGTTTTCGTAAAGGGTATCAATGAAAGTGACTTTGAGTTTGTTGCTTGTAGTTGCCTGCTTTTTATTAAATAGACACTGTATTAATTTTTTATATAAAACTAGATTAAATTAGACAATAGTGAAAATGTATTGTTTTTGAATAAAGAAAAAATTTTAAAAAGAATAATGAGAGTTAATGATTTGATTAATTCTGTAGTTTACACCATGAATTGATTTCAATTAGATGAATATTGAAAATCAAGAAGTGTTAGACAGTTGTTTTAAACTAGTATAGGACTCTTCAAGTGTCTACACTTACAAACTCATAGATGATTGAACTCAAAGCTTTCATGTTTCATAAAAAATGCTTAACCTTCAAACCAACATGTTAACATCTCATGTGTTTATATGTCTAATTACGTTCATTTCATAGTATTGTATACTCGCAATCAAATGCTATTGGTGAGTAACCGTTTCACATTCGCAATTGATGATCTCTACAGTTCACTTCTTTCTACTAGAATTCAGTAAATTACCTCTGAAAATAAGTCACTAGTTAGCATATAATAATCATCAATAAAGGGAAATTTTCGACGATTGTTGCATTTCCAAAATTTACATTATATTCTTACT
This sequence comes from Schistosoma spindalis, assembly GCA_946903255.1. Classification (NCBI taxonomy): domain Eukaryota; kingdom Metazoa; phylum Platyhelminthes; class Trematoda; order Strigeidida; family Schistosomatidae; genus Schistosoma; species Schistosoma spindalis. The sequence continues at coordinate 11,826,523 of OX336421.1, read as the reverse complement.
TTAATTAAACATACGATGGTCACACAACATTGCAAATTATTTAAAATTAGGAATGTAAACTACTGGTTACCGATTCAATGCTCGTCGTTAGGTTCTGGGTTCGATTTCGTACGAAACTGTAGATAAGTGTCATTGAAAAATTTCTTACTGGAACAAAATAACTATTAAGTGCTTCCTACACTTCAATGATTATGTAAATGCGATCAGTTTGTAATGAAAACTATGAAATTTAATAGTTTTTACAAACTCATTATACTCATCATTCCATGATAGTTAACTATTTTCTCTCAATAAAACTTATCGGTGAGACTATAGTTTATGGACGACCTTTGAGCGACGCTAAAAAGACCTTGGGAATGTCCACCTTCATACTGTAGTGAACAGAACACGGGTGGGGACAATCGAATGTATATAGGCACATAATTACAGAGCATCTCAATAAAATCTGAGAACGATATACTAAATGGTTACTTTGCAAAATATCAATTCATCATATCAAACTTGACTGTTCCTGTTGCAAACATCAATCCATTGTCTCAGACTTCATTGTTCATGCGTTTTCATACAAATTCCATTGTGTTCCAGCTCTTTCTTTCTTGATCTTCTGCTGCCAGACATTGCGTTCCTGTCTCGCGTCATATACTACTTTTATCAATATAAGGAGTGCGCACCACAGTACTACGGCTAAATGAGTGTTATAAATCAGTGTAAAAAATTAGGATTAATATTTACAGTTGATAGTTGCGTTTAGGAATTAGATACAAGGTCTTCATCATCAAGAGCTGACATCAGCTTTAATGCCAATACTCCATGTAGCCAAATGATTTAATTAATGTCGTGCCAAAATTCAGGTCCTCTTATCGTAAATTTGATTGGTTCGTCCATAAATGATAGTCTTGCCAACTTACCAAATAAATATATATTTTGATCAAAAAGCTAATAGACTATTATCATCACTTATAAGGATTTTTATCGTTTTGATATGGATTGTAAGATGTAATTTTGAACCAATTAAAATACCTCATCATTGAATGATAGTTTTAAAAAGTGATTTTTGAAACGATAGAGAAAATTCACAGATGAACATATTAATTTCGGTATTATTACTGAGTTCTCAGAGTTAAATGATTAAATTGTGAAGCTCTCATAGTAACTCTGAACAACATTCGTAGTGTTTTCTTCATTTAGAAGTAAATTTCTTAGTCATTTTACAAGTATTATCGAAATCTAACGTCAGTACATGATCATTAGAATGAACAAATTTTTAACACACCTAGTATAACTGGAAAAGTTGACTTATAAATACAGCAAACACTGAAGATATTGAAGATGTCACAGATATTTTGAGGTTGACAACGCTTTAACCAGTAACATCTTTTACTATGAATCGTACCCACCAAGTGAAATCAAAAGAGAGAAGCGAGGAGGTTCGAAGATATATTTGATAGGCTACCAATATATCGAGGATCGACTGATTTAGACTGGCTAGCGATTGTAGGAGATGTTGAGCACGGCGTCCATAATCGTGATCAGGTGCGGATGCATGACCAAGCGCCTTCAGCTAGGTGAGTCCATCAAAACGAATGTAGTCAGCATCCAATGTCGAAGACTTACAAAGCGATTTATTTTGGGGATTTATTTACTGCTACAATGTTATCCTGAACAACGAAGAAAATTGAGTTATTAAACCATTTGGCTCAGAGAACTAAGCAACACTAAAAGTGAATTTTATTATTATTATGTACTCTTACCAGCTGAATCATTAGAAAAAATAAACAACAAACATAAGACGAGAAGTTTCACGTCAATTTGCTACTTGTTAAAGATGAGCACTGATTCATATTTTAGTAAACGGTTGTAAACATTACATTTACACTTGGATAATTTGATCCGGTTATTAATGAATTTGTAGGTATCATTACCAAGGTCTGATTTTATAATTTCGAATAAATTGAGCATTGGGTAGATTGCTATAAATAAATAATATGTTTATTTTCTGAAGAAGTGGCTTTCACTAAGTCACTAAACGTCAGAAAATCTAATTTTTCTACTTGTTAGGATATTACAAATATATTATTTAGTTGTAAAGATTGTTTGATTTCGTGAATTGATTGTAGTTAGACATCAACATCATTGGATATCGGTTCAGTTGACTAAAGGTCAACCGTTCACGTGCAAGACCGAGTGTCCTAGTTCCATTTTCTGTGAGGAAATCGTTGATGTACATTGCTGAGAAGTCCCATACTACGACGGAACGACCATCTAGTACTTCCAAGCTTTCAATGATGATGTAACTTAAATCGATTCATGATTTCAGTGAAATTCACTGACTGATATTTAAGTTCACCGTGAATTATTTTTAAAAATCACCTTTATACATAAAGAATTTTTAATAAAAGACTATAATTTGTTGAGTTAATGAAGCACCTTCAGTATTAGATGAAGATCATATTGTATCATAAATAGACACTTGAAGTTTAATCCATTTGTTCAAAATTATCTTAATAAATCTATAGCTTGAATGTTTCGGGTACAACTTCATAAATATGGGGTGTCAGTATATACAATCGAAAAGTCTTAAACTAACTGATATTCTGTAACCCTTTGCCTGATGTTGCAACATGACAAAATTCAATCATGAATTCTCAACATTCTTTCATAGTAACAACTGATATGTAGATAGGTAAATTATTGTAATTCCATGTTAAAATAGTAAAGAATTAGATAAATAGTTCAAAAAAAGAGAATCCACTATTCCCTTAATAACAACAGTAAATAATATTAACAAACACATATCGATCATAATTGTTCATTTACAATATACTCCAAAGGGGATAACAAATTATGATAATTACTCCTAGTGCTATTATTACTAGTGTTATCAATTTATAAAAGCCAACATGCACGTATGTACAGTTATATATGTATATAGAAACACATACAAATATCAGTATGAGATCTAGATTAGATCGACTTGTGAATTCAACTGTGAAACAAAAAAAAACAACAACATACAAATATATTTGTTCATCGAAGAGGAACATTTACAGAATATGGTATATATATATATATATATATATATATATATATATATATATATATACTTAATTTATTCATCTATATTCAATTTTTGGAATCTACAAGAAGTAATAGACCAACAATAAACCAGTATAGATACATACTGAAATACTTACAAACATATACAAATGTAAATTATTTGTACATAAATAGAATTTCCTTTTAATATTAATAAATTTTGCCACTAGACAAAAATAATTATTTTTACAAATGGTAATTGTGGAAATATATCAGTTTCCTATATAACAGTTTCGAAGGATTCTAGAAACCAATCACTTTAATATATTCAATAAACAATATTAATTAGTAGTGAATAGTCAATAGAAGTAATTATGTAATCCAGATTTTGTGCTAGTTGATACTTATTAGAAAGGTAGTATTTATTATCTCCTCTGTGAGATGCATATCCCAGTCATCTAGTGTAATTGTCTAATAGATTACTACTATCATTTTTTGTAGCATGACCTAGTATATGTGATATGAAATCATTTGAACCGGTTGTAATAATAAAATTTAATCTATAGAATTTGGTTAACACCAAGTCCCTAGATAGATATGAGTTTAGTCGATATATAGTGATCAGTTAGTTATTTGTGTATATATGTGTAAATTATCATTTGTGTATGTTAATATCATCCTACCTTGTTGAAAAAAAAAGATATCTGAGCGCATAGTGATCATATTCAAGTGTAGGAAGCCAATATACTTGCAGTATGTTTCTTCATACTACCACGCTTTCTCTTTCTTCTGATGGTCGATTGGATCATGAAGACTAACACATCTGATCAGAAGCACGGAATACAATCGATAGCTTGCATGCAACTAAACCATTTGAACTTCACAGATGACCACTCCCTTCTAACCCATACACACCAACAGATGCAGGTCAAGACAACAAGTGTAGCAGCAGTCTCTCAAGCACTAGGCCTCAACATACACAAGGCGAATTGCAAGAACTCGGAACACAACACAGAAATCACCAACCCAATCACACTTGATAGAGAAACTCTGGAAGAGATCGAAACCCATGCATCCCAGAAGCATCATCGATGAACAAACCAGAACAGCATTCATACAGTTGGAAAGCATAGGAAACTCGAAACAACTGTCAACTAATATCAAAGTCACAATCTTCAACACGGACACCAAGACAGTTCTACTGTACGTAAACGAAACTCGAAGAACTACCACAACCGTGATCAAAAACACACAGATATTCATGAACAGTTGTCTATGTAAGATAATCAATGTCCGTTGACCGGATATCATCAGCAGCAACCTACTGTGGGAGAGTAAAAACCGACTTCAAACTGAAGAGGAGTGTAGGAAAAGATATCGGAAGTATATAGGATATAACATCACGGCAATCATCAAACTGCATCCCAAACCAAGCGCTAACTTGGAATCCTGATGGGAAGCGGAGAATGAGAATGTCGAAGAACACATTTCGTTGAGAATTGGAAACAGACCTGAAGAGTATGAATAATAACTGGGAATAACTATGAAGGATTGCCCATGGCAGAGTTGGATAGAGATTGCTGGTGGGTTGCATACGTTACGATACGACGGGAAACAGGCTTAAGTAAGTAATTAATGAAAAACGTTACAGTTAGCAATGGAACCCAGAATTTGCATTTCGTACTATTTCGGACTGATAAATCGGATGTACCTGTGTTCCAAAATGTTGATGCTCATATTAGAACTCAAACCCAGTATCGTTCGTTTCAAGCGCCAACGTGTATCACATCCTGATCACAATGCATCTATTCCAATAGAAAATAATTGCAACAAATTGACTATATCATGGCATTTTGCACAGAATGCACATATACAAAGATTGGTCAAATTTCAAATGTGAATATCAAAAATGGGAATAAATAAAACCACAATCAATATTGATACGAATATATTTCCATAGCTTATTTACCTAGTAAACATAATATATATACATAGATAGTCACGTAACTTCATTGGGATATTCGATATTCTCAAACAACTTATGATGCAATATCAGTTTTGATTTTGATTTGTTAAATTCTATAACATCACAATATTTGATCACAAAACTCTCAATCATACAAGTCAACTAGTAACAAAATCGCATAGATTTCATAAACAGAATCGGTCAAAAGAATATCCTCTTGATTAAATTGGATTTGATTGTTCGTCAGTGACATGATGTATTTCTTCCGCTATTTAAACAATAAATTACTTGATTTAACCATTTACACTGAGATTATGGAAGAGATTATCGAAGTTTAACTTATGTCAACATCACAATTATGTTGACACGATCTTTTCGTTACATGAAAATGAACAATAATGATGGTACAGATATTAACTCTATATTAGCTCTATACTCCTTCACAGTCGTAAGGAAGTACGTAATGTTTCTTGATAACTCTTAATTCAATAACAAATATCATCTGTAAATATGAATGACAATACATTCATTCTAGAATTTGAAGCAAGCAAATTTCACCCTTCTACTGTACAAAAAATTCAATATAAAAAGAACTATACAAATCTCATACGATCATCCAAAATCAAATGATAACTAATTCGTTATCGAATCAAACTAATCTATTCGGTACATTTAATAACAGTCAATCGATATACATGTAATTCCGACATCAATTAAGGACTAGAAAATATGAGAAATCGATTTGAATTATATGATACGTTACAGCTAAATAATTATTCTTTCCCTAATTGGATTGTTTTACGTTAACGGTAGAAATGTTTTCTAGGCCGATAATATCTCTTTATATAGTGATAACTATAATTCATAGTATTTAATAAAATCATGAAATAAAGGTTAACATCCAACGTTTTTTCTGAACTAATTAACTAATATTTAAATTTGTCTATTATCAATGTCTGATATTCATTTAGAAGCTATTGAAAACTAAGTGAGGTGGATAATTAAGCTTTAGAATTCTCTTTTAATTATCACTTGTATTCGGTTAAAGAATGGAATTTAAGGCATTCATGTCTCTTACTGGTTACGTCATCATTCGGTCGACTATGTTCAAGACCGATGAACCATTTTCCCATGATTTCAGTTAGTCCTCAGTAAAACAACACTATCGTTTAATGCTGTTAAAGATTTTTTTCACTCTGAACTTGGTCGACTCCATCAGTTATAGCTTTAAAAATTCATCACTCACTTATATACACATTTACAGAGTATGTAGAAAAAAAGGGTATTCTAAACAGTTCACTGTTTAAACATAACTGAGTGGACATCTATCGTTTGTTTCAGCTTACAATTGATGTTATTTTGAAGATCTTTATAAATGAAACCAATAACTACCATTATAATATTGAACACAACTTAGTAACTGTTCACCAGTAAATTCAATATATAACCTAGAGAAGTACTTCCAACTACCTAACATTAAATAACTTGAAAATTACACAACCGATTATACAGTGATTTTTTCTCCAACTAATCATTTCTCCTAACTTTCCCTCTCTGAGCAGATACATAATGATAGTTTCGCAATTTAATCATTTAACTCTGAGAACTCACTAACAATACCAAAAGTAATCTGTTCAACTGTGAATTTTTTCCATCATTTCAAAAATCCCTTTTTAAAACTATGCCAACTTTTTCTTTGCAATACAACAAATTGACGTAAGTAAGCATTCGATGGTGACAAATTTTAATTGGTTCAAAAATTACATCTTATAATACAGATTAGAATTCGAATAGCTCACTGATATATGCAATTTGTACTGATGATGTTGTCGAGAAGGACAATCAAAGTTTCATGATTAAACCATCCAGTTCAGAGAAAAAAACTCCACCAAATATAGTGTACAACTGCTCAACAGTGTGAGTTTGTGTATTATCATCAAATAAAATGAGAACAAAAGATTCTTCAAATATTTCAACGAGAATCTTACTTACAAATCACTGAACCAAGCATCAAACAGTTCAGAATGTCTCAACTTTGACTAATTTTGTTATGATGATAGTTGGTATGAAGAGACTATAGATTTAGGTTGATGAAACTGATACTTTTCATGGAATTCGAACACTTATTATTTAGTTTCAAGGTTTCGGAGGTAACTTCTGAACAAATCTGGATAAATTTATGGAGCGAAAATGAACGAAAATTCATGTTTATTCTCCCTGTTCAAATCTTTCTTCTTCTTCTTCTTCTTCTTCTCCTCTGCAACATTGACAAAGAGAACTATATTCATTCAGAACTAAATTAGTCAAAAATCTATTCTATCTGTCTTCAACTCAATGTGGATAAGATTTTAAAGACAAATCGATCGAATAATGAAGGTGACACTTTAAAATAGATTTGTTGAAACTGAACAAATTTAAATAGATAATAAAAAATACGAAGTATTCATTTAAAATGGTTGAGAGTAGTTGACAATGAACCCTGTTTGATATAAGTTTTGCACCATTTGTGATTCGTTGTATGTTTAGTTTAAGGTGAGTTGATGGTTCCTATAGAATTCGAACTAACAATGTCAGAGCTTACCATCATAGTATTCGATCAATTCATTACAAGGTATTATTCTCATTCAATGACACAGAACAATCATGATAAATTTGTTCCCAATTTGGTTAATGCTTTAAAACGTAGTTTTTCAACTGATTATTAAGAATTTCAGTTTCAGATTTGTCACACGTGAGGATTAAAAACAATCTGTTGGAGTTTAATAACTCAATTTTTATCCTGTTTTGATGATCATTTTATTGAACCCAAGTAAAAGTATTTTTGCAGATATTGGTATTTTCATTCTTCTTCCAAATATCCAACAGTTAGACAGATAATATGATGATGGATGGTTGTATGTAGTAAGCAGAGTATCCTGTTTGATCTAACACTTTACATGAACAATGAACACCAATAATTCATTTCATTAAGCGCAAATCATCCGTTACTTGTCCTGTGTACACAGGAAGACAGAATAAAATTACTCTCTTTCTCTCTCTGTTCACATTGATAGCTATGAATGTTCTTCTATTTCCTTTATTTCTCACATATTGATAGGGTTTCAATCGAACAACTCAATATCTGATACTCATTGAAGTAAATTTATCTTAACCATATGGTCTGATTATTCAAAAATCTCGACATTTCTAGTTATACATGAAATTACTTGATTGATGACATTTTCATAAAGTTGAAAGGATAATTTGCCACAAACAAATTTTACTCACCGCTTTCAACAATAATGTGTAGTATTGTTCTCCTGTATCGTTTATTCTTCTTATGTAGTTTAGAAAATCACGTTATTCTATCATCATTAAATAAAGTCTTTTTATTATTAAATCTAATGCCCATTAGGAATATAACCTGGTTTGTTTGCACTGATGAGAAATTCTGAAAATACAATTTGATAAATTACCATTCACTTCTGAATACCTAATTTAGTTTTTTTCCCATTTCTATCCTACATAGAGAAGCAATTCTATGCATAACTCAATCATTTCATATAATATATAACTCACGACTATTTTCTATAGTTTTCACTCGTATGTTCACATCTTGTAAAACCAACACAAAAATATTTGCGAGTAACATTTGTCATGAAATGATTACAATAGCTATTTCGTTTAAGTATGAAACTCATTATTAGTCCACAGATGGGTTCTGATTAAGGATCAAACCCAAAACATTTAGATCTCGTGATAAACATTTAATTTAATGGTTTCAAAGGAAAAGCGTTAGTTATAATGCCTACAGGTCTTGATTGCAATCCCCCATGAGGTCCAGAATGGTCACCCATTATAAATAGTATATTGTGACGAACTAGTTACCTCGTGCACATTGATTTCTACCTGTATCGCCTCTGAGATCACTTTCTGACCAGTATTGCCTACAAAGTCAAATACTCGTCACTAAACACATTTATCTAAATAAAAGCACTAGCAAACTAATATCAATCAGATAAACAAAAAAATCCAGGAGGACTCTGGATGGTAAATTTGTTTTCGTTTAGCACAGCACACTAACGTAAAACCATATCACAACATGGGTTTAAAAACAACAACCCATCAGGTCTTATAGTGAACAGCATTCATTGAAAATACTTGTGCACATAAATAAAATGTTCACCCTATCATTCTGTCATGGATTTAGTATACAGCTCTTTCAACTGTTCAAAAGTAATTTTTAAAAGACAACTAATTCAACATTCAATTATCCTGTATTTTATATACGTTGAAATTAGAAAATTAAATCACATCTATAATCCATCTTCATCTGAAAATTTCCTTTCATTAGCCGATAGATAGTCACGTAACTTCATTGGGATATTCGATATTCTCAAACAACTTATGATGCAATATCAGTTTTGATTTTGATTTGTTAAATTCTATAACATCACAATATTTGATCACAAAACTCTCAATCATACAAGTCAACTAGTAACAAAATCGCATAGATTTCATAGACGGAATCGGTCAAAACAATATCCTCTTGATCGAATTGGATTTGATTGTTCGTCAGTGACATGATGTATTTCTTCCGCTATTTAAACAATAAATTACTTGATTTAACCATTTACACTGAGATTATGGAAGAGATTATCGAAGTTTAACTTATGTCAACATCACAATTATGTTGACACTATCTTTTCGTTACATGAAAATGAACAATAATGATTGTACAGATATTAACTTTTTACATACTAAGTAATAGTTGAAGTAACCTCAACTCACCTCACCACACTTCCGCATTACACAAACACACAAACATGCACATGGAAATACAGCACTCAGGCACATACATTCATTCATATTTGTATTTCAACTTCAAAGTACTTGGGTTTACAAGATGTAATTATTACTTCACTCTCTCAATAATAATAACAATACCAATAATAATAATAATAATGATAATAATAATAATAATAATAGTAATGACGACAATAACTACCAATGGCAACATCCTATCATCAGCAAAATTTGTAATTATCTCGTAACAATGAAGATAAATAATATTGGTTGCTAAGTTATTTTAATGAAATTGAGATAAATCTGTCCAAATGTGAGTTTATTTCATTCATTTTCTATATAGATATACAAATACATATGTATATATTCATATAATCACTAAGCAACAAATTCTATTATTCGTTTAGATGGAATACTGTGTATGAACACAGATATATATGGAAAAGTGATGAAAATAAGGCGCCTGATCAGATTGGATTTTACCTATTAAATTTTTCGAAAATTATACACAATTTAAACAGAGATGGATGGTATGTATCAGTGGAATTCGGCACGCAACTGTTCGTCCTACCTACAACTCGTCAGTTTGATGTGCTTGTATCCTAGAAGTGATATCCCACTCCACTGAATGACCTGAATCCAGTACCGTTCAGTTGAAAACACTATCACGTTATTCTATTAGCTACTGATTTGGAATGTGTAAAACTATACTGTACTAATAATATGTAGTGAAGGAACATTTATTAATAAAAGGAAGTAGAATTACACTCGATAAATAGTTCTGATAGACTGATTATCAATATATATATATATATATATATATATATATATATATATATATATATATATATTGGCCTAATTCACCATACCACATTCACATATAAAGATAAAATAAGAAAAGTAACCGAAATAATATAGTAGCAATGATAAAAGTTGTTTGACATGAATGATGAATTAATTATGATTAGTTAATTAAAAATGATTAGGATTAGGCATTAAGAGTTAATTTATTGTTGTTATTATTAAGAGTCTTGAGATTACAATTTTTAATGTTGGGAGTTAGAATTAAGATATCTGATTTCAATGGGAGAATACTATTTACAAACAGAAATTACCTTTTTTATATTATAAATCGCATCAACTACTCTTAGATAGAATACTTATCAGTAGCAGGGATTTATAATATTTTAGTTCCCATATCATTTCATGATTTCAATCTGGTTATACAAGAGATATTTACATCAATTTCGATTTTAGAAACTGGATATGGGGTATATTTAGCCTAGTTCATAATAAGATGCAATCTCTTTTACACTGTACCTAGAATTTCGTGTAAAACACTGAGTGACGGTATCTTAAATCTGATCGGCTAATTCAATATTGTCAGTATTGTATAGTTTTACTGTGAAGTCCATTATTATTTTGGGTACTATAAAAGATACTCTTATACCTTTCTTGAAAAAATTTTTATCGCATCAATTCTTTTATCAGATTGTCGATATCACAAACTCACTACGTTGACTACTTAAAGAAATCTTTTAAGATTATAAGCTCAACTTATGCACAATAAGTACATATATATTATTATTATTAATAACAGTGAAATATCAGTTGTGAAGTGTTGAGAAATCAGGAAAGGCACAGATAGACAAAGACACAGAAAGAAATTAGAGGGATGGTGAGTAATCTTGGTTAGAAACTAGTCTTTCATGCGTTGTTTTCTGTATGCATGTTTCGCTCTTTCCTATATCACACACACAAATACCTACATATACTTATTCCGCTTCAACCTCCTTCATGAATAATGACTGTAACGAATCAACAAAAGAAATACTTCAATACACGTTTATATAGATGTGTCAATCAAAAAAACTTTTTTTCTTTACACTATTACTATTTAAAATGGTATTCACAACAAATATTTCCTTTTATTATTACATTCATAAGTATTAAAGGAATTCAGTATAAGAAGAATAATGCATGAAATCTGGGCGTAACACAGATTTCACCGTCTTCTATTCTTTTAGTTACACACAATATACGTACATATCGGTGAGTTGTATTAAGAAAAACAGGATCACGCGAAGCTTACATAACAACTTTACTATATGGAAAGTATACTGAATATATAAATAAACGGTAGTATTTATTTATGTATATAATCATTAACATTGATACCTGTTTATGAAGAGGAGGACAAATAGGAAAAAGAGGAACGCAACCAATTTTTTTAATTTGTTAATAAGTTTATGCAGTTTCCTATAGCTCATTTGATGAATCAGATTGGACTAATGTTAAATTTTATACGGACTATTTCTTGTATGTATATATGTATGTATGTATGTATGTATGTATGCATGCCTTATTTCTAAATTTTCCAGTTAATTCAACAATTACAAAACAATTTTTATTACTAATTGTTCCTTCACTACATATTATTAGTACAGTATAGTTTTACACATTCCAAATCAGTAGCTAATAGAATAACGTGATAGTGTTTTCAACTGAACGGTACTGGATTCAGGTCATTCAGTGGAGTGGGATATCACTTCTAGGATACAAGCACATCAAACTGACGAGTTGTAGGTAGGACGAACAGTTGCGTGCCGAATTCCACTGATACATACCATCCATCTCTGTTTAAATTGTGTATAATTTTCGAAAAATTTAATAGGTAAAATCCAATCTGATCAGGCGCCTTATTTTCATCACTTTTCCATATATATCTGTGTTCATACACAGTATTCCATCTAAACGAATAATAGAATTTGTTGCTTAGTGATTATATGAATATATACATATGTATTTGTATATCTATATAGAAAATGAATGAAATAAACTCACATTTGGACAGATTTATCTCAATTTCATTAAAATAACTTAGCAACCAATATTATTTATCTTCATTGTTACGAGATAATTACAAATTTTGCTGATGATAGGATGTTGCCATTGGTAGTTATTGTCGTCATTACTATTATTATTATTATTATTATCATTATTATTATTATTATTGGTATTGTTATTATTATTGAGAGAGTGAAGTAATAATTACATCTTGTAAACCCAAGTACTTTGAAGTTGAAATACAAATATGAATGAATGTATGTGCCTGAGTGCTGTATTTCCATGTGCATGTTTGTGTGTTTGTGTAATGCGGAAGTGTGGTGAGGTGAGTTGAGGTTACTTCAACTATTACTTAGTATGTAAAAAGTTAATATCTGTACAATCATTATTGTTCATTTTCATGTAACGAAAAGATAGTGTCAACATAATTGTGATGACATAAGTTAAACTTCCATAATCTCTTCCATAATCTCAGTGTAAATGGTTAAATCAAGTAATTTATTGTTTAAATAGCGGAAGAAATACATCATGTCACTGACGAACAATCAAATCCAATTCGATCAAGAGGATATTGTTTTGACCGATTCACATTTGAAATTTGACCAATCTTTGTATATGTGCATTCTGTGCAAAATGCCTTGATATAGTCAATTTGTTGCAATTATTTTCTATTGGAATAGATGCATTGTGATGAGGATGTGATACACGTTGGCGCTTGAAACGAACGATACTGGGTTTGAGTTCTAATATGAGCATCAACATTTTGGAACACAGGTACATCCGATTTATCAGTCCCGAATAGTACGAAATGCAAATTCTGGGTTCCATTGCTAACTGTAACGTTTTTCATTAATTACTTATTTAAGCCTGTTTCACGTCGTATCGTAACGTATGCAACCCACCAGCAATCTCTATCCAACTCTGCCATGGGCAATCCTTCATAGTTATTCCCAGTTATTATTCATACTCTTCAGGTCTGTTTCCAATTCTCAACGAAATGTGTTCTTCGACATTCTCATTCTCCGCTTCTCATCAGGATTCCAAGTTAGCGCTTGGTTTGGGATGCAGTTTGATGATTGCCGTGATGTTATATCCTATATACTTCCGATATCTTTCCCTACATTCCTCCTCAGTTTGAAGTCGGTTTGTACTCTCCCACAGTAGGTTGCTGCTGATGATATCCGGTCAACGGACATTGATTATCTTACATAGACAACTGTTCATGAATATCTGTGTGTTTTTGATCACGGTTGTGGTAGTTCTTCGAGTTTCGTTTACGTACAGTAGAACTGTCTTGGTGTCCGTGTTGAAGATTGTGACTTTGATATTAGTTGACAGTTGTTTCGAGTTTCCTATGCTTTCCAACTGTATGAATGCTGTTCTGGTTTGTTCATCGATGATGCTTCTGGGATGCATGGGTCTCGATCTCTTCCAGAGTTTCTCTATCAAGTGTGATTGGGTTGGTGATTTCTGTGTTGTGTTCCGAGTTCTTGCAATTCGCCTTGTGTATGTTGAGGCCTAGTGCTTGAGAGACTGCTGCTACACTTGTTGTCTTGACCTGCATCTGTTGGTGTGTATGGGTTAGAAGGGAGTGGTCATCTGTGAAGTTCAAATGGTTTAGTTGCATGCAAGCTATCGATTGTATTCCGTGCTTCTGATCAGATGTGTTAGTCTTCATAATCCAATCGACCATCAGAAGAAAGAGAAAGCGTGGTAGTATGAAGAAACATACTGCAAGTATATTGGCTTCCTACACTTGAATATGATCACTATGCGCTCAGATATCTTTTCTTTTCAACAAGGTAGGATGATATTAACATACACAAATGATAATTTACACATATATACACAAATAACTAACTGATCACTGTCTATCAACTAAACTCATATCTACCCATCTTTTTCTCGGTTCTTGAATCTCGGTGATTGTCTTGCCTGCTTTGTCCTTTACCGGTCTCTGGTTTACTATATTTCTCTGCCAGTTTCTGCATTGTGTTATAAAGCTGTCTCATATCTCCTTCCCCTGAAGCTTTTTCTACATATTTTATCTTGTCTGATATAGTGCTTTTCTTATCTAGCTTGTTTGCTTCTATGTATTCATTTTTGCCTTGACTTCCTCTGCTCTTGTTCGGCTGTTGTTAATTGCTATCTTCTTCTCCCTTTCCTCAATCTTTTGCAGGGTTTCCATAAAGATCTATTTGTTATGATGACGCTTGATGCAGCTCAGCACTTTTCGACACATTGAAGTTAGCGCTCCTTTGATCATTTTTCCAGTTGTCCTCCACAATTGTTTCTTCTTCTTTCAGTAGATCTTGTAAGGCTTGGAACCTGTTGTTGAGAGTTATCTTGAATTCTCTTAGTTTATCAGTATCTGGAGGGAAGGCTGTATCGAACATTTGTAATGCTATTTCTCCAGCTGTCCAGTGTTTCTTTAGTTTCAGTTTCATGTTGGACATAACCAGGTGTTGATCTGATGTGATATCAGCTCCTTTCCTGGTCCTCACGTCTTCCATTAACCTTACGAACTTTTTAATGATGCAAATTTGATCTATCTGGTTCTCCGCGGTGTGGTACGGTGAGATCCATATAGTTTTGTGTATGCGTTTGTGGAGTAATATTGTGCCACTTATCACCATGTTTTTGAAAGTGCTATGACTGGTGGTCAACTATTATGACCGCGTCACCAATTGTTATATTTGGTCGTTGCTGATTGTTATGTCGGAATCGCTTATCACTTAAACTGGCAAAGCGAAAAACCACTGCGATTCCCACGACGAGAAACTAAGAACACAAAGACTGTTATACGTGAATATTAATTAACTCTGAAACTCGATAACGACTCAAGGCGAAAATATCCTTATGTATATATTGATTTGCACACCCATTTTGATTATTATTTAGGATGAAATCACAAATATAAAAAATCACATACTACATGTCATGCTGAGCCAAATTCATGTTAATTTAAAACAAGAATCTCGCATCTTGAATAAAACACCCCATTCAATAAATTAATGTTATAACGAACAAGATATCAAATTGGAAACCAAAACAAATACTACACTAAACAATCATCATATTCAGTCATGATGAGTAAAAGAATGTAATTTTGACTTTTCATTCTGTCATATCAGAAAGCACATAGAATTGTTAGTCTCTCACCATTCTCATCCCTTTCTTTCAGTCCATGTAGCTGCATTACGTCCTCATATCCAGTATTTTCTATTCCGACATCGGTGTTTACTTCTTCCATCAGGATTGTCAGGTCTTTTTCTGTGCACCTTGCTATGATTGATTGCAGCCTCTTGTAAAACTGATCTTTGTCATCGTCATTTCTATCTTTGGTGAGTGCATAAAATTGTACGACATTCAGTGTGATTCCCTCCTTCCTTACTTTGAACGATGCTTTGATGATTCTGGACCCATGAGATTCCCGTCATATAAATGCTCTTCGTGCTTGTTTAAGCAGCATCAGTGCAGATCCTCGTGTGTGCGAAACATTTTCATCATCTCCCTCGAAGCTCATCTTCCACTGATCCCAAGAACTGCCAAGTTGTGTCTCCTCATTTTTGAGGCTATTTGATTGGTCCTATCGGTCTCCCATATTGTCCGAACATTCCGTGTACTTATATTAATTGTTGCTTTGATTGTTAAAAGAAGCATCGGCCTCATGACTTCTGAAGTATCTCGACTTTCATTATAAAGCGTCATAATTCTTCTAAATAACAATTTTCTAACTGTAGGACAGAGTTTAAATGTTCCAAATGATTTTTTATGGTTAGCGTTTTTTTTAAGTAATATTGTTTTATAATGGATGGGATTGCTGACTCCATGCTCAATCCTCCTCCTTTTCCAGGCTTGGTACCGACAATAAACCTAGAAGGGTTACAAACGGAATTAACTATCTATATTCAGCTTTAATAGCAAACCTATAGATTAATTTATTGTAATCTTCATAAAGTGTTTGCATAGACCCATAATGTACCCATGAACCTATGTATACAGACACATATCTTGAAGATTCATTTAAATCGAATACAAAACAATAAATTAATAATTAGATAAATAAAAAATAAATTGATGAATAAATATCGGTTAGCATAATATGTTTTACTAATAAATAACAATTTGAAAGAATATCAAGCATACATCAATCACCACAAGTCATTCAATCGGCTTATCATTGAATATACATATAATCATATACATATTCTTTAATGATAATAAATGACGTTCAATAGGTAAGCATAGACAAGTTAAATGATAAAAATCTGTCTAATTCGATTAACAGAATGAATAAAAATTAAATCAAGTTCAAAATAACATAATTATTATCTTGTTTGTTTGTTTCGTTACTTCTTCTTCTTCTTCCTCTTCTTCAATCTACTCATCACCATCATCATCATCAACATTATCACCATCGTCATTATTAATATCAATCATTGACATATTTTTCATTATTTTCATTTTCATTTAGTTTATAAAAACAGACCTATGGTGATAATAAGCACATAATTACTCAGGCGTGTTTAAAAATTGACATAAAACACAGATTCATTGGTGACAGAAAAGGGGTCTATGAGTATATATATATATATATATATATATATATATATATATATATATATATATATATAGACAGAAAATTTAATTAGAAACTAAAATGTTTCCTTATTTTTTTTTAGTAATTTTAGTAATCTTTATATTACTATCTTTCATCTCAAATATCAGTCTACCTTGTGAATAAAGTTAATCAACTAAGGTATTTGAAATATTAGCAATTTTACAAATAAAGATTATACTTTTAAAATTGCAAAAATGACATTTTTCCATCTTCCCTTTAATGCTTGAAAACGAATTCCATTTTAAACCATATACATTTCTTTTCTGTTCAACACCTCATAGTGTACACTATAAGCAGATCTTAGTTAAACAACCATTCGAAATCAGGAAACACTGAACAAATGTTTCGTATTAGTGTTGAAATCGTCGGTGGCGGTGTTCATCTGTAAGAGTAATCTACACAAACCATACTGTCGTAATAATAATGTGTACACTGATGACTAACCTTAAAGGGTAATTCCAGGAGTTTTAATAAAAAAACTGTAACCAGTACATTTTAGCCATTTCGATAGTGAGACCAATATCATCAGCGACAATGGACGATGGTTTCGCAATACTACAAATTGATTAAAGTCAGATATGTAAAACATCGAATATGGTGCGATCTAAATGTCATAGGTTCAAGCCCTAATGAGATCATCGAAGGGTCTCATACAAGGATGAAAAAAATGTTCAATGATTCCTGGTTTTCATTGGTTTTCTAATTTAGATCAAACCATGATGTAAATTAGGAAATTCTACAGTCTCCATAAATCCACTATAATAATAAATTCAGTGTTAACGAATGGTTCTAAGTGAATAATGGTTATAATCATGTATAAATTTGTAAACTTATAAGATAGTTTTATGTCTTTTTTATCTTTGAAGTGATCTCTATCATGACCGTAATTCAAGAATATCAAATGGTATTCGCTATAAAAGAAAACAGTTTCCAAATTGAAAATTTCTAACCCTTTTGCAATCGGATCCAATTATTCAACATCTTCATTGATATTTATATGGCAGTTAACATATACAGTCTGTTGCATCTTTGAAATATCCATGTCACTAAAGAGTTGAGCATGATAGATTGCTTAATGAAACATCAGTTCATTTAAAATTAATTGATTACTGCACGACGATCACTGTCATGTTTACCTAGTCTTGTTTAGTGATGATCAAATTTCAATATGGTCACTAGTTTAAGCGAATTAATATTGTTCGCGTTATTTCAGGATGTTAGGAGGTTGACATTAGCCGACAGGAATCTATAGATAGTCGTTAGTAAGACAAACCCTATATTCTTAAGAGTATTGTTACTCCTGATGAGATTCAGATTAAAGTTACTTGCCCCTATAACCCAAGACGTTACCAACAACTTCCTATATGACTGAAATATTCACAAATGATTGATTACTGAGCAGTGAACAATGTCATGTGTGACTACAATAAACAATAGATATTTAGTATCAGAAGGGGTTTTATGGAGATTGTAGTAATTTCATTAGTTGAGATCCTGAATCAATTGAATCTAGATCACCATGGAAAACCTGGAAGCACTGGACGGTTGTTTCGTCCTATTATGGGACGTGGATCATAGATGCGCGCTTCTGAGGAGTCCGATAGTAGGATGAAAAGGCCGTCCAGTGCTTCCAAGTTTTCCATGGTGGTCTAGCTTCAATTGACTTATAATCCCAACTATTGAAATAGATATTTATTTAATAACTTCATATTCATCATCATAACTATTCCATTTTTTTTCTTCATACCTACCTGTTTAACAATTAACCCAACTACTTATTAATTATATATATTTATTTTATTCAAATTTTTAAGAATTAGAGCATAAAAAAAAAAACAAAATAGATCGAAAGAAAAAAGAAAACAACTGAACTAATTATAAATAAACTTAGTAACAGAAATACAAAACCAAAATTGATTTTATACACCATAGATTAATTCATAATTTTCTTCTTCATGAATTATTAATCTGTAAATTCATTAAGGTTAACCAACTCATGGGAGAGAGAAAAAAAAGAAAGATTAAATTAATATTGTATATATATATATATATATATATATATATATATATATATATATATATATCACTGGGGGTTTTTTCCTGAATTGAAAATACTTCTATTTTTGTCAAGTTTCAAAAATAGAACATTGTTTTTCGTTGGGAGGTGGTGGTGGGTGTAATGATGGCGGTGGCGGTGACAGTGGTGCTGGTGGTGGTGATGGTGATATAGAAAGTGATCGTTTTTTCCAGTTTTCAATGCTCAAATAGATTAGATCATCTGAGATAATTTAGTTTGATGAACTGTGTCATGATAAAGAAATTGAAAGTGGAAAGTAACTAAAAGAAAAAATTAACCTGTAAAATAAATACTGTTGGAAATCCCAACTCAATTATCTCTTTTTATATTAAAATGTCTTTTTTTGAAGAAAAAAAAACAACGAATGGCATTTAAAATTATATTTGAGTTCATTAGTTATATATTCCAATTAATAGTTATGTTAAACTCACTAGTGAATAACTTTGAGAAGAAATTCAAAGGGGTTCTATTCAAAAGTTGTGATTAGTTAAAGCTCAACCATGTCAGACTTCAGATAAATATCACTGATTATAATGAATCATAGTGGAATGATGTCATGTCACTACATGCCAACTTATTAGTTCAAAGATTAATCCCTGTTTATGAGGATCACAGCTCCTAAGCTCGATTCCTACAAGAATTCTGAATATAATCTATTGAATATTTCCATGTTAAGACAAAACATTTATTTAATACCTCTTGATTTTTATAATCTCAAATTGTAAATGGAACAATTTTTTTACAAATGAAAAACTCATTGCGTTTTTCTATAAATATAACAGATTTAAACATAAATAGGATTTAGAATAGTGGTTTATAGAATTTATTATTAATAGTTGTACAATACTACTGATTACATAAATACAATCTTTTTTCTCTCCTTAAAAATAAAATGAAAAGTAAATAGAGAAACTTGGATTCAATCGATTAGTTCCTAATTTATTCAATTCAGTATAATGATGTAGATAAACTGTTAGTCATGTAATAATTAACAAAATGTGGTTATTTCACATTCATATTTTCTTGTGGTTGTGACAATATTAATTAGAATTTCTAAAATAATAATAATAATTAAAAGTCGAGTAAACGAATCTGTACTCAATAAGAACTTTGTTTCTTTCGTGATTAGATTGACCAGTCAACCAGTTTTAGCTATACTATAGAAGGACTTCAAAGAATTCATTTCAAAAATAATCATTAGCCATGACAGTGACATGTTGAAAATTAAGTATAAGTCATGAGTTATTTAAAAATTAATATTCTCTACTGTTCTTGATAAGTCTGTTTCTCAAATATCTGATGATGATTTGTTATCTGCCACTTAGATTCCCGGATTTCTCTTTACAGTTCAGTCACAAACAACAGAGCGTAAGATTTGAAATTAAAACAAAAGTTTCATTTCTAGGTACAGAAACCAGGGTTATTTGCAAGTCCATAAGTAACACTGACATTCTGGAAACTTTTAGTAACATTCTAAATTTAATAACGGAATAAGTTGTTGTCAGATCAAAGTTTGACACATGATTTATCGCTTCTTTTCAGTAATCTCTATGACTTGCCCTTTAAATACTAACCGATAGAATGTTGTCTAACCCTTTATCGGTTTTTAAATACTTTAATGAGAAATTATCTAATGATACATACAGTACTACTCTTTTCCATAGAACAGATGGATTGTGACTAGTAGTGAAATTCAGAATGTACGTCTTATCTTATTTGAGAGCGGTCAGCTAGATATACCCGCATCATTTAAGTGTTACTATCCACACAATCGGACTCTAACCTAATATTTTTTTTTCAAACGCCTAATATGCTTTAGTCTGAGATAATGATCCATTGTTTGGTCAGTTAAAATATCATTATTATTGTCGTTGTTATTTGATGTGAATGAAGTCTAGGATTTCACCTTAACTGAAACCTCTTTGATTACATCATAATGATTGTTAATAGTTCAAGTGAAATTCGAATCCATAATATTCAGGCTAGTGATTAATTAGTTGATTAATGTAGAGGATTTGTGAAGATTATAGTATTTTCACAATTGAAATCATAAATTGATCTAAACTAGATTATCATTGAAAACTTATAATGAATTCATTCATCAATCCATTAATTAACTGTCAAAATTGAATTATTTACTTCCCTAGGTAAACATTTACATCAATAATCCTTTTCAGTTCAAATGACATACATAATAATGTTTAGTTAAATCATTTGTTAATTCAATTCCCAATTTGACATGGATTTCATAATGTGTTCTTTTTGTAATTAAAAAAAAAGGAAGAAAAAAATCAACCCTATTTTTCTGAGACATTAAAGAGGAAGAATGTTGTATATGTAAAGTCTCAACGAAAGAATTTGAAATAAATTCAACGTTTCTCCTAGCAATCTGGTTCAAGCTTTTTCAATGAAAATATAATCAAACAACAAAAATTATCGAATATAAATAGGTACTTGGTTCTCTGGTTCACTGTATACACTGAATAAATCATCCGATCAACATGAACAATGTCTAAAGTAGGTATTTACATTATTGTATAAGAGACATGTAGTGTAAAACGAAAAGTGTTAAGATAACAGATTGTGCTTATATGTAAGTGATGTGTCTCTTACACACGAATGTAAATATCTACTTTAGACATTGTTCATGTTGATCGGATGATTTATTTAGTGTATACAGTGAACCGGAGAACTATGTACCTATTTATATTCGATAATTTTGTTGTTTGATTATATTTTCCTTGAAAAAGCTTAGACCAGATTGACAGGTGAAACTTTGGATTTACTTGAAATTCTTCCGTTGAGATTTTACATATACAACATTCTTCTTCTTTAATGTCTCACATTCACTCGGCGCCCAAATATTATGTAACTATTCGTTCAAATTTAGACGAAAGTTCCTACCTATTTTTCTGTTTTAAAGTAAAAGACATTATTGTTATCTAATATTATCTAGGTATATAACCTTATCGTTATGATTATTATCATGTATAAGTAATAATACTGATAATTGGATTTATTCTCTTGATTATATTTGTGTATGTGAAATAGAAATAAAGAATTAATTTTAGATATTACAATAGAATAAAAAAAACAGTAAGATGGTGAAGAAGATCTGTAGTTTGGGTGGATGATTTTGATGACGTTTTGTTCTCTGAGCTAGATGAAAGTTCCACGATGAAACTATCTAGCTCAGAGAACAAAACGCCATCAAAATAAAAGAGGTAGTAATAATAATGAATTCCTCGAAGATGAAGAAGAAATCAGAAGAAATTCTAATTTAAATGAATTCATTCATTCAAACAATTATAACTAATCATTATTCAATGAATTCTACTTGATTTAATCAACCAATTGACTAGTCATGCATATTAAATCAGTTATATATGGATGATTTATATAAATAGTGAGAATGAAATGGATTCGAAAGATATGACTGTGTATGTGTGTGTGTTTGAAGGATCTGTCACTTACATAGGTGACAAACAGTAAATTCGATAGATACAAATGACATTAAGAAATAATCAAATGCATTGAACTGTTTGAAATGGAAGTGGTCAAATTACAAAGATAACTAACATTATTGTTGTTCTAATAATATCAGTATTAATAATCATCAACGTACTAATAATAATAATATTATTGTTGTTGTTGTTGCTAACCAATGGACAGTATAAAGATATCAAATTTCGTGTCTGTGTTATTATGTATGTACAAATATCATTCATTTTATGTCAAAAAATGGGAGTTCATTTTAACTATGAGTTTAATGAAAATCGTCATTGAAATTTATTTTTTTTTTCAGTACTACAACAAAATAATTATTGTTGGCTCATTTTTACAAACATAGTAACCGGTTATTATAAAGAAGAGTAGAAGAACTACGAACTCACATACTTTAAGTTTCTAGTTATAAATTACTCTTAAATCTTTTATTAAAGTTGTAGAGGAGCTAATAGTAAAATATAAAAGATGTGTTTTGTTCTATTTGGGACTTGTTAAGTAAATGTAGTTGTATATTTTAACGTTGATCTTCACATTGAGATCCAAACTACTTTCCTATCGCTTCAAATATCAACATGTTATCGATTAGATAATTAAGTTTTAATTTTAGGTTGTTGAGATTGTTGAATTTTATTGAAATCATGAACCAATGAATGTTAAACTGCCATTGAAAACCTGGAAGCACTAAATGGCCGTTTCGTCCTATTATGGGACTACTTAGCAGGGCTCATCCTCTATCCCGCACGCGGAACTCAAACCAACGACCTTCGGTCTCGTGCTCAAATGATTAACCTCTAGATCACTAAACTAGCATCCAACTGTCTCAACTAATCCACAGTGTCACGTAACCATCTTTCATTGTCTTCGGTTGGTAACTGCCTCACATGTGATACGATTAAACAGTTAAGTGTCGAAAGCTACCAACTTGTCCAACAAGTATGATATTTTGACAAATCTCAATTAAAATGAAATTGATCTTCTGGATTTCACTGCTGGCTATTATCTTACTTCAATTTAAAAGATATATATACACATAGTTCCCTATATCATTATGAAAAGAGCAAGAACATAGATTTAAGTAGTATTACATGAATTTATTTGATTTTGGTTGGTTCTCGTCAGCTCCTTAAAACTTGTAATATTAAAAGAATTATAATTAAAACATAGGTTTTTAAAGAAATACATACATGAATTTGGTTAGATTTGATTATGACCATATATCAGCATAATATAGCATGGTAAATAAATGAACATTCTAAAATATTAATAGTAAAAAGAAAAGAAATCAAAAGATTCAGTGACAGTGATTACGTAATAGTGAGTCTAAAAAATTAACATTTCTATGTAGTCAATGAAAAGAAAGTTGAAAGGAATTTTGTAAAATAGGAATTATATATCCATATTTCTTATACTTGACAACAATGGTGTAAGTGAAGTTCTGAAGACTAGAACTTGACTGTCTATAGAACACTCTGAAAGATTTTAAATTTCGAACTTTATATTTGATGAGACTATAATTTATGGACGACGCAAAATCAGCCTTGAGAATATCCACCTACTAACTAGGGCTAAATGAGGGTTATAAGCCTATGTAAAGGATAAGGATTGTGATTTAGAGTTGATTGTTAGAGATAGGAATTATATTTAGAGTTTTCATCATGAATTGACATCAGCTAAAATACCAAGATGCTATTTAGCAAAATGGATGAGTGAATTTCGCACCGAAATCTAAGACCTGTTATCTTAAATCTGATTGGTTAGTACATAAATTATAGTCTCACCGAAACTTCTTCCAAGTCTCCTTTTTGATAGGCCATTATTATTGACACAAAATTATTAATTCACTTAAATTTCTAATTAAGTTTTATCGTAATTTCTATCTTGTCTAAACAAAGCCCATGATATGAAACTTGAAATTCAATTATTCTTGCATAAACCTCTACATTAACTAATAATGAACCTGTACTCATCGGTCATTAGTTTCCAAAGATCATTCAAGGAATTCTAATGAGAAATGGTGACCAGAGAGGTGCAACCATACAATTTAAGAGGCAATTATTCACCAATGAACTAGATTGAAAGGTAGTCACAAAACATCGTGAATTGACAGGAGTTCGAAATGTAGATCATTGGATGTCGGCTTTATGGTCTCTAATTTGAGCGTTTCTTGCAACATCCGATTTCAACTCCTCATTGGGATTGAGGATACGTACTATTAATGAATTTTTTACTGATACAAATTAACTATCCAGTACTTTCTGATTTCTAGGAGTTTTTTAACCGAAATCAGTCCGTAATGAGAAACTAATCAACTAACCTATATAATATCTATTTTTCAGTATCCATTACTTATTTCACAAGTTTTAAACAAGTATAAACTAGCCGTTTAGCATCCATACAAATTGGTTCAACTTTTTTGTTAATTAAAAATGCTAATTATATATCTTTTTAAAGGAGTGTCTATTTACAGACGGAGTGACATATTTGCTACTGTTGTTATTAATAGTAGTATTTATCAAATAATATGCAAATTTTAACTGGATTGTGATGTTTATAAACAATTTATTTTTCTAGAATCATTTTCAGTGTAGTTTGATTATCCATTCCATCCTCTTTATTTGTGATTTTTCTATGTGTATGTATGTTTGTTAATATTAACTTAATTCATTGAAACCTATTTAACGTAGTGAGACATGAGATGCGTGTATTATACTCATAATACAAAGGACAGTATAGAAATGTGTGTTATATTTGTAGACAGATCTCACTAATATAATATAATCGAAACTATTCATTTTGTTGTACTCCTCTTCCCTATTCTCTCCGCTCTCTCTCCAGTAGTTCATACGATGATATAATGAAATTATCGATTTGACTTAGATCTCACTACCACTTACCTTCTCTTTTAATTTCAATTTTAAAGATAAACTGTTTATTCACTCTCAAAAAGATGGTAGTTTTATACACTTTAATTTTGTGATAATGAAATAACTTTTTAGGATATTTAATAGTTGAAATCATGAGTCAATTAAAGCTAGACCACCATTGAAAACCTGGAAGTACTGGATGGCCGTTTCGTCCCAGTATGGGACTCCTCAGTAGTGCGCATCCACGATCCATGATATTTAAAATTGAATCTTATTATGAACTAATACCTACTGAAAAACTAATTTGAATATCAAAAATTTATTTCCCAGTCTAGTTTGATTCAAATGTGTGTTGACGCTTTTAAACAATAAAAGCTTTTCGTTTTTTCAAAATTCTTTATCACATAATAGTAAATTTTGCACTTCAATAAAGTATTATGTATAAAATGCGAAAACCGTTTGTTTCTTCATGATTTCAATAGAGTCTAATCACCACTAAAGGGCTAGACAAGCATGAATTTCTCCACTACTCTCTGATCAATCGGTTGTAAATGTTTCAGTTTTACATGAGGTCGTTCACAACCTGACTAACTCGGCGGTAAAGTGAAGCTGGGTAACGCGTATTTGAATTCAGTTGGAAGAATCAGTTCTCTCAAGGTTCCGGATACACTTTGCTAACGAGTAACAATTTGCAGAAACCTTAGTCATACAGAATTCCCTGTCGACTACCTTTAACTATATAACGTACTGAAACATAACTAAAAATAATGACTAAAAGGTTAAATGCTATCCTTTCTTACAGGAACTCCCCAGCCACAAGTTCAGAAGCATAATACTATCCGATAAACTTTTAATAATAACCTAAAATTTCACATAAAGTAAAATATCCATATATATGTACACCTTGTTTTACGAGTAGTATGATCCCTATTTTTCTAAAAACAAATCTTAAAACAATAAAAAAACGGAAATCAGCTTCAATCAAGTCGACAATGAAATCGAGAAAGAAAAAAAAACCGAAAAAAAAGTAGATAAAAAGGGACAAGACGTAAAAGAAGAAGATTAAACGGAACCCCGTGTCAAATTTAACTGAATCGTTTGTTTTTTGTTTGATGACGGAAATTAAATGTCACACATCGTACACAAACATAATACTTCACAATAAAAGTGGATTATTGTATGTGTTTGTATTGGTATAAATGTGTAGAAACTACAATTATGTACAAAAGCTTATATTATATCCATACACATACATACACACTATTATCAACAGATTTATACCAGACTGTATAGTCATATCATACATACCAAACCATAATTCATCTCTCTCTCTCTCTTCGATCTTCTTTATCTATCTGTCTATCTGGTAGGCAGATTACATTCATTTTACTATGATAAATGAGTTTTGAATAATATGCAATTATAAAGAAGCGACATTAACTCTCTATGAACTTAAAGTACAAAAGAGTGAGAAAACTAATTTACATCAAACCGATTTAACACCCAGTATAATACTAGTAAAATATGTTTATCTCAGGAAATCCCAATAGTTTTTAACATTTATTGTTGTATCATTGAATGTTAGTTAAAGGTAAATAACAACAATGTTGAATATGAAATCATATATTAATATTATTATTTATGAATTAATAAGAAAAATAGGGAAAAAAAGAAAAAAACGGAGAAATATTGAGAAATTGTTACTACTACTAACTTGTTCTAGCATAGAATAATTATCGCCACCCCATGGTATCTAATCATACATACACACATACTTGATGACTAGTCTGCATGTATTCTTAAAGAGGAAACATAATAAGCAAGTAAAGATTGAGGTTAAAATATAAATAATCAGATTTTATAGGAAAAAAATATCGAATACTAGTGGAAGTCAGGATGTCCATTTTTGTCCCATTTAGGACACATCACCTTAATGCACATGCATTCTAATGTTTTTCACATTTGGACTCAGACCCACTATCTTTGGTTACAAACGCCTGATGGGCTTAGTGACCAAACACTAGCCGCTAGCTTGTGAAACAGGCATGAATCTAATTCAATTCTGCAAAACTTGTAACAAAATGGATATATATTCAGGCAACGCCGTAAAGAAAATAATAAAACTCCGAAAATCGTCAAGCAATAAGTTGTGCCAACATAATTTTACTATCGAAATGATTAAGTTGAAATGAGAAATGAATAGAGGAGGAAATATACAAACAACGCAATAAAAGCAATGCGAAATTCTAGATGCTTGGATGTAGACGAAAAGAAACCATGATTAGATTTCAATATCTCACTCCTGTAAAAGATCAGTCACTGCATTAGCAACCCGACAGTAACACCTCGAACTGTAAAACTAAATGACTTAGGTTTAGATGCACCAGAGATCATCATTTCTTACAAGATTCCACGTATGCCTTGCTGATAAGACCTAAGTAACACAAAACTTAGGTCCTAGGATTCCCATAGAATACCTCCAGTCACTTAAAATTCGAACATATTACACGTGATATTCGGTCACTTAAACTTGTGGTACATTACAAATTTACAAATAGAATTAGATCTGTTGTAAACGATCATTATCAACGTGACAACGGTTACTAGTGAGTGGTCAATCAACTGAAGTGCAAACTATTTAACATAATTGGATGAGATCGGTAATTATGGTTTCAATGTCATTTAAGCGCTATTATTGTACTAACAAGTGAATTTATTGATTGTTTGGTTGGTTGAGTTATATAGCTTAATTTAAGCCATTTCGCACGTGTGATCTTTCAAAACGCTGTGAATCAATGATTGTACTGACACTAAATAATATGTATAAATTTGTAATCGCGACTAATAGCACAATCCAAGAAGATTAGTTAGGGCTATTTGAAACTAGCTAATTAAAATGACCTGCATTCTAGTGTAAGTGTTCTTTCTGAAACTCTAACCCAGTTTCTATCATTTCAAGTACCAATATTCTTTTTTATAGGCTTCCAAGTGTATATATCCAGTAACTTGATCAACAGGTACGCTGATTGTTCGTTAGAGTTAGGATTTTACTACTGCTTATATGATTCAAAACTGACCCTATTCATTCAATCACACGATAATAGTCTTTTCGCTAACCAACAAATTTAAGATAATTTACCGAAATTCTAGTGAGAAGTTGCGACTGGTGGAATGTGAATACATGAGACAGATAACATCAGTAACAATAATGATCGTATTGTTTTATGAACAGATGGACGTTGGAAATATGAACCACTGGATTCTAGTTAAGTGTTTACAAAGAGATTCGAATATCATGAGTTTAGTAAAAAAAAGTCATATATAAAAATTTAAAATTAATAGCCGTTTGACAAATCCGTTTGTTTTATAATGTACAAAAATGGAAAACCATTTTTAACATTGATTGGTCACTGAATAGAGATCAATTTCACGTTTGTCCAGTCCATTTGGTATTTAACCGAATACTATCGATCAAGTTATAATGTGGCCATCAGTCTATATGACTTGATATCATGTCCGTTATGTTAGGATATCAGATGGTTGGAGGTAGCCAAGGGGAAGTTTACATGGAGTATGATTTCTCTCAAGATTGTATATAAGTCTTGCTTGCAAGTACCAACCAGCACGACATCCAATGACTAATTCACAATGACATTAAACACTAATCATTTATATTGTTAACCTTCTAAAGCAACCTTTGGTTAAAAATAATATAAAAAATTAGAAGTTATTAAATTTATCGATCCATTGAATAATTTATTGTTTTGTTGTTTAAATTTATATGTCAATCAGTAATTTTGTACTCTCAATTCCTCTTTTTAATCCTTATTCTCTATTTTCTCTCCATTTTTATTCTTTCTCTTTAGTATTAACAACAATATCCCACTTTAAGTTATATACTCTTGTGTTTGTTTTCTCTAATCAAGAAGAATTCATAATACTTTTCATTTTGTTTATTAATTCTACTACATTCGCCTTAAAGTCTTAGAATTACTTTATGTATATATTTGTCAGTAGATGAATCACTATGTGTATGTATGTGTGTGTGACCAAGAGTTCAACAAAATTACATAATTTCTTTACAACTCCCTTTTATTTTCTTACTTAATAGACGTTTTTTTACAGTATTATATTTAATATTGAATGTAAAAGGTTAACAATTGATTGACAGTAAAGTTATTGACGAAGAAAAAGAAACCGTTTCCTGTCTATACTGAAATAAATCATATTAAATCACAATAAAGAGGTCAAAACACTGATCATACATATATATGCAACTGAAAAACAAAGAAAGGAAGGTAGATGATTAGGTAACGTATTTCATACGTAGGTCATTTTTTCAAAATATAAATATAATCAGTAAAGTTCAACTGGGTCTGTTGTGGGTTAGTAACTCACTGATGACAATGATGGATGTGTCGCTCATTTTTGTGGACTGGTTGAAGTTAGACATTAACACCATTGGATGCTGACCAGCTCAGTGGTCTAGTGGTTAAGCTTTCGTGCGTGAGACTGGTAGATCCTGGGATAGATCTTGAATAGTGAACAATGCCATGTGTGACTATAATAAACAATAGATACTTAGTATCAGAAGGGGGTTTGTGGAGATTGTAGTAATTTCAATAGTTGCGATCATGAGTCAATTAAAGCTAAACCATCTTGGAAAACCTGGAAGCACTGGACGGTTGTTTCGTCCTATTGTGGGACTTGGGTCATGGACTCGCGCTTCTGAGGAGTAGGATGAATAGGCCGTCCAGTGCTTCCAAGTTTTCCATGGTGGTCTAGCTTCAATTGACTCATGATCTCAACTACTGATATAAACATAAGTCTTAATTGTTGCTGTTATTATTTTTTTCGAGGTTATCCATTTTATTTTCAGTTTGTTAATGTTTCGAGTTTTTTCTCTGATTTATTGATCAAATTCAGTGTTTATAAACATAATGAATCTATAAGTAGAATCTATCATAGTTTGAAGGTCATTTGAAGGATTACCGGACAGCTATTTCATATTATTATAAAATCCTTTTATAGTAAGCACTCACAACCTTTAAATCTCTCAGCTAACGCTTAACTATAAGACTACTAGTTTAGTGTCCAAGCAGTATAACATTTTCCATTCACGACATGATACCGCAGTCATTCAATGATGATTTGGTTCAACTCTGTCGGTCATCATCTCACTCTAAAACTTTAGAAACTCATCACTAAGCAGGGTACCAGTGAACACAATTAATATGTAAAAGAACGTTACCTAATACTGTTTCTTTTTTATCACTAGATAATTGTAGAATTAATCAAAATTCCCAATTGATAGATTTAAAGAATTCCATGCAGCTATATCTCAACGAAGAATAAACGGATGGTAACTGTAAGGAATTAGTTATGGACTGTTATATATATATATATATATATATATATATATATATATATATATATATATATATATATATATATATATATATTGGCTTCATCCCGGATAATTTCTACTTTTTGTTTTCTAGTATGATGCGGCCTGACTTGTTTATAAACTGAGTATGTTTGAAATATATGATTCGTACAGTGGAAGCTGATATCGGTGATTTGAACTCAACCGGCAGGGTAAGGCTAGAAGACCTAATAATGACTGAAAATTGACTCTAGGCTGCTCGTGCTGGTTAACGTGTTATTGGTTTGGCACAGGGCTAAGGTATGTAGTGTCTGTTATTTATGTTAAGCCCAAATATCTTATTCTAGCTTTCGGACAACCCACTCCATTCATTCTACTTGAGTCACATTCTAACCTTGTTAATTATTCGCTTATCAATCTTGACTGTTTTTATATGAGCGCGTAGGTGTGTGTACACTTCTTATCCCATTACTCATCACGTGTCTGTAACTTATTTTTGTGTAACAATAAATATTGATCAGCGCCAAGTTAAATGAGAGTTGACTTATCAGCCATCTCCACCGCGCGTCAATTTTGCTTCGCTTTCTTTTCTTCGCATCGTTCCCCCGTTTGTTTGTCCGATCAACGATTATACAAAATATGTGTATTCAAAAGTCCATTCTCATTATTTGACTTATTTAATTCCGTTATTAACTAACGCGATTTAAGTCGATGATTATATACGGGGGTAAGCGACATATATATTTCAATAAAAATCATTCATGCGACCTACTTGGAGTCAGATCTCTGGCCACTAAAGTGAAGAGCCTTCCGCCAACATCGTCCGATATAAATGTTGACAAAATAAACGGTCCCACAAAAAGTGGTGAGCCCGCCGCCGCAGACGAACTCAGCGGGCTCCACAGATCATATAAGTCTATGTTCCAATTGACGATTTAGTCACTTGATATTTGTTGGGCCTTATGACATAATGCATACTAAACGAATACAGTACAGATAACAAACAGATTTTTAAAGTGTTCAGACCATATTGAACTATTATTCCAATTTGATTACTTTTTTTCTCTGGGTCAATATATTTGGTAATTAATTACTAATGGAATTCGGGACACCCATTTCATCCTTAATGGGAATTTGTGAGTTGAATATAACTTAGCTAAATATGTTGATACTGAAACCAGAATTCAGTACTTATTACTTCAAATACCAATGTATTTTTCGATGATCTACTGATTCCAAATAAGTAGTATGTAACACTAATCAGAAGTTAAATGAATTCCAACAGAAAATTGAGATTGAATTGAATAGAATAGGAATTTAAACATAGAATAATTGTAATAACAACGGTCATGAAGGAATGATCAAATTTGCAAGAGACAACAAATGAACAGATGTACAAATAATGAATTAAATGTATGATTTTCATACTTTGTGAAAGCACTCTGTAATTTAACACGAAACAATAAATTGATTTTAGCCACTTGAATTCTCCGTTTACTACAAGTCGTTATCTTAGTGTATATCTTTTAATTCTGGTTAGATTATCTCAATATTGCACATATTACAATAGACATTGATTGATTTCAGTTATATAGTATTAACAATAATGGGAAATTACAAACCCTTACAAATAATTTCTCAATTTGTGTAATATGAAATATTTCATTTAAAATTTCTTTTCTCCCTTCCAATCACCTTTCTTTTTGTCATTGCAGTACTTCTGATTATCACAAAATCTAAGGGTTTTTCTCCTCATTTTTCTCAAATTTAAGAAAAATCAGTACACTTAAATATATAATTATATATGTAGTAAACATTTAAGTGTACTTGAAGTACACGTCATGAGTGTGTATATTTTGTGCTTTTTATGCATACCTCTCTGTGTATGTATATACGTAGCCATTTTTGTTCATACAGTAAAGACATCTTTTATCTCATTCTTTTCAATGTAATCTCTGGAGTATGTTATGCAATTTGCCCTCGTTTGTCTCCTCCTCCCCACCCACCACCTATGAGAGAAACATCTTGTTGATAGATAGTTTTTGTCTAAATAAGTAATTAATAATGATAGAAACACCAGTCTCAATACTTTATGAACATTTCTCCACTGTTTTCTGTTTCATCCAATTTTTTACAAAAAAATGAATAATACATATGATTATTTCACAATGTACATATTTTTCCGCGTGGTTTTGTCTTATTTTGTTTGCATTAAAATGTAACAACAGTGACAGGAAGCGGGTAGGTAAAGGATAGCCCAAGAGAGAGGGAGAGAAAGGGAGTATAAACCAGAGCAAGGTGACGTGATGCAATGGTAAATTGAAAAGTACTCAGAGCTTTTTGTCTTCCCTTCCCCCCCCTCTCTCTCTCTTACTCCAAACTCTATCCATTATTATATCCATCAAAGTAAATTGTGTATTACATCCGTAATTTTTCTTATGAAGAAAATTTTTGAAAAAGATATATCAAACGCACTTATTTGCCTTAATTTATTCATAGAAAAGCAAAAATCAGACTATTTTAAGTGCTTTCTCATTATTGTTCTCTTGTTTTATAATATGCATTTTCTATCCTGTGCATGTCTGAAAGTTTTAGATAAACTGTGCTATATATACATATCGAGATGTATTGTGATAAACAATCTACTTTCAATATATATCAGTTAAGTATTCTTTTATCAGCGTAGCGAGATTTTCGGAGATTGTAAAGTTTTCATAGCTAGACTACCATTGGAAATCAGGAAGCGGTGTTAAACTGTTTTGTCCTAGTATGATAATCTTACTAAAAAGCATACATCCACAAGTCCACCAGAGATTTAACTCATAACCTTTAGGTTTTATCGTGAGCGCATAATCCACCAATTACATTGAGAGATGCATGTACAATGTTTTAAAATGACTGAAGTTGAAAATGTAAAGCGTTCGTAACCAAATCGATCATATGAAGTTTAGATGCTGTCTGTAAGTTCTGAATGTTCTGACATTGACTCTGTAATGTTAGATTCAAATACAACTAAAGAATCTGATACTAGGACAAAACGAGTTCCTAGATTGTAACGATTGTCTAAGTAAGAATAGTTTGTGATATGAAACTTTAAGTTACTATTTTATTAACTTCTCTCTTGGCTAACAGTAGATAGAGCGAAACGTGTTTGTTAGTCAAGAAAAAATACTTCTAATTATAAGCTTTTACCATCTTTATTAATTATTCTGTTATAAAATCTGAAATAAATATGACTTCATCATCAATTCAATACAGATATAAGGAAATACTTGTTAATTCAGTCGGCTATCAATGGTATACGAGTTATTCTAAATAAATCGTCTCACATTAATAGTGTTTAACACTTTGAGCATGATTAAAACAAAACTAGAAAGTAATATTTTCGTTCCTTTGAGGGGATTTTATGAAGTTTGATTTCGTTTGTATGTTTCATTTGTTAAAGAGTAATCTCAGTTAGGATACCATTGTGAAATAAGAAGCAATGGATCAATATATGATCAATAAAGGCTTAAAATTAAGCCAATCTCCATGTAACTCCTTGAACTAATCTTTCATGGTCAGCTCATGAACGAGCTACTCAGAGATGTTCCTGAGGATCTAATGAGAAGTCGTGATCGGAGGAGTTTATACATGTCAGCAGTGAAAAAAAACCGCCAATAGTAACATTGAAAGACCTTTACATTATATTTCAAAATGATTCAAGTTGGAATTGTACAACTAGATTTTAAATTAATTGTTTTGATGGTTTGTTGTTTGTTGAGAGACCTAATTATCCTAAGTTTGATAGCTAGTGAGGTTGTAAATCATCACCGCTAAAGTGTCCCATACTGTGATAAAAATGCTCCGTGATTTTCAATTGTATTCCAATTTAGAACAATTCTTGACGAATACTACCTAAAAACGATTATTATTTATTTCTAATTTAAGCAATTATTTATTTAGTTTACTCTGTAAAGTTGATCATTATAATCTATATTTAGTAATGATAATATTGAATGTTCAATATAAGTCGTATGATGAAATCTAAATACTTTATTAAATGAACCGTTCACATTCAAAAAGTATGTTAGACTAATGTTCACTATTCAATATTTCGGCGAGACTATCATTTACGGACGTACCAATTAGATATAAGATAATAGGTCTCTGATTTTGGCGAGAAATTTACCCATCCATTTAGCTAAATAGAGTTTTGGCATTATAAATGATGTCATTTCATGATGAAAATCCTAATTATAATCCCTTTCCCTAACCATTAACTGTAGATCAAAATTCTAATTTCTCACACTGGTTTATAACCCTCATTTAGCCCTATTTATT
Organism: Schistosoma spindalis; assembly: GCA_946903255.1. Lineage (NCBI taxonomy): Eukaryota > Metazoa > Platyhelminthes > Trematoda > Strigeidida > Schistosomatidae > Schistosoma > Schistosoma spindalis. The sequence goes on along the minus strand of OX336421.1, from coordinate 11,791,108 downwards.
AGGTGAACACTCTCAAGGCCACCTTAGAGTCACTCAAAGGTCGTCCATAAATTATTGTCTCACCCAATAGTTCTATTAAAAATAATATTCTGACTTTATGAAGAAAAAAAAGCAAACCACAAACTGTTATTTATAATTCAATAAGTTTTTCTTCAATAATATACAAAGTTATCAGTATAGGGGTTTTGGAGATCATTAAGTTTTTGATTGAAATCATGAATCGATTGATGTTAGACCACCGTTGGAAACCTGGAAGCACTGAGTTCGAATCCTGCGAGCAGGAACGTCGGTACGCACTGCTGAGAAACCCCAAAATAGGACGAAATGGCAGTCTAATGCTTCCAGATTTTCAATGGTGGTCTAACATCAATCGGTTCATGATCTCAATCAAAAACCAATCTGGTTGTTCAACTAGAATTATTATAAATAATCGGTTTATTTCAAAGTGATTTTTTTCATTTAATTTTCTTAATTTTATCACATATATGATGACGTCATAGGTTTATTATATTTTCATTTTATTATTTTGTCTCCAATATTACATCATTATATAGATATAAATATAGATGTATATGTATACAATGGGATAAAATGATATCCATTACTAAAATATGTTCTGTCGGTATAATAGTAATAAATGAGTAAATGTTAATTTACTTGAATGAATTCATTTCATTTATAACCACGGTCATAGTCTATAGTTTTTCTTTATAAAAATGAAACAAACAATTAATGTTTAAAATTTTTCTTCGTTTTGTTTTGTTTTTTTCTTTCTTTCTTCTTTTGTTTTTACCCCCTGAGTAATCTAGATCCTTTATTGTGATGCAGTAAAAAATATTGGCTGACTATGATAATGGAATATTAATTATTATATATGTATATTTGTGTATATGTATGTGTATACATGGATATACTCATGCTTGCATACATTGTGGGTATATATATATATATATATATATATATATATATATTGTGTGTGTGTGAGATAAATAGAAGAAAATAAGGGTAATAAGCCATTTTCATTAGTAACACCAATAATACCACTAATACTGTATACCATATATACTTAAATATAATTATTAATATATATATATATATATATATATATATATATATATATATATATATACAAAAAGAAAGAAGGAGGGGGGGAAATTCTCATCTGATAAATTTTTTTTTCATTTTAATGAATCTAATGGAGTTCAACTTGAAAAATATGATTTTACTTTCTTCTATAAAGATTATAAGGAAACATGATCAAAGATGATTTTGTCGGATTTTTTTCTTAAAAAAAAAAGAAGTATAATGTTATTATATATTTTTTTGGCAAGAAAAATCCAGTTAAGTTTTCTAATTATTATATAATTAAAAGAAAATATATTTTGAATGAAACAAAAGTAATGAGTATGAGTGATGGGTATAATCTATTTGGTTATTAGTTTTAGTAAAGACCAACACTAAGTAAATTTAAAACTTCAAGCCATTGCATAAGTAGATGGCTATCAGAACTTAATAGCTAAGTGGATAATGCGATGACAATTGAAGTGAACGGTACTGACTACGAATCTCAGAGTGAACATCAACTTCTAAATAGGATGAAACGCGTGTCCTGAATTCCACTGCTAGCCACTATTTATCTTTGCTTCAAGATAGTTTATTTTGTTGAAGTAGCAGTAATGTTTACCTAACATTTTTACTGAGTGAGATTATTAAATTGAGCAATTAGCAGAACATATTAACCGATATAAACTAATTAGAGTACAGTAACAATACATATGTACATATATTTAAAGTTGATCATTCATTGATTAGTTATCATGATTTCAATATGATCTATCAGAAAAGAAGTTTAATTGTCTTCAATAGACTAATTCAGTTCTTTCAATATTTACAGTAGGAAGGATAATTTACACAACATTGTAATATTGACTATCGATGCCTTCAGTAAAAGAAAATATTGACGATTCAAATGAATAAAACTCGAATCCAGTTTCTTTCTCTTTATCTCCCCCCTTCATGTGTTATCGACTGAGCTATTTAGTCTATATAGCCACAAATTTATTTAATGTGTACTAAATTACAAGTAATTGCTTATGATTTCCATTGAATTTCAGTGTGAACACCAACAATCGGATCTAGATACATTCAGTTGATAAGTCCTAAAAATAAAGCGAAATGCTAAACCTGAATTCCACTGCCAATTACATATGGAAGATACTAAAAGTTGTGACACTATCCTATATCAAGTCAACCTCCTCCTTGTATGCAAGTATAGAAACAATTACTGACCAATTACAGTATCAAGTATTAACAAAGGGAAATTACAAACCTTTATTAATATTTGATTTTAATTTTTAACTATCAGCAAACATTGTATCAATTAATATTCAAGGTCTAATTTGTTTTTCTTTATAAGACTTATCAATTTCTTGTTATCAATATAAATGTATACAATAAGAACGATATAAGCAAATATAGATATTTGTTAGCAGTGGATGTACCTGCATCCCGGACAATATCGAGGTATACTGCACAGGATGCACATACGCAAATAACAAAATGATCAATTCTAGTTCTAAATATCAATGAGAAGATCCAAGTAAACAATACTAGATAAATAATAATAATACTCTAAACTACTCAACTAACTACTCGTCAATATTATCATCTCAATGAAAACACTACAATAAAATAATCAACATATTAACATTAATTTCATTTATTTGTCTTATTTTTTACTTCTATTATACAGGATTGTACAAAGAATGGTACAACAAATACTGGAACTTATAGTTGTCTACTATTAATTATACCACTTCGACGATTAATTGGTTCTTACATTGTTACAACTTATATTCCAGAAGTTTTAATTGTTATGGTATCATGGTTAGGATTTTGGATTGATATTAAAGCAGTACCGGCTAGAGTAACATTAGGTTTATTAACATTACTTGGTTTATTAACTGAAGTAAGTCCTTTTCGTTTTTCCTAAGATAATTTGATTTGCTACTGATAATCGATATTTTGAACTTGAAAAGAGTACATTTTATTTCAATCAACTAACCTGTTATTCAATTAGCGACTAGAACCAGTTAGCCAAATTAAATAAAATACATGACTGTTACATAAGCTATTGGTTATTTACACTTACCAGCTCAATGAATAACGTGTTGATGTTTGAAACGATTAGTTCTTAGTTTAAGTATGAGTGTGAATACTAACGTTGGAATGTGCAAGTTCACCCAGCTGACAAATCTCAAATAGGACAAAATGAACATTTTTGATTCCACTGCTAAGCACTATTCAACTTTAGTAGCTACTTATAATTAAATGACAATGTACTTAAAGAGCTTAATAAAATGAAGACCTTAGTAACAGAAATGAGAAGATCTTAACATTCATAAATCAAGTTAATCTTGATTGTTTGATGATTCATATTTTAATATGTTTCTAAAAAACAAATTGCGTCCTCATTACTACTGAATTAATGTTATCGGCCATAGAAAAAGTTAATAGATTCCTATTTGACAATCCAGTTGAAATCCACTGCATTCCAAACTTGGAATCAATAATTGAAAGAAAAAAGATGGTTCTTTTCTGTTAGCATATTTTTATTTTTCATCTAATAAAATTTTATAAGGACAGATAACTACAGTGTTATAAACTGATTAATGGTTAATTTCTTAAAATGAGGATGTTATAGTGAGATGATTGTGATTTTACTATATCAAGAGGCTCCACAGTTGTGTCAAACACCAGTCTACTGTTGTACAGTTTTCAGCAATTGTTGGTAGTTAAATTCAGTCTGTAAAGCCAATCATTCTCAAAATTCAAATGATCCTCCTATGAGCTTTCCATTATGAAGATAAATTGTAGTTTAATAAATCCTCAGGGTCATAGACACACACTTCTAGGGAGCGCTGTAACAGAACCAAACAGTTGTTCAGTGTTTCCAGGTTTATAATAGTTGTCTATATACACGTGTGAAAATATAAATTTGTTAGCTAGATTTATGTCATATAATCTAACTTTATTCATAAAATATACTCATATAAGTATAAGGGATTTGTCCAGATTGTTGAGTCTTAGTTAGACAACCATTTAAAACCAAAAAAACATTGAAAAATTGTTTCACTCTAGCACTGAACTCCCCAGAATTGCATGTTCGAAACTCAACCAGGGATAAAACCCAGGATCTTCAGATCTCTCTTAGAGTAACTAGCCTTTGTACCACCAAATCGTTATCTGTTGATTTACATTTCTAACATTAATCAATTTGCGATATTGGACCATTATCCACTATCATTGAGTAAATGACTCACTTCAAACAAGAATGAGCTCAGTTCATTCAATATTACCTAAATGTTGCAAGAAGATAAAATCAGTACATTAGGCTATTTGAAAGTTTGGACTGAAATACTCTTATTTTGATCATGTTTGTTATTTTATTGATTTTTTAAAAAAAATATCTTAATGATATTCTATTGATAAAATCCATTGTTTTTCTTTTTTCCCTCTCCCTTTTTCGCTATTCTTTTTGTTTTACCCAAAACAAAAAATAATAAACAGAGTAGCAGTGTTAGTTCACAATTACCTAAAGTAACTTATTTAAAAGCAATTGATGTTTGGTTAACTGTTTGTTTATTATTTGTCATCGCAGCATTAGCTGAATTCGCTTATGCTTATTTAATGACACCTAAAAGTGACAGTCCTGAATGGGAACCAGAAGTAAGGGATTTAGTTAAAACTTTATTAGTAAATTATACTGGTGAAATTCGATGTTGTTGTTGTTTCACTAAAAATCGACATCATAAACCAATTTTCAAAGATAATAATAATAATAATCAAAGATCTCAGTCACATCAACCACGATCCTATATAGATAGTACACATAAAAAATTGAATTCACACACAAGAGATATTGAATCTGATCCTGAATTTACAATGAAATCAACAAAAAAATCAAGTAGAACAAGTAGATCAAGGCATATCAAATCAACAAATTTACGTTGTAAAGTTTGTGAATCTTATCAACCCGTATGTTGTACTTGTCCAGCTTGTGCTCGATTAAAATGTCCTGAAGCACCAAGAAAAAAACCAACACAAGTAAGTTGTATATGATTGATATTTTTTTCTTGGAAGATTTTAATCATTTGATATGATTATAAATATTCTAAGCTCTTCTAGTAACCCCGAGGTTAGATCTACACGATAACTTGAACATGAGACAAAATGGCACAGAATATGGAAAGAATGCTTTGCTCCAAGATTAGTGATTAGGGTAATTATAACACTTCAGATGGCCCCGGGTTTTCGGAAAGTTCTGGAACCCTAGTAAACGTAGTAGCAAGATAGGTGCTCACTCAGTCAGAAATGTGACGCGTAACTTTCCGCTTCCTAGATGTTTCTAACAAACATCTATTCAATGCTGATTGGATGAAATATTTCCCTGTGTTTTCAGGGCCCCTCTGGGCTTTTTTCGAAAAATACTCTAGGTCTCCCCAATGATATCAAATTATTGTTTTGAATAATTAAAATTTGTTGAGTAGTTTAGAGATTTGATTTTAGGTGCAGGAAAATTAGATTTAATTTTCGTGCTAGCTGCTACTCATCAACTAGGCGTAACCCAACTTTTAAGGGAATCGATGTTTCTTGTGGGATTCAAATATATTATTCCATTTCATAGTCTGATGCATTACCACTGAGTTTTTTAGATTACAAATAGCCTCCTAAAATACTAAGATATGTACACGAATTGATTATCGAGTAGTATCATATTTGTGTGACCATTACGATTGGTCGAACTTCATTAGTTAATTTGAAATGTGATCCTTAGTATTAGTGATTGGATGTTGCATTAGACAAAGTGAATTTAGTGATGGGACTAAACAGGTAATTAATCAGTTATATCATTTTAACAGTTTCACAAACATTCTTTTACAAAGACTACCTCTCATTTTAGAATACAATACATATTGAATTAATCCTAAAACTGTCGACTATGGTAAAAAAAGAAGGGAATACAATGAATTTTACATAACAATCTTGAAAAGTATTTCAGATAAATTATTCATTGTATTGACTAAAATAATTTAATAGTATGGTGGGTAACTAACATAAAAACACTATGCTTCTAAGTATCAGAGTGCATTTTTTTAGCAATTGTTGATTGACTTGAATCTAGAGAGATTTTAGTCAACCGTGAACTTTATACTGTACATTAATCTCTTAATATATTCTCTCGTAATTGTAATTATAATGTTCACACTGTAAATTCTTAACCTAATTTACAATTCTTTGTTGTTATAAGATTTAAAGTACTAGTCTTAATTGTTTAGAAGAGATAGAACGTAACTAGCAGTGAAATCCACGATGCACGTTTCATCCAATTTATAACTCATCAGACAGATGTAGTTACATCCTGGAGATAGTTTCCACTGCCAAACTGGAATCCAGTACAATAGGCTTCAAAGCTACTAAGTCCAGATAACCACCCACTTGGCAATGGGTATGAATTTTAACTGAGTGGTTTCTTATATTTTTTATCAACAATTCTAATGATATAATAGACTAATAGCAGTTTAAAATAGAGGTCGAATGTTTTATTCATTATGCCGAGAATAACAAAACTCACACCACCTGAAAATTTCACGGAAAAATTGGAAAAAATGTCGAAAATGAAAGATAAAAACGTAATTGTTATTGAATAAAATATTGTTTGTTAGAATGAAGTGTTCCTTGAAAATTTATAGATTCAAGTGAAAAAAATGGCACGAAATATTTTACTTATATATTTATACTACTTGTCAATAGTTCATATCATTCATTAAAAATGTTACTTGTAATTAACACCTATTCATATGTCACTTCAATTGCAAAACTAGTAATAACACTCAATAGTATATATTATTATCTATCATTTCCAACACAACAGTAGATCACTAAACAGTCATATCAGTAGGACTAATAAATCACAGTATATGTACGCAACACACTCAACTCCATTGTTTAACCAACAATCAAGAACCAGATATAAGCCAGTTAGAGGGTTTACCAAACACACGACATAAATTAGTCAACAGGTAAAATCAAAATGAAACAAAATTGAGACAAATAACAATCCAATATTATTTCTTATATATAATTCAATTAGATTTGTCTATCTTCACTCATTGACCAATCACAGTTTACTTCCTGGCGACATATTAAGTTAATTTATTTCGCACTTTTAAACATACTATTAATTAGTAATTTAAGCCCACATAAATCAAACGAAGCCATGTTTTTTAATAATTAAATTTATAAATCAATTGAAGCTAGACTACCATGGAAAACCAGGAAGCACTGAACGGCCGTTTCGTCTCATTTTGAAACTCCTTAGCAGTGCGCATCAACTATTAAAATTACTAAAATATTCACAAAAAAACCCTTCTGATATTAATCAACATATGCTCACTAGTGACGGTCTTCAAAAGGTATTTCCTACAGTTCTAGTGAGAAACAGTGACCAGTGGAGTTCAACTGGGTCTGTTGTGATATAGTAACTCACTGAAGATAATGGTGGATGTGTCGCTCAATTTCGTGAATTAGTTGAAGTTAGACATTAACACCGTTGGATGCTAACCAGCTCAGTGGTATAATGGTTAAGCGTTTGAGTAGAAGATCGATATATTCTGTGTTCGAATCTCGTGAGGTGGTATCATGGATGAGAACTGCTGAGAAGTTTCACAATAGAACGAAACGATTGTCCAATGCTTCCAAGTTTTCTATGGTATTTTACCTTAAATTAACTCATAATCTCAACTATTAAAAAATATTTCTATAATATCCCCTAAATAATATCCCTTTTGAAATCATATTTATTAATTGTTCATATATGTATATATATAATTTCTTTGTTTTTTAAAAAAATTAAATTTAGGTAAAAATATCAACAAAACAATCAACATTAAAATCAATAAATCATAATGAAATAAGAAAAATCAATAAAATGAAATCCAATTTAATTGATTATCCTAAAATAATAAAACCAATAAAAAAAACTAAATTAATCAATGAAAAACAATTACAATCAATAAAAATTGATTCATGTCATGTAATTATTGAACCATTATATAATGAATTATTATTATTAAATAAACAACCTAAAAAATCAGCATTAAAAGTAAAACAATCAACAATATACAATATAAATAATAAGAATAATTTAATAAATTCAAATAAAGAATTAAAAATGACTACATTTTTAGATAATGGAAAAAAAGATATAATAAATGAATCATTAACATATTCTAATCATAATAATCGTTCTGATTATTCTCATCATCCTCCCACTTCTTCTCCTCCTCCTTCTCATTCTCCTTCTCATCCTCTTCATCTTGATCATTATAATCACCATGACAATCAGTATTATCATCATCAAATTAATCAATCAAATAAAAAATTGTGGTATTTTAAAAATATTTTATATAAATGTTTATCATGTTTTAAATGTACCTATCATAATCATCATTATAAAGAACAATATCAATTAAGTCAACATCAATCATTAATTGAAATCTTTAAAAGATCATCTAAATCAAATCAATGTAAATCAATAAAATTTATAAATCCTACTACTACTACTACTACTAATAGTAATATCCCATATGAATCAAAAATTGATGCATATAGTCGATTAATTTTTCCAATATCCTTTTTTTTATTCTTATGTATTTATTGGTTTTTTTATTTAGTATTAGCTAAAGATTAATTTTAAAGAGAAAAGAAGAAGAAAAATAGAGGAAATGAGAATAGAGAACTTTTTATATTCAATAGTTTCATTAATTACAATAAGACGATGATGGTGACGATGACGACGACAACGATGATGATGATGATGATGATGTCGACGATGATGACGAAGATGATAATCAATGATAAATGAATAATTTTTAAATGGTGAATTATTATTAAACATTAAATAGACTAACTAATCAATAATTATCAAGATTTGATTTGATAATTTCGAATAAATTGAGCATTAGGTAGATTGTTATAAATAAATAAATAATATATTTTTCATATCCCAATGAGTAGAAAAATTAGTTTTTCTGATGTTTCGTAACTTAGTGTAAGTCACTTCTTCAGAGAATAAATAACCAAATTAAAATTGTTTCGTTGTACTATTTAAACTTGAATTAATTTCAATTTGATTATTTATGTTCTGAAGAAGTGGCCTACACTAAGTAACGAAACGTCAGAAAATCTAATTTTTCTATTCATTGGGATATTACAAATAGATTATTTTTATTTATAACGAATCAATGTTATATAGAATTATTACTTATTGTCTTTCAGTTAATTAGTATCTTTTATACAAATATACAAATCTATATAGATATAGACATCTTAGTATAAAACTGTATACTTATGAGTACATGGATGTATTATATATATATATATATATATATATATATATATATATATATATATATATATATATATATATATATATATATATATATATATAATTCTAAATGGATACTATTTAGCTCAATTAGTTAGAATAATTAAATTTATCTGTATTTCTTTGAGTTTCTTATCATCTTCAACATTCAATAATAATAATAATAATAGTTTATCTTAAACTCCCTGAACTTTTGATTCTTTCCCTTCTTCTTCTTCTTGGTCTTCTTATTCTACTTTCCCTACAAATTCTAGTTATACACAAACTCTTTGTTGTATTATAACTACATACAAGTGTATACTTTTAAACATATATAAGTGAATACAACAACAACAACAACAAAATCGTATAATTATTCACATTAATATCACTTATCATAATTTCAATGGTAAACATGGACGTTCAAAGGAATACAACATTATTATTATTATTATCGTAATTCTTCTACTGCAAACTAATGTTAATAATAATTATAATTTTACAAAGATTACTGTAATAATAATTAACAGTATCAAGAGTTATGAATTAATGATTGATTTTTGTTTTGTTTCGTTTGCTTTTTTTTCTATATTTTTCACTTTTAGATTGATCTCCTTTGTTTTTTTTTTGTTACTTCCTCTTTCCTTTTTTCTACAGTTCAAAGAGAATGTTTCTTCTAATTAATTTTTCTTTTTTTTGGCTTGTTTTGTTTAATTTCCTTAAAGGAAAAATGTACAGTTGAGTATTATTGTTGATGATGATGGTGATATTAATACTAATGCCATAATTGTTTGTTCTATGGATGTTTATGTATGTGAGGGGATAAAAAATTGGATGTCTGTGCGTGTGGGTAGGTTGATATTTAGTTAAGGATAGAATAAGATCAAGACACTAAATTACTTGCTTAGTTTGATGTTATGAAAAGGAAATCAACGGATTTTACTCAATAGTTTGAAGGTGAAGCATACCCTGAAAGAAACGAAGGTCCTTGATCTGATCCTTGGTGGGATCGTTAATATCTAGTGTTGATGAGTTCCGAATCGGGAAGAAAAAATTATCCAAAACTTCCTAGTTTTTAGTAATTGTTTAACCAAAGTTAGTCCGGTATGAAAAATTTAAAAATCTACATCTGATGAAAAAAATTTTAAAGTAATAACCATGTCCATGATGTGGTGCTAAACTGTGAATAACATCTATGAGTTACATGACAGTTTACAGCATGAACTGAAATTAATTAAAGAATATTTAGAAAACTGAACAGTACTGAATAAATAGTCTTTGGTAATGTTATGTTCTCTCAGATAAATGGTTTAATTGTGAAGGTTCGTCTGTCATTCTACACAGTATTATCAGTGTTTACTTCATGTAAACATGAACTTTCTGATTATTTCATAAGCATTAAATCAATCTCCTCTAATAACCTTGTATCTAACTGATTTTCTTCAAAGATTTCTTATATTCCTATCGACCTATTTTTTCAGTTAACCAATGAACATGTGATTGATTGACCTCCTCTATATCGATTTTTGTCATTCGAGGTCATTTAACGATTTGTGGCCATAACTTCAAAAAATACTAACAGAAAACAGAATGTTCAGATATTATGTCAGATCCAGTGCTATTCATTCTCATTGTTGTGTTATTCTACTATCTAGTATTTCCTAACCACGATACTTTATTCGAGTCTCCGCAAATCAGAAAATAGATTGTTTCAAAAGTTCAAACAAAAACGAGTTCATTAGTAAAATCATTAGAGTCTATATAGAATTTATATAAGAGTCTTCTACCATCTTAACTCATCCAACAAACCTGATTATTAGAAAATGGATCAGTCAAATTAATGAATTTTCATTTGACTCTGATCACAATATGAAATAGTCAGGGCTCCCTATTGCTCATATTTCTCCATTATTACCAATAGTATGTCTTAATTCCGACTTTATTGACTTCACTAGTATATGTTAGGTTTTCATTATAAAGTTATTATTTACGTGAATGGCGTTGACAAATTATTTATTCAAATATGCATCGTTATCTAAACAGCTAAAAATAACTAAATTGAAATACCCTCATCTAAAATTAGCGACATACAAAACGTATATCTAAAGAGTTAGAAATAAATTGATAAATCCGGCAAAACAAAGTAATACATTCAACATACTTATAGTCTGAATCATGGACCAACTTTAGCTAAACAACTACTAGGAATCAACAAGCACTGAGTACGCTTTCTGTTTCAACGTAGAACTTCCATATATACCCATTTCAGACCCCACCATAGGTTAAACTCAGATTCTTAAGGGCTTGCAGTGAACCCTTAACTACTCTAATCCTTAGGATGGGGTTCAATGGTTTATATTTCTAAATTCAATCAATTCGTAATATTCCATTCACATCTTTCAACCTCAAACTAAGTACAGTTCATAACGTAGACCATAAGAATTCAACATTCACTACAAACTGATATACTAATTCTACACTTATCAATTGATTGAACAACACACAATCGTATTCCATCAACTAAGACTGATTCAATTTCAACCGAAAATTTAAGTTATAAATTTAATTCTTGTAAGTAAATCTCATTCAGCTCCATAATTTGTATTTACACATTTAACGTAATGTGCAGTTGTAGGTGTTTTCATCTTACCATTTTTGTTTGTTACAACGAAAGTTAGTACATTCACTTGGTATTGTTTTGCTTGTATCTTGCCATTGAGGTTTAAGACTGTGATTGATCAGTCTGTTATTGGCAAGCAAGTGGTTATCAGGACTCATTAGCTGAGTGGATTACGCGATGGCGTTTGAATTTATTACTGAATTTCGTAGCATATATGACTTGATTATATACATATCGTGATTTTTTATTCGTAGTAAGTTGTGGTTGTGAGGACAGCCTACGGATGAATTCAAAGAAACCCAGAAGGAGCAGAACATATTCCATCCAATCATCTTTTGGAAGAACATCCCAGAATCTCGACGTATAACTTCCCTATTTGACAGATGCTAAAAACCATTGTATGCAGATTGGATGACTGTAATGATAATTTTGTTTTTACGAAAAATTACCAGAGAGTTTTGTATTATATCTAACACTGTTTGGAATAACATTCCTTTTCACTCGTCTTCTGTCTTCTAACTTGTGACTTGAAAGGTTATATCGTTCGAGTGCTCAAGTGGTACACGGTATAGCAAGAATCTAAGCTCTAGACATAACAGCGTTCATGTAAATGATGTACATAATCCTGTAAGCTTTTTAATCGGGATGACAACAGAATGAGGGAAGGCAAATTTCTTTGCTGTTTTTGTATTCTGATTGCACACTGAGGATAGATGGAGGACTACTGGAATTTACCACCCCACTATCGTTGTCACAGTCAGTCATGTTCATGGTTAAAGAGGTTTTTGGTTTGATATGCGTAAAGCAAACTTCTCATTAATAGAATCTATCATCTAGTGATCCGATCAAGTAGATATATAAAAGATCGAGGGTCATAACACGTTAACATTTTATTAAAGTTGGACATCTAATTCTATTTCCAGTAGACACAGAACTTCCAATAAAAAATTTTCGTTTATCTCGATCACAGATTCCAGAAAGGTTTTTCTTATTTAAGCAATTCATTGTCATAACTAAGTTATCCCTAAGGTTATGTATTAATTTAATGTGACATTTTTTCTGTACTAATTCACTGTAAACATTTACTAGATAATAATTAATAGGAAATCTGTATATATCAGTGAGTATATCCGTTAGTAAAAATAAGAAAAATCTTCATGTTCCTATGGTGAAATAAAACTCCTCACACTGAACACTATCGCAGTTTTTAGCTTCGAGTTCTGTTTCAGTAATAACATCTATAAGGCTGGGAATTCAAACAATTAAACAGCAAAACATAGAACAAAGTAAATACTTGCAGCATATTACATACTTCTTAACTGACTTGATTAATACGAGGAATAAAAATCAAACAAATTTTTTCTTCCTCATCAAAGAAGGTTATATTGATAACCGTTATGATCCCTGATGTTTGACCCAGCTACATATATATAAACTTCCCACACGTTTTCCCAACTACCAACGAGCGTGAAAAGTTTGAACAATGACTAAAAAGCTTCAATTAGCAAACAGAATAATTTGTAAATAGATTATAAGTATAAGGATGCATCAGTCCTTCTAACCAAAACAATGACATATAGACTAAGACTTTGATTAATAACATAACCGGATTTATTCAGCAGCCTGCCTTCTTTGGGATCCCTCAACTACTTTTTAACCTTGACATGGCTTGTAAGTACAGGCAGTGAATTGTTGACTTGGAATAGATTTATGCAGAGACTATTACAAACTACTTGGACGCACTAGAATAGTTCGTTTTATTCAGTTGAAATTGAGCACATAATAAAATAACTTAGTGAATTTTTCTCAATCTTCTGTTCTAAACTTTTACTCTCAGAAAAACATTAAATGCACCAGTCTGTGAAATTACTTCTCTAATAGGTTATGATTTAATAAATAAACAAAGAACAAGAGGTCAGAATTGACATAAGCAAAGTTAATTGTTTGACTCGATATATGAAGCTTTCAGTAACTTTACTGAAGGTTACTGGACTATGCATTTAGGAAACTTATTTGACTGATATATTAAGCATACTCGTAAATAAAAGTGATTGTCCTCTTACAAACTAATACAGTTTTCAATATTCAAAATTATCAATGATCAATCATAAAATTTTATAATCACCTATTACTTCCTTTCATTAAAAAATATTGAATAACTCTAACAATGTGCCCACGTTTCTATGCTATTGTACTTATTATACGTGAATGTCCATAGAATATTAACCTTACATTTTGTTTAACTACTTATATAGCATATAAGTAGTCTACTCATACAAGTATTTTAAAAGAAAGTCGAATGCTCAATGAAGAATTCTGAAGAGATACATTTAATTATACATTTTCATTTCGTCAATGGAATATATATATATGCGTGTAAAAGATAAAGTCAGTATGCGTGAGACATTTTTTGACCTAAGTAAGAACTGTGCAAATAGTTGATGTATTATGAATTAATATATGATGCGAAAGATCATAGAAGATACTGTGAATTTGTTCCAAATCACCCATCTAATTGTTACTTTTATTGTTTTCTGTGTTTTGCACTAAACTTTTGGAGACATCTGGTTTCACTGGATTAACAATAGCAGATTTCTTCTCTGTCCCGACGGATGAAGTGTCATCTAAACTTCCTTGACTATAGCCTAATTGATTATCTCCATTATAACAACCACCTGAATATGAAGATAAATTATAATCCGGGTGTAGTAGTACCACTGGTCCATGTGATTGATGTTGATTGGGTGTATTTAAACAAGCCCAAGTTTTTAACCATGGTGATTCGAAACCAACATGATGAATACGTGGATCAGACGTACGTAAACTAGTTGATACAGTTTCAACTGATGGTGGTCCACCTGGTGTAGCTGGCGCTAAAATTGTTGGAGTCATTGACAAGTCATGTGATAAAAAATGTGGTATTAATCCATCATCTGTTTGTCTTTCATTGGATTTAATACGCTGAGACTTGTTATTTTGTTTAATTTCAAATAGTATCTTTGGAAAGCATAGATTTGGAAAGACAGAATTAAAGATTGATAATAAACCGCTCATTATTGTTACGACATAGGCCCATCCAAGTTGACAGTGACCTAGAAGAGACGTTTGACAAGTAAAATGTAGAAAAATTGATAAATTAATTTACAGTCGAGTTGGATTGAAAGTTATCGAATTTCACTGGTATATCTTAAAATAACTAGAATCTGTCCAGTTAGAAAGTAGATATCAAAAGGATGTAACTGTCGGTAACCACCAAATGTTCAACCCTTAGCTAACTTTTATAAATGTGTTTAAAGGATCGGAAAATCTTGAGAACGCCTACGGACATCAGTTGGATAGCCATTGAATAACATAGAGCATTGAATAAATATTTCGTTTGAGTTTAACTGAAAATGTAAAATATGGTTAAGGGGATGCCGGTTCCATAGACAGATAGTGTTATGCATAACACGAGACTTTTGACATCACATAGGATAAAACAACTTTTCAATGTTATTTTACTGTGATGTAGATTTATTTCGTCCTCTTTTCTTGAGAAATAAGAATTTTATGGTCTTTTATAGGATGGTTTTTCTAGCATCCTGTTCAGCTGACTAGGAATCGAAGAAATTTGTGGTTCTTATCAAGGTCTTTAATTTGATGTTTGGTCAAGCTGTGGGGGCACACTGATGAAGAGTTGCATACTACGGCAAATTGTTCACCAATACTCCCTGATTTTTAATGGTACATCGGTTCAGATGAATCTTTAGTGTTAAAACATTATTCTGATTATCACTTTTCCTACTTTGATGCATTCATTTAATAGTAAAATGCACAAAAATCAAAGAATACTTACCTAGATCGAATCGTGAACGCCTTTCACCACATATTTGAATAATTTCATCATTGTCAGACCATCCAATAGGAAACAGGATGCAACATAAAAGGATTATGAGACCTTTTTAGAACAAAAGAAAAAAACTTCATTTCTAAATATATGGTATAGATCATTAAAAACAAATAGAGTAGTATTAAAATGTTTTCATAAAGTGATATTACCAATATCAAGAATAAGTTTCAGTCAAACATATAGTTGATTAGTTGTCTACTATTCAGTGGTCTGAAGACCAAGCGTTCCCTGTGAGGTCTAAAGGTCCTGGAGTCGATTTATAGTGAAGTCATGAACGCAAATTGCTGAAAAGTCCCATGTTAGAATGGAACATCTGTCCACTAATTCCTGGTTTTCAATAGTTATCTAACTCATGTCAGTCCGTGCAATACAATCAGTTCCTTTGATCATATAAATGTATGATGATTTTGACCAGAAATGAACACAAAACAGTAAAATTAGATTGACTACTTTGATTTTCCAATCAAACAAAATAAAGTTTAACCAAGTCTGTAATCAGTTTAATTTAATTAGTGTTACCGACGAAGTCTAACTATATAAATTATTCAAATCTAATACAATGGTCTGAAGAAGAACAAAGTGGTTGGGAGAACTGACAGTCTTGGTTTTAGTCTTTAACACTATTGTGACTAATCATTGTTGGGAAATATCAAAATAAAATGAAATAATCATTTGATTGTCTTTGATTGTTAATGGCTTCTTCGAACTATAACATTGACACAGGGTAAAATTTCCTTATATTCAAATTGTAAAAAGCATTTTTTTCAGTCCTATTGCATAACCAATATAATTTGTTTAAGTAGTCAACAAAATGGGAGAGATTGTGTACACTACAAAAACACTATTACTTCTTCCTCACACTAAATACATGCCGGCATAGTAGTCTAGGGGTTAGGCGTTCGCGTACGAGACCGAAGGTCCTGGGTTTTAGCTCCACATGCAAGATCGTGGATGAGCACCGCTGATGAGTCACGTGCTAGAACGAAACGGCCGTCTAGTACTTTCAGATTTTTAATGGTGGTCTAGCTTAGATCGACTCATGAATTCAACTATTAAAATTACTAGAATCTCAACAGACCCCCATTCTGATAATAAACATCATAAATACGAATGTGTGTACATGTATTGACAAGATATAAATCAAACTTCATAAAATTAGTTAATTTTAATAGTTAAGATCATGAGTCAATTGAAGCTAGATTACCATGGAAAAGTTGGAAGCAATGGATGGCCGTTTCATCATATTGTAGAACTCTTCAGCAAGTCTCATCCACGATACCACCTCGCGAGATTCGAACACAGGACTTATCAGTCTCCCGCGCGAGCGCCTAACCATTAGACTACTGAGCCGGCTAGTATCCAGCGGTGTTAATGTCTAACTCCAACCAATCCACGAATTCAGTAGACAAAATAAACAAATATCTTATGTGAAAGAACATCCTACAACATCAATAGTAACAAAAGTTAAAGGGGATAGAAACTAGTGGTTACGTAATGAATAAACTCTGATAAGTAAGGATAAAATGAGTGAAGCTCAGTTAATTGAAGTAAGATTACTCGAAAGAAAAAAGACTTAATGATATAATTAATTGAAAGAAAAAGTAAAACAAAATTTTATAATGTAATGAATGGACGTTTACGTTATCAAAGGACGAACACGAATATCCAGTTTTTGATACCTGATAGAGATGACTTTAGCAAATTTCAGAAGATTGGAGTTTGGCTGTTTATTAATCACCTTGAAAGATTTCAAGGCATCAACTTGATATCCTGTGTCTAAGAAATGTCTAGTAATCGCTTTATTTAAAGTATTTCTTCCTCTTGTTTGAAGACTTTTCAGAACATGTTCAAAACAATCTAAGATATTCCCTCCTCTCTATTCAAACAGTCTAGCTGCTTTGGCAGATACATGTGGATCTATAGATACAGTTAACGGTAACATAAAAAGGGTACTTGATAGCTTTTGACTGAATTATTGAACATGTTGTTTCAGACAAGATTAATAGCTTGGCTTCAGAGTAAGTTCTGGCTAATACAACATTAAACCTTTTAAATCATTGTCCCTACAACACCACCACCTTTAGAGTTGAGATGGATAAACCTTGGCTTTTATTGATTATAACTGCATTCGACTTGTTGTCTTGAGTTTTCTTTTACATTTATCAATGAATTCGTGTGGGTAGCATTTTCTCTTGGGAAATTTTCAACGTTTATCAATTCACCTTCGAGATTGTCAATGGTACATGTTTTTTACTCGGTAAAATAGTTTTTTGACCAATACTTCCATGTAACTCATTGGAACTAAACTACTGAAATCTAGGTACTTGCTCTTTTCAAGATGATAAAGGGAACTATGTGTATGAAGTTTGCGAAATAAATGCCGTTAAAACAAAGTGGATATTGAGAAAATCGAAGCGTTTACCATGATTATAGGATGATGTATTATCTTTATTTTTATTACATACTTATGAAGTAATTGGTTTATGCTATTTCTATATTATCCTATTTATAAACCTTCCTTTGATGTCTTAGCTGTCGGTATACGTTTTACCATTCCTGAGTTATCTCTTATTCACCTGTGGTTCAATTCTAACACTGACTCCGTTGTGTGTAATCTATGACTTTTTGTTTGTAGTATGTAGTAGTTTGTTAATTAGTTTATATAAGTCTATAAGTGTTTTGTTTGCTTGCTGTGTTCTTACTCTGACCTACTACTGTGCTAGAAGAAAGCTGCACTTCTGGTCCAGTAAGAATAGAAGTTGTCGTGACCGATCCTTCAAGGTTATTTGTTACTAATCAAAGAGTGTCATTGGTTGAAATGGAAGGTATATGGTCTGATAGAGATGAAGTGTAGTCGTATTAGTAAATTTTCCTTATTTAGTAATTTGATTAAGAGACTGAAAAACATAACATGATAAGTTAGTGAAGTTAGTTGAAATAGGTTTGAATTCCACAGGAAACTCCAGTTCCCAAAAGATTCCAGGTACTTCTTGCAAGAAATCGAGGTGCAGAGTCTTCTGTCGACTATCACAAACCACTTAAGATCATTGTTACTCATATTCAATTGATCAAACTTGTACGGTAAGTTTGATATAAGCTTAAGCGAATTATATAAAGTAACTGAATAAATGATGATTGGTTAATGCTGGTACATCGTTTAAACAGACTTTTAACGAGTAACTTGTTATCAAAGTATCACATCGCTTTTTCATCGTTTTCAATCCTTTTTTTGAAAAAAAATACAGAAGTGTATTTCTTCTTTAAATAACTAATTTCATTTTACTGACACAGGTCAGTTGTCTTTGTCTGAGAAATTATGACTCATGTAAATGAAGTTAACTTGGGTAGAAATAATCGTTATTCTTTATTCATTAATGTATTATTTCATTCAATCCCCTCTTAAAAGTGAGGAGTACCATTTATAATTGTTGGAATTCATGATGTCTTATATATTGATGATGGGATTCTTCGGGTACAAACGGGATCTATACGAGCTAGATAAACTGGACGACTGATACTTAGTCTTTCAACTATAATCCCCTATAAGTTTGAACAGAAAGAAATCAAGAACATCAGAAAATGATTTAGATTAATTTAACTTTGAAGTATCAGTTGTCTTAAGATTACAGGTACGCTTTGTTGACTTGTACCAACTACAGACAAACCTAGGTCAAAAAAAAATACCTCAAACCACTAAATAACCCTGAAGATCCTGGGTTTGATCAATCGTAGAATTGTATGTGGTCAGTGCTGAGTAGATCTATAACTAGGAAGATACATCTATCCATAACTTCCTACTTATCTATGATTGTTTAGCTCGAGTCAATCTGTTATGTAAACTGTGTATTGACCAACATAATTCTAATGATATATTAGTGATAAAGATTTAAAAATAAAACTCAGTTCCTTAGTCCATACCTTTAAGCTACAATTTTATTTTATTGTAGCTAGCGAAGCTATTCAGTCACCTAAACCATATTAGGTAGAGCAGGCTTAAAATTGGTAACTTAATAATGAAAATTCAAGTAAATTAACACCTTTATCGATAAAACACTCTATTGTTTAAAACTAACTGTTGATTTGAAGTATTAATACAGAATATCATTAAACAACCGGCCATACAAGTACTACTTCCACATACATAAATACATACAACTATGGCTAGACAACAACAATAACATAATTATACATTCAAATGTTAAAATGATTTCAATGTGAAACAAAGAAAAATTCTTCTATTAATCAAGATAAAACATTGATAGCCATAATTTCTATTACATCTAAACAACAACTATTAAGTGTTAATATGCGTATGTACATGGCTAAGTGTAACAATATTTGTTAAAACATAAAAATCCAATGAAACATTGATCGTTTTCTTTCCTTTATTTATATAATAGACCTAATTCATCAAATAATAATAATGTATTAAGTGTAAATTTTTATCATTAAGATTGTATTACAATGATTATCTTGTGTGAAGAAGCTATAACAAGCACATTTTCTTCTCCAAACCACCTTTCTTCACATAAATTCGTTAATTGATCAAAGTATTCGCGTACACTGCTGTTGCATACGGGTATATATACATATATGTATATAACCTAATCCATGTAACTATCAGATAAAATCGAATTTCTGTTAATCAGGTACTATAATGATAAATGTGCATATGCTAGATATACCATGACGTATGTATGTATATATGTATGTATGTGGGTAGGTAAGTAGGTAGGTATGTAAGTAGGTAGGTAGGTAGGTAGGTAGGCAGGTAGGTTGGTAAGTAGGTAGGTATGCATGTATGTGTGCAAATAAGTAAATGGTAAAAATGAAGAATTTATCTGATATCACTATTGAAAATTGAAATTTGAAAAGAGAAATTACATGATTAATCATGTAACATTTTTAATGATAATTTTTGTTACAATTATCTGTTGGTCAACTTTGTTGAAAATGTTACCAGTCAAATCAAGGTAGTCTGATCTAATTTAGTCAGTCAGTCAGTCAACTTACTCCTAACCCCATACATATGTACGTATGCCAATACTAAAACAATTTATTATTTTGGATATAAAAGACATATAGAGTGTAAGATCTGATATCATTAGCTTTGCGTCGGTTTACATTTGAATAATAACTTACTATGCCGTCACTACAAGTAGGTTGTGGTTGAGTGATTTTAGCCATTCAACTTTCAACCACTAAGTTGTAGGTTCGAATCCTGTCTTATCTACTTTCCTCCGGAGGAATCAAGTAGTATGACTAGTCCTCACATTTGGTGTACGCCTTTAAGCCAAATACATTAGTTCCTACCTGATAAGTAGATTTTTAACAAAGACTAGTGGAGAGATTAACAATTAGCGAGTGGAATAAAGAATTTAGAACTTATTAATAAGAAAAACAGATAATAACAGAGAAAGAAAAGTTTACAGAGCAATTATGGAAAAATAACAGAGCCCATATGTTACTGAGTT
Source organism: Schistosoma spindalis (assembly GCA_946903255.1). Taxonomy (NCBI): domain Eukaryota; kingdom Metazoa; phylum Platyhelminthes; class Trematoda; order Strigeidida; family Schistosomatidae; genus Schistosoma; species Schistosoma spindalis. The sequence goes on along the minus strand of OX336421.1, from coordinate 11,769,698 downwards.
GTATTTCTTAAAAGTTGAAACAACTTGCCTCAAATCATAGATTTTCATTTACCTTTCAGACCAAAATTACAAAGTTTACATCTCTTTATCTCTCTCTTTCTCTAAATGATTCAAGCCGGAATTTGTTGACCAATTGAACCTATCTGTTTTTTTAGTCCAGTTACTTGATATCACTGAAAGTCTGATTTAGTTATTTCACAGATATACAACGGCTCAACAGATTCAGGTCACCTATTTTTCAATTGTACAAAATATTACAATAAACCTTCTTGATTTCGATTAGTTTAAATCGAATAATTAAACATCCTAATTCTATGTGCTCTCACTCACAATGCTAAATACTAGACATCTTAAATTGAAACTTGATACTTATTGGCATAATTTTCTCTTTGTCTGTTCTTCGAACAAAAACAAGAACTCACAATTTATTGATCACTGGGCCGTGATCAATGTCATGTGTATTAAGTTCTTGTTAGTGCAGATCGAATCCCATCAAACAAGTTGTAATGTGGCCACTAGTCTACGTGACTCGACATTGCGTGCACTATGTTGAGATTAGATGGTGGTTGGAGGTAGCCGACAGGAAACCCTGGACACGGGTTTCGTGCTACTTGGCACTCGTCAGTAAATTGTACCTGTAATATTGAGGGAACTCTTATTAATCGTTTTCTAAATCTCCTCTCTCTCTCTCTTCTTTTAATGACATTATTTAAATACACTGAGATAAGCGGCGACTAGGTAACCTTCGTAACAAATCCAAGTTATTGGCACATGATTAAGATTTGAATGCTAGATAATTTTAAGAATACAGTTGAATAGCTTAACAATAAATAATTTAATCAATACAGTTTACTGTGGAGTGTAATTTCATTTAAAATTTATAATTTCTACTCAGTACTGGGTTATCGTAATGAACTTCCTTAACGTACTATGTTTTAGTGATAATATTAAAATGAGTTATTATAAAAAGATCCAATAAATTCAGTGTTCGAGATCTCCAACTACCTAGATCATTCATACAATCATTTGTAGAGGTTAACCAAGTTTGTTGAGATAAATTTCCTCTATATTCGACTCCAAATAAAGATATCTCATTAACCGAGTATTTAATACAGGCTTAATCTCCTAGTAGAATTATCGATTTACTCGAGATCATTAAAAAGCCCAAAAATCAGTTATAGAGATAGTTTATTGTGAAAGCTTGGTAAAGTCCGCAAGCATACAGCAAGCAAGCACCGAGTGAGACAAAAATCAAAGTATGAGTCTGTGTTAAAAGATTCATATATATTTTTGAGTATCAATCAAGTGTAGATAAATTATTGATTATCTATGTGTCACAACCAATGGGGAATAGAATAGGGATTGAAGTGCAGACACACGCTCAATCATACTCATATGGAAATTAACACAGTTGTGTAGACAAATAATACATTAATGGAATGGGCTTGCTACACTTTAATATTTGAACACATTGAAGAAAAACTAAAAATTTGGAATATAAACTAAATATTGCTTTCTACATTAATTTGGTTTAGTCGTTAAGCGTTCGCACATGAGACAGATAGATCCTGAGTTCGAATCCCGCGAGGCGAGATCGTGGATGCGCACTGCTGAGGAGTCCCATACTAGGACGAAACGGCCTTCAAGTGCTTTCAGGTTTTCCATGGTGGTCTAACTTCAATTGATTCATGAATTCAACTATTAAATTACTATAATATCCACAAAACCCCTCTCTGATTAAATATAATAAACCAAAACTCTACTCTTATCTACATATTCACAGTTCATTTACTAATATTATGTTGTAGGGCCAGTGAAATGTCACTGAGCCCTAGCCAAATTATCTGGCAGTTGAGCACTGAATATCGAATAGTTCATCAATCCTCATCAAGGTCAAGCATAACCAACGCGCATCAATCAATCGTACGTCATGCACTAGCTCATGTAGTGGTGTAATTGCAATCAATATTAAATCTGAAGTCGTATAAATTTTATTCATGATTTAAAAAGTTGGAACTTTTTGTAGTTATATTTTATAATCATAAGTGTAAATTAAAATGGATGGTTTTATTTGATCTTGCCTTTATCGATTTCCGAAGTCATCTTATTTACCCTATTATCATTTTTCACTTAAATTACATTTTTATCCAGTCTCTATCTCTACTTTTTTTGTTCAAGCCGTAATCTGAATTATGACTATGACCACTAGTTCACCTACAATTGTCTAGTAAGTATTGCTAGTAATCCTATGGTGTGTGCTACTAATATCGACAGTTATAGGTAGTATGTACCACCAATCAAAAGAGAAATCCCTGGCGGCAGAAGGTTAAGAAGTTCTAAGATAAAGGAACGGAAAAAGAGAATAATGCGTATGGAAACGAGGGAACAACCAAGTCTGAGACATTTTGCAAATGAAGTGTTTACTGTATGGTTCTCAGATTTTACTAAAAGATTCCGTAATACCGTGTTCTAATACACTGAATTGTTTTCACTGGTCTTCTCGTTCACTACAACACCGTTAAATGCTGAATTTACATCTTTATTGGTGAGTTAGAAAAATAAAGATTGAAAATATCTCTTACACTAAACAGAGTTCACCGTTATATCGAATGTCTTCATTTTGTGACCATACACACTACACACTTGATCACCATTAAGAAGTATTCAGAATAATATTAGTTACTAAGTACCTATAGAGCTTATTTGTACAATTAACATAGTGATTTTACGGTTTGTACTAATGACTCCGTTTTGATGACTGTTTACATTTTCTATCAATTTATAGTGAACATTAGATTGATTTAATGTTTATTACTTATTGGAAGGGGTGTCGTGGAGATTGATTTAATTTGAAGATTTCACTCTTCACGAATTAATCTCAGTTGCAGTACGATTAAAAACCAAAGAACATTGGACAGCTATTTCATCCTAGTATGAAACTTCATAATAGACATCAATGTATTAGCAATAAAGCATACAAACTGAACTAATCTCCACAAAATCCCTTCAACTTAACTATTATAAACAGCTTACAACTAATCCACTTCAAAATGTTCCTGAAATCCCAGTTAGAAGTCATGACTAACATATAATAAACATGTTTGGAGTGAAACAGATATCATCAATAACATGTGGTGGTCGTCGCACTATATAGAAAATTGACTAAAGTTAAAACGATTCTATTAAAAGCTTCCCAATATTCTCAATGTTTCAACTTTAAAAGAGAGATTTGTAGGTCCTTAGTTCAGTCTCTAGTAGATTTTGTGTGCGCGCTACTAAGAAATTCTATAATAAGACGAAATAAATGTTGATTACTTCCAAATTGAAATCATTTTGTGGTGATTATAACAAACATATATGTTTGATATTGATTGAGATTAGCCGAAAGTAAGAAACACTAATTATCAGAAGGGTTTTTGTAGATATTGTAGTAATTTTAATAATTGAGATCATGAGTCAATTGAAGGTAAACCACCATGGAAAACTTAGAAGCACTGGAACGCCGTTTCATCCGGTTGTGGGACTCCTCAACATTGCGCACCCACGATCTCGCCTTGCGAGATTCGAACCCAGGACCTATCGCGAGCGCCTAACCACTAAACTACTGAGCTGGCCGATATCTAACGGTGTTAATGTCTAACTTCAACTAATGGTCGTCTAGCTTCTATTGACTCATGACCTCATCCATTGACATATTGAATAGTAATTTCTGTCTATTTTAGGTTATTCAATAGTATAAACCTAAATTTATATACAAGAGGCTACCTACGACGTTTCAGTCTTAAACTGAACATGAAACCTTTTAAATTATTGAGATTACAGAAACCTATTGTTAATTAGGAGAGGAAAAAAGTTTTCTTCAGACAAAAAAGGGTTTCCTGGAGTTCTAGTGAGAAGCAGTGACCAGTGGAGTTCAACCGAGTCTATTGTGAGATAGTAACTCACTAAAGATAATGGTTGATGTGTCTCTCAACGTTGTGGATTAGTTGAAGTCAGACATTAACACGGTTGGATGCCGATCAGCTCAATGGTCTAGAAAATAAGCGTACGCCAGCGAAATCGAGTGTCGTGGGTTCGAATCTCACGGGGGGGGGCGGTATCATGGATGCGCACTACTGAGGAGTCCCATACTAGGACGAAACAGTGCTTCCAAGTTTTCCATGGTAATCTAACTTCGATTGACTCATGATTTCAACTATTAAAAAAAGGGTTTTTTTAATTTCATAAAATAGTGAATGATCATTCTACACAATGTTTTTTATTAAACCTACATTGATAGATAGATAGGTAGATAGTGACTGAAAACTATGGAAAAAGTTTAATAAAGTATATTATCAATTAATTATCGATTAGTGAAAAGCTAAAAAAACAGTTTATTATTATTATTATCTAATATACAGTATTGATTATCAATTTATTACATAATATAATTTATATTATATTAACTGTAATTTATATCAATCGAAATAATTTAAATTAATGAATTAAATTAAATAAATAATCAGATATCAATGATAATTATCATTAAAATGTATTCGTTATAGATTAATACCTATTCCGATATGTCTATTGGAAGCCTAAGATCATTAAACAATTATTTCGTTCTTAAACAATAACCTTCATCAACAGTTTATATTGACAATCGCACTAGGGATTCAACTTAAAACTTTCAGAATACATATTAAGCGCATACTGATTAGAATCATTTAGATGTGATTCAATACTGCTTACAAATTAAACTAAACCCTAAAAGATACCGTTGAAATAAATCTACTTTTTTTTGAAAATCATCTTATAATCTTATAATTGATTTAAATTTCCTTGCTATTTTACCTAAATGTTTTAAATTATTATTGATATTTACTGATCTGAAAGTAAATGTTTACATTTAAATGTTTGCAAATTTTGTTATTTTTGTCACGGTTTTTAATAAAAACAAAATAGGAGGAAATTGATTTAATGTTGAAAGCCTTTTGAATGGCGAGAAACTTTCTGAAAATACATTAATCATTTAATATTCTTTAGAAGCTTCTAACTACAGAGGCATCACATCACTATCAGTAGAAGAAAATGTTTTCAAAAGAGTTTAGCTGAATCGGATGTAAGATTCAGTAGACTTCCAACTTCGAGATCAACAAGCTGGATTCCATAAGGATTAATTGTGTGCAGACCGAATTATGTCATTACGGATCATTGTTGAACAACCAATTAAATGAAACTCGTTACTAAACATTAAATTCCTTGACTATGAAAAAGTATTTGACAGTGTAGATAGGAGAACATTATGGAATCTTCTTCGACACTATGGTTTACCTAGAAAAATCGTCAATATCACACGACGGACTACAGTACAAAGCGTGAATAAAGAACAGATGACAGATGCATTTCAAGAGAAGACCAGAGTTAGACAATTCCGCTTACTCTTCCCCTTCCACTTTCTTCTGGTGGTTGATTGGATTATGAATGTCTCCACATCTGAGAAAACACATGGAATACAATGGGAAGCTTGGATGCAACTAGACGATTTGTACTTCGTAGACAACCTGGTCCTGTTATCCTATACACACGAATAAATGTAGGTCGAGACAACCAGTGTAGCAACAGCCTCTACAGCAGTAAGCCTCAGCATACACAACGGAAAAAGTAAGATCCTTAAATACAACACGAAGAACATCAACACAACCACACTTGATGGGGAAAATCTGGAGGAGGTGAATAGTTTCACGTATCTGGATAGCAAAATCGATGGACGTGGAGGATCTCATGCGGATGTAAAGGCAACGATTGGCAAAGAAAAGATAGCATTCCTACAGTAGAAGAGCATATAGAACTCAAAACAATTATCAACCAATATCAAAGTCAGAATCCTCAATACAAATATCAAAACAATTCTACTGTACGGAACCGAAACTTGACGAACTACTACAACCATCATCAAAAGGTACAGATATTTATAAACGATTGTCTACGCAAGATATCCAGTGTTCATTGACCAGATACCATAAGCAATGACCTACTGTAGGAGAGAACAAACCAAGTTTCAGCTGAGGAAGAAATTAGGAAAAACCAATGGAAGTGGATAGGACATACATTAAGGAAGACATCAAAGTGCATCACGGGACAAGTTCTAACTTGAAATCCTGAAAGCAGCAGGAACAAAAGAGGACAAAGAACACATTGCATCGGAAAGTGGAATCAGACATCAAAATAATGTGTAGCAACCGGAAAGAATTGCCCAGTGCAGAGTTAGTTAAGGAATCCTGGTCGAAGGCCTATGCTTCACGAGGAGTAACAAGCTTAAGTATGTAGTAAGCAAGTAGGAAACCCCTGAGAGGATTCTAGAAAACGAAGGGTTATTTCTTTGTCTTTTTAACTGGACAATTATTGATTTCGTCATTAATTTCGATGTTTTTCAGAATGTTTTCAGAATTTCACGGTTATACATATTACAAATATTCTTGTATACTGTACATAAACAAATCTCCGAAGTAAGACTTCAACCTATCTTTAGTTATTTTGTTTACAGTTTAAACCCTAGAAGATTTCTGGTGACTAGGATTTGGTCGTGAAGCTGTTGTTTGAGTGTTTAAAAATAACGTATAACACTGATTTTGAAATAAATACTAACAGTAATAAAGTGGATTATTTATGAAGAACAAATTTATGTAATCGACATTGAGATACAGTTTATCTATGTGAGGTCTAGTGTTGCTCTCTGGTTGTCCAGACTAAAATAGATGGAATAGTATTTGAAATTATGGCCTATTGACTGAAGCTCAGTTACGTTAATTACTAATCAATGGTCAACATAACAGCTGAGTAAAAACTTTAAAATACAGCTTAAGCCAACATGTCTGGATATAGATATTGCTTGAATGGTAAATTAGACTATATAGAGAATGAACTAGATTTCCATTGTTTTTAAATATAATTAGACCATCATTAAAAATGTGGAAGCACTTGATGACCTAGTACGTCCTAGTATGGGTCTCCTCAGCAGTGGTCATTCACCGCCTCGCATCCGGAAGTAAAACCCAGGCCCTTCGGTCCCGCACGCAAATGCTTAATCCCTATGTCACTTAGCCGGTGATAAACAGCTACAATACGGTCGTCAAGTGCTTCCAGGTTTTTGGTGGTGATTTAACTAAGATCAGTTCATGATTTAAACTATGAAAATTGTGTAATATTCACAAAACTCTATACTGACAATAAACTTGATTGACCAATCTTGAAGCCAAAATATGTATAAGTGACCAAAGCTGACGTCGAACAAGTCATAGAAGAATTTAGACTAACATCTTGTAATTTCATCAATCGAATGATTTATCAACTACAGTAAGAAGAGTGGATACAGGGTGAAACTCAACCATCAAGAATTAATATTGTTGTATAAATCAAATTCTGCAGTATTATATAATTTATTAACAAATTCATCAAAACCATATGCTCAATCATAGAAGATCTACTGACATTCAGATTAATTAATATGAGATCCCTTGGAAGATTCTGATGTTTCAGCTAAAAGTGAGATATGTTTAGCTGTCGAGAAATGAAAGTTTTCACTCATGACTGTCAAACGGGAAAAACTGTTTCTCTCCAAGTTCAAGTTATAATTTCACAAGTTTTGAAAACTACCGAATTAGAATGTAACATCTGCTTAACACAACCTAGCTATGACGGTAGGTTATTGAAGGAAGTCAATCGAAAACCCTAGACCTAGATTGGACCTGGATTAGCACTCATGACAACAATATACTTATCTGAACAGCTAAAAAAAATGTAATATTTATTTTAGACCCCACAGGTAGCATCATTTCCCTTAACATTCAAGGTACTTCTCTTACCGATAACTTCTAACTGCCATGGAACCTAAGATCATAGTTTTCTCGAGACCACTTTCAACCATAATACACGAATATATAGTCGATATGATGATATATCGCATAAACTAGTGGCTTCATTTTCACTTGATCGATAGGATGCGATCAGTACTAGAAATGCAAGACTAACATGATACTGGTCACTACTACTAACTAATCAAACTATACACTCTAAATTTCGATGATTGTCTAACTAACATCATTTCAAGACAGAAACTTCCTTGCGAACTGTCTACTTCTATAACATCCCTAACTTATGAATCACTCAATATACAAAAAATCTGTAATGTAGTTAGTAAATCAATGATTAATACCTGTCATATAGTTGTAACATAATTATTATTAGCCAACTAAAGATTTGTATAATACCTCTTGAAGCCAGTCACGAGTGAGCATATGTTGATTGAAATCAGGTGTTTTTTGGATATCACATTAATTTTTTAACAGTTGATATCATGAGTCAATTGAAGCTAGACCACCATGGAAAACCTGAAAGCACTAGACGGGTGTTTAGTCCTATTGTAGAACTCCACAGCATTAAGCATCCACAATGCCGCTCCCCCGCGAGATTCGAACCCACGACATCCGATTTCGCTGGCTCACACTTAACTTCTAGACCATTGAGCTAACCGGCATCCAACGGTGTTAGTGCCTAACTTTAACCAATCCACAAAATTAAGCGAAACATCCACCATTGTCAACAGTGAGTTACTATCTCACAACAGACTCGGTTGAACTCCACTGGTGTTAGATGCATACTGCTCAGGAGTTCTACAATAGGACGAAACGGCTGTCCAGTGCTTCCAGGTTTTCCATGGTAATCTAGATTTAATTGACTCATGATCTCAACTATTAAACAAATAATATCAGAAGGGGCTTTGTGGATATCATAGTCATTTTAATGGTTAAGATCATGAGTCAGCTGAAGCTAAACTACCATAGAAAACGTGGAAACACTGGACGATCGTTTCATTCTATTATGAGACTCCTGTGTTTGAATCTCACAAGGTGGTATTATAGACACGTACTACTGAGTTTCACAATAGGATGAAACGTCCATCCAGTACTTCCAAGTTTTTCATGGTAATCTATCTTCAATTGACTCATGATCTCATCTATTAAAAAGAAAATTACTATAATATTTAGAAAACCCCTTCTCATATTGATAATAATATATTGTAATTTCACTAATGATCAATATTTAAAAAAAAACAACTTAAAATTAATCAATTAATTCAATCACAATAAATCATAAATGAACTTACCAGAAATCATTAAACCTAATTGACATATACGATGTATATTTAATTTCCATAGAAATTTTAAATAACATCCAGTAAATGATAAAATAAATGATATAAAGAATAAATTACAACAGCATATAATTAAAAATATTAAACTTAATCTCCATGCTATATGTGGTATATCATCAAATTGATAATAACCACAATTTGTTTGTATATGAATAAGTGATGATTCTAAAAAATTTTGTTTTATATTTAATTTATATTTAATTGGTTGATTAAAAAATATTGTAGCTTTTTTAGGATTTTCTAATAAAATATCAGTTATTAAATTTGTATATACTGGATAAATACATCGACGAAATAAATTTAATGTACTTGATATATCTGTATAATAAGTAGTATATTTTAAAGGATCTTGTTCATGAGTAGTTATTTCATAATTGGAAAAAATTTTACCATCTAACCAATATGGTAATAAACAACCAGTTGTACATAATATAGCTGTTATCCATGTTAGAATACACCACATTAACCATATATAATTCATCATTTCATTTTTTTTATATGAATTATATTAGTTATTTTATACAAATGTATTATATTATGTTTTATTCATATATAATGATAGTAACAATTTTTAATTAATCAATAATTGTGCTTTATAAAATCAATAATTTTCTGTTATTTGTTATTTTGATAAATGAATTTTAAAGCAAAAAAATATTTTACTATTTATTAACATACTTCTAACTTGTTTACCTATATATAATGTATAGGATGTAGCTATTTTTGTATGTAAGTAGTTGGTATATATATATATATATATATATATATATATATATATATATATATATATATCAGTTATGAGAGAATTGACCAATCAGATTTAATTTCATTGGATAATATAGGGTATATATATTGTAGCGTCTAAATTAAATATGATGAATAATTGACCAATCGAATTTCGACTTTTGATTAGTCGTATAAGCATAATTACAAATGAAGTTAAAATAGAAATTACATTTATATTCTAATTTGATGAAATGTAATATTTATATCGTAGTGAATAAGGACACGATTGGAGACAATTGAATGTATTTCACCACGAAATTGCAAAGCATCTCAATAAAATCTGAGAATTATTTGGTAAATAGGTAATTTGTAAAATATCATTCCATCGTTTTAAATTCGACTGTTCCTTTGCAGATAGTACTACTTCAACCATTGGAACAATTCAAATGCATTAACCTATACCTTGATTGGATAGTCAGATCAACTGTCGAATGGATTGAATTGTTTTGTTTAGGTGACAATACTGGTGTAACACTTTCACAAACAGATTTAACTTCATCATTGAATTGGTTACCAACATTTTCAGATGGTAAAGAATCACTGATCTGTTTGTTGAAACAGATCACAACAACCAGGGAAAATGAAGAATAGGTCACTAGACTCTATAAGCATATTACTGGTCAATAATAAATGTAATGACATTCAAATGAATGGATCGATACTGAATGAGAATGATGGCAATAATCACTATACTAAATGTTAAGTCTGTTTTACTTTCTCTGTCCCCATTCACTTCCCTTCCACTCCTTCGTGTATTTTATCATACTGTAGTAAACAAGAACACCAGTGGGCATCTCAATGAAATCTGAGAATCATATAGTAAATAGTTAATTTGCAAAATATCAATCCATCGTCTCATATTTGACTGTTCTTTTGTAAATAGTAGTCTATTGTCTCATATTTCATTGTTCAAGCATTTTCATATCAATTACGTTCCGTTTCCGTTCCTTCCTTACCGATCTTCTGTTGATATACATCTTATGCCTGACCACCGTTATATACTACTTATATGAATATAAGTAACCCTAACCACAATACTATTATTACAATTCTTCTGTTCAATTGATGGTTTAAAAAATATTCTCTTAAAGATAAAACAAAATCAGTTGAAAAAAACTGTTTAAAAATATCTAGGAGGATCGATTAAATGTTTATTTTCAGTTTAATACACTTTAGAAGTAAGAATTCATGATTCTCTATAAGATCAAAGTGAAAAACTTTCAATTCTATATTAATCACTGAAACATTCCCATTATATTAAAGCACAATTATATGAACTAATACAGTTTTTTTATAAATTCTAATGATGTTTTCGTTTCTGTGAACTTTGCGTTATATTTCAGAAACTCAATGAGTGCAGCAAAACCGTTCAACTTATGACTTTAGTTACATTATAAATGTTAAAATGATTCTAAAAGGTTCAAATGAATATATAGTTACTAAACTGATTATCCATTAACTTACAACCTACTAACTAGGCAGAAATATAGATTCTATCCATGGTTTACATCATGTGCTGATCTTAGTAAATGATTGGAAATTGGTTAACATTCAACATCTGTTTCTTCCTAGTATGGTATTCCTTAGTAACAGTGCACTTCTATAACCCCATCAGTGAGGAATCCAAGACCTTCATGACTACCAATGAGTACCTAATTATCAAACCATTTATTCAATGTATAATGGCTTACTTGTTTATTTTCAATCAATGGACGATATAACACAACAGTCTTCGATTATATTCAGTAAGTAACTGCCACACACTTGACATGGCTAAACTACACTAACCAAGACTTCTCACTAGAACTGTTGAAATCACCTTTCAGAAGTTGTTTTGTGGAGATTATAGTAATTTTTTGGTAGTTGATATCATGAGTCAATTGAAGATGGATCACTATGGAAAACCTAGAAGCACTGGATGGCTGTTTCGTTCTATTGTGGAACTCCTCAACAGTGCGCATCTACGATACGACTTCGCGAGATTCGAAACAAGGATCCATCGGTTTCGCGCTCAAACGTCTAACCACTAAACTACTGAGCCGGCCAGCATCCAACGGTGTTAATTTTTAACTTCAATTAATCCACGAAATTGAGCAACACATCTACCATTGTCATCAGTGAGTTACTATCTCACAACAGACCCAGTTGAACTGCACTGCCTCTCACTAAAACTCCAGGATATACCTCTTGAAGTCAGTCACTAGTGAGCATATGTTGATTAATATCAGAAGAGGTTTTCTGCAGATTGTAGTAATTTCAATAGTTGAAGTCATGAATCATTATTCCTCCAGTTTTTCCTTGATGGTCTAACTTCAATTGACTCATGAACTCAACTAATGAAAACATTCTTCACTTATAAACTTCTAATATATTCAATACCTTGTCGAATCAGAGAAGAAGAAGAAGAAGAGAAAAAAGAGAGACTTAATTTTATAAAATTATGTAATCAGATTAGTTGTTAGTGTTAAATAATCATTAATGTCATGATTAATTTATTGTTTTTTTTTCAATTTTTTGTTTCTGCAAAAAAAGAGAAGAAATTGAGAGAAATCCGATTTTTTCTTCTTCCAAAAAAAAAAAAACAAGAGAACAAGTCGTTAAAAACAGTTTTCATTTAAATATTGATTAGATTATTTATTTTTTTCCCTCTTCATATTTCGATCTTTCAATGGAAATAATATATATATATAATTTGTAGTTTGTTTTTATTCTTTCTTATAAAAGTCAGATAACAGAGTGTATAGGGTTATATTTATTGAATGAAACAAATGAATTATGTTAATTACAAATGAATATTGAAATTTTTCATTAAATAGATACATCAATAAATTTTCAACAAACTGATGAGTAATTCATTTCTATTGGTTATTTGAATCTTCTCATTGATGTTTAAGACTGTATTTAATAAGTCATTTTTTGGTAGATGTACATCTTTTCCAAACTGCCTTGATATTGCTAATAAGTTTGAAATGCATTTAAATAGATATAGATGTTAGCTAGTAGTGCAATCCAAGATACATGTTTAATTTACTAAATCAATAATTTGAGTAACTTACTTACTTACTTAGTTACTTACTTGCTTACTTACTTAGCTACTCACTTATTTACTCACTTACTTACTTACTTACTCAATTAGTTACTTACGCCTGTTACTCCCAGTCGAGCATAGGCCGCCAACCAGCATTCTCCGATCCACTCTGTTCTGGGACTTCCTTTCTACTTCTGTCCAATTTCTGTTCATTCTTCTCATGTCTATCTCCATTTCTCGGAGTAACGTGTTCTTTGGTCCCCCACTTTTCCTCTAGCTTTGAGGATTCCAAGACAGTGCTTGCCTTGTGATGAGGTTGGATGCTTTCCTCAATATGTGTCCTATCCACTTCCAGCGCTTCTTCATGATTTCTTCCTCCACTGAGATCTGGTTTGTTCTCTCCCACTGTAGGTTGTTGCTGATAGTGTCTGGCCAACGGATCCGAAGTATTTTGAGTAGACAACTGTTAATAAACACCTGTATCTTCTGGATGATGACTTTCGTAGTTTTCCAGGTTTCCGCTCCATACAGTAGAACTGTCTAGACATTTGTATTGAAAATTCTGACCTTGGTGTTGGTTGCCAATTGTTTTGAGTTCCAGATATTCTTCAGTTTTAGATATGCTGCTCTTGCTTTGCCAATCTGCGCCTTCACATCTGCATCAGATCCACCATGTTCATCAATGATGCTGCCCCGATACATACAGGTTTTTACATCTTCCAAATCTTCTCCGTTAAGTGTGATTGGATTGTTGCATGTTGTGTTGTATCTGAGAATCTTGCTTTTCCCCTTTGTTCATGTTGAGTAACTTAACTAAGAAATATAACTCATCCCTAACTTATTAATCTGTTCGTTTCTTTAATAAAACGTTTCACTAAAAAAGGTTCTAAATTTCTGTTTTTTTCCTTTTCGTTTTATGAAGATTTATGTTTCCTGATAACTATTTGATTAAAAATCTGGCATATAGCTTTATATTCCTCGAAAGTACTTCTTTTGGGTTCCTCATGAGAGATTATTTTTTTGATGCTACTCTCAACTTCGACTGATGTAGGCTCTAATTGGTATTTGATTTCATAACAATCATGTGAACAACGCAAAAGTTGCTCTGAATCATCATTTACGAATACCGGTTGACTATGGAAACCTTGATAATCTCAGGTTCTATCTGTTCCGTCAGATATTTTCAGGCTCGGATTATCGAAGTCCTAATTTGATATGAAACGTATACCACCATTCAGATCAACATCTGAGAAGTAGGTATCGTGACTTTATACTTGAATTGCACTTCACTCTTGGTTTTCATATGGGCCTTAACTTGAAAAAACTGAAATAATTCTGGAATTGGCTTTTACGTTCTTAAAGAGAAAACCATTTAATGATTGCAAATATATACCAATTATATTGATTCCATCAAATCCAAACATGGTCAGGTTTATATTAGTAATATAATGAGATTTAATGGTAGTCTTACATTGACATATAACATTACTAATTCCTAATCCTTTGAGGCTTAACATTCTATTCCAAGAACTTTTCACAATCTGAAGTGATTTTTTAAACTATGGTCTACCCATGCATTGCCATAGTTTGGTTGATATTATATAGTAATATCAGATGCCAGATCTAGTTGGAGGTGTGTAGAATATCTATTTATTTGTAAAGGTACATATATTCCCTTAGCTTCACCACTAATCGTGAGTGCTGTAAAGCTTGTCCTGTAAGGACTTTCTCTACTTTCCTACAAATCTGGTGTTGTTGAGATGTAATTTGCATAACTCATTCCTATTCACATCCTTGTTGAATTCTTGACAGCGGTATTCCTCAAAATGCTAAAACCTGGCAAAATGCCATTTACCATAATGCCAACATGCTAATAAATATACGTCTTTAATACGGATTGAGAAAGTTATCTCAGTGATTATTTTAATGTTGATGTTGGGGATGCTAGATTCTCAAAAATTACTTGGTAAACATCTCACTTTTGCAATTTTCTTTCGAAAATTTGAATTTCTTATTTTCGTGCCAAAAGCGCCCACTTTTACCATCAGCATGTATTTCCCATTCGGGAGCACCTTAAATACCATTGATTTGTATGCTATTTTATGACGCTGTCCAAGGAATTTTTTGTTCTGTATATATACGTATGAGTTGAGTGTTTATTCGTTCCTGTTTCAGACTGCTTGTGGAATATACATTTCCCTCAGTGGAACCTGATCTTCTTCCTCTAGTTAGTAGGGCTGGGGTGTAGTGAATAGTTTGGCTTATTCTGTTGTTATAAGGCTGACTTCGTTCCGTTCGTCAGTTTTAGGTGATATCGCAAACTCTTCAAATTTGGCCGTCGCCACTCTATTTAGTTTGTCAAGCATTTCATTAAACTCCCTAGCATCGTAAGTATGTGTTTTTAATGTCTTCAAAAGGTCTAGCTCAGCTTTATTAAGAAGGCTTGTATGGATATCTGCTTCTATTCAAAATTTTAGACCATAGACAAAAATGAGGTATTCGAATTGGTCAATTGACAGAGATTTTAACTTGATGTATTTACATTCTTGGTTAACAATACCTGAATAAGTTAAAAAGGAATTAGATCCTCGTTTTGTGTAGCAGGAATCATACTTTCCATGCTCATCTTGGTCTGGGAATTCAACTTGGAACAAATCTTCATAATGCATGAACAATGAGTCAAAAGTAATGTTATCAAGTGGATCATAAGAAATTTCAAAATGTTATTAGCAATTTTTCCAGCTAATAATCTTGAGGGGATTGAGACTTTTGGTATGATCCGAACCAGAGTTAACTAGATTCATAGTCTGAAAAGTAATCATTACAACTTCATTGATATAATCCAATCATCACTAAAGGAGTAGACAAACATGAAATTCTCCATTACTGAATGATCGACCGGTTGTAAATATCCCAGTCTTAAAGGAAACCTTTTACAGCGAAAATAGCTCAGTGACAATGTATTAAACTATAAAACTTAGTGACCCGAATTTACTTTCCAATCACATCAATATTCTTTGAAGTAGGTATTTGCTTTAGTGTGTATGAGACATGTGGTGTGAAACGAAAAGTGTGTTATGATAACAGATTGTGTATATTCGTAAGTGGATCTGAGGTGTAAGAAGATAGTTCATTCACTATTTATCGCCTTTGATCAGTGAATTTTTGAGAAAACATACAATTTGGATGATCTATTTAGTATACAGTTAACCGAAGAACCATATACCTCTTTATATTCTATAATATTAATGTTTGATTAGATTTGCTTGAAAAAGCTTAAACCAGATTACCAAACGAAACCGTGGATTTGTTTCAGATTCATTTGTTGAGATTTTGCAATTACATTCTTCCTCCTTAAGTACTGGTTATAGTCATACTACTACTACTACCACTACTACTAATAATAATAATAATATTGTTATCAGGAGGGGGTTTTGTGGAGATAATATTGTTGTTGTTTTTCATTGAAAAGAAAAACACTATAACTAATCAAATCTGACTATTTCGTTTATCCGTCAAGGTTCAATGTTAAATGTCAAGGTTTCAATAGATAAATCATATATATATATATATATATATATATATATATATATATATATATATATATATATATATATATATATGATGTTAATACATCAATCTATTATGATCAATTTTATTAAAATGAAGTAAACACACACGCACAGCTAGTATGGTAAAATAATAGATATTGGATAGAGAAAAACAGTAACAAATTAATCATACATTATTACTATGCTTGCTTGATATTGTTGTACTATGTACTAACCTAGTTGTGTTATTTCAACTACTTTAGTTATGTTATTTTCATGCTGTTTTGTCAGATCAAAATATCATCATTTCACTTTTTCTCTCTACATCACTCTCTTTCTGTCTAAAGTTATATCAATGTTCAAATTATCCGATATGTATGTTTACTTTCTAGCGAATATATTCAGTCTTGTTATATATAACAAGTCTGTGAATGTGTATATTTACATACGTCTACATATTAAGGTATATATGATCTGCTCATTGATAATTATATAGCTTAGATATTCGACCATACCGCTACAACTACTAATCAGACTTACTTACTCACGCCTATTAACCCTCGTGGAGGACCATAGGCCGCCAACCAGCATTCTCCATCCAACTCTGTCCTGGACAATTCTTTCCAGTTGTTTCCAATTCCTATTCACTCTTTTGATGTTTGCTTCCAATTCTCGACACAGTGTGTGTTATATCTAGAATGTTGATTACTTGATATACCGCATATAACTGAACACAAAGACGCCAAAACCCTTCCAAGTCGCAAGGAGAAGACAGAAGACTAGTGAAAGGAATATTATTTCAAACAGTGTCAATTATGGTACAAATTATCAGGTATTTATAGTTTTTAGTAAGAACAAAAATCATCATTATAGTCCTCCAATCCGCATACAGGGGGTTATTAGCCTTATCCAATCGGGAAGCTACACGTAGGAATTCTTCCTAAAAGTGATTGGATGGAATATCTTCGGCTCCTTCTGAGCCTCTTACAGCTTCCTCGAGTTCACCCGTGGTCCGTCGTCACAGTGTGTTCTTTGGTCTTCCTCTTTTCCGTTATTACATTTGGTAAATATATTCTTATTGGATAATGATTATTATTATTATTGTCAAAACAGGCAGGGACGCTAACCAGAAGGCAGGAGGAAATATCATTCAGTAAATTATAATATCGTAAAAACTACTGAAAAAAAATTGATAATAATGACTTGTATACTATAAACTATCAGGGATTAATCTATACGAATATTCATTAATATTTGAATAAACAGTTTGACAGGAATCGAGCGCTGACTACATAAAAGACACTATTCATGTATATTATATTCGAAATAATTTCAGAGATTGGAATCTCAATAAATCCGACGTTTCATCTATCAACCTCGCCTGGACTTCTTCAGTCATAATATAAAAATCAAATTTACCAAAGGATACATAAAGCTTAACAATTAACTCAAATCTACACTAAATACTTATCCAACCATATTCAAAAATTGACAATGGGATAGGATAACATCAGTTAGTTATATGTGAATCATGGGAAAAGTTCACAATGTAAAAATAAACGAATGAATAGGTTTATGTGTGTGCAACTATAAATTATTAGTAGTTGATATTCAGTGAATAAATATTATAAGAATTGGGGTTTGTAGAAAGTGTAGTAATTTAATAATTGGATTCATATGTCGATATGTCGATAATCTGGAAGCACTAGCCGACTGTTTCGTCTTAACATGGAACTTCTCAACATTGCGCATCCACGACTCTAAATGTGGGACTCGGATCTAGGACCTTCGATCTCGCATTAACATCGTCGGGTGCCTGCTCAGTGGTCTAAAGGTTAAGCGTTTGCGCGCAAGACCCGCGAAATGGATCGTAGATGCACATTGATGAGCAGTTCCATACTAGGATGAAACGGTCGTCCAGTGCTTTCAGGTTTTCAGTTATGGTCTAGCTTAAATCGACTCATGAATTTAACTATTGGAATAGATATTGAATATTTATTTAGTAAAAGGTCAAAATAAAAGTGCAAATTGAAAATGGTTTTATGATGCCGATATGTGTGTAAATTGGGAATAATCAAATACATATTTGTAATGTTAAAATAATCAAATTAATTTCTATCAGAATAACTATGCATGTGAAATAAACAGATTGGATAGATAATAGGGTCCAATTACTTGTTAATGAACATTTGTGATGTGTCAGCTAGTTAAGTATCATCTTTTCTGTCCAGACTGCTCTTATTAACCCATATATACATCATTTCTGCTGTCAATTCTTATTTATGTGTGCTAAACCCTTTCTAAAATATTTTGGTCCTTTCAAGATTGATTTTGCCTCCTGTTTCTAAATTATGTAACGCTATCACTGACCTATTCTCAAGTTTCTCCAGATTGACCAAGGATTTGGGAACATTTTTCAAACATTATTTGTGTTCCTTCAACCTCACATTCAATTGTCTAGATGTTTCGCCTATACTAGATTCATTACAATCATAAAAATTGATCTCGTAGACAGTAATCTGTTGCTTTTCCTTTAAAAATCTATCCTTAACTTTCACTAATGCTGATATTATGGTGTCACAAGCCCGAAAATACACTCTGATATTACGTTTGTTTAGAATTCTCTTGATTTCTTCCAATGTTTCTCCAAGGTATGGGATGATCACGGTAGTCTTCCATTCTGTCAATATACACTCCAATTTAGTTTTTTTTCATTCCTAATAATCTCCTTTAAAAACTCCTTAAGGTTATTGTTAGCTCTAAGTGTGTACAATATTCCATTCAGTTCAGCTTGTTGGTCATCGTTCTCTTTAATGAGATTAATCCTCCTGTTAATTAGATCTTTTACAGCTGAGACTTTCGTACAATACGCATTAGCCGAACAGTAATTTAAGTACACCTCAAAATGTGTCGATTTCCGGAATACATTCATTCTTAACTTAGTATTGTCTTCCTTCAACCAAAAATTCGAGAAACGTTAGTTTGTGGTCAGCGAACTGTATCTTCTTGGTTAGCTTAATGTTATCCGATATGTTGCTTACGTTTTCAAGTGTTTCTTTCAAACCATTCAGTTTGATCATGACAGAATGCCATCTACATACCGTAACTAAAATTTAAGTGGATTTACATATTTTGCGATCACACCGGTTTCCGAGGAATAAATGAATACACTAACTGCATTCGGAGAAACCGGTGAGTCCAGTGTTACGTCATTCTATCGTAAACACAATTCCAAATACCTAGTAACCTTGGAAGGATTCAGCAGGCATCGTTAATACAAATCTGCATCAGACTCTAAACAATCATAAATGATATCCAACGATGCCTATTAATAGATACATTAGTAACACGACCAACTTTCATGTGACTGGTATCGACATTATTCTTGTAATCAGTAAAGTTTTTAATTTCATGATTAACCAATTTATCGTAAGGTTTAAGTATCCTAGCTAAGAATTACACAAGTTTGTATGTCGGCGAATTAGTAATAACAACCACCAGTCTTAATGGTGTATTATTCTTGTGAATCTTTGGTAGCCCATAGAATCTATTAAGATTACAACTTTTTTGGATGTATTATAAATCATAACGACGGTCTTAGTCTTATTTTAATCGACTGTAAGACTTTATTCGTTTCAACCTAAAGTTTATAAAGTTTAGCAGGTACATCCAACTGAACAGTCCCAAATAGGATGAAACGTGAGGCCTGAATTCCACTGTTAGCCACCACCCATCTTTGCTCATAATACAATATCGAGACAATCTGGATAGAATGACACATCCCAATAAGAGACAGATCAATCACAGTGCTAAACGTCAATTGGAAGTTTTAAACAAACAATATAAAATAAATTAATATACCATTCTCTACAAATCAGCATTATCTCTGAAAAGTTGGATACTATTACTCGCGACACTGTTATTTGTCCCTTGCTTCCCTAAAATTCCCCTACACGTGATTCACAAACTGAAGTCATAAGGCAGAAAGTATTTAAAAAGTCTTACTTCGAGGGTTAGTTTAGATCCACAAAACAAGGGTATTTATAGGTCATTTCATTCTTAATATTCTTGAAACCTATGGAGGCGCGTCAATTTTAGTGACGAAATCGTTATTTATCTAATCAGGACATAAAACATCATCCTTTTTTTCCCTAAGGATTCTCATCAGTCTTATTTATTTTCTATAAGATATCAGGAAACAATTGATTGATATCTAAGTGTCAAAGTTGTTAAATACCACCCTATCCAACACAATCTATAATCCATAAACAAATTACGTAATCACACGGTTCAATTAATCCAAACTAATTCACCAGCACAGTAAATTGAGAGGGAAACTTATACAATTTACAAAATTTATTATTTTATACACTTCATTCAATAGTATGTTCAAGGTCATTAATAAACAAAATAAAATGCCATTTTTTTAAACCAATAACAATTAAAGAAGAAGAATATGTATTTGTAAAATCTCAGAGAATGAATTTCAATTAAATTCAACGTTTCACCTGGCAACCTGGTCTAAGTTTTTTCAAATTGATTTACTGAGATTTTACAAATACATATTCTTCCGCTTTAATGTCGTACATTAACTTGGCGCCCAAATACTGCGAAACTATTTGATCAATAACAATTAAGTTTACATAATATTTTTTTCTGTATCCAACTTCCTATGCATAAATTCTTTTTCTTTATTTTTTTTTGCACTCGAAATTCTTAAAGCTAACAATATGGATTAAAGAATAGATAACACACTGGGGGAAATTGATGTATCCTACTGAATAGAAAACAAATGAAGATTGAACGGAAATAATTTTATTTAAAATTATGTTACACTATAATTTACAATATCGAATATATTTTTCTTTGTTTCGGTTAAAGTGTTTTCTTTTTGTTGTTGTCGCTGTGGTTGTTGTGTGTGTGTATTGTGTATTTGTCAGTGGATAAAGAAACAAAAAAAAAACAGATAGGGTCATAAATGATTTATATGTATAGAATATGCATAGAGTTACAAAATAGGTTCATCTAACTATGTACAATTCTTATTGTGTACTGAATATGGTAGTTTCTAAAGTTAACTATGAATATGTAGTTTACAAAACTATAACATATTGTATTTTTCTTTTTCTTTTTTTTTCTATTATTGTTAAGATAACTTTGTACCAAAAACAAACACATGTTTTAAAAAAATCTTACCAGGAGCTATTCTTCATTCTAAATAATGTAAGTGTACTGTCAAAAAATGACATTGTAACCTCAAAGATGAAGTTATGATGTTTTATTTCAGTGTGATATTTGTTCCGTATGATATATATATATATATATATATATATATATATATATATATATATAATGAGTAATTAGTATCAGAAGCGGTTTGTAGATATTATAGTAATTTCAATGGTTGAGATCATGATCCAATTGAAGCTAGACTACCATGGAAAACTTGGAAGCACTGGACGGCCGTTCCGTACTATTGTGAAATTCCTCAGAAAGATCGTGGGTTCACACTACTGTGGATTCCCACAATAGGACGAAACAACCGTCCAGTGCTCCCAGGTTTTCCACGGTAGTCTAGCTTCAATCGACACCTCTTTTTAAAGGTTGGTTAGATTTTTTATCTGTCATCAATTTTTGTCTTATTTTCCTACTGTCATGCTAATCTTAGCCACTTCTATATTCCTAGTACCAATTTTCCAAGGTTTTCTATATCTAAAATTTAAACATTATTCCAGTTAAATAGGTGCCCATAATTGTCGATATAAGTCAAGATCAACAAAGAAAAAACAAGCTATCAGTTTAATTTGGAAAAATTCTAATAGTTTAACTGTTTGAAATTTATGTTGATGATGTTGTCTGGAAGGATAATAACAGCTTCACAATTAAAGCACTTAGATCAAAGAACAAAATTCGGTTAAATTGTCTAATCATTCTGAACACTTTGGTCTCTGTTCTGGCTAACATATTAGTATTCTAGAATCATTGCGGATGAAGCTATTTCAAAACAAGAATTCAATCTATGAACTTATCGACTGCTGGTCTTTATCGAATTGGAAATTATAAAAGTATTGATACAAATATACTTGATGTAATCTTAACTAATGGTTATAAACCTTAATTGACGTTACTCAAAATGAGCTAGCGATTTATATGACTGGTTTAGTAATGAATGCAAAACACACTATGCAAATGATCCATATTTATTTGATATTATTACGTACTGACTAAAACAAGATCTAAGAAGATTACATATATTTCACAGATTAAGCCATTATTATTTATTCCAACCGTCTGATCATGATCATTAGCTTCTATTAGAAAAATGTAATATCACACAACTTATTTAAAATGGGTTCGAATCACTATACAACACAACCAGATGTCTAGAACCCAATTTTTACGAATAACTATGATGTCATTGGCATATTTATTAGTTTACAGAAAAAATGTGAGACATTCATTTCAAAATTGTAGTTAAACATGAGAAAGAAAGAAGAAAAAAAGGTCAGTGTATCCCACCTATCACAGTTGTAAAGCGAATAATTCATTTGATCTTTTTTTTTTTGAATCGATAAGAACAGACAAAATTAAATTAATGATCTTAACATACATCAATAAAACAAAAATGATCATCCAATGATGATTGATTAATCATACAACACCATTAAACACATGTCTATCATACATCTTTTAATCATACTATCGTAATTGAAGTATTTTCAGTATATTTCATTATAAAATAATATTGCGTTGTACGCTACTTATATCTGTCGATATAAGTAGTATGTAACATCAATCGGAAGTGGAAAACCTGACACCAGAAAGTTAAAAAGATCGGATAGAAAAGAACAAGAACAGAGAGAGATTGGTGTGGAAACAAAGGAATAGTCAAGTCTGAGACAGTTGATTGATATTTTGCAAATGATGTATTACTGTATGGTTTTCAGATTTTACCAAGATAGTCTGTAATGTACTAAAATATATTTGATTGTTCACTGCAATAGCTTTCCACTAAAACTTCAAGAAATCATCTTTAGGCTGCACACAATTCAATGTATAACCGTTACGAGAACTAAATGTTTTGGATTTGATTCTGTTTCAAGTCAAAATTGAGCAGTTTGATGGGTCCTAGACAAACATAAAACAGAAGTCTAATATTTTCTAATTTTTAATAGATTTGCTCTTAATATTAGTCCGCGATATAATCTGTCTTAAAATTTTATTTTAGATTGATGTAGTTATCAAACTCGAATTGGATAGAAGTTGTATATATCATACTTCACTTATCTTCAACTAACTATTTTCGTCAAACTGACATTAATATTCAATAAGAGATTGTGGAGATTATTAAGCTTTTGAGTGAGATCATGAATTGATCGATGTTAGACTACCATGGAAGACCTGGAAGAACTGTACAGACGTTTGGTCCTATTGTGGGACTCCTCAGCAGTGCTCATCCACGATCCCACTGGCAGGATTTAACTCAGAGCCTTCGGTCTCGCGAGCGAACGCTTAAAATCTAGATCACTGAGCTGGTCGGCACCCAACGGTGTTAATGTCTAACCTTAACCAATTCAAAAAATTGCGCGACCATCTTCCATTGTACTGAGTTAGATGCCTTTTTCTACTCGACACGGACTAGCTCGCGCACTGCTGAGGAGTCCCACAGTAGGACGAAACGGATGTCCAGTGCCTCCAGGTCTTCACTGGTGGTCTAACATCAATTGGTTCATGATCTCAATCAAAAATTAGTATTCAAGTTATTGCGATATCAAACGATAACCTATGAACAATAAACGAAATAATTCACTTCACACATCCTGATCCCTCGAATAATTCAAAACAAGTGAAAATAATGAGATTTACAGAATTATCATGAATTTATTATATTTCAAGGTGTCTTATCAACTATAAACTGTCTAAATTGACATGACTGATATGGTTATCTTTTATTACAAATCGTAATCAATCAAGTTTTGTTTCAAACGATGTAAAAAAAGTAGATGAGGATAGGAAGTAACGTATTCATAAGTGTGATCACTAAACATTTAATGGATAGTGGACATAACGTAAATATTACAAAGGCATTAATTATAATTACCATGCACTAAACACCACTTTTATTCAATTTTGTTGAGACCATTTCCATCAAGCGATTTTAGCTGAATGTTTTATTCCGAAAAAAAAAAGTGGTAAATCTCTTGTTTCCATGGTAGGATAACTACATTATTCTGACATTAGTCAATTACATTATCGACCGATTGTACTTTATAACTTAGAATCAAACAAATTCCATTAACACTAACCTATAATATAAACTTAAATGTTTTGTCAACTAGTTAGGTGCCTTGATTATCACACCTTTGTTAAAAGTTTATTTTTTATTTATTATCTCTTTATTATTTATAAATTCAATTCTTTCTTGATGTCATTTCATCTTCAATATAAGAAATACAAATCAATCTTAACCATTATGTTGAACATTTTATCTCTTTATCTTGTTTCTTACAATGTTTTAAAGAAAACTTTATTGATTACAATATGTAATACAAAAAAGAAACATTTCTATAATAATATTAGTTATATCAATTTAAACAATCTATAGTTGATAAGACACCTTGAAATATAATGAATTCATGCTAATTCTATAAATTTTATTCTTCTCACTTTGTCAAAATAGAGGTTTATAGAGATTGTAATAATTTTGATAATTAAATTCATGAGTCGATTTAAGCTAGATCACCATTGAATACCTGGAATTGCTGTACTTTCATTTCGTCCTAATATAGGAAACCTCAATAAGATTCATATTATAGTTTTTTACAATTACCTTGTGAATTTGTTACTTATTAGTTAAATAAATGTATATCTATCCCAATAGATAACTCGCAATCTATCACTTTATTTCATAATCTATACATCACTATCATTAATTTAACAGAAATTTCAGGCATCTCCAATTGTATTAACAAGCATAAACCTTACTAAACTAATTAGATATATATATCACACGAGGCGGGATCGTGGATGCGCACTGCTGAGGATTTCTACAATAGAATGAAACGGCCGTCTAGTGCTTCCAGGTTTTCCATGGTAGTCTAGCTTTAATTGATTTATAATCTCAACTATTGAGATATATGGATGTTAACATTTTTTTAAAAAATATACCTTATCACAGTCTTCATATATAACACCATAAACAAAAGTAATAAGAAGCAAATAAATAGATAATTCAATAATGAATTACATTTTACAATCAAACAGGGTTGGTTTATTGATTTTACAAGTTATATTCATTAACCATTAATTTTATACATTCTAATTTATTGATTGATTAACACATTTAAAATAGTACGTAATTTATTAATTTGTATATTATTATTATTATTATTATTATTATTATTATTATTATTATGGATGTCGTTTACTTAGTGATTAGTGAATAAATCAGTTCGTTTCAACAGTCTTATTTACTTTCGTGTGTAAGTAAAGTAGTCTCATTCCACTGCAGTAAAAGTAGCAAATTGCAATTATTTCTTGGTCTTGTACGATTAACAGTCATTAACATTTGATTATAGTTACAACGTTGACAATATAAATATTGTTTTGAGTTATTACACAAAAATATAATCAATTGGTCAAATTTATGTTGGTTAAGTGAAGGATCATCCAAAAGAAGTCATTTATTAATAACAAAATGATCTTAATAGCGAAGATGCACAGGAGAATAAAACAATAGCATATACTGTGAACTAAACGGGAATAACCGAAACAATTGACAATAAATTATGATATTTGAGAGATAGCCAAATTGTTCAAAATAAATGAAATTTTAAAGAATAACTAAATGTGGATTGAAAGACCAAACAAGAGTGAAATAAAACATTGAATAAACATTGTAAATTGATAGGATAAGTGATTTTTCTATTGTCGCTTAAGCCTCTATAAACCATCTCCAACAATAATAATCATAAGCTAAAAAATAACTAGTTTCACGGTGGGATTCGTGGGATTATAGTGAGAATCTATGGTCAAAAAAGTTTATTCATCTGGAACATGGAGCATTTACACACCAGTGGAATTAGAAAATGGCTGTTCAATATCTTGATTTGACTGAAATTAATCAGTCAACAGTTCAACGCTCCCCTTAATACACGAAGATCCTTGTTTCGGTCCCCAGTAGGGTCATCAATACGTACCCTTTAGGATTTCCATACCAGAAGAAACAACCGTCCATTCCTTCCTGGCTTTCAGTGTTTGTTTAATCAGGGTTAGTCCTAAATGTATCAAAGCGTTTAACCAAACAATTAAGATACGAACAAAACCGAAGTTCACAAAACAGAGATTCGTCTAGAAAGTGGTTCTTTATTAGGTAACACACATAAATTAGTTACAAACATCAGCTTTTGAGATGTCTTTAGAGCTTAGCGCTTCTGTAAGTCCGAAATATTAGGGCTTTCCGCAGTAATAACATAAAGAATAATTAGAACATACGATAGTGCAGCTGATAGCTGTCTGATAACAGTTTATCAACGAGCAAAGATGGCACTAAGAGCAAACAATATGGAAGTCATCGCGTTTAAACACGGATTAAACTACGACACGAAATGGCGAATAACTGCTAAAAAGAATGAAAGAAAGTGATTAGGATGATAAATAAGTATATGTAAATATTTTAGAATATTACAATATAAACTTGTTACACTATGCGCGTAGAAATTGCTAGGAATACGATTGTTTACTGAATATTATTAAGTAACATGAAACAATACACACAAGAAAGTTGACCGGAAGAGAGTAAGAGCAGAGAAAATAAACAAATTTAACAATTAGTCCATGATGCTATCGATAAAATTAGCATGCAAATATACAGAATATAAATTGTTGAAATGATTAATCTATTCACTATAATTAAGTAATATAGAATAACACAGAAAACAATCGAGAAAATAGTGAAGTTTTAAAATGATTTCTTGATCTATAATCGAGATAATTATTGATCAAAAAATAACAGATAATAGACCAATTATTGGCCATGATTTATCGGGATAATAAAGAAAGCAAATTATGCGGAGTCCTCAAAGCTCATAATAATAATAATAATAATAATAATAATAATAATAATAATAATAATGCAGAAATCGAATAATTTATAACTGCAACCAACGTGTTAATGACTTAAAGATCATGAATAAATCTTGTTACATAATTTACTAACTTACGATTGTTACTCCCAATCGAGCATAGGCCGCCGATCAACATTCTCCAGTCCACTCTGTCCTTGGCGTTCCTTTCTACTTCTATCCAATTTTTCTTCATTCTCTTCATGTCTATCTCCATTTCTAGGCGTAATGTGTTCTTTGGTCCCCCTCCTTCCCTCTGGCCGTGAGGATTCCGTGTGGGGGCTTGTCTTGTGACACAGTCGGGTGTTTTCCTCAATGTGTGTCCTATCCACTTCCAGCGCTTCTTCATGATTTCTTCCTCCACTGAGATCTGGTTTGTTCTCTCCCACAGTAGGTTGTTGCTGATAGTGTCTGGCCAACGGATCCGAAGTATTTTGAGTAGACAACTGTTAACAAACACCTGTATCTTCTGAATGACGGCTTTCGTGGTTTTCCAGGTTTCCGCTCCATACAGTAGAACTGTCTAGACATTTGTATTGGAAATTCTGACCTTGGTGTTGGTTGACAATTGTTTTGAGTTCCAGATATTCTTCAGTTGTAAATATGCTGCTCTTGCTTTGCCAATCTGCGCCTTCACATCTGCATCAGATCCACCATGTTCATCAATGATGCTGCCCCGATATATAAAGGTTTTTACATCTTCCAAATCTTCTCCATCAATTGTGACTGGATTGTTGCATGTTGTGTTGTATCTGAGAATCTCGCTCTTCCCTTTGTGTCTATTCAGACCTACTGCTGCTGAGGTTGCGTTTACACTGATCGTCTTCTCTTGCATTTCTTGTTGCATGTGCGATAGAAGATCCAGATCATCAGCGAAGTCTAGATCATCCAACTGTATCCTAGATGTCCACTGTATCCCGTGCTTCCCTACAGATGTTGATGTCTTCACGATCCAGTCGATCACCAGGCGAAAGGGAAAGGGTGTTATATACTTTAGAGATAAGAATATTTAAACCAACTTGGTAACTATCATATGATCTGGTAAAACTGATTATCAGACAATTAAAGACATATTTTATTGTGCACCTAATATCTAGAAATAGTATTTGTTTATTCAGTAATATGAACAAAGGAAATAATAATAAACTTAAAGAAAGTGAAATATAACTAAATAATTGTTTGTTTTTTTACTTTAAATCGACACAGTAACATTTTCTTACCATTTTTTTCCTACAGTTCAGATGTTTTAGCATTCCTTTGGTATGTACATCATATAGATGTGTAAAAGTCCATAGTCTATACATTTTCTAAGGTAACATTTCTTCGTTTCTCTTTCTTACTTACAACGTTACTTCTATTGGTCCTTATATTTCTTATATTTTGGTTTGTTTTTAATTAACACTATTAGTATATCTTTCACAATCACAAAATTGTGATCAATTCTTTAAAGTCTTTGAGACTTTTATTACCGTTTCATCATTGTTTTCCTGAACATTTCAATTTCTGATTGATGACAGTGTTCTTGTTTCATTCTGTTTGATTTGGGTGATTAAATCTATTTCTGAAGTTTAGAAATTTTATTTTTGACGTATTAAGAAATTTTGTTGTTTTGGACAGTTGACCGCTCACTTTGGAGTGATTTGATTGGTGATATTTTTATCACTTTCTTGGACAATGATATTGTTTGTAGGTTTTAAGGATCCGCTTTACTCATTGACTATTTATCTAGTAGGTTTGTTTCAGTAATATTGAACGAAACTGATGGGGGAAGCGTTGTTCAGTACTACTTTTCTACATTATTTTGTACGTCTTTCTACGTTATTATACAAAATTTACTGTCCATTATCGATTTTGATATACTTAGACTAAAGTGAGTCACTGGACTATTGTTCGGTTCAGGTCTGTTGTTATTATAGTAGATCTTGGAATTTATAGATCCTTTATAACATATTAGTCATTGACATGGCGCTTGATGAATAAACTGTATCCCTCATTCTCCCTCATACTCGACGTTCAGTACTCACTATTTATTCAAATTTTGTCATTCATATAGTATGTTGTTATGATCACTTATCACGCACAGTTCGTCTACAATTATATAAATACATGTTAACTGTAAAAAATGTTTCTCGTAGAAAATCCAAATCAGTATCAAGCTATTGTGTATATTTCAAATAAGAATAAATTAATTTTACCTGAGGATACGTTGACGGAGATATTGCAATATATCAACTAACTTTCAATTCCTTTTATTATCAATTAAAATAAGTATCTCTAGTTATGTGGTGTGTGCTACTGATGTCGATTGATATAAGTAGTATGTATCAACAATTGAAACTGAAATATCTGGTGGTAGAAGGTTAAGAGAGTAGGAAAAAAAGAAAGAAATGAGAGAATGATTGGTGTAAAAACGAAGGAACAAATAAGTCTGAAACAATTGATTGACATTTTCTAAATGAAGTATTTACTGCATAGTTATCAGATTTTACTAAAATGTTCTGTCATTTTGTGTTCGAATACATTCGATTGTCCCCATTTGTGTTTTCGTTCACTTCAATGGTGCTAGTAAGCTTAGTTGATTAAATGATGCTCTGTGTATATGTTGTATCTAAGCCTATAGTATGTAACATTATTTCTACAATAAATATTCAAATTCACAAATTCCTTCGTATCATAATCAATACCGAAACAGTCATTGACAGAATCCAATCAATAACAAACAATAGACAAACATAAAAAATTATCTTTTTATCGTTCATCATGAAAATGGTACTATTTAAAAAAAACTATTGGAAACAGTTATTTGTTTTAATTCAGTTTGAATAATCTTCTTAGTAATCAATTCAACCTAGTTGACAACTAGAAAAAAACTCTTCTTGTATTATTGGTCAACAATAGAACTGAATTATATTTGTATTTGAATTCAAAAGATCTGTGATATTGCATAAATCATAAGATACCCGTATAAGATAACAAGAAATTGTGTATTTACTTATGTACTTCTAAAATGGATGTATTATTTATGATCTCTTTTGTTGTTGTTGTTGTTGTTGTTGTTGTTGTTGTAGGGTCTGTGATATTGAATGTATCATGAGATTTCTAGATTCGATGGTGTTTTATGCAGATTATACGTAAAAAAGAAAATAAAACAAATGTCCATAGATCCGTCCCCTCAGTGAATTCTCTCTGATGAGTATTAAAATCTTAAATCAATCAATTAGTCTCTTCATACTAAACAACAACAACAATAACAACAATTCAAGTAAATTTATAACAATGTCGAAAAACAAGTACGGTGTTTGTATGAACTAATGATTCCTTTTCACCTGTAAACGGCATGATTTAGAATGCCAAATACAACACGTTCATTGCATACTCATCTAGTTGTGTTCGATCGAAATGGAGTTATTTCTCGAATTCTTAGATCCTATAATAATTCAAACACTTCCAAATATCACAACACTGTCAATTACAAATTCCATTTCAAATAAATATTCAATTCTCAATTATTTATCAAACTGTTCAATTCACAGCAAATTTTCCAATCAATTCAACAAACACAGATATAAATGACTATGACGATGATCATGGTGATGATGAAGAAGAAGAAGAAGTGGGAGATGCCAGGCACTACCATGTTTTATAATTTGATTAAAATGAAACAGAATAATTCACCATTTATCATGGATACAACTGACAATCTACACATACATAAATAATGCGATAATAATGATGTCTGAATACACGCAGTCGATTGACAAATACATCCACTTCAAATTCATAATACAAACAATAATAATAATAATCATGGTAATAAGAATGAGAATAGAAAGCGAATTCACATTTATCACTACTAATTAAATTACATTGAGAATGTTGGAGAAGACGAAATTGAACTGTTTATAAATTGCAATGAATAAATAGTTGAATCTAGGAAAACGGTGTATGGAATGAGTGAATATTATGGTTAACGGTTGTTGACAATAATTCATCTATTCATCAAATTAATCCAACCTCCAAATCAACAAGCATGTGTGAAATATTCACTTATAGTACAATGACTTCAATGGTCTGGTGAAACGGCATGAACGGAAGTAAACTATTGGATCTGAATGTTCTTATTCGATATCAATCAAAATAATAATAATAATAATAATAATAATAATAATAATAATAATTGCCGAACACAATATATTCGAACATTCTATGTCTGACATTTCATGGTGTTAAGCGTATACACCACACTAATAATGAATCAAATGAGTATAATGAAATAACTTTTATCTAGTCATTCTGACTGTTCAGTTCGTGTTCACTGGATAATGTTGTGAATTGATGAGATATTGACTAGGTGTTTGTTTAAGTATGAATCGAATGGTGATTTGTGATAGAGTATAATTGGAAATGAATATGCTATAACGTCAACGATTTTGAGAGTCATTTGAATGACCACAGGCAATAGGATGATGATCTTTTTAATGAGAAATCCTCGATCTTGAATACTGTGAATTGTTTATTTCATTATCATTGATCTAAATATATCAAGTTTATCATGACTTTTCTTTTATCTTATGTATCGTTTTCTGAGCCTAAGTATTTGTATCCATGAGGGAGTACTGAGTGCATATAATCAGTTAGCTATTAACTGAGATGTATTAAAATTAAACAGTCGTCATGAGATTTATAATTACGAGGTTCTATGGGCAGTATTCTTATTTTGGAAAGAATACTTTTGCTATTTAGTTTTGTATCCAATGTTATCACAAATCATTGTCATAGTAATGATGATTCTACATAATATAATATTTTTAATTAAACATAATAAATATGAACAATATACTAACAATTTTTATTGAGCTCATGAACGTATAAAAGTTTGACAACCATTGAAAACATACAAACATTAGATATCTAATTTCTCCTAGTATGGGACTCACAAACAGTGTACATCCACGACCTCATATCCAAGAATTACATAAGACCATCAATTTTGCATCAGAACGCTTATCCTCTTAATCACTGAGTGAGAAACCAAGTCTCATATCCAACTTTAATAAATCTAAGATATTGTGCGACTATCGCCGATTGTCTTCGGTTGGTAGCTTCGTCACAACACTGATCTGAATAAAATCACCCCAACTACAATGCTAATAAACATACAAATATGAAATACAGGTTTACAATAATAATAAGTTTCATCTACTTACCGCTTGAAAAAACTTATTATGAAGAGAAGTTTGCTGGACCTAATATTCAAAATAAACTTTTAGACCTAAATAATTTATTGAAAATGGAGAACATTAACCATCATATAAACTTCAGCTTAGCATCATAATGTTATGAAATTTATTCTGTAAACTGAAACGTCATTTCAAGAATGAATTAAAATTTAATGATTTATATCACCCAACACATTTCAATGCTTTGGATTGTAACACAATCTTTATTGACTCTGTAGATCATGACTTTCTACTGAAATCCATCCAGAAGCTGGTTATTTGTGACCACGTGGTCATTGTTTATTAAAATGATTGTGTAGAAGGATTATAGAAATATACTCCTAAGGAGTCACAAACTAGGCCAAAATCTTCACCCAACCTTTCCTTGTTTTCAACACTTTCACAGTTGAAGTTATTGACATTAATAAAGTATCTATCGTTGTTAAAGCAGATATAGAATGCATTCCAAGGTGAACAGTTACATTCATGATTTATCAGCTAAAGGACAGAAGTTACTTTGTCAAAAATCTATTCATAAACATGAAAATGTAAAAAGAAATCACAATTTTACCAACGCATAGCTCCGCTATTTTAGTGATTAATTTAATGTGATTTAGTATAAAATTAATCCTTTAATAGTAAGAAACATACTACAGTGATGTATGTGTATGTCTGTGTAATTACACTTCATCCCCAGTTTCTAAATTTACAAGCCATTCATTCTTTAATTTATGTTTGACTAAAATGCAATTATACGAATGCTATTAATGTCGATAGAATTCTATCCGTACTAAGAAGGACCTGACATACATGACATTGATCACTATTCATTGATTAATCGATTGTAAAGTAATGTCATTCAAGATAAAACGGATAAAAAAAGTAGTTCACAATGAACTAGATATATATAAGTTACTTAGAGGCTACTTGCAAATTACTAGTAGTTGCATATTCGGTTAGTTTAAAAGTAATTCCTTAGTTATGATAAGAGATTATTCAATTCAAAAATATGGGAAATAATTCCAAATTATTGACAAATGATTAAACAAGATAACATTGAACAATATAAACTGTAAAGATATGTAACAAGCATTTGATTGACCTTTGAATATTGCTGTAATTTGAAAGAGAGTAAAATGACATTTGTACAGCACATGTATTCGTAAACGTCGATCAACATGAAACAATTGAAACAAAAAAAATTTATATTCAATAATAATGATTGTTAATAGTAAGTGAATTTGTGGAGATTGTAATCTTCCTAACAGTTTAATTTATAGGTTGATCTAAGCTGGCTCAGTGTCCTAGAGGTTAAGAGTTCGTGTGCCGGATCATGGATGAGCACTGTTGTGTAGTCTAATACTAGTTAATGTTCATTCTAGGACTCGAACTCAGTGCCGTTCGCTTGGAACGACATCACGTTATTCATTTAGCTGTAATTTATATTATTTAGAAGAATTTTCACTATATTAATACAGTTATTTTGACTCATGATAATTTTTTCAGCTGGATTCCTAATTAAGGTTCATAAAATAACTACAACTAGTAATGTAAGACTTTAGTTGATACTTCGTCTAAAACTGTTCAAGATGTTTCAAATTAACTTATTATGTTTATTTTCTGTTGAGTTTTAAATTTTTTGTGTGGTATATACCTTGTCCTATTTCTAATTGTTTCTTACGGACTTTCATAGTTTGAAGATAATATTGGTATCATTATCTTATCCCTGGTTGACTTCGTTTTAGTTAAGATGGATCACTTGATAATAGATGTTGCCGTTTTTCTTTTGTACATTATGGACATCCCACCCTGTAATAAGTAATCCTAAGATAGCGACACTCTACATCTGGAAGCTTTCTCATACCAACTGCTAAAATGACAGGTAATAACTGGACTAGGAATTAGTACACTCACATTCAATACTTGATAAAAACTCTTTAGTTTCATTTAACCACAACCATTAAGGTTGTTTAACGTTTTGATATGAACCTCCAACTATTGATTGACTGATTCATCCATGTGTATAGCAATGTGGTGAATACTTCTGGAATAAATTGAACTTTCCATTGTCATAAACATTGTCTATTTTTGTTTAAAAATTAATATATTGATGATTTATCAATGTTTTGTACAGATTTCCCTAACCAAAGTTAAGTTGAGAGAAAAAATGTTTCTTTCTAGTTAATTTCTCACTTTGACTCCACTTTAATATATACACTGTACAATTAAGTGATAAACGGTGGTAAATCAATTTTTATTATATATATCTTAATATTTTCTCTATTGGTAGTAGTTAATTGGTAACTCAGTAGATGGAAAGGTAAATTTAAGATTAAAATTAAAGCACATGATAGCTCATACCGAAGGATAAGTAGGATACTATAAGCACAAATTATTCTTCACATACACGCAAAAGATAATATGAATATATGGTCAGACAAACAAGTTATATAATGATGAATAACAAAATTAGCACAGGAAATAAAAACATCTAGTTTAGGAAACCAACTACAAACAAGTACCTTCATGTTTTTCCAAGTAACCAAACGACGACAGTAACGGTGGAACTCCGCCTGTAGCTCTTCCAGAGTTACTGCCAGTCCCAAGCCCGGGTAAAGGAGGAGTATTGGGCATGGGGTTAGCGTCCCCATCCCGTAGAAAACTAACTCGCTAAAAAGACGCTAACCAGAAAAAATAACTCAAACCATTTAAACTCTGCCCTGGGAATTATAAGGTCTTTATTTAGAAGAAATATGACGCCTCATGGTGAAAGCCGAGGCCAAAGAACACATTACATCAGGAAATAGAAGCGGATATGAAAAGGATGAATAACAACTGGAAAGAGCTAGAAAGGATTGCCCAGGACAAGGTTGGATGGAGAATGTTGGTCAGCGGCCTATGCTCCTTCACGAGGAATAACAGGTGTAAGTAAGTAAGTAAGTAACGATGGAGTATCAGAATATGTATACCAGTTTAGTCAATAATCTATTGGAGTGTAAGTTGGTCTAAAACATTTAATCACACTGTAGTCAAGGTTTCATCAATACAAAACAGAAGACTGCAGTGTAGAAAACATGACGTAACTTGTATAAAATGATAATAATGATAATTATGTAATTAACATTAACAAACAATATCTGTTATATCAATGGATACATATCAATAAAATATATTAAATATCAATATAACAAAAATAGATTCAGTGTTTTATTTAAGAGACAAAAAATCATTAGATTTTCCTGTCACTATATGCAAATTTACATGGTTGATTAATTACTACAACTAGTCATGTGATAATAAGAATAAGAATTGCATAACTTTGAAATCCAACATTTTCATTAAACATGTTTCGTATTATATGTGTATGATTAATAATACACAATTAACAAGACTGGTATAGAAAGGTTAAATAACCAGTTTATTAAAACAGATTATGTAAGATTCGTTTGGTATTGTTTGTTTGAATCTTCCCATTGTTGTTTAGGATGGCAATTGATCAGTCTCTTATTGGCATATGTGCATATTGTGTGTATTGCCTCGATATAGCCTTAATTCACAAGCAACTATCTATCTTTTCTTGGAATATCCGTGAATTAAGATTTATAAGCAGAGGTGGATAGCGGCCAGCTGTGGAATCTAGGACACACGTTTCGTCCCATTTGGGACTCATCAGTTGGATACCAATAAGAAACTGATCGATTGCAGTCCTAAACATCAATGGAAAGATTCAAAAAAAACAATACCAAGTGAGTTCAAACTTCACCTTATTGCATAAGTAAGTGGCTATCAGGACTCACTAGCTAAGTGGATAACGCGATAGAGTTTAAAGCGAACGGTATTGAGTTCAAGTCTTAGAGTGGACATCAACTCTGAGATGCAGGTACATCCAGCTGACGAGTCCCAAATAGGATGAAACGTGCGTCCAGAATTGCACTGCTAGCCACTATCCATCTTTGCAAACTATGTAAGATTTAGATAAGAAATTAAAACTTGAAGTTTTTTTGAATGAAAAATTCTGAGAAATATAAGTGAAATTAAGTAGAACCTTAAGGTAACTTAAGAACTTGTACAAACTTTTTCTATACACAAAGATTAGGTTAACTAATGTAAATATTTATGGTTTCTACTGTATGCAAAAAACAGATTTTAAAAGCGTAAACGAAAATATTCCAGTTGAGTGGTATAGAGGTTTTGAGATTGCACAAAAGACCAAGAATTATTGGGTCATGTGTGAACATTGCTGGGGAATCTCATACTTTTGATGAAACAACCGTCCAGTGCTTCCTGGTTTTTCATGGTTATCTAAGTAAGATCAATTAGTAATGTAAAATACATATAAAAGTGCTTTCGACAAAGAAAAACCTATTAAAATAGTCATTTTCCATATTAAAAATATCGTTTAACGAAATAAAATCTGAATCGAAATATAGGAATCA
The DNA here is from genome assembly GCA_946903255.1 of Schistosoma spindalis. Taxonomy (NCBI): domain Eukaryota; kingdom Metazoa; phylum Platyhelminthes; class Trematoda; order Strigeidida; family Schistosomatidae; genus Schistosoma; species Schistosoma spindalis. Next base: position 11,732,362 of record OX336421.1, on the reverse strand, counting down.
TTTAACTGAAAGGTGAACGACTTCTTGTTCTTAATGCAAATACTAGTATGGTGGGTGGTAGATTGTAAATAATTGAAAATTAGAAGTATAGCTTCATGTTAATGGTTTAGTTTGATTGATCACGTAATAATCTCCATAACCCCATACTGATAATTACCATGTGCTCACTAGTGACTAGCTTCGTGAGGGAATTCTCGAAGTTCTAGTGAGAAGCCATTGTCAACGGAGCTAATTCATGTCAGATAAAAACAGGTATCTACCTCCGAAAATGGAAGATGGTCGCTCAATTTCGTAGATCGATTGAAGTTAGACATTATTAACGTTGCATGCCGACTCAGTGGTCTAGAGGTTAAGCATTCGCACGCGAAACCGAAGGTTTTAGATACGAATCCCGTGAGCGAAGTCGTGTTGTGGATGCGCACTGTTGGTCAGCCCCATACTAGGACGAAATGACCTTCCAGTACGTTCAGGTTTTCAATGGTAATTTAACATCAATCGATTCATGATCCCAATCAAAAATTATTGCTTTATTTGTCCAATCTGTAAACAATAATAAAATGAGGTCATTTACTAGTTGTACACATACAAATGATATTTATTATGAAGTAATGTGTGATTCCATGATAGTAACTAATAGAATACATCTTACATAATCATGCTGAGAATATTGATATTTTTCTGGGTTTAATATAAATATCATTTTTTGAAACACATAAACTACATATTATAAATGGATAAAGTCTTCAGTGAAATTGTTCTCAGAATTATGGACAATCATATTGATAAAAAATATTTAATGTCTCTACGATCATGTTTATTGGAAAGTTATAATCTACTTTCTCATATGAGTCATAGGACTGCTATTATTATTATTACTATTATTATTATTATCACCGATTTTCCCTACAGAGTTAAATGTCATATCGTGGTATTTCAATAAACTAATTAAATTTGATTGGAACATAGTTGTCTCATTTTCAGGTACAGATGGATGTTTAGCATTACTAGATTTCACTGCTAACCATCATCCATCTCTGATTAAAAATGCTTGTACCATTAGTGACATTGCCAAGATGATCCACACACGATGAACATCTTTCAAAGTAGACTGATTTATTGCAGTCTACCCGAAATCAGTCAGTTGGAAATAATGTAAAACCCGGCATATATGTGTATCAATTCCATTTCCTATATCACATTAAGGCAAGTCAATATAATTATTAAGATGAACACCAAAATAACAGAAATAAAGGAAAATGAGACTAGACAGAAAATGTGATTTGAGAAGAAAATGAATTCGACGAATGAAATATGTAATATAGTTTTAAAACTCATGATCTAAAGGAAGATAAATATGGAATCCATCTGCACCGTTGAGACCATTTATAAGTCTTGTCATCCTATATCTTCAGCCACTGATAGTAGTCCTCACATGGACTACAACCGGGTAGTCTGCATCAAACAACACGACTCAAATTGATAGTTAGTAACTTCATGAGTCATTCCTTTATCTTGGTCCGGCCGAACCTAGATTTCTTCCAACTTATTCCTGTCCTAGTCACATTTGCACGTTGAAGCATGAGATGACTGAACAGATGTCCTAGCCACCTTAATCGATTAAGAATTACTACCTGATCTGACATCTTTGCCTAAAATCATATGCATAAAATTAGCATTACTTACTCGGTAGTTCTACCATATGGGATCTATGCTTCTAAAACATCTATGATCAAATATTGGAAAATAAGTCACGTTTTCTACTTTTAAAGATTATTTTACTCATCTGTACAGTAATACATAGTAAACTGCTCCTCAGTATACTTACCCTTTGGTTAACAGGCGGATATTTTGTCTACATCACAGGTAAAGCAAGTTGGAGAGTCAAGTGAGTTTTCTGAATACCATTGAATATTTTGTCAGAAACCAACCTACCAGGGCTCATGAAACGTAAAAGATGAATAAATTTGTTAACCTACTCAACTATTTAGTCGGTTAGGTATTGACGTAGACCAGTCCTCAAGGGATTTTAGCAGCTATTATCAGAGATTGCATTACATAGTTGCTCTTCGCACACCCTACTAATCACAGCTCTAATGTTTTTCGTCCTAATTAGATAATTGACTATACTTCTTAAATTTAATTCAGAACAACAGCTAGATTTATCAGTTATTCATGTTAATTTCCCCCCTAGAATCGGACGTTCCAAATACAGATATACGTTTTTGGGTTTGGGAATAGGAGGGAAATGATAACTTACCGATATAATCACAATTAATAAGACGCTTCCGAAGAGTAGTTTAATCAAAACTTATTGTTTTTAGATGATTTAACAATATTCAAGATATCCCGAGTCGAAATAGCTTAATGTGGGTAAATTTCAATACAGGCGATACCAATGATACCTATTCAACTTATTACAAAAACAAGTTTACTAATATACCACTCCCATAAACTGATACGAAATAATCAAATAGTGATATTCTATTAACGACTCTACGTTGGTTAGTAAAAATTGAGATCAAAGTATACTATATTCAGAGCGGCTTTTTTTGTGACCTAAGTTTCGGACAGTTGTACTCATAATCATTCCAGTTTAATCCTGAAAAAAAGAATGATGGTCAGAATAGAGTTATGTTAATTACCAGGATCTTAAATTGATGATTCATTTAATCAAGGTTATTGAGTGGGTGGACGATTTTATTGTACTAAATATCAAATTCATTAAATTAACCGAATCTATTATTGATGACTAAATTATAACGTAATTCATTTGTTTATTAGTCATAAATGTTGAATACACTCTCGTAATGGGAAAATGGTTTAGCCAAATTACGTTGGTTGTTGCATGTTTTTGGAACGTTGCCACATCAAGTTAAAATAATTAAGTTACTCGGTCATCATACCGACAAATCGAATATCTATTTGAACATTTATGGTGTAAATGTAATTTTATTCAATCAGCGATATTGGACGGCCATCTTCGATTGTCTACAGCAGATGACTCTCACACGCAACATACTTAGAATTAATAATCGCGTCTTCTCTATAGAATTCTAGGAATTTTATCTTGAAGCTAGTCACCAGTGAGCACAGAATTGGATGCTGACTCAGTGGTGTAAAGTGTGAATGTTTATGCGCGTAGCTGAAGGTCCTAGGTTCCATACCTAGAGGCGCGTTCGTGAATACACCTGGTAGAGTCCCATACTAGGATGAAATGGCTGTCCAGCGCAAACTTCCCAACCATACTAGAGGCCTTGAAACCAGTAGAAACGGTCAATCAGCAAAGAGATAGAGTGTGTTGAATTGAAGAATGGTTTTTAAGACGTAATTACTAATGGTCAGCTATTGGATACAATATTTTTGGCTTCATTTCTTATTTAAGCTATCTTGGATGGTAATATGATGGCCTATCACTCATATGACCGTGGAATATTGAGAAATAGCTTTTTATGTGACTGGCAACAAGTGGCATACGGAGAAGGTATAGCATCCGGAAACGGGTTGTTTCACGGTTCACTGAATGTTAGGCAATGATGTCTATTAGAAATGGGAAATTTTTTTAACAACATCAAAGATCAGCTGCAAACGATCATAGTTTGAACAGTTGAATGAATTACAAAAACACAAGTAACCACTGCTGCAGTTATGGTAGTCATTCACACAACTTCTATTCTGATTGTAAGGTTTAGGATGCCAAATTTATGCCAGAACATGTTGACCCTAACATTCTAGAAATATGCCTTGTTTGTAATCTTATTATTTTCTGTTATACATCGTTCATTAATAACAGATATTGTCTAGTTAGGTCGAGTTTGATTGGTTATTCTCATGATCAAATTTAAATTGCTCAACGCCATTGACACAGCTTAGTTCTATTAGTCACTTAAATGAATATTTAACAAGAATTTGTCATGCTATTGTGCATCCCTACTGAGAATCCTTAGTTGAAGTTAAGCACATAGCAATCAATAAAGTTATTATTAACAGTAATAGTATCATTACTACTATTATTATGTTCAATCACTTGTTTAGAAGCTCTATTTTTTGAAATATGTTCATCTTGAACCTGGGTATATGTGTCATAACAGTTCAATCGTATACCGGACATAACACTACCTATTCGAGGTGTTTAAAACGCGGTAATTGTTTGGGGAAAATAGCCGACTTATCATTCTTATAGGTCACTGCCACCAATACCACTACTACTACTGTGATGAACGAGAACAGGCGCGGACAATCAGATGTATCTAACCCCGGATTTATTGAGTTATTTGTAAAATGTGAAAACTATACGTTCATTACTTCATTTGCAAAATGTCCATTTATTGTCTCAAACTTCACTATTTCTTTATTTTGATACAGATCAATCCCAGTTGCTGTTCTCTTTGACTCGGTCTTCCCAACCTTCTGCCTCCAGGCATTCCATTTGTGACAAAAGTTGTGCACTACTTATATCAACATAAGTAGCATACACCACACTACTACTAATGGTAATAATGATAGTAATAATTTGTGATAATCTTCCCTCTCTAATTTTTTTTAGAAAGGGACACAACTTCCTATTTTGTATCTTGATAATTATCGTTTGTCTATCAGATACATGATATTGATTTGTAATAATTCTTTACCTTCACTTACCTTGTTAATTGAATTATGTTAATTTAAATTGATTTTATGATTTGAAACTAATTTAATATGGTTTTTTAACCGAATTGTACATAATTGCTATAATTCAAATTTATACTATCATCTTATCCAGAATCTTCATTGAATAGAACAAGAAATCTATTACATTCTCTCTCCAACTTCATCGGCTAGATAAATCTTCATGAAAGATACAAATAACAAAGAAATCAATCTTTTAAAAAGGCTCTAGAAAAAAAAGTTGGATAAAGAAATTCTATGTATAGAAGATTTCTTTAATAATTCAAACTTGATCTTTAGTGTTCATAGGTAATGAGTCGAATCGCCTATATATATATATATATATATATATATATATATATATATATATATATATTTCAATTCTAACAAGATATTACTAAGTTGTATGGTTGATGGTAGTCGACACGATACCCTGTTTGACTTCAGTTTCATACTAGTCGCCACTCATCAACAGGGTGTATAAATATATTTGAAAGAATTGATGCTGCCTGTATGATTTAGACCCGTGTCAACTAGTTTGACAGCCTGAGACTCTATTCAAGCAGTGATTGATCTGTAGGATAGAGTAGCGACCAATTTCTTATTCATCTAGTCCTTAATTAACATTAAACAAGTAGACAAACATGAAATTGATCCATCAGTAATAAATCAGTTGTAAGACAAATTTATACACAATCAAAACCACATGCCAAGTATGGTAATTTTTAGTTGTATCATAAAATAACTAATATTGTAAACAATTAAAACGGCACAAATATTACGTAATATTCATGTTGTTTATTATCATTTGAATGATTTACTAGTCGGAAAATACTGAACAAGCAAAACTGAATGTAATTAATAGCTTGATTTGTTTTGTTAATATGGTGTTTTTCATTGTCTGGTCGATATATAAATAATTTTTTTAATTTTGTATTGATGATCATATTGTTAATAAAATGACAATAATGAATTCATTGTTCAAGTAATCAATCTATCAGCATGTAACATAACAATAAAAGTAAAAGCATAATATACTTGAATTTTAAAACAAAACATTACTTATAATGATTTACAACTTGAGAGGATGATTACAATAGTGTTACATTACCTAATTTGAATAGTCTTATTAAGAAAGTCAATTCAATAGAATAGTCAATAAGAATTTGTTTAACATATGAAGATAACAAAATTTAAAACAAAAACAGGCAACTAATGTTGATGGAGATTTGTTCTCTGATCTGGATTGTTTGGTTGTGAAGCTTTGATTGTTCTTCTGAACAACATCATCAACACAAACTTCAGATAAAAGTAAAGCGTTCGAATTTCTCCATATGTGTTTCACAGATTGTTCTGTACACCTAGATGTTGATTGGTTCTTGTTGACCTTAAATTTGTGATTGTTTACTTCTTTGTTTTGGTTGTATCTCCCATTGGTTTGATTTTTGTTCCTCCAACAAAATCATCCATCTGAGCCACAAATCTTCTCCACCATCTTACAAGTAACTAATTTCAAACAAAATTAGTTGAACAGATTCATTAAATGCTTGTAAAATAATTCTTTGAGAAACAGTAACTAATGGAGTTCAACTGGGTCTATTGTAAGATAGTAACTCACTGAAGACAATGGTGAATGTGTTGTTCAATTTCTTGGATTAGTTGGAGTTAGACATTATACAGTTGAATACCGTCTCAGTGGTGTGATGGTTAAGCACTCGCGAACGAGACTGATAGGTCCCGGGTTCGAATCTCGCGGGGGGCGGGGTCGTGGGTGCGCACTGCTGAGTAGTCCCTCAACAGGACGAAATGACCATCCAGTGCTTTCAAGTTCTCCATAGTAGTCTAGCTTCAACTGACTCATGATTTAAACTATTAAAAGCACTACTATAATATCCACAAAACCTCTTATGATATTGAAACGCTTTATTTTCACATTAAATAGGCACTGAGGATTTTACCCAAAATGGTAATGAAAGTTATTGTAGTAAATGTAAGGTCAGGTGGTGAAAATCGGTTTATTGTTTTATACAAAATAACACAGTGGCTTTATAAAATACGAAACTTTTACATTGAATAGATTATTTGTAATATCTTCCTTCAGTTTTCCTTGTGCATACTATTTCACTAGTCCAATTCGTTTGTTATTCCAATTGCTTTATGTTCCCCTTCACCTTCTCCTTATTTCAGTCTTGTTCTGGCTAGCATTTCAATCCCGACACCTACTACATACTACTTATATCTGTCCACATAAGTAGAGTACATTACACTATGAGCTGTAAAATCATCTAGCTAAGAGAATAAAACAGTTTCAAGGAATTATTATTATTATGGATTAAGTGGGAAAAGTTTTACTTAATAATGGTATTAGGAGTTTAGGGGGACTGTTGAATTTTCTAGTTCACATTACGGACTAATTCTATTTAGATAACCATCGGATACCAGAAAATGCTGATCGGTTGTTTCCTCGTAGTATGGGACTCTTCAGCACTGTGATTCTATGATCTTGTCCTGGAATTGATCTCAGCAACTTCAGGTTTTCCACAGTGGTATTAACGTTTAGATCACCAAGTCAGCACCTAATAAGTTACATTTATAATTCAAATCAATTTGCGATATTACTCAGCCATCTTGTGGTTACTGGTGACTAGTTTAAAGAGGTAATTCAAGGAGTTCTTATGAGAAACCCTTAGTAGTAGAGCCCAACCAAATTGGATGTGAGCCAGTTATTCGCGAATTGCATTGAAAGATGGTTGTGCAATATCACGAATTGACTTCAGCTAGAAATGTAAACCATTGTAAACTGATTTAATATCACGATTGATTGATCACTGGGTGGTGATCAATGTCATGCGTATCTAGTCCTTATTAGTGCAGATTGAATGCTATCGACCATGTTGTAATGTGGCCACCAGTCCAAGTGACTCGACACTGAGGACACTATTGTGAGATTAGATGATGGTTGAAGGCAGTCGACAAGAAACCCTGGACCCGGGTTTCGTGCTACTTGGCACTCGTCAGCAAGGTGTACCTGTAATCTTTGAGGGAACTGGTGCTCCCTGACGGATTCGATCCCGTGTCACCCAGCTTCACTGGCAGAGGCGTTACCACTGAGCTATCCGGGCCGCGACCGACCTCCTGTAGGAATGAGATGTAATCACAATTGATTGATCACTGGGTGATGATCAATGTCATGCGTGTCTAGTCCTTATTAGTGCAGATCGAATGCTATAGACTTAGTATTGACTTAGTATTCTAAAGGTTTAGCACTCGCTACAGGACCAGGAGTCCTTGTATTCAATCACCAGTGAAGTTGTGTGTGTGAGGAGTTTCATATCATGGTGAAACAACTATCCAGTGTTCCCTGGTTCTTGTTTTTGTTCACTTGGCCAATTTCTGGAAATTAATTTCATTTGAAGATATTTACACCATAAATTAACAAAGGTGGGGAAGTAATCAAAACTGGAGAGTGTGAATTGTTGAAAAGTCTCAAACAAATATGTAACAAATGTTCAATATAACTTGATTTTCAATAGTTTTTCAATCAATGTTAACTGGTGATGAGAAGGTTTCTCAAAAATTTGATCTCTTCAAGTAACATATATTTTAATCGTTGAATTCATGAGTCGACCTATGCTTAGCAACCATTGAAAACCTGGAATCACTGAATGACCGTTTTGTCCTCATATGGAACTACACAGCAGTTCCTATTCATGATCGTGCACACCAGGACTTTTGGTTACGCACGCGAACACTTTAATTCTAAACCACTGGACCGATATCCAATGATGTTAATGTCTAATTTCAATCGATCCATGGTCTTTAGTAATGACCTTCCAGTGCTTACAGGTGTCCAATTGTAGTCTAGCCTAGATCGACCCCATACTGATAGCGTATATTTACTTATTAACCTATTCATTTCAATAGTATAAATAATTATTAATAGGATATCACTTATTAATATTTTAAAAATATGCATGCAAATAACCAACCCATTAGTAATATTCCTTTAACATTAAATTGGATATTAATTAGACCAATCAAAATTTAGAATAATTGACCACCTTATTTGTAAAGCTGATTTTAATAACAATGAATCAGTAATCAATGATAAATTGTTATCCATACCCTAGTAGTATATATATAATTATTACATAATCCCTGTTTATATTATCATATGTCTTGTTATACTCAATTCTGTCTGTCTTTCATAAATGATTGTTCATTTTTAACAGCTTAATTTCTAGTCTCTACAACAAGTGTATCAATTGTTTAACTGTTTCAAAACAAGGTCAAGGTTGTAATTAATTACAGATTTTATCAATATTCAACGTTGAGTATGAGGCTTAAACTAAATGCTTGTAGAGAAGCTAAATTCTACTAGAAAACACTGGTAGTAATTGGTTAAATAACTTAAAAGCTATTTACTACTTAAAGTCATCTTTACTAGCCTCAAATTTCCCTCTTCATTATTCGTGTTTATAAAAACCCTAAATGCTTCAAGGTGGTAAGGAGAAAAACACTGATAATGACTGGATACATTAACCGATTGACGTTAGACCACCGTTGGAAACCTGGAAGCACTGCACGACCATTTTCAATTGTACTGAGATAGATACCTGTCTCTACCCGACACAGATTAGCTTCACGTGTTGTTCGCGCAATTTTGCGGATTGGTTGATATTAGACAGTAACACCATTGGACGCCGGCTCAGTGGTCCAAAAGGTTAAGCGTTCGCGCGCAAAACTGAGGGTCCTGGGTTCGAATCCCACGATAGGGATCGTGTGAGCGCACAGCTGATGAATCCAACAATAGAACGAAAAGGCCGTTCAGTGCTTCCAGGTTTCCAACAGTGTTCTAAAATCAATCAGTTCATAATCTCAATCAAAAACTTATTAATCTCCACTACCCCTATACTTATAAGACTGGATACCATGATAAGAACTAAATGGATTATTTGTCAATTTATCTTTTTGCCCTGATAACTTAATTCTTATTAATTTATTTTATCTTTAAATGTCCTTCATTTTATCATATCATCATATCATTTTCTTGAGTTGATTATCTTAAGTTATAATTGACTGAACTTAATTTATATCATTTTCAAATAGCACTGACTTGTGTTCCATTAATTTATGAAAAAATTGCTTAATTTCGACCTTAATATGTTTTACAATTGCCGTGTTCTGAAACGTTTTACATTATATTTCTGTAACATTCAACTTAACACTTTCAACTTCATTTTAAAGGTTTGCACCAATATCATAATACGTTTTCGAACTGAAATCTCACTGATTTCACGTCTTTATATGTGCTAAACGTTATTTGTGGTGTTTTATTTGAGATAATACAGGATGTAGGCAGCTGATAAGAAATAAAGTGATTTATTGTTGTTCTGCGCTAAATCACTGTTCTTGGTCTCTTCAAAATAATAAACGTGATCTCTGTACAGAGAGATGAACGTACTAATGAAAAACTGATCTGCAATAGTTTTCAATTACTAAACAACAAGTTTGAATTCTCATCCAACATCAAAGTGAAACAGAAACCATAAATCACCGTAATCTATTTTAAAACTAATAAGCCAGAACCCAATGATCAGAATATTACAACAGGAGCATAATCAGGATACGTTGAGATCATCATCCTATTGCCTGTGGTCATTCAAATGACTCTCAAAATCGTTGACGTTATAGCATATTCATTTCCAATTATACTCTATCACAAATCACCATTCGATTCATACTTAAACAAACACCTAGTCAATATCTCATCAATTCACAACATTATCCAGTGAACACGAACTGAACAGTCAGAATGACTAGATAAAAGTTATTTCATTATACTCATTTGATTCATTATTAGTGTGGTGTATACGCTTAACACCATAAAATGTCAGACATAGAATGTTCGAATATATTGTGTTCGGCAATTATTATTATTATTATTATTATTATTATTATTATTATTATTATTATTATTATTATTATGATTGATATCGAATAAGAACATTCAGATCCAATAGTTTACTTCCGTTCATGCCGTTTCACCAGACCATTGAAGTCATTGTACTATAAGTGAATATTTCACACATGCTTGTTGATTTGGAGGTTGGATTAATTTGATGAATAGATGAATTATTGTCAACAACCGTTAACCATAATATTCACTCATTCCATACACCGTTTCCCTAGATTCAACTATTTATTCATTGCAATTTATAAACAGTTCAATTTCGTCTTCTCCAACATTCTCAATGTAATTTAATTAGTAGTGATAAATGTGAATTCGCTTTCTATTCTCATTCTTATTACCATGATTATTATTATTATTATTGTTTGTATTATGAATTTGAAGTGGATGTATTTGTCAATCGACTGTGTGTATTCAGACATCATTATTATCGCATTATTTGTGTATGTGAAGATTGTCAGTTGTATCCATGATAAATGGTGAATTATTCTGTTTCATTCTAATCAAATTATAAAACATGGTAGTGCCTGGCATCTCCCACTTCTTCTTCTTCTTCATCATCATCACCATGATCATCGTCATAGTCATTTATATCTGTGTTTGTTGAATTGATTGGAAAATTTGCTGTGAATTGAACAGTTCCATAAATAATTGAGAATTGAATGTTTATTTGAAATGGGATTTGTAATTGACAATGTTGTGATATTTGGAAGTGTTTGAATTATTATAGGATCTAGGAATTCGAGAAATAACTCTATTTTGATCGAACACAACTAGATGAGCATGCAATGAACGTGTTGTATTTGGCATTCTAAATCATGCCGTTTACAGGTGAAAAGGAATCATTAGTTCATACAAACACCGTACTTGTTTTTCAACATTGTTATAAATTTACTTGAATTGTTGTTGTTGTTGTTTAGTATGAAGAGACTAATTGATTGATTTAAGATTTTAATTCTCATTAGGGGAAATTGATTGTAAATAATAATCATTTGTTAGTTGTTTTCTTATTGATTACACATTGTTTGTTTATTCGAAATCAATTGCGACCAAACTCAGCATCATCATCGTATGTTGTTGTTAGTACATTATCATTTATTCACCGATTCGACATTCAATGAGTAATATTTTTATCTTTATGAGCACATTATTGAACTATTTAATCCTCAATAATGACTGGAACCTTATCAATCGGTGTTTTTATATAATTATTAAGATGGGATAATCTGACACTAAGAAACAGTGTATATCTTAATAGTTAATGTTATTTGTGGTAATCTTGGAGCTTGACAATATGTTAAGGTTTTTCAAAATTTATTTACCTGAGATCAGGTTAATTTGGAAGATCTTTATTGAAAGTTAGGGTGAATACGATGTGTGTTAACATTGCCTTAATATAATCATGAATCAAAAAGTGTTATTATTTTTGTTGTCTTTTGATGAAATAAAAATGCTTGCACTGACTGATCATAATCTAACAATCAATCTTATCTTTCCCTTGTTCAAATTCTTGATCATCTTTGGTCATTCAAGTTGCAATGTGAAAATTAGTCTACGAGATTCTATCTTAATTGACTTCCCATATGTTGTTTAATGACTGAAGAAAGCTACAATTAACCTTGGATCCAGGTTTTGTGTTAGTTAATATTTATCAGGAAGACACATTACAATATTGATAGAATCGATGGTCCCCGTAAAATTCGAGTAAACATCTGTCACAGAGTTTAAGGCATTCAATTACCTATAGTTTCTTAACCAAGTTGAATAGTATCTAGTAACAGAATTTAGGATGAGTATTTAGTCCTGTCTGTGACTTGCTAGATGGATGTATCTACCTTTCAGTGTTGACATTCACACTGTGATTCAAATTCAGTACTTTTTACTTCAAACATCAAAAACAGAAAATACAAAGTCTAGTAAATTCATACCGATTGCATAAGCTAGTGGCTATCTGGACTCAATAACTCACCATATACCATGTCAGCATTTAGAGCGAGAGATAATGGATTCAAGTACTCAAAGTGAACATCATCATTGGTGAGTCAGTCAGCTACAACGCGGGACCAGGAACATATATGCATCGATCCAAATTTCCATACTTCATTATTACAACAAGATGAACACCAAATTCATAGAAGTAATTAATTCAGTGGTGGTAATATACGAGAGAAAGATTTCATATAAGGACAGTACAGGAAGAAAGAATTAGTACGTAGAAAGCAAAATATAAAGTAATTTTAATCTCATGGTTTAAGGGAAGGCAAAGAGTGTATATATTTACGCCATTGTGATCGATTCCAAGCCATATCTCATCGTAACCAATCCGTATTGGAATATAGGTTGATCCAACTGACAAGTTCTGGATAGGACAAAACACACATCCTGGATTCTAGTATTAGCCACTACCCAACTTTAATAAAAAAATTTCCTTTATTGATAAGTAATTCATTTCATAAATTCCACTTATGTTAATCACTTTCAAAATAATTAATCCTAACAACTTGGTCGTTGTGAAATGAATTTTATTTAACTGCCACGAATTGATTAAAGTTCGCAATATAAATATTGTGGAGCATAATTCAGGGATCCAATAGTAGTACCCTCATTATATCCCTTGTGAAATTATTGATAACGAGTATTGGTTAGGAATACTGAATTCAAACAAAACAACTTTCCGTTTCTCTATGGTTTCAATAATTCTAACAACCTAATATTAATCAGTCATTTAAACCCATAATTCTACTGAATTTATTCCATTTCAAGGTGCATTTAAAAAGTTTCATATAAGCATTAATATAAATTCGGTTGGTATTGTTTGTTTGAATCTTCCCATATATGTTTAAGACTGCAATTGATCAGTCTCTTATTAGCATGTGTGTATACTGTGTAAATTGTCTCGATATTACCTTAATTTACAAGCATTATAAGCAAAGATGGATAATGACTGGCAGCGGAATCCAGTTTGAGAGTTTAGTCATATTTGGGACTGTTCGATGTATCTGAATCCCAGAGTTGATGTGTCACTCCAAGACTCAAACCTAGCACCATTAAGCATTAATTTCTTTATTTTTTTTAAAGTTATGTGACTTTACAAAAACAGTTTTGATGAGAAACACACACAAAGTAATCCATTTTATTTTAAACGATAAATAATCATTAATAATTACAACAGTTACACAAGTTCAACCAGTATATACATATAAATAAAACTAACTAGAGTGAGTGTGAGAGAGAGAGAGAAGGTTAATGATGTAATCAACTATATGGAATATGTGTACTTTGTTGTCAACATAATATACACAATGTTAGAAAAACTGATAATAAATTGAATTACATTTATTTATGTTTCACATAATATTATATTTGTAGAATTACATCTTATTAACAAAATCAATATGCATTTTTGATAGATTTGAAAAACACACACAAGGTTGTTGTTTTCGCCATTCAAAAAGCATATCGACTGAACGAGTACTTTATGAAAAATAGACTATTATTATTTATTCAGTTATTCGTAGTCGATTTCTTAACTAAATATTAATAAGCATGTGATTACAGGTAGTTGATAAGAAACTATGAACTTAGGTCTTGTGTTATTTGGTCCTCATCAGCAAGATGACTCGATAACGAAGAGTTCAACTTTAAACTCGTTTTCAATTACTGGATTAACATCAAACATACAGCAGCTCAGTCACCATTCAAATAGCTAAGTGGTAGCATCTTAGGCTACGCGACCAGATGACATGAGTTTGAGTCCTAGAAGAAACACCAATTACCCTAAGGTATCAACTATATATGATTGACGAATGTCAGTTACTACAAAATTCAAAACTTTAGTTACCTATCCACCATTTCCAACTAACTAATGTCAAAATATACTTAAACCAGAGGCCTCATTGCAACTTGATCGATAGAATTCGATTGACACTGAGGACTAGACAAACATGAAATTGGTCACTACTTAGTAATCAGTTAATACATACAGTCATGTATTCATTATTGGCTAACTCCAAGATGAATTTTCCTATGTTTCAATAAGAATCCATAACCGATGAAACTAACTAGGTTAGATTTGGAATAATAGGTACTAGGTTTGAGTCACAGAAATAATATCAATGATGGTATTGAAGTACATTTATCTTTCTTTGTTTTAACATTATCGTAGAAATAAAATTGAGTAATCCCGTTCACTTAAAAGAAAACATAAAAATAAACAAAACGTGGTTAAAATTCTGTCAGAAGACATACTCAAAAGTTGACCGGATTATTTGAGTGAACCTCATTCCTAGAATTAACACAAGCCTTCATTATGATTCTATAAATAAATATTAGTTAATGTTTAACTCTTAGTAATTTAAAAGTCATAATTAAAAAAGAATGGATTACTCTTTTTACAACATTTTGTCAAAAACAGATTCAGTTTCAATTGATAAATATGTAATCTATTCAACAAATACCAAAACCAAGTTTATAAAAACTTCCTTGAAGTTTCTTAAGATCTAGGTTTTTCAGCTCTCATGATGATGTTTCAAATTTTGCAAACAACGTATGTAGAAACAATATTTTATTTTATTAAATTAGTTCATTCGTGATCATTTGAACAATGAATCGACTATCAAAAAAAAAAAAAAAATTGCACACTTTCTATGTTTTCACCAATAAACGTGGTTCAAAGTTTTTCAACCATTATTGTTTTACTGAAATTATTAATCCTCTTGAGAAACTACCATCTTTCATGTGATATCTTCATAAATAATCTATCATAATTTATAACTTTCTTGATTACTTTTCTTAGTTTCAAACAAAAAAAAAAAAAAAGAGATTGGTTTCTTAGTCTCCGTATCTATTGAATGGAACATTTACCAGTAAGCACAGAGTTTCAATAGACGAACAAGCACCAATTTTCCACAGTTCTGATAACATTTTATAAACTAAAATTTCTTACAAAACATCTATTTGTAATTCATATCTAAATAAATCAATTCAATACACTTTTGTAATCCCTATAATTTTTTCGTACATTAACACTCAGTCCGTATTGCATAATTTGTAAAACCGAAAAATATTCTAAGAGCGATCAAAAACACATTAAGTAACCCACTCACTTATTCACTCATCCATCCATTCAGTTTCTCGTTCACTGTAAAATACATGAATTAACAAAAACTAAAATTTTCAGGGCATTTTTGTAAGAACGAAGAAAAATTATGCAATCTCATTTCTCCTTCCATCATCACCAACTTTTGTCAAGTTGTAAAAATTAAATTTATCTCTATTATTTTTTGCTAATCATCAAGAGTAAAAACAAAAACAAAACAAAACATGTAACCAATGGAAACTATTTAATTGAGTAGACATTTTAAAGAAAACATATGATTTTATGTATAGAAAGCCAAATATATAATGTGTATATCAAGTAATAACAATATTAATTATGGTGATACTCATAGTAATAATAATGATGTTAATGACGTTAACAAGTAATAGTGATAAACACTTTCTGGTTGCTATAGTTTCTTATTTACTTTCATCATATGTAATATGGCCACGTGCACACGTACACGTACAGTCATATATCCGTCAGCTTGCTCCCCATTCCTACTAGTGTATCACTTATCCTTTGTTTTATCATTCTTTTACTCTGTAATTTTCTTTTAGATAATAGTGAATTTTTTCTGAAATATTCATATCCACGCCCCTCCCACTCTTTTTATGTTTCCCTCCTTCTTTCTCTCTCCCACTCTTTATTCGTGACTTAGTTTTTTTTATTTCCTGTAGATACAGGATGATAAGGTGTTTGCGTACATTATGTAATGATAATGACGATAATCATAACAATGTTTTATTTTCTCTCAATACAATTCAATAATTGTTCCCAATTTTTTCCTCTATCAACAAAAAACAAAATTATTCACTATGCAACCAACATTAATTACAAAAAATGAAATTTTTAAATGTATACTTTTAAAAAGTTGCTAACATCCCAACACTTCATGGTTGATTAATAAATTTATTGATTTCTTTTCCAAAAATTTCAATAAAACGTAATATCAATACATCTATCTACTTAATAGCATATGTAATAATATAATTACCTTACTTACTTGGCTTATATGATAATGGTGGAGGTGATGGCAGTGGAGATGAAGAACGATCTTAAGTTGGGAGTATTTGGGAATCAAGATGAAAAATATGACTGATAAGTTCATGATTTCTTCCCTCATTTATTTTATTTTTTTAAAATAATAAGGAGGATAAGGGAAAGGGGAAGAAAATTGGAGGCGTTTAAAGGAAAATAACTAGTAGTAGTAGTAGTAGTAGTAGTCTCTTTTAATTTACTAATATCCTTAAAATTTTAAAAATATCTTTAGTACCACCACACAGTGAATGTGACAAGTTGTGTAAACTAAATGTCAACGAAAAGTTGCTTCTGGTTCAGATTTCGGCTAAAATATTGTTCGATCAATGAGGATATGTGATGTGATTGGGAGTATAGTAATAGGTGTTGATGTAACTAAAAGTATTCTCCCACTCTAATCTCAACTGCTAACGCTTATTCTTAATCCGAACTACGAATACTAATCTTTTTTATGTTTGTTAGAATAACTAAATTAACACATAAAAGTCTATTGTTTATGTTTAAACGTATTTCTAGATGAGTACATGAACTTCTAGTGAGAAGTTGTAACTAGTGGAGTCCAGATATATTTGGAGTGAAACAGTAGTCACGAATGGTAATGAATGTTTATCACACTTATATCGTGGATTGATTGAATTCGGTAGTGTGTTCTGTTGAACATTAACTCAGTAACTCTAACGCTTAATTATTTATGATGAGAAGCGAAAGTCCTGAGTTCGGTGTCTGAGGAGGTCACGGGTACAATTTTTTAATCTTCTTTATCATTTAATAGCATTCCAATTTAAATCAAGCCATGACAGATATTTGATAATTATGTATTCCTACTCAATTATCTGTCTACTCATTCCTATAGCTGTGCATATCCGAATCGCATGTTGTGGATTGTGATAAAAGTATTGTACCATTATTCACCTAGTTGGTTTATGAAATTATGAACTAAATATTTAATTTAGTTGGTTGACTGTTCATGAATTCCATAGTCATAGAATCATTTCTAAATATTAGGGTATGAAGTAAGTATACTATTAAGGTGTGCTAAATCGGAACAATACAACTCCACAGTACTCTTTTATTTTCAGTAATATGTATTTCAGATTTATTTGATCACTTTCGAATGACGGCAGGATGCCAATAACACCAAGTCTTGCACATCGAAAATAATAATTCGAGTTATTGTTTTTTAGCTTAGAAGAGTAAAACTAATTAATCTCTGTTGGCAATATGAACAGAACATCCGAATGCCTGGATTCCTTGAATAGTCAATATTAAGGTCATATAGACATTGTGTAAATGTATTTTTGTATCAAGATTTTCCAAGAATATTGACTACAAAAGACTGAGAGGGCCTTATAAACTCAGTCATAGATTTCAATAACCATAAGTTAGTAACCTTAAAAAACATCATATTTTAACAGTTGAGCAAGTAAGTACCCATTATGGCTCTATAACTATAATGAATGACGACTCTTTGATATTTCAAGTGCTCAGTACTGAATCAATTTTCAAGTGGAAATATCAATGGTGACATAGACTCATTCACCTGACCAGTCTCAAGTGGAGTAAAACTTCCTCAATAAGGATGCTCGTAATCCAAGAGCAACAGCATATCAACAATTCTGAGGTTCAGAAATGTGTGTTTGAGCTCAGGGAAGATAATTGAACTGATATTACCATCTCAAAACACCGACTTTGGTTTCTTGAATATGTTTGATAAATTCTATCCCAGTGACTTACAATTCATGCACTACGTTCTGATGCTAGAATGAGTTGGAAAAAGAGAATAAACGGTCAATTTATAACATGAAACTGTGATATAAGAGCCAGTTGTATAGTAATGACATCCATCGGTCTATACCGATATAACTCAGTGATATGGGACATAATCTGATCTCTTCTCTATTTTTTCACAATTTCATTTCTATATTTCTGTAGCCTACATTTTTATTTCAGTATCCACTTGTACCAGTATTTAGGTGCTTTAAACAAATAAACAAAATCTTCATTAAGTTCCCCTCATCACCTTTTATAGGCTGTCATATACAGGCTAAAATGTTTAACAAATTATTTAACTTCTTAATCTATAATTAAACTATAAAAATTCTTGCTATACAGCAAGAACATTATTTTCTTGAGAAAAGAAAAGAAACATTCATACAAGCTTATTGGACTACATAATTTGGTTTCCAATATTCACTCTGATGATAAGAACAACCGCAAAATTCAAATTTACGCTACATAGATATTATTATTATTAAATTCACTTGGCATTATTTACTTGAATATTCCCATTGGAGGTACATCCAAATGATGAGCCCCAAATAGGATGAAACGTGAGTCCTGGATTTCACTACCAGCCACTATTCATTTTCGTCATATCAAGGCAATCCACACAGTATGCACACATACCAATAAGAGACTGATCAATTGCAGTCCTAAACATCAATGGGGATATTCAAGTAAACAATACCAAGTGAATTGATTATAATTCTCTAAAGATTTGTTCTAAACGTTCCATCTTAATTATTTACCTGAATTTAACACATCTCAATATTGACCGAAGTCAGTCTTATAAACCATTAGATTCTTATTAAACGATTTAAAACTTCTGTACAATTCCTGAAAATGAAAACTTCCAAATACCATTTTATTGTGTCATCTTAATAAAGAGTCACTTTCATCATTCAGAATAGTTTCTAACTAGTATAAACAAGCTATGATAAAATGTACCTTGATTCTCTCAAAGTTTTTCCATTTGATATTAATTTGTGTAAAGATAAATAATGGTAAGTATCTTTGGATAGAAATAAAACAAATATTTAAGATTCACTTATTTCAACGATAATAGATTGTAAATAAAGCATCGGGTCATCCTAATAATGAATTGGATTTTGGGGAGGGGGGCTTTTCTTTGCTACCAATAAATTCTTTATCATCTACGCATAATTAGTGATTTACAAACTACATGGATTGAATGTTATTATTACTATCAGTAGTATTATTGTAAAAGTAATTTGCATAACGAACCGACATTGATTGAAGAATTGCATTGATAACTGAATATCATTGAACAGTTTCATCATCGTAACTTAGAGTTGTTTAATAACGTATATTCACAAATGTCAGATCCACAAAACAATAGTGGTAGCTCCCGATCACCTTGTCAACTCACTTTATGGTATTACTAGCGACTAAACAGAAGAATTATCCCCTATAGGTCTACACTCGCCTATTCAACTCGGTCATACTTATCCTAAAACTGGATTCTGATTAAATAAGATATTGTAGTAGTTAGCACAGTTACATGTCTACATTATTTATCCTGACTCATAGACAGATTACTGCTCTAATCTTCCCATTCATTTTGTTGTCATTTACACATGTGACTTGGGTTGTATGATAATATGTATGTATCTATATTTCGACTTGCTTCATATACCCATAAATATTGAGTCGTATTTTAATCAGACTGACTAGACACTTCCAACCTGTCTACTTCTTATCCTCCTATCTGTTTGAGTGAATGAGAGTCTGAAATAAATCCTAACTTAATTTGTATTTGACTTTTTATTACAGTTGTCGCCCAAACGGAGTTAGCCTAAGTAGAATATGTACGAAATCAAACGGAGAATTTATGTTTATGGTTGATTCATCGTTCGTTCCTTCATCCTTCCTAGTGCAGGCAATACGTTGCCATAATACTTTATGAAATCGGAAGTCGTTGTGATAATAACCACACTTTCGTAGATTGATAAACGTTGAAAAACAATAATAATGGACTTCAACTAACAAACTAAATCATATTGTGATTGTCACAAAAACTGAATGCTCTTGGTTTGATCCCGTGTACAGTCGCTAACACAAGTTGTTCTCTGGTTTTCCACAGTTATGTAATTTCCATTGATCGATCATTAAATAATAGCCAACGTTAAGTGTGTCTAGTCGTCAGTGTTGGTTGAACATTATCGATAAAATTGTAGTGTTGCCACAGGTCTTCATGATTCATCATCTCACGCACTATTTTGAGATACTAGGTGGTTGGAAGTAGGCAGTAGGAAATCATAGAATTGGATTTCATACTGGTTGACACTGGTTAACAAGACACATCTACACTTTTAAAATAACCTGTCCATATAGTATTCAAACTTAATTCATCAAGTTTCACAGTTTGGGATATTACCACAGAGTTATTCAGGCTAAGACTAATCATTTAACACAATCGTTGTTGATCTAAATTGATCTTAATTGAATAAATTTCTATAGAAGCACCTCATTTTCTGATAAAAATTCAGCTATTATTTATTAGAGCATACCTTAGTAACTTATTAAAAAAAAATTCAGCCAAAAATTTGTTATTCTCTATGACTACATGTGTATGTGTGTCCTTCATGACTCTTCGTCATACCGATTAAATTAATTTTATTGATAAAGGCGGTAAAAAGAAAATTTTATTAATCCCAGTTATATACATTCATTAATTCATTTTAGTTTCATTTCACATTATTTAAGTTGCCGCAAAATGATTTGAAAATTTCAACAACGACAACAACAACAACAACAAATAAATAAATAAATAAACTACTCTCCTTTCATTTTCATGGAAAAATTTCTAAATATTGCACTCGGTATTGTTTTGTTGTTTTCTTTTTTACAAATATAAATACATTGACGTGTTTTTTTAATTAAAGAAGGTATCAACAATGTTATGATGTTTGTTTAAAAATATCAAGCGTATCTATTTTTTTCTTTCTTTGGTCTTACACCAAAATTGTATGTAGCCTAAAACAGAAACCAACTGTTTTGTTATGTTTCGCTTTGCTTTCATTGTTTCCTCAGGAGTTTTTCAAAGTGTTACTTGGATCTCATATTTCTATTTTTTTTTCAAAATTGTCGGCATTATAGTGTATTTCGGTTTGTCAATCAACTTTTTCAAAGTTTTTTTTGTTTTTTTTTTGAATTCTCCTCCTTCAAACCGTTCAGAAGATCTTAAGTATTGGTAATTACGATTAATTAGAATGCTTGATTGAATATTTGGTTTTGTTTTTTTTTTCTTTTTTTGTTTAAAAAAAGGCTAATTGATATGGATAAGCAATAGAGTCTATTAACAATTACATATTGTACTAGTATGATTACAAACAAAAAAATGCACACACAGAACTATACTTTAAAGTGTTAAAACATTATTACTTGCATCAAGGTAGATCAGATCTACTGCTTATTTGTATGTATGAAATAGTAAGTTCTTTTCAAACTGGCGTCTAAAATACAGGTTGGATAATTTTATAAGGCTTATTAAGACCTACAGTCTTTTGACAGTAAGTCATTTGTTCCAGATCAATCGATGGTGAATTTCTCTGAGCTGTTTAAATGTAAATCATAATTATACTCATTTTTTGTAGAGAATTTGGATATCCTAAATATCAACCAGTCAAACTTTAGATACCTCACATGTTTCCAAGTTACAATTATTTTATAGTTTCTCAGTATATATTGGTCATTTTTGCGTACGATGTCTAGTGTTGCACAGGCCATAATGTAGAATATATGAAACAATGATATCATGAATTTTAAAGCATGAATTGACATGATTAAAAACTATTGTTTAAGAGGATACTTTAACCCACTTAACGAATGAAATAAGATTTACATGAAAATGTGTCTGTAGTTGGTTGGACAACTCCAGCTTTGAAAACAGTGTTTTAATTATAGTTTTAACATATTTTCATAATTTGTCAGATGTATTTTACACTGACGATCTTAGGCGACTTACTGATCAATCAGGAAGTAGTGTTTAAACATAAAACAATTAACAATAGAAGCAATAAAATTACAGTGGAATAATAGTTTTAATATGACTAATTAACCCTTATATTTTAAATTATACATTATCGTATAAGAAAAAGGTTAAGTTTCTATAATTGAAGTTGGGGAAATGTTGTAAATTAAGATTATGACCCGTACAGGGGTTTTATCACCAATTAATATCATCTATAGTGCAAAATATTGGGGTTAAGCACTAAGAGTTAATCTAAAGTTATGAGTTGGGATTACAAACTAGGATTAAGATTTTCATTGCAAACTGACCTTGGCTATAGGGTTAGGATTAATGTTAGGGCTTAGGTTTAAGTTTAGTGTTGGGTTTATGGTTAGCATCACGAACTTACTTTAACTACAGTCCAATGTAACGTTCCCATTCTGTTGTTTACATACTTAAGAAAGTTAACGAAAAGTTTTGTAGTAAGCTACAGTAAAGTATAACATTATTTAATTACGCAAAACACTTGATTTTGCATTAAATCATGTCAAATACTCTAATATATAATCTGCATCGGGAGCTGGTATTTCTTGTAATTTAGCGTAAGCGCTGTGTCATATTCACTTTCTGGTTGCATAATTGACATTTATATCATTTTTAATTATTTTAGGAACCAAATACTGATATCTCCCACTTAGTTTATAATAACGTACAAGCTCTCTTTCACTGAGCTTTCAATTTCACGTAATAATCTATGAGGAGCTAATTCAGTTATGATTGGCCCACTCAAGGCCATCAGCAATGATTACGTTAGATCTTGGCAACACATATTGGACAGAGTAGGATGTGAGAAACAGGTAGAATGTGAAGTAAAGTACAGTATAAGCATATATATTACTCATGCTGGGTGCAGACTAATAAATTTTGGTAGTTAACAGGGCTTGAGTGATCATATTAATGTGTAGGAAAGTCAGGATTTCAAAGCATGAATTACGACAACCAAGTCAGATGTTATCTCTAACGTTTAGCTACTGTGTACCAAAGTTTCCATTATTTGTGACTCATGTTATCTCAAAACAATAACTTAAATTGTCCGTTCTTTCTGTATTTAGTTTACTTGACATACTGTGAAGTATATTTGGTGTTAACTTTAGATTTCTGACCCAATCATAATAGGCAGATAGAACCTACAACAAACTACTGTTAACATCCATAAAAAAATCAAATGGATGACGTAGTCAGAAGTAAATTGGTATAGAATCTAGTGTGGTGTTTGAATGAACTAATGACTCCTTTGTACTGGTTAAATGCCTGATTTCGAATTCTAAACACAGTACATTCGTTAGTGCTTATCTAGTAGTTCTTGATCCAATTACGTTATTTCTGGGATTATTAGTTCGTACTATAATCCAAATACTTCTAATTATCATATTGGCGTCGCGACTGAGTCTGTAATGGAATTGTTGGATATACATTCAGAATTTGATGCTTATGAGGATTACTTTGAAAGGTTCGAAATCTGGGCTATGACCAAGGAATATGATGAGGATATTAATATTGTGGCACATTTCCTCACACTCATTGGAAAAGAAGCATATGGCTTATTAAAAATTCTGGCTTTACCGGAAAAGCCCATTTCGCTTCCTTATACAACTCTCAAAGAACTACTGCTGGATTATGTTAAGTATACAAATACCGAATGCAGTAAAGGAGGAAGATTTCGTAAAACGATTCATGAGGAAATAAAAAAATCCACTACATTAGGTCACTTGAACCCAGTACATACTCAAGGTCATGCAGATAACTCATTGAGGAGTTGCAATGCAGTTCACGAAGATGGGCACAAGTTTGGTCAATGTCTTTCTTGTGGCAAGTTCCACCCTTTTAATTCATGTAAATTTCGTAATTCTAAGTGCTTTAAATGTGGTGATATTGGACATATTCAGTCAGTTTGTAATACTACTGTTCATCTTGCTGCAACTAATATTAAGTCTTGTGATTCTGATTCTATTAATTTAAATATTTCTAATGATCATTTATCTTTATCGACGATTTCAAAAGACAATTTAGAGTCATATAGCAGTTCAGAGTTAAATGAAACTCAGAACCCTTGCGAGACAATTTCTGATCAATCAACCTGTCAGATTTCTCATGTTATTGTACCAGATATATTTTTTGCTAATGATTCACATATTTCTGATGAAATTTCTTACAAATCTGAGGAAAATATTTCGGATGAACCTAATCATAATCGAAAATCTGATGTAGTTTTGATTGATGCTGATTTTTCTAATGATCCATTGCTCTGCAATAACATTCTTAATAAATTTGAGGAAACTATTTCAGGAGAATCAAATCTTGATGTCATATCAAATATTACTTGTCCTCATAATGTATTTGTTTCTTGTGGGAAACTTGTTCAATGCGAAGAACGAGCATTGAATGAACTCGATTCTGATTACAATTCAGATGATTCCATATCAACTGTTGTTTACCCTTATCATAAAGTCACTTCCAATGTATACTCAAGTCAATGTGAGAAAGATGTTTTAAATGAAGCCACATTATTTATAACCTGGAGATATGAAGATTCAACATTATTTCGTGGGGGAGGATAGTCTGAATGTCTATGGTTGAAATTCTAGGTGGCAGTAGTTTCAGTACTCAACTGACATGATGATTGTACATAATCTCAGGAAGCAAGTGAGTCTGTTCCGATTTCGGTCGTTAATTCTAATACTAATGAGTGCATTCTAGATAATACAGAGTCTTTATCCAATACACTGTCGGACAGACGCAGGATGAACTTGAGAAGAAGACGTACAATTGATTACAGGCACTTAGATTCCAATTTAAGCTGTGGCGGATGTTGTGTTTGAATGAACTAATAACTCCTTTGTACTTGTTGAATGTTTGATTTCGAATTCTAAACACAGTACATTCGTTAGTGCTTATCTAGTAGTTCTTGATCCAATTACGTTATTTCTGGGATTATTAGTTCATACTATAATTCAAATACTTCTAATTATCATATCTAGCCAACCACAATAAAATTAATCGAACACTTATGTACATTTCAAATACAAAATATTATATTGAAACTAGTGATTACTCATGTCATACGATTATCGAAAAATAAGACTACCAAATTCAGATATGCTGATTTATACGATCAAACTAATGACGCATACACCAGTACGGGGAGTCTAGAGTTCCGATTGGTTCGTTTCCCGCCTAGACGTGTCAGTTATGTCCTGAACACCAATATCAGCTCTCACCATATGGATCATTTATTTCAATTATACCTGGTTTATGTACAAATAAATCAGATCACATAACACCATAAAATAGAAAATAACATTTGTACAAGATCAAGTCAAAAGTAGCTATGATTGTGAGAAACTGTTACTAATATATTGGGAATATTTCAAGAATAGTAAATTATATGATAATAGTCAATAAGTCAAACAAAAGCTTACAATTAAGGTTATATGAAGATACATATAATAGAGTTACTTAATAACCATACAATAAGAATATGCGTATAATATTAGTCTACAAATAATTCCTAACAGTTACCACTCATTTATTCTCGTCCGTACATAACAATTCTCTCTATTCATACTAGTCACGCTTATATGAGTTGATGTTCCACTACAATATAAAGTAAATGTAGAGCCACTTTGACGAAAAATAATAAAAACGACAACAACAAAATTAGTACAAAGACCTACACTAAAAAATATGTATTTAGTGTCTGTTGTTTAAACAATACTTTTAACCTGCAATAAATGTTTTATTAGTGAAACATGGTACACACAGAGAGCGAACATGCAGTTTGAACTTAGTAGTTTTAACGGTGCAACATGAATTCCAAGAAACTAAAAGACACCTTTATTGATCTCTGATAGGTTCATAAGTAAGTATTGCTGAGCTTTTCCAAAATAGAATCAAACAACTGTACCTGATGCTAACCGAATTTCCTAATTGAAGACAGTTTATCACGAAAATCAAATTCATAAACCTCTTTCAATCAAACATATCATTCAACTTGTATTCATCAGAGACTGATCTCATTTGGCGTACAGTTAAGAACCAGGCAGCATTAGAAAACTGTTCAGTGCTAATATGGGGATCCACAACAATATACACCAGCGAACATGCCAAGGATCAGACCCAGAGATTTGAAGCCTTGTTATAAATGTCTAACCATTAGAACCACTGAATTGGCATCCATCAGTACAATTATAAGGACACACATTGAGGAAAACACCCAACTGCGTCACAAGACAAGCCCTCATATGGAATCCTCAAGGTCGAAGGAGGAGAGGAAGACCAAAGAATACATTACGCCGGGAAATGGAGATAGATATGAGAAAAATGAACAAGAATTGGATGGAACTAGAAAAGAAGGCCCAGGACAGAGTGGGTTGGAGAATGCTGGTCGGCGGCCTATGCTCCATTGGGAGTAACAGGCGTAAGTAAGTAAGTAAGTACAATTATAAACTCAATCATTTTGTGATATACCTCAACGCCCATGCAATGTCACTTGTGACAGTAATTTCACACTAGAACGAACTAGATGTCCATTGATCCCTAGTTTTCAATTGTACCTCAAACGAAACCAGTCTATAACGAATACAACATGCAAATTAAACCAAACTTCACAAAATCCTTTCAATTACAATTGAATTTGTTTACATTTTGATGGAAATTCGATCTACTAATTATCTATCGGAAAACTGATAGATATATTTATAACTATATCACTTCGTACAATATCAAATTAATAGGATTATAAGATATACAAATTGTCATTAAAAATGCTAATTTAGGAGAGAAGGAAGTTGATGGCAGAGTATGTTCCCGTGTGTACAAGATAGGATGGGGAAGCATTTGTATCATATTCCAAAGTTAACAGTAATCAAAATGTTAAATAAAAATCAATGACAATAGCTTACTTAATTGTTTATACGATAAGTATTGAACTACGTATATATTAGTGTGTGTTTGTGTAACAGAACATGTATGAAGATCGATTCTGTGAATGACCGGATACAAAATTTAAATTTTAGAAAGTATAATTACAATGCTATCATTATCAATATCGGTAAAATATATTAGAACGGAACAAACCATAATAAATCTATGCCTATTAAATGATTATGTAATTGAAAAGGTGATTGTCCAAGTGAAAATGGAGTATTAGTTGTCATACTATACTGTTATTGTGATTATAATATAATCATTGTATGTATTTTTTGAATAGGTAAATAATATACAATTACTCCTAAGAGTTTAAAAGAAGATTGTTTTCTCCCGTGTAGGTGGAATCTAGCCTTCCTATCTCTTTAACACTTTTCTCAAGCTCGAATTTAACAAACAACCTGATGGAGAGTAATGGTGTAGAAACAATTTCAGCATTCTGATCTATACATTAGTGTGAGTGTATTTTGGTGCTAAGTACATAAAACAAAAATTTGTACGTTAAATCATTTGTTCACTTAATCTTTAATTCATCTAAATGAAATGGTAAAGTTTACCATTGGCCTCAATAATTTTATTTACTCTCATAAATATTCCTGATTTTCATTAGTAACTGACCATAATGTTGGTGATAAAGCTAACTTTTTAGTTTTAAACCAGCTATAATACCAAATGTGTTTGTATGATAATTAGGAGTAATTGAATTATAGTATGAACTAATAATCCCAGAAATAACGTAATTGGATCAAGAACTACTAGATCAGCACTAACGAATGTACTGTGTTTAGAATTCGAAATCAAACATTCAACAAGTACAAAGGAGTCATCAGTTCATTCAAACACCACAGTTTGGTATGGCAATTTTGATTCTATTCACTATTTATCACAATTAAACATTATCTCATTGTTTGTGATTATGATAGATTATGAAGTAATTAGATATTTTAATGAGTTTTGTAATCACATCAATTTACTGAAAAATAAACACGACAACAATTTTTTATCATCGTCAATAGGAAGGTTCAAACCTTTGCGAATGGAAAATGATAAAATTCATCGATTTTGTATAAATCTGTGCTTCTTTGAACTCAGTCGCTCCGTGGTTAACCCATTAGAAGTTTAAAAAGAAAGGTACTATGTTTGATTACTATTGTAAACACCAATCCTGGGATGTAGTAAGTGCATCTGGCTGACAAATCCCAAGTAGGATGGAACACTCACCCGGGATTCCATTTTTAGCCACAATCCAGCTTTACTTGGAAATGTTTATTGTCGTTCAAATCAATTTCAGAATTATTCTGATAACATTAATCCACGTTTTCTAAGAAAAATCATGACAAAATGAGCTGGGTTATAAACTCGGCGTTGTCAAGTTATCTGAGTGTAATTACTGTTATGTTTTCGTTTATTTAACCATTCAGTTGTAGATAATTTGGAATAATTTACACCATATAATTAACTGGAGGTATGAATTTCGCTAATGTTTTGATTTTTCTTTCATCATGACTAAGTATGTTACACTAGGCACGTTCGTAGCATGATGGAGTAATATTTTGGTCGTAGAAAACTACATTTTTCATGTAAGCCAGCAAAAACGACAGAGTATGAAACATACCCTCCATCATGGATTACAGGAGCGTGCAAGGTCACTAATCGATAGAGTTAGCCAGTCATGAATTACGCGGAACCTGCTACATATCTAACTGTTCAAGATGCTATAACAAATCGCTAAAATGTGATGAAATTATGAAGACAAAGCCACAGTAATAGAATCAATATTAGTACCAGTGGTAGAACAAAACATAAGAAATACACAAAATAATTCTAGAAGAGAGAATGAGTCTGTGGAATAAAAAGTATATTGTAATTTTAAAACTAGATTTGGGTTAAGACGACAAGTGAATGTATTTATACCACTGCAATCGATTCTGAGTTACGTTAAAGTCGTTTCCAAATATTGATTACGGTAATTGTCAGGACCTTAACCAAACAGTTAGCATCTACTTTCGCAACTCAGTAGAACAGTTAATGACTTCGTGGACGTGGATCTCAGTTCTTGGTTTGGTTAAACAATTTTCAAGTCTGACACTGAACAACAGTATCACTTAGTCAGGTTATTGAAGTTCGTTAACCCACACTTTAAAATAAAGTCAGTTTGTGATATAGTATAATCCCTATTAAATGTTATCAGTAAATTACTTACTTAGTTACTTACGCCTGTTACTCCCAATCGAGCATAGGCCGCCGATCAACATTCTCCAGTCCACTCTGTCCTTGGCGTTCCTTTCTACTTCTATCCAATTTTTCTTCATTCTCTTCATGTCTATCTCCATTTCTAGGCGTAATGTGTTCTTTGGTCCCCCTCCTTCCCTCTGGCCGTGAGGATTCCGTGTGGGGGCTTGTCTTGTGACACAGTCGGGTGTTTTCCTCAATGTGTGTCCTATCCACTTCCAGCGCTTCTTCATGATTTCTTCCGCCACTGAGATCTGGTTTGTTCTCTCCCACAGTAGGTTGTTGCTGATAGTGTCCGGCCAACGGATCTGAAGTATTTTGAGTAGACAACTGTTAATAAACACTTGTATCTTCTGAATGACGGCTTTCGTGGTTTTCCAGGTTTCCGCTCCATACAGTAGAACTGTCTAGACATTTGTATTGAAAATTCTGACCTTGGTGTTGGTTGCCAATTGTTTTGAGTTCCAGATATTCTTCAGTTTTAGATATGCTGCTCTTGCTTTGCCAATCCGTGCCTTCACATCTGCATCAGATCCACCGTGTTCATCAATGATGCTGCCCCGATATGTAAAGGTTTTACATCTTCCAAATCATCTCCAACTCCGCCTGTAGCTCTTCTAGAGTTACTGCCAGTCCCAAGCCCGGGTAAAGGAGGAGGGTTGGGCATGGGGTTAGCGTCCCTATCCCGTAGAAAACTAACTCGCTAAAAAGACGCTAACCAGAAAAAATAACTCAAACCATTTAAACTCTGCCCTGGGAATTATAAGGTCTTCATTTAGAAGAAATATGACGCCTCATGGTGAAAGCCGAGTTCCTTCGGAAACCATGAGGCCGATGCCCCTTCCAACAACCAGAGCAACAATTTTTATAGGTACATGGAACGTCCGGACAATGTGGGAGACCGGAAAGACCAGTCAAATAGCAACGGAAATGTGGAGATACAACTTGGCACTACTGGGAATCAGCGAAATCCATTGGACCAAAGCTGGACAACAAAGGCTAAATACGGGAGAGATTCTTCTATACTCCGGTCACGAAGAGGAAAATGCCCCACAAACGCAGGGAGTAGCTCTAATGCTTTAAAAAATAAGCACGAAATGCACTTATCAGATGATAATTTCATGAACCCAGGATGATCAAAACATCCTTTAAAACAAAGAAGGAGGGGATCACAATGAACATTATTCAATGTTATGCACCCACCAATGATAGCAACGACGACGTTAAAGATCAATTCTACGATAGCTTGCAGTCAATCGTCGAGAAGTGCCCAACAAACGACCTGACCATTCTGATGGGAGACCTAAATGTCAAAGTTGGAATGGACAACACCGGATATGAAGATATCATGGGACGACATGAAGTGGGAGAAAGGAACGAAAATGGTGAGAGATTTGCAAACCTATGTGCCTTCAATAAACCGGTCATAAGCGGCACTATATTCCCACACAAACGTATACACAAAGCTACATGGATCTCAACGGACCACACCACAGAGAACCAGATAGATCATATTTGCATCAATAAAAAGTTCCGAAGGACAATGGAAGATGTGAGAACCAGGAGAGGAGCGGATATAGCTTCAGATCACCACCTGGTTGTGGCCAAATCGAAACTGAAGCTAAAGAAGAACTGGACAACGGGACAAATAGCACCGCAAAGGTTTAATACAGCCTTCCTTCGAGATACTGACAAACTCAATGAATTCAAGATAGCTCTCAAAGTAGGTTCCAAGCCCTACAGGATCTACTGAAGGAAGAAGAAACTACTATGAAGAACAACTGGAAAGGTGTCAAAGAAGCATTAACTTCAATGTGTCAAGAGGTTCTGGGCCCCAAAAAGCACCATCACAAGGAATGGATCTCTATAGAAACACTGAACAGGATCAAAGAAAGGAAGAACAAGAAGACAGCAATTAACAACAGCAGAACATGAGCAGAGAAAGTCCAAGCACAAGCTGAGTACTTAAAAGCAAACAAGCAAGTAACGAAGAGCACTAGAGCCGACGAGCAGAAATACGTGGAGGGACTAGCAACGACGGCGGAGAAAGCTGCAACAGAAGAAAATATGAGACAGCTTTACGATACAACGAAGAAACTAGCAGGGAAATATAGCAAACCAGAGAGACCAGTCAATGACAAAGAAGGAAGACCAGTCACTGAGATTCAACAACAGCGGAACAGATGGGCAGAGTACTTCGAGGAACTCCTGAATAGGCCGGCTCCAATGAATCCACCGGATATCGAAGCAGCACGCACAGATCCTCCTATAGATGTCAATCCACCAACGACCGAAGAAATCAGAATGGCGATCAGACAAATCAAGAGCGGGAAAGCAGCAGGACCTGACAGTATACTAGTTGAAACACTGAAGTCAGACGTCGAAGTAACTACAAACATGCTTCACCTTCTATTCAAGAAGATTTGTGAGGAGGAACAAGTGCCTATGGACTGGAAAGAAGGACACCTCATCAAGATTCCAAAGAAAGGAGATCTGAACAAGTGTGAAAACTACAGAGGCATTACACTACTGTCAGTACCAGGAAACATATTCAACAGAGTGTTACTGAACCGGATGAAAGACGCAGTGGACGCCCAACTTCGAGATCAATAAGCTGGATTCCGTAAGGACCGGTCGTGCACAGACCAGATTGCGACACTACGGATCATCGTCGAACAATCAATTGAGTGGAACTCGTCACTGTACATCAACTTCATTGATTATGAGAAGGCATTTGACAGTGTAGATAGGAGGACGTTATGGAAACTTCTTCGACACTACGGAGTTCCTGAGACGATTTTCAACATTATTCGGAACTCATACGACAGACTACAGTGCAAAGTAGTGCATAGAGGACAGCTGTCAGACGCATTCCAAGTAAGGACCGGAGTAAGACAAGGCTGTATACTCTCCCCCTTCCTCTTTCTTCTGGTGGTCGACTGGATTATGAAGACCTCGACATCTGAGAGAAACTACGGCATACGATGGACAGCTCAGAACCAATTAGACGACTTGGACTTCGCAGATGACCTAGCCATCCTATCACATACACACGAACAAATGCAGATAAAGACAGCCAGCATAGCAGCAGTCTCTGCATCAGTAGGCCTCAACATACACAAAGGGAAAACCAAGGTCCTCAAACACAACACGGAGAACAGCAATCCAATCACTCTTGATGGCGAAACTCTGGAAGACGTGGAATCCTTCACATACCTGGGAAGCATCGTCGATAAACAAGGAGGTTCAGATGCAGACGTCAAGGCGAGGATTGGCAAAGCTAGAGCGGCATTCCTTCAACTGAAGAACATATGGAACTCAAAACAACTTTCAACCAATATCAAAGTCATAATATTCATTACCAACGTCAAGGCAGTTCTACTGTACGGAGCTGAAACTTGGAGAACTACAACAACCACCATCAAGAAGGTAAAGTATTCATAAATAGCTGTCTACACAAGATACTCAACATCCATTGGCCGGATACCATCAGCAACAGCTTTTTGTGGGAGAGAACCAACCAGCTTCCAGCGGAAGAAGAAATTAGGAAAAGACGATGAAAATGGATAGGACATACATTACGCAAATCATCAAACTGCATCACGAGGCAAGCCCTAACTTCGAATCCTGAAGGGAAGAGGAAAAGAGGAAGGCCAAAGAACACATTACGTCGGGAAATAGAAGCGGATATGAAAGGGATGAATAAGAACCGGACAGGATTGCCCAGGACAGGGTTGGATGGAGAATGCTGGTGAGCGGCCTATGCTCCTTCGCGAGGAGTAACAGGCGTAAGTAAGTAAGTAAAAATCTTCTCCGTCAAGTGTGATTCGATTGTTGCATGTTTTGTTGTATCTGAGAATCTTGCTTTTCCCCTTGTGTCTATTGAGATTTACTGCTGCTGTGGCTGCTTCTACACTGATCGTCTTTTCCTGCATTTGTTGTTGCGTATGCGATAGAAGAGCCAGATCATCTGCGAAGTCTAGACCATCCAACTGCATCCTAGATGTCCACTGTATCCCGTACTTCCCTTCAGATGTTGACGTCTTCATGATCCAGTCGATCACCAGGAGAAAGAGAAAGGGTGAGAGTAAGCAACCTTGCCTGACACCGGTCTTTACTTCGAACGACTTTGTCAACTGTCCTCCATGCACGATTTTACAGTTTAATCCATCATAGGAATTCCGTATGATATTGACTATATTCTCAGGCACGTCGTAGTGTCGAAGAAGCTTTCATAGGGTTGTTCTGTCCACGCTGTCAAATGCTTTTTTGTAGTCAATGAAGTTGATGTAGAGCGATGAATTCCACTCAATTGATTGTTCCACAATGATCCATAGAGTTGCGATTTGGTCTGTGCACGATCTATCCTTACGGAATCCTGCCTGTTGGTCGCGAAGTTGGGTGTCTACGGAGTCCTTCATCCTGTTTAACAATACCCTGTTGAAGACTTTTCCTGGTATTGAGAGGAGAGTGATTCCCCTGTAGTTGTCACAGTTGCTGAGATTGCCTTTCTTAGATATTTTGATCAGAAGTACTTCTTTCCAGTCTTTTGGTACTTGTTCCTCATCCCAAATCTTATTGAAGAGAATGTGGAGTATCCTTGCAGTTACCGCTACGTCTGCTTTCAGTGCCTCTGCTGGAATTTTGTCTGGTCCTGCTGCTTTACCACACTTGATTTGTCTGATGGCCATGCTGATTTCTTCAATTGTCGGTGCGCCAACATCAATTGGGAGGTCCGTGAGTGCTGCTTCGATGTTGGGTGGGTTCAGTGGGGCTGGTCGATTCAAGAGTTCTTTGAAGTGTTCTACCCACCTGTTTCGTTGTTCTTCAATGTTGGTGATTATCTTGCCTTCCTTGCTTTTCACTGGTCGTTCTGGTTTACGGTGATTTCCGGAGAGTTTCTTTGTTGTTTCATACAGTTGTCTCATGTTTCCTTCTCTGGCAGCCTTTTCCGCCGTCATCGCCAAATCTTCCACATATTTACGTTTGTCTGTTCTGATGCTATTTTTCACTTGCTTGTTTACTTCTGTGTATTCAGCTTGTGCCTTGACTTTTTCTGCTCTTGTTCGACTGGTATTGATTGCTACTTTCTTGTTCCTCCTTTCTTGAATCTTATCCAGTGTATCGATCGTGATCCAATCCTTGTGATGGTGCTTCTTTTGGCCCAGAACCTCATGACATGTTGAAGTGATTGCCTCTTTTATCTCTTTCCAGTTGCTCTCCATAGTAGTTCCTTCTCCATTGAGTAGATCATGAAAGGCTTGGAACTTATTGCTGAGGGTTATCTTGAATTTATTGAGTTTGTTATTATCCCGAAGAAGAGCCGTATTAAATTTTTGTGATATTGTCCGCCCCGTTGTCCAGTGCTTCTTGAGTTTCAATTTCATCTTGGCGACGAGCAAGTGATGATCTGATGCTATATCAGCTCCTCTCTTGGTTCTCACGTCCTCCATCGTCCTCCTGAACTTTTTGTTGATGTAGATATGGTCGATTTGGTTTTGCGTAGTGTGAATGCGTGTATGTGGGAATATAGTGCCGCTTATGACCGGTTTATTGAAGGCACATAGGTTTGCAAATCTCTCACCATTTTCGTTCCTTTCTCCCACTTCATGTCGTCCCATGATATCTTCATATCCGGTGTTGTCCATTCCAACTTTGACATTTAGGTCTCCCACCAGAATGGTCAGGTCGTTTGTTGGGCACTTCTCGACGATTGACTGCAAGCTATCGTAGAATTGATCTTTAACGTCTTCATTGTAGTCGTTGGTAGGCGCATAGCATTGGATGATGTTCATTGTAATACCCTCTTTCTTTGTTTTGAAGGAGGCTTTGATGATCATTGGTCCATTATCGGTAAATAAATGTTCTTAAATTTCGAAGTTTTACACAATAGATATCAAGAAAATTATTACTTAACTAATGAAGGTGAAGTGTGTATTCCATTTTGTAAGTGTTGTTATATATGCATAATTTGTTTTAGTACAATCACGTGAATTGTTAATTGATCATGAAATCATAATTATAAGAAGGATGATGATGACAAAATAAAGAATAATAAAATAATAATTGCTAAAATGACAATAAATATGCTTATGAAAATCAATTTTGTAACAAGTTATTGGGATCACGAACCATCAGAAACCCGGTCAGGCGTTTCTCCCCAATATGGGATTCATCAGTGGCAGTGCATATCCACGAACCCGCCATAGGGGATGAAACCCATGACCTTAGGTCTTGAGCGTAAATACTTAACCTATAGGCCATTGAGCCAGGATCTAATAGTTTACATGCCTAGTCTTGTATATTCATGTAGGCGGCCTGCTCGAATATCCGGGCCACTTGTTCCTGACATCTAGATATTTCAACAAGTTATCTGTCTTTTGTTTGTTTCAACAGATCATTATATTAATTAATTGCACAACCTACCCAAGTGTATTTGTGAAAAGTTCACGACCTTTCGTTGTACAAGTTAGGAAAGAGAACAATCAGAGACATTGTGGTTACTGATAATATACATCGAAAAAAATGTACATTCATCAGATGACGATTTCTGAACCGCTAACATCTAATTGACGATCACTCAATATTTATCGTCATGATCAATCAAGTAATAAGAAACGGAAACTTATTGAAATACTTTGTGCTGAGAATTTTTATATTGTACCGGAAATATAATAAAGCTAATAATAATAATAATAATAATAATAATAATAATAATAATAATAATAATAATAATAATAATAATAATAATAATAATAAACCCGTGATCAGTTAGTTTACTTTTGTAGAAAATCCTGCCACGTTTTAAACGTATGCTTTTGATTATAAAGTGATATTGTGTTGATTGTACTAAGAATAAGACAGTTACCAGACAATCAAATTAGATGACGTCAAGGCATACATTGTGAATCGATTCAAGTTCAAAACATGTAACCCATATGATTCCACCTCGAAGATTTAGAGGCAAGGTGCTCGTCATGGAACCCGAATGTCTTAAGCACGATCTCCACTGGGGACATGGGTACGTACTGTTAAAATGTCTCAAACTAGGATAACATAGCCGTCGAGCATTCGATGGTTCTCAGTAGTTTCCTGTCATCTCCACCACTAATCGATATCACTTTATGGTGAAGAACTGACTTTAAGTTACTAAATACAGTCGAACACTGGATGCTATTCTGGTTTTTTTTTAGATTTCTCACAAATGAATACCCATACTTTCCACATAAGATTAAACCCAAATATCTGAAATAATTACTCCATTCCATCTACTGTTGAAGAGTTCTCTAACTAATATCCTATTCGTGTTGTAAATTACTTCTGAGAGAATTAAATTTTAACGGGGATGTACTTTGTTATTCTTTTTGGACTTAATATCCATTATTTGGTAGTTTTTCATATTCAATGTTGTTTTAAAATCTCATCAACTTTTGGCTCTAATCTTCTAGAGTTTTCCTTTACTGAAAAAGTATGAACACATTTAAATGTGAACCTTACTCTGATTTAACAATTCAGTAAAATATATATTTACTTTTAATTTTTAATCGAGGTATTTTCTTACAGAAGAAGGAGTTAAACTTAAATAACCGGTGAAACGTTTAGGATTGAGAAACCACAATACCATCACCACCGCTAACAACAGGAAAAACATTTAGGGTTTTTGGAGATTTTTTGAATTTAATCAGGATCTGATCTTAGCTTAATCGTGTGCTTGGTAGTGAATGACTTCAAGAGGTGATTCCTGATTTCTGATGAGAAGTCGTGATCAGTGGAATTCAATCATTTTGATTATGAGGCAGTTACTCATTAATTACATTGGGAGATGGTTATGGGATGTTACGGATTAACTGAAGTAAAACTTGTAAATCATTGATTATCAGCTGAGTGGTCTAGATGTTAAACATTCACGCCCGAGGCTGAAGGTCCTCAGCTTGATCCCTGGTGACAGGGTCCTAGGTGTTCACTGCCTCTAATGACTCCCATACTAGGACGAAATAGATGCCCAGTATTTCCAGGTTTTCAATGTTTGTTAAATTAAAATCACTTCTTGATGTTAACTGTATAAGAATGATTGACATTAAAAAAATAATGAAGAGAAACAAGAGAGAAGACAATAATTTAATTTTGTCATCTAATTTATAATCTATGAATAGATAAATAAGTTTTTAGAGAAGAAATTTAAACCTTTACTGTTACTTTTTTTTACCTTGAATGAAGAAATCAATTTAGATGATTGCTATTGTTATTAAAGGTAAAACATCCAGTTTAATCAGAAAACACACGTACACATTTATAGTTACAGTAATCACATGGTTTAAAACAAACGAAAGAAACAATATTACGTCATTAGGTGAGAGATAATGATAGTTCAGCAAAAAAAACTTATGTCATTTACAGTCTAATTTATATATACCATTATTGGAAAAGATTTAAATAATCCCATTGTTGATATATAGGACTGAATTTTGATCAGTCTTTGTTGACGTATATGCATCCTATGAAGATCGTCTTGATATGCCAATGTTTAACAAGTTTCTATCAGAATAGATTGATTCATAGCCAGCAGTTGAGTTCAGGATGTGATTCATCCTATCCGGGACTCGTCACTTGAATGTACCTGAGACTCTGTGTTGATGTTCACACTGAAGCTCAAAACCATTGTTTTTCGTTTCATACGCCCAATGTGTCATTGACTGGATTATCTGAATTCAGTACTTCTGTGGATAACACATCTTG
Source organism: Schistosoma spindalis (assembly GCA_946903255.1). Taxonomy (NCBI): domain Eukaryota; kingdom Metazoa; phylum Platyhelminthes; class Trematoda; order Strigeidida; family Schistosomatidae; genus Schistosoma; species Schistosoma spindalis. The sequence continues at coordinate 11,693,902 of OX336421.1, read as the reverse complement.
TATTTGAAGCGAAATATAGTGGGTTAAAATCATAGTGTGAACATCAATACTGAAATTGAGCTGGTACACCCAATTAACTAGTCCAAAAGAAGATGAGAAACGTGTTATGGATTCCACAACTCGTCATAAATCCATCTATTCTATAGAGAAATCTCATTTACAGTTATTTACGTAATTGACGAAGTTAAAAAAAAATTCATCGAAAATAATTTCATGTGTTGGGTAAAAACACCATGGTAACTGGAGAATAATTATTAGAAGATAAAAGGAGAATAACATCTTTAAGAGAGATATGAAAGGGAAAATAAAGAAGAGACGAATTCATGTCAGAACAACTTGTAAATTTAAATAGGTGGTTATTACCATAGTGAAATAAAGGACTAAACATATCAACAATAAACACAGAGATCGGGCTTAATTGGTAAAGTATCGAAGCTTCAATCATATACAAACTTATGACGCTAGTTTTCTTTAAAGCCGTACTAGAAGAAGAGGAACAAGCCCGACCTAAGGTGAAACTGTAGGATGATGGATAAGACTATTTTGTAGTAAGTTTCCCCTTTTTTACTCGAACCACGAGAATAATTAAATGTAAACCAAAAAAAACCTTTTAATGAATTTCATTACTCAATCGATGTTGCTTATTCATTTCTCCTTATAATCAAACATTGACATTTTCATGTTCCTCTTTTTCCCTTCACTTAGTGGATTAAAAAAATAAACATTCATTTATAAATTAATTAAAATGATTACTTAACTTGAGAAAAGTATAAGAGAAAAAAGTATACTGAACGACGATTTAAGTAGGGAACGGAGGGGAATTAAAGAAGAATAAATAATAAAAAGTGAGCGGTAAATAAATCGCATTTTCCCTCTAATATAATTCAAATCATCAATCATTTCAAAGTGTGTTTTTTATCCTATTGATATTATTATTATTACCACTACTATCATTATTATTGCTACTATTGCCATTACAATTACTAATATTGATTTATACAGCTGGTCAATACCAGTAGACAAATATGTTTGGGTAAATAAATTAATATATTTTTAATATCCCAATGAGTATAAAAATTAGACTTTCTGAAGTTTCGTAACTTAGTGCAAGCCACTTCTTCGGAGAATATTTATTTATTCAGAAAATCTAACGTTTCTACTCATTGGGTTATTACAAATTTATTATTTTATTTATAACAATCTACCCAATGCTCAATTTATTCGAAATTATCAAGACAAACCATGGTAACGATACCTACAAATATATTTGGGGAAAATTAGTAACTGATTTTAGAGGATGTACGTGAACGTTGTCACGTTTATATAAATTGAAATTGTTATATATATCATTATTATTATGATAATAAGAGATATTCAAACTGTCCACTATACCGAACCAAATAGTTCATGAACATCTTAGACGGTAGAAAGTTTATAGTTCATGGATTCAATCCATAAGTCGGTAAGTCATCAAATATAATTAAATGTATTCAAATTTCATCTCGATGTATTTGTATTTAAACATATCATTTACTTTCATGTATTAAATATACCCAACGATAGACTACTTTGAAGTGTGATGCTTGCTGGTGTTGGAGTAGGTTAGATGAAAGATAAAAATGACCAAACTGAAACATTGGATCATTTTATGAAAATACTGATTGTTAGTCTGAGTCGTATAAGGAGGTCCTGGCTACCTTGTTAAATTATTAAAAATATCATAATCAATAGTTGGATACGTTGGATGATATGGTTCAAAATTTACTAAAAAAAAGGGCAGATACATTCACATTTTTATCTTCTCTTAGATCTCAGTCTTCAGAATTCTTGTATAGTTTTTATAGCACGAGTTTAGTTTATCTTCTCAGATCTTATTATACATGGCTACCGTTTTTTACTACCTCTGAAATTTTTAGTGCTTCTCCTACTTTGACATTTATCATGATAATTTCATCTTGCTTTTATGTTATGGTGTTGAAGCATGAACTGATCCAGAGATATACCAGATTCTATGTTGTGTGTAACTGACTGGCTAATTAAAAAAAAAAACAATTTAAACGATGGAGCACTGGATAGGTGATAATTTTTAAATGGTCCTTCTCTATAGTTTTAACTATCCACCATTTTATTTAACTCAAAAGTAACTTTTCGATGATAAATACAAATTATTTAGATGAAATTAAAAGCAAAATAATGTTTTTATTATAAACGAAGAAAGTTAAGATAATGAACAGATCGTCATTCTATGATTGATCGTAATCGAAAAGATTTACTTAACTCAAGTTATATGTTTCTTGGAAGTCATCAATAAAGTAATTGAAAATTAAAAGGCAACTTATGTTCCTTCAGAAATCACAGTTGTCTAACCCAGTAGCACACACAAATATACCATCATTGACCTGTCAGGGTGGTATTATTTTCTGGAAACAAATATCATCAATACTTCTTGTCATTTATGAGCTGGTTTTTTACATGTATAGCATAGTAACTGTTTTATCTGCACAGGTTCCATTGAGTATTCACCATAGACTTCAGTCAATAAACCATTTTAGATTCTAAAATGATATTTGAACTTCTTATCTATAAATAATTTGGGTTCTTTACTTATATTTACATTGTAATTGTCGGTATTTAAAAATATAGATGAAATATTCGGAAGGCAGATTAGATTTCGTAGTGACACTCTTTTAATTGATGTTTTATATTTCTATGGTAATTCGAATGTAAACACTATCATCAGAGTAGCTTGGTCTTCTTGTGGGATCCTATTTCCGTAAATTACATCAAATATTTCGTGTGGAAACGTTCCTGAGGCCCTGGGCGTTATAATTTATATGGTAAACATATCAACAAATTTTATATACATCTCCACTTTATCACTATCGTTGTTCAGGCATAATTGTTCATTAGAGAGGTATCTTAGTAATGGCTTGCCTGTTTATGAACATCAAGGGTAACAAATAGATTCATAATATTCATTTCATGGGAGGATATTTAGTCAGGTCTATGAAAAACACTGTGTTAGTGGAAAAAAAGTATTATCCTGTTACTCAATTCCCTGTTATTTTAATGTTCAATTTATGTAAATTTTGAGTAGAAAACAGATATGTTGAAGATGAATAAAAAGTTCACAGATTTCATTGTGAATATACAATCCTTATCAGTTGTAACCATAAAATCTTTGATAATCTTTTAAAGACACGTGAAGTAACCTTGGTTACTACTTTAATTCAATGTTTCACTTGTTGACTTGATCTAAGTTGAGTAATTTCAAAATAAAATCAATGAAAACAATATGGAAAATTTATACCACAATATGAAATATTATCATTTAGGACTAAGTTGTAGTAAATAAATTTGTTCTCTGTAATTGATGATGATGGTAATAATAATAATAATAATAATAATAATAATAATAATAATAATAATAATAATAATAATAATAATAATAATAAAGATATCCAGTCAAATTTGAGTCATCACCGTGGTATTATAAATATCATTAAAAATGCTTAGAATTTGACTTCTAAGATGACCTTGACAGAAAAACCCTCAAACCATTATATTTTAAACACCAAGTCATTCTATGATTGATTTGGAATTGCCAATAATAACAGTTAAATCAATTATTTACGAAATTAAATAAGGGTTACAAGGTTATTATTATTACTATTATTATTATTATTATTATTATTATTATTATTATTATTATCATTATTACGAAACTATATGATTTCATGTTTGTATGATTACCTCATAAGGATAGTTGTGATTACACGTCAGGTTTTAAGGTCAAATATATTAACCAATCAATTATGAGTTAGTCAATTTATTTGAGCGTTAGAAAGACATATCACTTGCGCCTGTATATTTTCAATGATTAAATAGAATATACAAATAATGCCCATTTAACACGTGTACTATTTAGATAATATTAACATCCTATGCATATTCTTTTATTTATTTATTTATTCATTCATTCATTCATTCATTCATTCATTCATTCATTACAACTGCCTTAACATCAATATGGATTATGTTTGATGTTATTCAGGTATTGTATTGAATATATATCCATAATAATTGGATGCAATCATTTCTAATTTTTTAAATAAAAAAATTTTATACATATGCCAGTTTGAATAAAGACGGACTACTATTTTCAGAAATGGATTGTTTTTCATCTGCATCTGTAAGTTGATTTTCATATTGTTTAGTAGCCTTATTACAAATATTCATTTTTCAATTTGTATTCTTAATATGAACATTTGGTGAAATTATAATTTATGGACGACCTTTGAAAGACTCTAAAGTGATTTTGAGAGTGTTTACCTAATAACTAGAACTAAATGAGGGTTATAAACTAGTGTGAGGAATTCAAATTATGATTTACAGTTGATGTTTAAGGTTAGGAATTAGATTCAGGGTTTTCTTCACGAACTGATATCAACTATAATGCCATAACTCTATTTAACCAAATGGATGGGTGAATTTCACGACAAAATTTGAGACCTATTATACCTGATTGGTTCGTCCATAAATTATAGTCTTACCGATCTCCTTTTCTATATGCTGACATTTATTTGATACTTTAGGTTAACTAAAATGATTTCTATGATATATTTACGTTGATATAATCTCGTACATCGAAAAGAAAATATTTTCTAAACTATTACGTTGTTAGCGATGATTGTCCGAGGTTAGACATACGTTACTGTTCTTTTCATATGAAGTTATATAAGCTGTCTAGTTTTTGCTATTGATCTTCGTCAGTTTTAAAACTAGCGGACTGGGAAAATCTCTGAAAATATCCATTCTAAGCATTTAAACATTTTCACCAATGAACTAATAGTGATGTTCCAATTTATTTCTATGATTTTTACTGTTTCATTGTGATGGTTGTTAATTATTTAAATTGGATTTGTTTATCTAATGTATTTTAATAGAATTTTCGGATTGATTCATGACACAGATAAGGGTGAGGTTATCTGCAACCTTTTCACTGTTTACTATGTCATACTCAGAATTTCCATTCATTTAGTCGATATATGTTGAATATTAGACTGTAATTTGCATAAAAGCTTTCATTTATACTTTCGTATGTTAGTCTTTATCAGTTTTTATTGTGCTTGCAAAATAAGATCGTCTAGTTAAAAGTATGCGATTGTATATACTTTGTGCCAATTTATAAAACAATGGACAGGGAGACTATAGTTCGTGGACGAACAAGTTAGATGTAAAATAGAGCATCTTGAATTTTCACTCAAAATTCATTCACCTTAATTACTAACCCTACTCTTATTCCTAGCTCCTAACACTACTTCCTATTGATTGTTTAATACTTCACAAGGTCATCTTTAGGATCGTTGAAGGTTGCTCATAAGTTATAATCTCTTTCGTTTAGATCTATGATATAGATTACTTTAAATAACCAATTCACAGCTATATGGTTTCATAACATTTATATATTGTTTCAAATGTACACAGTCAAGATCAGTTCATCTTATTTAAGGAAATATTATGGACGGTAAGTAAGTAGGATTACTTCTATGTTTCAATAAAATATATGTTCATTTCTTAAAATGCGACTTAAAAGCGAAATTTTTCAACTCAAAATTCATAGTATTTTAAGTATTTAGAGACAATCTAGACTTGGTTGTCAAATACACTCATTAGGATTCTTACGAGATTTGTTAATTTCACCCCAGTGATTCGAGTTTACTTTCCACCCAGTGTCACAATGGATGCGCACTGCTGAGTCCCATATTAGGATGAGACGGCCGTCCAGTGCTTCCAGGTTTTCTATGGTGGTCTAACACTGATAAATTCATGTTCTCTATCAAATCTGTCTTAGTTAAATAGCTGTACAAAGAGATTAGTTTTTCGCAAAGCTGAAATCGAGTATACTGAAAAGTGGGAAAGATATATGACTGAGACTCGTTTCTAACTTTTCTGTTTACAGTTTTCACAGATCCAAAATAAAATGAAGCGGGCAACCGAGATTCTATCGCTAACCACAACTCGAAAATATACTGTCTACGGGTAATACTTTTGGGTTTACTTAAGAAGCACGTGTACTAATAAGGGCTGAATAAATGCAGTCCTGAAAATTAATAATAAGGAAGTACCAAACCCTTTCTAATACTTCATGGTTTTCAATTGGATCTACGCTTTTATTTGTTGACGGTTTTCAGTTTTTATAAGCGAATAAATAAATCTCCAGTAATTCGTTGCTGGTGATGTTTGTTGGTGCAGAAGTAAGCCAGAAAAAACCTAGAAGGGGTTAAACCAAGATAGCATAAATAAAGCTTAACCACATTAGTTTTAATTTGGTTATTTATTCTCTGAAGAAGTGACTTACACTAATTCACGAAACGTCAGAAAATCTAATTTTTCTACTCATTGGGATATTACAAATATATTATTTATTTATAACAATCTACCCAATGCTCAATTTATTCGAAATTATCAAATCAAATCTTGGTAATGATACCTACAAGATAGCATAGTTTATGAATTCATTGACTGTTGAACTAAGCCATATGGTTAAGTGCAGCCTACCTAGTCGTGGTTCATGTGGTTATCTTAACGAATGGATAGAGGCTTCGTGTGACATGACTATGAATCTTTAGCAATGGCGCAGGTACATTCACTCTTTATCTTTCCTTAGATTATAAGTTTCCAAGTCACCTTATAAATTTTGTAGTTCCACCAATCCATATTTTCCTAGATCATATCTTCGATGCCTAGTCCTTTTTATTATCACTATTGCTGTTATTACCTCTACTACTCTAGGTTTTTCCTCAATAGTTTCATCTTGCTGTGCCAATGGGATGTGGGAACTTGGACTGGTTCCAGGTTTTATGTTGAGTATGATTAATTCTATATTTTTCAATAATATTCCCAATGCCTAGTCTTTCTCATTTTTAGTAGTACTGCAATCAATTTGTTTCCTTTGGTTGCTAATTTCATCTTGTCATGTTAATATGGTATGGCAACTTTATGTTTGAGCTAGACTGTACGTTGATAATAGCTAACGGAAATTAGCTTTTTAATAATCCTATTCTTTCGTCTTTCGGTTTCAATTTTCCCTTCTGAACTTTTCCTCTCAAGTTTAGATTTCCATCTTTTTAGCCGTCTTTATCTTCCATCCTATGCTTCTCGTCTTGCTAATTTTCTCTTTCTACATTGATTTTCATCATGAAAACTTGAACTGGTGCATAATCGTGGAGAGTCTTACTTTAACTAAAACAGATCTAGATGGAAAATTGTTATTGTAATTAAGATATACTAGACAGATTTTAAACTGATAACATTCAACGCTCAATGGATGAATCATTCTTTCCAAGAAAATTGAGTTCAGCTTTATCACTATGATCAAGTTTTTATGAATTATTGATTTTAAAGCTTGGACTTTCTCCTCATTGATTTTTCAAGACTACCGAGCTTATCAACTTTTATTAACGTATTTTTGTTTGTATTTTACACACATAAAGGAAGCTAAAGGTTTTTTTTTAGTAATCAGAGCTTACGTAAACTTTAAAATGGATTTCTGATAATCTTATAAAGGGGTTTGATAGTTATTTTAAGGTCAGCTTTACCAATTGTTTCAGTTATGTCTTCCAATCAAGTAGCATAGTTATCTAAGCCATGTGTTTATCTGATTTTGTGATGCTAACTTCCACTGAAGCTATTTCAGCACATACATTCTAATTTAATTTAATGAAGACTGATAACGGAAGCTATAATGACAACTGATACCAATAGGGCACTATTTGACTATTATTGGTAAGTGTTCTGATGGACAAAGCTGTCATCTGAAGTTATAGATTCTAGGCTGGAGTTCCAGTGGGAGTTATGCATATATCAGTTCAGTCTCAATTCTGAGATGCATAATTCCCGTAAGTGGTGCCGTCTTATTTAAACTGAGTTAGAAATGTTTAGAAAGATAACTTGGTAAATCATTCATCATAGAATAATCAGTTGTAATGTTTATAATTCTGATTGTTAACGGAAAATAATAGATCAAGTTACTTTTTGTAACCATTAATTTTATTGTCTCATGAATTGCTACATATTATAGTGAACGACCTGAATAGGTTAGCTGTAACATCACAAGCTTCATTACTTTATAACTAAATTCTAAAGCTTAAAACATGTCATTTAAATGTAATTTATGAGAGGGTTAAGGTTTATGTTTCGAAAAATTATGAACTGTGAGGTCGATAAAAGTCCTATTGATTAAGGGGAGACCATAGCCCCCTGAAGTTGGAAGATCATAGAATGTTGACTAAGTTGTTGAAAGGTATTAAGCTTACAAAGACGCTTGACAAACCCGAGTTTATTCTGACATGATGTCTTAGATGCCCACCACTGTGTAATCAAACAAAAAATAAATATTTGTCCAATGCTCCCTGCTTTCTCGATGTTGCCGTGCTAATGGGGTTTATCAGCTTGAACCAATGTACATGTATCGGGTTCTATAAAGCGTTAGATTACGTTCTTTGTTTTAAATATTTTTTTAAATTTTAATTACCAAAAGAACTCAGATTTTGTTTTAGCTGCCTAATTATAATCATTTCATGAATAATCATGGTGTGTATTACGAAAGCATTAAATACAGCACTTTTTACTATCAGAATAATCTTTCTAGGTAAAATATTGATTTTTTGTACTTATCAACTGAACTGTTAATTATTGTCAATAATCATCTTGCATGAACTCAACATTATTGATCGTGTGTTATCTTTCATATTGAGATACTTATAGCTAGAAGGAAAGTTTACTGATTACCACTGTCATTATTTAGCATAAAGGTTATTCTGTTAAGATTACACTGTAATATATTCTGTCATAGTAATAATAATAATAATAATAATAATAATGATATAATAACAACCCCAAGTTTTAGCGGAGGTAAACAATTTGTGTAGCTGATTTACTCAGTCACAGTTAGTCATTGCTGTTTCTTAAACATCATTAATTTAAACCGTTTTTTCTTCTTACGTTACTTATTGATTACATAATTACCGTCACTAAATTTTACATTAGTATTTCGCAAACGAAAATGAAAATTGATTTGATAGATAAAATCCAGTTTTAGAAATAGGGGTATACGTTTTTTTAGATATTCGAAAATAAATGAATTAAGATTCCTACTTATAATGTGTATTTACACAGTCCACCTACCGATCAAGGGCTGAGTATATTGCACAACACTTTATTCTGGATTACTGTAGACTGGAACACCACTCAGAAAAGTTGAAGATATATAAAAGGAGTGCAAGTATTTGGTTACTACTGAGTGAATAAATCTAAGTTTAGGCGTAGAGTACTCCAAGTATTAAAAAATGCATCAGTCGATTAGGCCATAAACCTTCGTAAAATAGAGTGTTTGGGAAAAGTTTTAAAAATGTTTAATGAGGTAGGCTATTTCAACCTGGGATGGTGGGTGTGTTGAAAAAAACTGAGGGTAAGAAAATTAAGATAAAATCAGTCCATGAGTTCATTGAATATCTGAGTGGTCTGAAAACATGTTGACCTTTGCAATATCCGTAATCTATATTTGTAGACATTGGCTGAAATAATTCCAGATCGGTTACACTGGCTCAGCTGCATCCACTCGTTATCTTCCTTTTAATCTTGAGTTTAATGCCATTATACACTTATCTTTTTTTTTTTTACTTCATGCATTCGCTTCGAACTATTTTTCGCATGTTTGACCTTTTATTAAAACTCAAAATAACGTTTCTCATTTCCTGTCATTAATTTTTTTTTCTGTCTATGCTCTAGTATTTATGGTAATTTAGATCGGTACAAATTCCAGGTTTTACACTGAAGACTATTGACTCACAGTGATTCTGATTCATTTACTCTATCTATTTTTAAAAATTTCAAACATCTTATCATCCCCCAAATACTTTCGTTTGGTCATTTGATAATTCTAGTTGGTTTCAACACTTTCATTAATATTTTTAGATATATACTACTGAATTGCATAGGGGATTCTACATCTCACGTGTGTATACCTGAATATATATATCCCATGTTTGGTTGTTGGTATGCTACTTTTAGTTGGAAAATAACTTAAAAAACATGTCAAACAACTGACGGAAGAGATTGTTATAAATTTTCTGACGTTACCAATTATCGGCTAAGTCAGTTTGAGTAATTAATGCAATAACGTTCGGTAAGACTACTCATTCCCTGTTATGCAATATATTATCTGTATATTTGCTTAAAATTACTCCCCTACTATATTATTGACCTTATTCTATACAAAACATATTAATTTGTTGGTTTTCTTTTTGTGTGTATGGTCAATAAATTGATATGTTTTTTGGGAATATAATAATATTACTCTAGAGTAAATTTATTACCGTCAAGTTGTGATTAGTAATTTTCTATGTATTGACTTTTCTTTGAAAGTCAATTAAATTTGATTGAAAAGGATTTTGTTTTCCAATAAAAAAACAGCTTTATAAAAGATAGGACCGATACAAAAATATACAACTTTCGTATGCATAGATCATGATAATGAGTAAGTGGGGTTTTGGGGCGAAGGAGTAGGACAACTCGAACTTGCAATTTAATGTTTGAAAGTTGAGCATGATTTAACCACTAACCCACGTTTCATAGATTTTTTATTCGCTTTGAATAGATAGAAGTTAAACCTACTGTGATTATTTGGTGGTATGTATGTGTGAAGAGCAAATGATTTGATAAGTCATCTGAATTAAGATTGGTCATCTAATTATGATGTGACTATAAAAATGATGTAGTAGAATGATAGGAAAAGGATGAATTAGATGCCATTATTTCAAACTGCTGGTCAATAACTTTAAATGTAAAAGTTATATTTGAAATAATCTCGGTGATTGAAATTTAAGAAATTTAAATGTTTCGTTCGGCGAACTAGTCTGGGCTTCTTCAGTGTTATAATCATGATCAACATCAAGTTAGAATGTTCCCCGTTTTCACATTATCATTCATACTGCTCTATGGTTTTCGACAAGCTTATAGACGAGTTTGTTTTATTTTTAGAAAAATTATTCGACCGGTTTTTCATTGTGACTTTAAGTTAATTAAAACTTATATTAAGTAGTTATATTTATTTCTCAAATAGTAATTGATCACAGTCACAGGTTAAGGTTATTATCTTTTGACATTTTTGTATCTCCGTGACACATATATATTCATGTATAATCATGTCATTCAGTGCAGTCAGTTTGTTGTAATCATATCGGTCTGTTTAGTCATATTACAAGGTCCCAAAATAATATTCATGTGATTTCAAACTATCATCTCATAAAATTCAAACTGTCAACATAAATTACTTTAAGTAATTCGTTTTAAATGTTATTTTATCAAATACACTACTTAGAGTTTATCGAAATTAAAAAAAAGATCTTCAAAACCGATTCCTATTTCAGAACTAACCTTCAAGTAATTATTCGCTTATTTATTTGGGATTTAAAATCTGTGAAACGATGTAGGACCAGAAGTCGAATGGAAAGTCAGCGTTTCAGGCGTTCATATTCTAAACTTACAAATATAAATAAAAATACTTCTAAAAGACAGTGATGAAAATAAAATTTACTTTGCTTTTTGGCACAGTGATCTCACTTGAATGATTTTAAATAAACTCTACGTAGCTGAATAATTCAATTGAGAAAATAGTATGTGTTATTGTTGAATCTGTATGTTAAGATGCTTAATTTCCCACAGAATAATACCTTCATACTTGACCTAACTTAGTGGTTATGCCTTGTTTCATTTTATAATCAAACCTTTTAGACGTACCATCTCGTTAAGTGAATTTTATGCCATAATATTGTCACATCTTACTGTAAATATAGGAGCCCAATTTGATTGCTAATATTTTCACTTATTCCGAATAAAAACCAGTTTTTAAAGGAAGTGTTAAGGAATACTATTGACAATTGATTGATCACTGGGTGGTGACCAATGTCATGCGTGTCTAGTCCTTATTATTAGTGCAGGTCGAATGCTATCGACCATGTTGCAATGTGGCCACCAGTCTAGGTGACTCGACGCTGTGGGCATCATTGTGAGATTAGATGGTGATTGGAGGTAGTCGACAGGAAACCCTGGACCCGGGTTTCGTGCTAATTGGCACTCGTCAGCAAGGTGTACTTGTAATCTTAAGGGAACTGGTACTCCCTGACGGATTCGATCCTGTGTCACTCAGCTTCACAGTCAGAGACGTTGCCACTGAGAAACATGGTCGATAGCATTCGACCTGCATTAATAATAAGGACTAGAGACGCATGACATTGGTCACCACCCAGTGATCAATCAATTGTGATTACATTTCAGTCCTACAGGAGGTCGGTCGCGGCCCAGATAGCTCAGTGGTAACGTCTCTGACTGTGAAGGTGGGTGACACGGGATCGAATCCGTCAGGGAGCACCAGTTCCCTCAAAGATTACAGGTACACCTTGCTGACGAGTGCCAAGTAGCACGAAACCCGTGTCCAGGGTTTCCTGTCGATTACCTCCAACCACCATCTAATCTCGGAATACTATTGAATACATTACATCAAAGCTAGCTATTTTCACCCACTATTTTTCAAATGGCCTTGAATATATCATTTTAGATAAGAGTGGATCACATAATTATATGATGAATTCATTGAGTTTAAGAGATTCATAGGCAATGTTCGTCACGGATTAAAATCAGTTGGGTTATCATTGAAAACCAGTGAACACTAGGCACTTGCGTTCTCCTTTATAAGATATTTAGGAGTTCACACTAAGGATCGAATCTAGGCCTCTCGGATGTATTACATGATGTACGTTACCTTTACATCATTTCAATCAATTGATAATATAGCCAGATGATATTGTTGATAATTACTTATTGATTAACTGTTTGTAGCCACACCTTCAATTATCAATAATCCTGAAATAGCTACTCCTATTTCCACATCATCCAACTATCAAGCTTATTTCAATTTCGTTAATGTTCTACTTTAAACAACTTAGCTCATTGTTTACTAAAATGTGTCCTATTACATGAATGTAGTTGTTTCTTTTACAAAAGAATGATAATGAATTGTTTATAACTTTCGCATTGTTTTGATGTGTTATGAAATTAAGCATTTCACACTAGTATAACAATGTTATTCAAAGAATATTCCCTAGCACAAAAAATATCTAATTATATTGATATTCAAGCAATATAAGAGTAATGCTTATTTTAACTTAATCTACTAATGCATAACTAATTATTGAAGGTGGTAATATGAACCACTGAATTCCAACTCATTGGTCTAATGTTTTACTGTTTGCTATAAAATCTAACACATCTTTGATTCAACTGTTGACTGGATTGTTGGTGCACAACGCTGAAAAGTCCTAAACTATAATGAAGCAACTGTCTGGAAATTTCTTGCTATCAATTGGACCCAAAATGATGTTACTCCCTTACTAAAATCATGTGCAAATCAGAAGCATCCAGTCAAGCTTATTTGTGGTTTTCATTCATTACCTAAATATAACACGTTCATCACGAAAGCTGTCTACCTAAGGTCTACTAAAGATAATTGAAGCCCACCTAGTCTTTATTTTATAAGGATAATTTATCTTCTTAGGAAAAGCTTTATTATCACTTGAAGCTGCTTATAAATGCCATTCGAACATGATAAGTCACTTATAAACAGCGTCATCATCAAATGTGAGCAATCGCAGATGGATCACAAACACTTATATTAAGTTTCTGATCTACGATCGGAATATTAGTGAAATTTAATGGACACACTTAGTCAGGTGAATCTGTACGTTTTGCTGGCTGAAGTCAGTGCAAATTACACCGGAGATTAAAGTTAGTGTAACAAGACAACACTTATCGTTGAATTCAGTGACGTTATTATAAACCTTAGAACAATACAGTAGAAGATAGGTGTCTTTGACTTTAACTATCACATTTTAACGTCCAATACTCATCAGTAGTTAAATCTTTATAGTTAAACTGTTTACACTTTTTTGAGTTTTGTTAGAAATTTGAGTAAATTCCAATTGATATACGTACTTGCCGGATTCAACATTTTGTCAATAAAAAGTCCTCCCAAAAAAAAGAAACAATATATTTGGAAATCACGAAACGCAAATAGTTCCACTTCGCCAATACTCCTAGTTGATGTATATATAAACCACCATCTAAAACAAAACAGTGGTCCTGTTTCCTCAACTTAACCATATATAGCTTAATTTTTAACTGTTTGGTATTTGTTTAGTCTGTGATTGTAATCTATAATGGTTAAAAGCATAAATGTTACAATCAAACACTATCTTATTATGAATTCAAAATTTATAAACACTAATTACAAGCAAATTATCCTTTAGATGTACTTATAAAGTTTTTATCGTTCTGTCTTCCTGGCTAAAATGGCAGTTCCAATTAATTTCTGAAATATAGTGAGGTTAAATCTCACTTATTAAAAAGATAAGTCTGTGTTGGCATATGTATATGCCTTGATATTGTGCTTTAGTGTAAACCTATAGTATATTTGGAATGTGGCTAATAATCAAATATAGTGGAAGCATTTCTTTTTATTTAGGACTCGTCAGTTTGAACATCATAACTAAAATGTTTTTGCATTCATCTGATTACCCAAAAATTTGAATCTAGGAATTTCCGAGAATACCAGAAAATTTCTAGAAATACGATATTTTGATAAATTTGCGATCTATATGAATCCAATTTATCAATTAATGCGGAAAAGAATGACCAGTCCATGGTCAAAGGTTAACTGAATAAAATGGTCAACTGGGACACAAATACACACGACGATAATAAAACCTGAAAAGACAACCTGGTAGAAATAAAGCTAACAGATCTGACTTACCTAAGCTCGCTTCTACATGAAGTAAGAGTTGATGATAGTTCTTGGAACAAAATGAAAATTTCACAATCAAACTATCCAGCTCAAAGAATTCTTCTATGCTACAAATTTTCCTCATAATTTCAGAACATAACTCATGTATCAGTTATAAAGCATTTTATTTCGTCAGCTTAGTGTTAGATGAAAATATTTCATTCATTCAATACACATGTACCATATAATTCGTTAAGTTTCGTTGTGAATGTTGGGTTTTTTTAAAAAATAGAATACAATTGAATTATGAAGTCGATTGAAACACTAATTCATAACACGAAGCCCATAAATTTGATCTGAAACCAATATTTACTCTTTAGACTGCACTCATTTTCACATGAAGTGAATTCGGCAAATTTGAAAGTGATATGTGACTAATGTCAATACCCATCTTGATTTTTATACCAAATTATATTGATAGACGTGATGAAATAAATTTAGCTTAGTCTATGATGTAGCAAACATTAAATACAGTGATTTTAAATGATTCCATGGTGTTATTATGAGGGATTTGTTCAGACTGTTGAATCTGATTGTTTTCATCATGAACTGGTCATCGTTAACAGCTATTAAAAAACCAGGAAGCACCAGACTAGACAGTAGTTTTGTCCTAGTACTGGATTTCTCGACAATGCATATCCATGACTCGACCTGGAATCAAACCAAAGATATTCAGATTTTGCGACAAGCGCTTAATCACTAGACTATTGAGTTGGTGTACAAGGGTTTAGATTTGTAACTTCAATCTACGGGTAATGATTCAAAGTCACGTTTTAATGCCATTGATGAGCGACACTCATATCAATTATGGTTGGACTTCATTGGTGACGGCTTCTTGCTAGAATTTCGGGAATTGCCTCTCTAAATAAGTCACTAATGACTACGTGATCCTGGCTTAGAAGCCTGGTGGGGTCACGGATGCACACTACCGAGAAGTTCGATACCAGAAAAAAAATAGGTATTCTGTGCTTTCTGGTTTTCAATCTTTAACTAGCCACGATCAATCCAATGATGTTAACTATAATTTAATGGTAGTTATACAGATAGACCACTTTATAATCAAAGTTTAAAAATTGAGTCAAATTATTAACGTGCTTTTTGTCAAATAATTGTTCATATTATTTTGAAAATACATGCATACTAATCTGGAATAATTTTGGGGGGTCCCATTAACTATTCACTATAATTAATCAGTGGAATCGCTATTATTGCTTCATTTCTATTGTTTTGGTGTAATCTTACAGAAATACTAGTGTGGTCAGTGTAAATTAATGTGGATGGATGAATACATACATTGATCGATTGTAATCACATTCTATTCAATTTTGACAGTGCCTGTCATTTTGGTTGCAGCTTACAAACTGTTCCCTTAATTAATATGGATAAAAAGATTAATCTTTGTGTTTATTATAAGATAAAAGCCAAAAACACCTTCAAGTCGAGTTGCGAGTTCTGCTTAAACTTCAAACTACCGAGTCAGAACTTCTGACTAATCAATTTACGACATAGGAGCAACCAACATGTCACTGATAGGTAATTCCCTCACTCTTGACATAGTTGAACCTCACCAAAAATTAGGATTTCCCATTAGAACTTCGAAATTCATCCCTGTACTATTCACTATTTAGCATTTGGTTAATTTTTAGTTAGGGGATATATAGAAACTGGTTGAAGTCTATCTTAAGCATCTTATTTTTTTACTACTCATACCAACTTGTGTAGGCTTTATTTCGCATATCTTGATAATATTAATTTAAATAACTCATCTCACAAGATTCTATAAACACATTTGCATTCAATGATTAACTACTGTTGTAACACTCAGATTTGTACACACATATATTCTATGGAATTAATTGATATATCTTACTTAGAGACTTGTAAAAATGTCAACTAGAATTAATCCCTATTGAAGTGTAATTTACTAATATTATTCAGTCGACTATGACTTCTACCAGCAAGAAACTTTCATCATTTAGCTACAATAAAGATATAAATTGTATCCATCATAGCCTGTTTCCAGTCGAGGTATGAATAAAAATAATGAATCAACCAACAATTTTTTGTTCTCGTATAGAACTCCACATCGGAAATCAATCAACGCAACCCACAAATTAGACTTATCTTCACAAAATTTTTGCAACTAGGATTTCAAGGATCACATATGATTTTGTAACAAGGTAATCACTATCACGTATTCTGAGATAACTACTTCATTCATTAGATAATTTGCATTCACGTATTGATTATATTTGAATAAAATAAAATATTTGGGGGGAACTTAAAGCATGAAAACTTTGTATGTATTTGTTTCCAGTAGTAGTTCTTTGTGAGTTTCATTGTCATATTGGCAAAATATGGAGTATAGTATCAGTAAGAATGTGTGATAAAAACTCTTTTTTAAATTAAGTTAATCTGGTAGGTACATTGCGAAGCTCCAGCTAACATGGCTCGGACAAACAGTCAGTGATTTCATGAACTGGTGTTATTCTTTAATTTGGTCACCTCTAGCTTTCTTTCAGCTCATTTTTACAACAGCTTGGATTGACCATCGAGGTAGGCGATGGTTACAACACATACAACATAGAGGTCAAGTCCACTGGTTAACTGCCTGAATATGTAAATACACATATATTAGGGAAGTAGAACTATTGTTTTCATATAAAATATTGAACTAAAATGAATTACATAAAATATAATGAATGGATAAACTAATATGAGAAAACAAAGGTAAACTGAAACCACCAATGGATCGTTTTAATAGTATTCATCATTTAAATGATTTTATCCATCAACTAATTACTTCTTTGTCAGACAGTGGTACGTTACATTCAACTAAAGACGTTTATGATATCTGCATAGTAAAGAAAACTCTACCAAAAGAGAAACGAAAGACGATAACAGTGAGACCATCTATCCGTGCACATACGAATAGGGTATTTATTGAATGTGTCTTTCTGCAATTCATCTCCCAAAAGCACTTTATTTTCATCTTCTTATAGTCACTTCAAATATTTAAGATGCGAATAATGACAAAAAATATACGGGATCAGATTATCCTATTTCATACACTCACTATAGTTTGTTTAGAAAGTATATAATAGATAATTAGTTAATTAATATCTTTCAGTTATTAATACACTGTTATGCTGTTGTCTAGTGGTTATCTTAGTTTAGTATCTTATTAGACAGTACCACTGTCTAAATCCAGTTACTTTCTTTTATGATTTGACTCAACCTAGTTGATAAATATTAATTTTTTATCTAAGTTTTTCACTCTTAGAATACATTTAGCTTCAATCTTTATGGAGTTTGATGTTTTCCGACAGACAAGAGAATACCCATGTAAAGATATTAAAGAGCATTTGATTGATTACCTCCCTATTAGTGTGTCATTACTAACTCAGAAGTTCATTTACTAGATCCATAAGCCGAACAGTAGGTTCTGGACAGATTTTATCAGAAAAATTCATTCTCATAGAATAAGTTTAAGGCTCCACTCTTCTCCAAGAGGGAACGAGTATTTTTGTGTTTGTCATGGTATTAACAAACAAGTGAATCTTAGCATCCATTAACTAGGGTAATTTTTTCTAATAAAGCAGATATGGTGGAAAACTTTAAATCAATTTTCACGTTGACGCGGTCCAGTCCTGGAGCGTTATTTCCATCAGTAGGTTTATAATGAAGGTAAACAAAAATGGAGAAAGTGGAAAGTGTTGACGGACACCACTTGAAGTAGCAAAGGCAAATGACAGCTCGCCATAAGCTCTGACTCGACTAGTAGTGTTCGAGCAAAGAGCCTTCATAAGGAATATGTACTTCTGAGGTACACCTTTCAACGACAGACTGACACAGAACCTCTCGGTCTACAAAGTCAAATGCCGCTTTTAAGTCAAGAAAAACTATCATTGTCGGACCCCGATAAGCATACCTGTGTTCTAAAATCTGATGAATGGTGAATATGTGGTCGATGCAGCCACAACCAGGTCTGGAGCCAGACTGGTTTTCTCGTGTCTGCAGTTCACGAGTCTTTGTTAAGCGTTCGATAACTATTGAGGCTAGTATTTTAGATTCAGGGGGCCTATACAATTCACATGGGATCTAACCTAGGACTTTCAGGTATGGTCGATGCTGACAAAGATATCTTTAGTTCACTTATTCTAAATCCAAAAAAAAATAATATTGTGAATTGTTTAGATAAAAGACTAGTATATAATTGAGAGATTATGTGAGAATTAACAATTCAAAACAGTAGTAAACGTATATACGTCATTATCACTGGTTCTTTATTCTTTTTCATATCATTGGTGGTTGATGTTTAACACTGATTTAGTTGATCATGAGATCTAACTTCAAATCTCAACTCATAAACACAAATCTAGAAATTGTATTGCATATTGCAACAAGAAAAGGTGATCTTTAATTACAATCGATTAGGGAGAAACTATTCATAACTTTACTTATTTCATTAAATATCCTGATTATTATGGTTCCATGGGTAAGTTTTGGTTTCATTGATATATGGTGCCTTCCAGTATCTTAACTAAAAACATTTTAAGATTCTACATCTAGTTGGATTGTGGCTAGGAATGGAATCTATACTGATCACTTCATCCTATTTGGAATTCGTTGACTGGATGTACCTGCATCCCGATACGGATGTTCATACTGAGACTTGAATTCCCAGTACCTGTTGGTTTAATTGTCAACGCATTATCCACTAAACTACTGAGTCCAGATAACCATTAATTCATACATATTTTGACGTTTTGTATATCCCACACACCTAACATTATTTGCATTCATATAAACCCTTTTAGTTTCCCTACCTCTAATTAAATCCATTTAAATACAGTTTAGATTTTTACTCATTAGTTTTTAAGTGTTTTATTGGTTTACCATTTACAGAGTTAAAATCAATATAACGAACCAATAAAATATACTATTAAAAACTAATGAGTATATATGTTCTTTAAAAATTTAAGACCCATTTTTCCACCTATGGAGTATCCCCCTCTTTAGAAAAGGAAACCATATTTTGACAAACCGCGCGTGTGGCCAACATTTACTTGATGTCTGAGATTGGCCCAATTTTCCATTCTACAAACAAATAGGTATGGCCTCATGGTTCCAACTGTAGGATTTGAGATTGGGACACATCAATGAAACAACAAAACGGAAATTTCGCCTTTAGTATACTCATCTCTTTTCTCCTTTCTTGTACACACTTTGACACTGCAATATGCTGCTACGTGGATGTTTATCTTACTAAATAAAACAGTATACTGCTTACTAATTAAGTCTTTATTGTGAAGCAGTTTTCAATTTTCTTCTCTTATGTCCAAACTACAGAATTCTATCAATTTATCTCGTTTTATATGAATTCATTCCCCGTAGATTTTTTTATGGGCGATGAGTATTGAGTAGAAAAGAAACAATACCTGTTTCCTAATTCGTTTTTTCCTAGTTCTCTCTCTATCCTACTGCAATGTGCGGTGCGTGAGTTAACGCAAATACACACACACACACACACTAATTACTGTTCTCTTTATTTGACCTCCTATGACCCTTGTTGTTTATCGACCCTTATTGATTTTACTATTTTTCCCAACCATCTTGCTTCAAGTTTCTATGTTCACTTTCCAAATTGTGTGTTGAGCTGTGGTTGTTGTTTGTATATTGTTTTATCTCAAAGCAAGCTAATCTATATAGCCAAAGAGGAATATAGAAGTTAGATGGATTGATTGAAAATATGTAAGTAAATAAGGAAGGAAGGAAGAAGAAGACTGTATTGCACTCCTATGCAGATTGAAATAACTTGGCCAGAGTCACTTGGCATGCGGACATATAAATAAGCCTGTCCTTGGGTAGTAGTAGTAGTAGTAGTAGTAGTAGTAGTAGTAGTATTATTATTAAATCTGTATTTTTATTCAGATTTCCCAATTAATTGTCCTGAATATCAGTTAAGTTATGACCGCATCTATTATGAGTAAATAGATAAGTAAATAAGTAGCATAGTATAGTTTGTGTGTGTGTACATGTGTGAAAAACAAGAACAATACGAATAAATCAATCAAGATGGTTTTCAAGAAATTACCTATTAATATTATTAGTTCTAAAAGACGGAGATGAAATAGACCAATTGCACACACACACATACATGTGTACATATGCAAATAAATAAATAGACATAAATATACATTTACACGGATAATACAAGAATATTTATTCTTAATTGTGAGATTTTCATTTAGACTATGAATAATAATAATCGTCATTATGAAGATGATAATGGTTAAGTCATTGATACTACAAGATAAAGACATATCTACTTATTTCTAAAAGAGAGAGAAAGAGCGAGGAGTCTCTCCCGAAAAATTCATAAAGTTGGAACAGTTTTTTACTCGACTCATTCTCATTTACTTGTAAAAGTTATTAATGGAAAATGTGAATGGTGATTGGGTCTTCTAATGAATGGTCGTAAAAGAGTTGAGTCATTTTTTTCTTGTGTTGAAAAGTTTAATTATCACCTTGAGGAAACTTCGCTTGGTTCGCTAACTAGTTTTTACTGTAGTTGTAGTAATTAGTAATAGTCTAACAGTAAGAAATTTTAATATATATATATATATATATATATATATATATATATATATATATATATATATATATATATATATATATATATATACATGACTTCTTACCTAATCCAGTCACAAAGTTGAATCAATACTGAATAAGTATTTAGTGGTAATAATAATAATAATAATAATAATAATAATAATAATAGTTTTGTAAACATTACTGTTTTTATAATTATAAATATGTTTATTTCACGGTAATGTGATTTTGATAAAACTCACAGACGTTACCAGTTTCATATTTTATCATCTCCACTCTTAAAACTGTCGTCTGGGTTTTGTCAACAGTAAAGTGATGATCTTTAGTTTCACCAATTAATAATCAGATTGTAACAGCAATTAATAACTTCCGCTTAGTAGACATTTACTCGACAAGTTAGAGTTTATGGAATATTGGATCAGTGTGATCTAGCTATTAGAACTGTGATCATCAATATGGTATTTTTGAAATTTTGGTATTTTAGTAATTTTTATTTACTTATCAGTTAATTAGACATGTAAATCATTGGACTCTGACTCAGTGATCTGAAGGCTTATTCTCGTCAAGAGACTTGAACTTGCTGGATTCGATCTCTGGTGGGGTTGTGGATACTCACTAATGAATACTATACTAGGAAGATATATATAGGACAATTTGTTATCTAGTTGTATTACTGATTTTTATTTTATGGGAATTTCAATTTCAGTCTTAGGTTGTTCTATTCAAATAGTTTAATTAGCGGTTGCTATCTTGAAGAAATTTTTACATGGATTTAGGAAACTTTCTTGACTTTTTCCAATTTGTGTTACATATGTGAAGTAACTGAGATGTTCATCTGCCAAGTAATCGAAAAGTATACTAAGCAGCAGTTCCTTTTATTCTGATTTATGGCTGAAAAACAGCCTTTAAAATAGAGGATTTTCATAGGTTACTAGGATCTCATCATTTGTACCCACAAAAAGTTGTTTACATATACTAGAAATGTCGAGTGAGGAATAATGTGGTCAGATGCAGAGTACTAGTTAAATATGGCAAGTCAGTAAATGAGGTAATGGACTTTAGTCAACTTAAGTAGCTGGGACACTTGTTAAGTATCTTCAGTTGCTGACTACCTCATCGTGTAATACCGGCTAAAATAAGATTAAGTCTGGAGAAATCTAGAGGCGGTCAAACCAAGATTTGACATCCAGTTCAACAACCAATGATTTCATGAATTAGTCACGTTGTTAGATACAGACTACCTGGTTGGAGTCCGCGTAATAGTCGTAACCAATAGTTGGAGACGTGTTACATGACCCAGAATTGATCACAATGGCACATTTTTTTCAATCTTTGTATCTCTTTAGATTTCGGGTTTGAAAATTATCTTCCACTTTTTATTTGACGAAATAATTCTTGAGTCACATTATCTATTTGTAATGTTTTCTACTATTAGTAATACGGTTACTACCTCGACTACTCTGATATTTATCTTGATAATTTCATCTCGCTGCATTGATATAGTGTAGCGAATTGAACCGATGTACGTATATCGAGGCTCTACGTTGTTTATAGTTGAGTGTTCAATTACTGCAGAGCAGATTATGCTCAAGACATCTCTGAACTCGAATGACGTTCCATTCGGTGAACTGCTTAGATGACTTAACTGTGAATCTTTCATTCTATTTCTGAATACCATAACTAGCTGTTACTTTCAATAGAATGAAGATGATGAAAAATTTACAATTGAACCATCGAATTCACATACCTTATTATCAGATGCATTCATTCAATATACCGTTCCCTTTTCTCAATTATTTTAACATTTTAATATTAAAAAAACGAATTATGCAAAGGTAAATAAATAATAAATCACCAATGTTCCATAAGAATTTATACTTCTATTATTAGATTGTATGTTTTGTCTAACAAAAAAAGTAGTTGTGCACTTACAAGGCACTGAAAAAGATAAATAAAAATGTATTTATGAAAAAATCGCCAAAGCCACATAGAAAGAGAGAGAGGTCTATCATGCAGTGAATGCTTAATTTCACACAGGTAATGATCACAGAAACAAAATGTGCCAAGTTAATTAATTTTGACCCGGTGATTTGTTTATTGACCTTGATGAAACAAGCGCACTGCACTGAGTTACGAAACGTCAGTAATCCAATTTTCTACTGATTGGAATATTAAAAAAACACATACCAACCAACAATATTATTTACAATCAAATCATTGTTGGGTTTTACTCTAATTATGCATTTTAATCTGTGTCGAGTATGAGACAGTTATTCACCGCAGGCAATGGATGGAGATCTGAAGTTAGGTGTCAGCACCGTTGAATTCCGGACTGTAGAGGTCCTGGATTTGATTTCTGTACGCGGAGTCGGGGAGTCCCATACTAGAATGAAACGGACATCCGTTGCTTCCTGGTTTCCAATTATGGCCTATCTGAGATCAGTTCTTGATTTAAACGGGTACAGTATTATAGTGATTGTTAAGCCTTATCTGAGGTGTTATATATTTCTTCTGAATACTTGAATTGGGGTATTATGAATATATTATTATTATTACCAAACAATCTACTCAATGCTCAGTTTCTTTGAAATTCTTCAGTCAAACTTTATCAATGATACTTACACATAACTATCAAATAGTCACGGTTAAACAACAAAAACTTTCCGAGTAAGAATAAATATATTATTAATTCAATTTTAACAATTTTAATTATCCTGTTGCTGATATTTTCGAATCAAAATGTACTGGGTTCGAATCCCAGAGTCCATATTGACTCAACTGATGAATCCAAACTGGGATGAGATGTGTGTCCTGGATTCCACTGACAGCCAAATTTCATTTATTTTAATGGAACATAGTATTGTTGTTTATGTTATAAAATTCAAACGGGAGATTATGTTCAGACAGTATGAAATGTGAGGTTTTCTTTTCTATTATGATACTACTAACAAGCAAAACTTTATCATAGTGTATTTTGTTATTACGACATTCAAATAAGATGTGTAAGAATTATCAGGTTTTGGAGCATTTAAATAGAGCTAGATTTTTTTAGACCAACATTATTTTAAAAAACAACCAGATTTTACAGTGTCTCAAGTAAATATTTGCTAATTCATTTATCTCTAAATTTCTTTTGTTCTCATCGCAATTTCAGGAGTTTTCTTTAAAGTAAGCTACTAAAAAAAATGTAAAGGGTACTTTGGATTACTGAATGGTATGTTAAACATATGAAAATTTAAAACTATGAATCATTGGATGGTTATTTCATCGTTTTCTAAAACTAATCAGTAGTTCACAATCCTACCACGTACGGCTTCACACATTCAGTGAAACCTAAGACGTATATAATTCTCATAACAACCAAAATAATATTAAACCACTATATCTTGCATTCAATAGTTTTAACTTCAGTGAATTTGCTATAAAGCGATTTTCCCATGTAGTCATGACTAATATTATAAGTTACTGATCATAAAACACTAGTTGAAACTACTGTATTCTCTAATATTTTTAACATTATTACTATTATGAAGTGTTTTTGATTGATTATAATGAAATTAATTGATATTTTATACTGTCGTTTATTCATTCATCAACCCACCTTGGTTATTTATGTATTTCATTTGAAACTACAACAAACAATATACATATAGTTTACTATCGTTCATTGAAAGCATCCGTAGAATAGATGAATAAATCAATCATTTGTAAAATGACAATTATGATGCAATACTCATTAGAGAGAGACGGAGAGAAAGAAACATAAGTCAAATAATTTACAATGTAATCATAAATAAAAAATTGATTGATTGATTGATTTACTCTATAATTAAATACCTTTTCTTATCCAAAAGTATAGAGAGAAATATTAATTATGATAAGCAAAGATGGATGCTAACTACTATCCATCTTTGCGTAAAATGCTTGTGAATTAAAGCAATATCGAAAGAATACGCACAGTATGCACATATGCCAATAAGTGACTGATCAATTGCAATCCTAACACATCAATGGGAAAATTCAAGTAAACAATACCAAATGAAATTAATTATGTTGTTTTATTATTACGTCATAATTAGTAATCATTTACCAAGTTTCATACGGGTTGATATTTTACGGTTATATGTATATAAGCACACAAG
This sequence comes from Schistosoma spindalis, assembly GCA_946903255.1. Lineage (NCBI taxonomy): Eukaryota > Metazoa > Platyhelminthes > Trematoda > Strigeidida > Schistosomatidae > Schistosoma > Schistosoma spindalis. The sequence continues at coordinate 11,668,243 of OX336421.1, read as the reverse complement.
CAATCATATACTTAGTTGTAGATACATAGGATTTTACTGTACAATTAAAAAAGTACAGTTTCCTTGTTACTTTTTGAGATTATTTGGTAATAATTAACGACAGTGCAATTCAAAATATATGTATTACTTATTTCGATCAAATGTTTTTAAATGTTCACCTTCACCTACCAATGTATTTGACATATTCGATACGTATACCCGGCCACCGCCTCTCTTCAAGGTGTCACAGTGAGGGAAATGGGTAGGGAGACTAAAAATTCATATTAATAGATGACTGTAGATATAAGCTGCGTTTAGAATTGCGAACTTTGTGTCTGGAATCTTGCAGGTAACTGTAACCTATGGTTGGAGATAATCGACAGTAAAACCTGTCTTATATAGGTTTTGTGCTAGTTGGGACTGGTCAGCAAGGCGTGGCTGAGAAGTGGATTCAGCTAGTTCTCTTTGTAGGATCTGAATCCGTGTTACCCAACTTTACAATCTGAGACATTACAACATAGCTATTCCTGATGAGTACCACCTAACACAAAAACTAATTCTATCAAGGTTATCTGTCGACTACCTCCAACCACCTAACATATGACTACAGTACACTCTACGTCAATTCACTCAGACTAATGATAACTCTGCAACTCGATCGATAGAATTCGATCAGCACATGGTCAATAGTCGTAATTTTAAATAACTAAATTGCACACGTACTATCGAATCTTACTCTATGATGCTAACACTTTGAATAGCTGGTTTTTAAGGGCATAGTTTTGAAAAATAACTTATAAATACTCACATTCTCTCCTATGGATCCATCTTCGATTGAAGCAGGTATAAAAAACTGACTTCTTAATAATTAAATACTGGATGAAGAGTTATTGAGTGCTTATATATTTAAACTTTACGTCAATACAAATGAGTTATGAGCAACATTGCATTTGGTGCAATATACATATTCGTCTAATTTCTCATTCCACATATCAGAGCAGTAAAGCGAAACTATCGAGATGAATACCAAATAATTAGAAGTGGTAACAGTATTGATTGTAGTAAATAAGGGAATATTTTGAGAAGAATTAAATCACGGAATAAAAAGTAAAGTAATTTTGGAATTCGTAATCAAAATGAAGTTAATGAGTGAATGGATTGGCACAACTATGACTGATTCTGAGTTAAACTACTATTTAACATCTCCAATCATCGGTCACGATAACAGTGTGGATTTAGTGGCATATAAGCTAACTCCCTTTAACCAAGCGTGAATCGATATTTATAGTCAGACAAAAATACGATACAGACATGTGATGAGTAGGATAAGAAATGCACATACCATACGATCATATAAAAAGTCAAGGTTGATAAGAGAATAAGTGACAGGGTAAAATGAAGCTTGAGAAAAATGAGTAGATTGTTCCGTCCAGAGGCTAGAATAACTTATGTGGGCTTGACATAGTACCGGCCGCAAAACGGACACTAACCAAGTGCTCCTCCATTACCAACAGACCAGCAGCCTATAATTTTGCCGACTGATGTTACATTTTTTGTTTGCTACACCTAGCTTTCATCCATCCTACTTTTAGTCAAGATCGCTCGTCAAGGTAGCCAGTGATTAAGTTATGTATGACACGGCTTTTTTTTATAAGTTTAAACACCAACTTTAGCGTCATTTTCTTGTAATGCAAAACTTTCAAAAACGGACGTGTTTATCAAATCACTAGTAAAAACACGGATTATCTAAGAAGTATGGTGAATCTAAGTTTTTAATTACATAATAAGGATTATTTTACGGATAAATGTCATGTGTATATTCATACATCATTCATTTATTCGTTCATTCATGACTGGGTATAAATGATAGATAAATAAATAGGTCGGTAAAATTTAATCATTAATGAAGGTTGAACAATATTATAATGTTTGTTGAAACACAATCGAATAGTCGATAATATTTACAGTCTAGTTATTTGACATCCGTAATAATAAGGTTAGTATGTTTGGTCAAATTGAACTAATTGGGAGAGAGAAAATTCTATTCAAACTTTAGATAACCAGACAAACTTAATTACTTTTTAGATCAATCACTCAGTTTTTATCGAAATAGGACCTAGGAAAATTGTATGGTAGCCTAAATTGTCAATTCATATCAGAACAGCAAAATAAAATTATCAAGACGAGTGCCAGAGTAGTAGGATTAGTAACCATTCCAGTGGTAGTTTAGATATAGAGAGATATAGAGAACATTATTTAAGAAGAGCGAATTCGTGAACTGAAAAGTATAAAATGATTATATGACTCTATCCATTCTGGTTCATGTCACTCAAAGTCTTCAACAATTGGTCATAATAATTATGAGGACTCCAAACAGGTAGTGTGCATTCATCAACATTACTTGGTTGAACAATTGATGGTTTCACGTACTGACGTCACGTCTTGATTTGGCCACCCCTAGCTTGCTTCTAACCTACTGTTACACCATACATCATACTTTAAGGTGTGAGGTTACTAAACATAACTAAAATATATCCAAACCCCCTAGATCTATGAAAATTGTCAACTTCGTTAACTGATTTGTTATCTTTACCTAAGCTCTGCGTTATTCTCTTGAGTCGCTACAAGATAAGCATGCAACCAACACGTGCCATATACTACTAAGTTTTGATGACTTACTCATGCCTCTTGCTTTCATATTCCATGTTTCGCAGTTGTTTGATATTACAGAGCAGAGCGCTTCAACGTATAATTGCCCCTCGGTTGGTAGGTGGACATCTCACATACGTCCCAAGTGACACAAATGGGTTTAATTAAGCAGAACGAAACGGTACCAACATGAATACATCATGCTCACGATAGTAACTTAGTGAAAAGTTCTGTAGGTTTTTAATTTAAGTTGCTTTTATTAGTTTGATAATAAGAAAGGGATTTTGGGGAACCAATCAATCAGTCTATGTTAGCCCTACTGCTATTACGTAATAGTCTACACGCTGTTGGTCAGTTGAAATAACCTAAAAATTATCTTTACTAATGAACAGTTTTAACTTAAAATCTCATGATATCATATAATTATTTAAATTATCATATATGGTTCCTACTGCTTGTAGTATAGATTGAATTATTTGTTAAGCTCAATTCTTGACTACGAAATCTTTCAATCTTGACTTGATCAACTTCTATATTCAATCAATTATCACCTATATGGATGACACACTTTATGGTATTGAAACTCGAGTTAACTGTGGTTTTAGAAATGTAATGGTAACTCGCTCTTAATACTAGTTTGAGAATACCCAAACAAGAGATTAATTATATTATGACTTGAACATACACTACTCTGATTGAGTCCTAACTTATCTTCATCTGTCTTTCTTCGACTGATAATTAATGAAGATTGTAGAAGTTCTTTTTATAAATGCAACTAATATTAACAGTCTATTTATTTAAAATCAAATTAAGGGATTAGGACCAGGCAAACTAAAATATTACATCAGCCTATGTAGTCAGCGAGTCACTCTAAACTATACTGGTAGGTGTAGACTATATAATTGGATCTTGAGCTATAACCGTGATCAGTGGCTGGAGATGTTAGATGACAATGCTCAGAATCAGTACAATGACACATTCATCTATAATTTCTCTCTAGATCTTTAGTTCCAGTATTCCTTCTTACATATTTTCTCATTCTGTATTTTGTTATCAAATTCTCAATGCTTAATCTTTCTCATTATCATTACCACCACACTCTTCAGATTGCTTTGCTATTCATCTAGTTAATTTCATCTCCCCATCGTACTGTAGCATAGGAACGTGTACCAACGCATATTTCCTCCAGATTCTATGTTCATCGACTTGAAGTGTAGCATTATTATCTTTTCATGTATTATTAAGTAATCAGTTAAATAAAATTTTAAATTTTGTAGATAACTAGAAACTGATTAAATAATGCCAGGTTTAGTAATCAAATCGCAAATCAATGTACTTAGCCTTGTAAGCCACGATTTATTTACTGAAGATTTATAATATTGCTTACTGTTTCCAGGGTTCTCCAACCTGGAGAGTAATTTATTTTAAATCGGCTGTTTCAAGTTCTTTATCCAAAACTTCTGATTAATTAGAATTAAAGATAACAGTTATATCATTAAAAAGTCTTACTGTGAATAACAACAATGTCGTAAATCTTCTCCTCTCTTACATAATCAAAACACATTACTATAAATAGATAATTATTTAATAGTTTATTTTTAGAGAAAATTTGGCAATAAATTTCATTAATTAGAAGAAAAAAAGCAATAGAAATCAATAAAAAGAATTGTTAATCAGTTGTCGTTATATTGTTTACTATGATTAGATTTAATGAAGAGAATTGTGCAATTATCATTGAGTTATTCATTCTTTCGTTCATTCACGCATTGTAATGTGAATTTATTCAAATTAGAGGAGTAGAATGTATAAGACGACAGTCTATATAGAGTATTCAAGTTATTTTTACTTTTAACTGAAGATCATTGAAAGTCAAATCGAAATATTTATTCAAATTTCAAGATGTGATCACGTTACTACTATAGCCAAGTGATCATGTTACGGTTGAATGAACAAAAATGTCTTGTTAACTTACAAGAATAGATTGGTTTATATGGACACACTGAAGTATATAGATTGTATATATTATTGTACTATTTTTTGTTAGAAATATTAGTTTTGTGAACGATATAAGTGATTAAGACATGTATTCAATGTCCAATCACCGTCTAGCTCGATATTTGTATTAAATCTTAACTAGGATGAATAAGGTATTTGAGTTTTCGGTTGGCCTATGATGAATTCTATTTACGAACGATTGAGGATTCTTCTAATACGACATGACGAATAAAAACTCGAATAAACTGTACATCGGACATGCAACAATCCACGCACTAATATGAGACAAAGAAGACGGGACATTCAGAATAAATTCATACACTGAAGAGAAGTCAAAAATTGAGGAGAAACAACTCTGTTTTACGGTAATATTCCATGGCCTTGGAGCACACAAGAAAGTTGCCAAATAGAAAGCAACGGCAAGCAATCAAGTAACAGCAAATGTGGTTGCAGAAATATTGATTAGGAAATTTTCATTGAAGTTGTCCTTAAGAGAAAGAACTTTACATGTAATAACAAAAAAAAACTAGATAACCTGGTTTATTTTTAGTCTGTCAGTCGTCTACAACGTAGGACCAGGCATATATATGCATCGGTCCAAGTTCCCATACCTCATTAGCGCAACAAGATGAACACCAAATTCATATGTTGGATAAAAGCTAGAGGCATACAATTCAGTACACGAAATTATTGACTGTTGGGTTTGAGCCATAGTATTTGATGCAAACTACCTAATTATAGTCCGCCTAATTATCAAAACCAATGGTTAGAGGTGTTGAAATCGGTCATAGTGATGCAGATATATTCACTCTTTCTCTTCCCCTAGATCCTGAGTCGCAAAATTATTTGTGCTTTTTAATCCATAAACTCATTATTAATTCTTAGATCGTATTCTCTATGTTTGATTTGTTTTTACTAATTTTGATACTGTTACTATGTCTACTACTTTACTAGTCACCTTGAATATTTCATCTCACTGCACCAATGTGGTTTAACTGTGTGAACCGAAGGACATTTGAGCTGGGTTCCACATTGCTTATGACTCCCTGATAATTCTGAATTAATACGAAGATAAGATGAACATGCATTAGTCTGATAAATAGCTAAAGGTCAGTAAAAAGTTTTGTTTTGCTCTTTTTTTTACACTCATTGAGAAATACACATTCCTAATAATGGGTCAAATTATTAAGGTTAGAATAAACTATTTAGTGAATGTTCAATTCAACTTAGAGCTAATTTTCATTATGAACAAATATCACCAATATGTTATTGAATGATCAAAGCTATTGGAAATATGGACCATTGAATTTCAACTTGGGATAATTGAATGGTTCCAAGTTGACCACCAAGTTCTTATTATTGTAAATAATTTCCCGTATGTGTTAGTGGGTATTATACACTACTGATAGGCAAAATCAGTTGTCTAGATCTTCGTGTTTTCCGGAAATTTGCCACTTGATACTAATATCTTTTAATGAAAGCTAATTTCATGCAGATGAATATTATTATTCGTAAGGATTTGAATTATCCCGTCGTTAATATTTGGGATTGAATTTCTATTCATCATAAGTGGCATGTATCTACCACTTCTGAATTAATTCTATATTGCCATTTTATAACAATTTTTAAAGTAGATGAATGGTGGTTGACAAACAGTTGAGTGCAGAACACATGTTTTATTCTATGTACGACTCTTTACTTGGATCCACCCGTATCTTAATGTTAATGTTGTTATTTGGATTAATATTGTTTACGGGAAATTTATAATTTTAATAGTTACATTCATGGGCCGATGCAAGCTAGACCACCATTGAAAACCTGGAAGCACTGGACCGTGACCAGTGGAGTCTAATTCGTGTTGGGTAGAGACAGTAATCATCTTCAGATAATCGGTGAATGGCTGTGTAAGATCATGAATCGATTAAAATTAGACACTAACACTGTTGGATGCCAGCTTAGTGGTTGAGAAGTTAAGCGTTCGCTTGAGAGACCGAAAGTCCTGGGTTCAAGTCCCGCATGGGGGTCGTGGATACGCGCTGCTGAGGAGTCCCATACTAGGACGAAGCGGCTGTCCAGTACTTTCAGGTTTCCAATGGTGGTCTAGCTTAGATCGACTCATGAATTTAACTATTATAAGCACTACAATCTCTACAAACCCACATTCTAAATTTGTAATTCACTAAGATATGAAAACTATTACTTAATTCTGTCGATAGTTGGTGACATAATTTATTACTTAACGAGCTTTGCATTAAATCATTCGCGAAAAAAAGACTAATATATACCACCACATCACATAACCCCACCCCTATTTTTCCCATTGAAATACTTTTTTAAGAATTAGAGTAACTCTTATTGATGAAATGAGAAATTGTTTTGGATGATACTTAAATATAAAGTAATGTAGTCTTTTCTATACCATTTTGAAATTGAATGTGTGTTTTGTATATATATATATATATATACACGTGGTTGTCGAATTTTATTATTGATACCTATAACAATTTTTTTATGCTATTAGATAATAAAAATCCAGTCTTATTGACCAAGTTGAATTAAAAGTTAGATTTGCCCCGAAAAGGATAACTAGTGACACATACTTGTGTATTTATACGTGAATACTAAGTGAAATCAATGAAATTGAACTGATCCAATTCAATGGGTAAAAGAAACTAATGAATGGATGAATCTTTTTTTATATTTTTAAAGGATGTTGGGTAATTTAACACCATTCCATTACTAAGATAGTATTTGTTTACTAATACTCGAATAGATAATTTATATTTTACGATATGGATAACCACCGTAGGTGAAGTTCGGGACGCTTTTTTATTGTAATTTTATATGGAGCTTGTCAGTTTCATATACTCCGACTCAAAATTGTTATAAAACCAGTTGGCCGAATACTGATTAACTATTAATAAATAATCACAGGTAACTGTTTGTGTTGTACAGATATTTGATAAGCATTGATAATCTTCTCTTCGCTTAAGCTTAACCATTTCGTTTCTCTTTCATACCATGAGATTGTAAAGTTAAGTGCTCCAGGCATAAGAAACTAACTTCTGTTACTCTCAGATACAGATACTTTAAAATCTTGTTCGATTTCAATCTAGAATTATTTTGAAAACAATTCAACAACTTATCACAATATATATCTTGTGTAATGATTTTTTTATTTGAATGCTTTTTTGTAGAGATTGGTTTGATTGGTAGGCAGTGTTCGTCACATATTAATCTCATTTGGGGTACCATCGGAAACAAGGTGGCAAATTGATTGAAATGCATCATTGGATACCGGTTTAGTGGTTTCCATGATTACATGTACACCACGAATCTTGAAAGTCCTGGGTTCTCAACCCTCAGTGGGGTCATGAGTGAGCATTACTGAAGAGTTCCCATAATAGGATTAGATATCTATTCACTGCCTCCTGGTTGTCAGTAGTACCTAACTGAGATCAATCTTTGACAAATGCCAATTGTAATATTTACTTCGTCAATTTCCCCTCCTCAATAGCATATAGTGTAAATAAAACTATGATGACTAATTCCTTTGGTTTTCTAATTCTATATTGTTTTTAGTTGACGAGTCAATCTGTCAGTCATTATCCATATTTGGTTTGTTTAAGTAACCACATTATATCAACATAGTGAAATAAAATTAACTAAGTGACGAACAAATGTTTCGAAACGTATTAGCAATAATCACAATTACAAAAACGGTTTTTACATAAAATGAATCAGTGAAATAAAAGTATACGACAGTATTGAAATTCACTATTCCGTAAAAAATAAAGAATATATATATATATATATATATATATCACTGAAATTCGTCTAACATCGATTATGATTTTTGCTCGAACCCTAACCAAATTGCTTAAATCACCTCCTATAATTTCAATCAACATTCAATGATTTCATATTATGATTTATACATCACTTGTTATCTTATAGATTCATTCCTGTAAATAATTAAAAGGATTTATAAAAGCCTAAATAAATACTCTTAGTGATCATCTACTCTTATTTTTAATACTTCAGAATAAGTAATACAATATTATTAAATCACGATGTAATTTCGGGTTCAAATTCATAAGTTATCATGAAAACCTAGTTATTACTGATGAACGTTATGTTTGGACAGCACAACAAATTAACTGCCTATTCAGAATCCAGTAATTAATTTCCATATATATATATATATATATATATATATATATATATATATATATATATATATATATATATATTCAATCAGATAACTATTTACCTAATGCATTTCTACGTTTAGTTATATACGTTTCCATAGTAACATATTTAAATGTTTCACTAAATTTATCACATTAGCTAGTCTGTTAAAACACTGTGTATGGAGGTAGGTAGCTTTATGGATTGAAGATAATCTAAAATTGTGTACACACATTTATTTACATATTTTTAAGGAATTAAAATAATAAACATATACTCATTAATTTGTTTATAAAAGGTGGTGGTAATATATTTTAGTTTTATTGTGGAAAAGAATAGATTACAAAAATACATGTTTTTCAAATTTAGTAACTAATATTATTAAAATTTCTGTAAATATAATCTATTTTTATGTTTTGTTCAAGTGGCTATGGTAACCACTGTAATTATTAGGTTGATACTTAAAAAATGACTTTATTCCTATGGTAAAACTGGAAACAATTTAACTTTTTATGTATTATTTAATTTGAACTAACTAGTGAATTTGAGGAAGTAAACTCGAGTTGCGTGATAGATTTTGAGGGAGAGTGAGAAAGAGATTAACATCTGAGTTACCAGTCCTAAAAAAAATGCAAGACCAAACTGGGTTAATCAGTTTTCATATTCAATGTAATCATCAAATACTTTCTTAAATTTTCATTTGCGTGAAATAATAAACATTTTTTGTTACAATTTATAATATTGGTTTTATGGGTAATTCTTTTTAGTCCAATATAAATTGGATTGAATTGAAGAAAGTTAGAACAGATTAATTGGTTGGTAATTAAACTAATTTAGATATCCATTAGATTGTTAAATTCTGTTTCTATCATATCATTCAGGTGCATTCTTGACAACGACTATAGTTACTTCTAACTAGTGTACATTGCATAAATGTTTTATCCTAATTCTTTATACATTGTAAATGAGTACAGATTTGTGAATATTCACTTTGCATATAAACCCTAGTAAACATAATAACGTATCTTCCAGAGAATTCTACGCATATATACCATAGTACGAAAATTCACGAAGTTTAAGTAACAACTATAATATGTGGTTGATAGAATTTAATTAACACCAAAGTATTTGACAAACATAACATCAGCCAGTACTCAGGGATCAATTATTTTTAAATACTTCAGTCCTATAGCAGGTCAGTTTGAACCTAGACCAGCTCACTGATAACATCTCAGATCATAAAGTTGGGCGATCAAGGTTCCGATCCCGCAAAAAACAACAGTTGTTTCAGGGTTGTAGAAACCTCTTACTGACGAGTGCCAATGAACACGAAACCCAGGTTAAACAGGGTTTCCTGCCCGTTGCATCTAACCACGTATCGTTTAAACAAAGTGCACCCGATTTCAGGTTAGTTAGACAAATGGGGAACATTACAACCTGATCGGTAGAATCCGATCAGAGCTAAACGGAACTAGAAAAATATAGCATTGGTCATTACTACTCATTGATCAATCCACACAAAATTACGGGATAATTTACTGTAATAGTCCCATAATCATCGCTTTGTTAGTCGTAATGACATTTGGCTATTATTATCATTGTTTTATTTGTCTTAATTGTTGTTATAGTAACACTCAGGGCAACTATAACATCATTGATCAAAATATCAAGTTAAAATCATCAACTAAGTGTGCAGTCTAGCCAACTAATTAATAAATGATAATTATTTATCAAAATAATATTTGGTCGATATATATATATATATATATATATATATATATATATATATATATATATATATATATATTGATTTGATATGGATTGATGTTTTGGGTACTGGACGAACAATTATTAGAACAATGATCTATATTATTACATTCAGTGAATTTTATTGCACTAAACTAACAAAATCCATATCAGCATTAAGAACTTACAAACCCATAGATTTCTGGTTACATATAACAAATAAAGAGGCTCTCCAGTGTTGACCGGTCTTCCAATTCTGATGCTAATCATTCACTCTTTCTACATCTCCGAGCTCAACTAGCTACTTGAATGAGAAGACAAGGAATAGATAAGAAACTTTGTTGGTTGACCGAATCAAAGTCGATACAAACTCATCCAAATATTTTCATATATATTTTCATTCATATGTTTTGCGCTCTCAATAATCTGGAAGCTGATAATATAATTTGAATTTTTCTGCAAAATTATTTTTAATATGCAAACCAATGGTTGTTTGTATCATTCCACATGGCTTCAGAACTCCATAAAATATACCGAAATTTATAGTAATCATGTATTTTTTGTTCCATGAAAACTAAGGAAAAAATGAGTGTAATCTCTTGAAACAGACTGATTTGTCAGGGTGGAGATTTGGGTTAAATGCTGATCCCGGCTTCTGGTACGACTGTTTACTGTGACTCCAGAATAACTGTTATCTTCTACGTATTGCAATGGAACGAGACCTTTGCTGACAAAAGAAAGAAAACAAAATTATAGAAGTGAACTGAATTACTCATTACCCATAAATTAAACGACATTCACAATAATCATAATAGTACATTACATTGTCTTATTCGGTCTTGGTAGGTTTTCGTCTAGAATGAAGGTACCTCGTATTCTGAGAAGGCTGGTGTGAGGAGCAATGTTTGAGACTATTTGAAAGAGAAAAGAACAAGGGAAAAAGTCAGCCGACAGCTTAGTAAACACATAAAATGCCCTTACATTCAATAATGAAAGCGATCGACAACACAAGGGTGAGATTCATGCAATATGACCATCAAAACTAGGGGTTGATAGTGTATGCTTTCGAATGCGTTGCAACACAGAATTTCAGATGTCCGGTCGATCAATAAATCTGAATGAAGTGAGCGACTAATTGGTCAATCATCTCATCAAAATCATGAATCGATCAATGTTAGAACACTGTAGAAAAGCTGGGAGGACTGGACGGCCGTTTCGTCTCTGTATGGGTCTCCTCAACGGTGCGCACCCACAACCAAGAATCAAACCCAGCTCTAGACTATTGGGCTGGCATCTAATGGTATTGTCTAACTCCAATCAATCTACGATACTGCGCGACCATATTTCATTGTCTTCGGTGAGTTATCGCATCACATCTGACACGGTTGAGAAGTCGTGACCAGTGGAGTTATATATGGTGTTACTTGGACTTTTGAGTGGTTTTTATCCGCAATTTTGTTGATCCCTTGTAAAAACTGCCGTAAAATTGCACAAAATTATCATGAAATCACTCAATTGTTGGTCATTGTGGACTGATGCTTGGGGTATATATCTCGTTTGCTCGACCACCGCCTCACTCAACACCCGATATCTGTTGTTGTAAGATTAGATGGAGATAAAACTAGAGGCGGTTGAACCAATGCATGACATCAATTTATGAAATCATTTACTGTTGAACTGAGGTATGCTTGTGGAAGACTACCTGGCTCGTATCCGCTCGATTAGCACAATCAATGTTTGAAGATGCTGAATGAGGTGACTAAGAATCTGTTACAGTGGCGCAGATTCATTCACTCTTTGTCTTCTCTTATATTCTAGGTTCCAAGATTATTTTGTTCATTGCACAATGCTGTTTGTTTCTCAAATTATATTGTCTCTGTCTAATATTAAATTTAGTATATTGATCATTTTAAAAAAGGAATGTATACTGTGACTAGTTATTTATTTTCAGTCGGTTAATCATAGTCATTGTAGAACCTGGTATTAATATATAATGACACAGGTTGTAAAATCTCATACGACATAAAAATGAGAGGAATTTGCAAAATGAGAAACATATCAAGGAAAATAACACCAACTGTAGTGGAAAGATGAGCATAATAATGGAATTTACTTCAACGGAGATAAATTAGATAGGAGGGCGTAACAGATTAGAAAAACATGTCATTGATTACTTCTCAGTGTTCAATTAATTGTAAACATCTCAGTTATACAAAGGAGGTCAGTTGCTCTCCAAATAGCTCAGTGGTAGTGTCTCAGTCTCTGAAGCTGTACGACACTGCCTCAATTCCACTTGGAAGCGCCAGCTTCCTCAAGACTATAGGTACATCTCTTTGACGAGCACCAACTATCTCTAAACATAGGTCGGACAAGATTTCCTGTCGGCTAATTCCAACCGCCCAACATATGATGCCCAACTCAATATTTATAAGAAGATAGAAAATGAATACAATTGAACCACTGACAAAATTCGCGCGACATGTTACATACGGTTTCCGATGGTAGATTACGGCTGTTGTATGGTCAATAGAATCAAATTCTGTCTTCATTTCAAAGAACATAGCTATAGTTGAACGTTAGTAAGCATGCTTATATTACGACAACTTATCAATGTATGAATATTTGATTTGTACATTTACGTCCAGGTCTGAAATCAGTCTACTTTTCTTTAATTCTCTATTCCTAAGCTTAAACTAGGCGTCAAATAATTACCGAAGCTAACATTCCATACCTCACTGTATCATTTAGACTGGGATTCCAATGTGATTATTTACTGTCAGTTATTCATAGTCAACACAGAGTCTGGATCAAATGTATGTTAGCTCAATTTTTCGTGCCACATCAGAGCAAGGAGATGAAAATGACAAATAATCTAATAGCAATGATCATGAGAAAAAACTGGACCTTGAGGTTATGGTTCGAGAAGAAAGATTGAAAAAGTATGTTTACAGGAATATTGGGACTCGAGATATAAAATTAGAAATTAAAGGCTTCTGTGCTATTTTAACCAATTTCAAGTCATATTACCCAAAATATTCAACCACTGGTCATGGTTTCTTGCAGACAGCAACCAGGTACATAGTTTGCGTCCACCAAACATCACTTGATTCGTTAAGCCATATGTGACCGGTCTCAAGCAATTAACTGTCCCTTGGATTCTGTGACCACATTCCCTGTTCGTATATATATAATTTCACTGTTGTAATTTACATTATTGACTGATATTAGCTAGACAACTATTAAAAATTAGAAAGAACTGGATAATTGTTTCTTCTTAGTATTGAACTCCTTAACATTATACAACCACAACCCTATCGAGGATTGAGTCCACGATATTCAAGTTTCGTGACAAGCTCCCAATCTTCAGATTACTAAGTTGGTATCCAGAGATTTACGTCAGTCAGTCTATAGTATTGCGCAACAATCTTTGAATGTCATTGGTTACTAATTCCCTCAAACCCATTGTAATTGAACTTCACTGGTCATGACTTTTCATTAGGAACCGGTGAATCGCCTCTCGAAATGAGTCACTAGCGAATATATGACTATTAATAAAGAAGGGGGTTTGTACAAATTGTTGAACTTCATGGCTTGCATGTAAGAATGATTTAAGTTAGATAACCATTCAAAACCGTGAACAACTGGACAGCTGTCTCATCCTAGTATGGGAACTCAAAGGCCTGAATATCATGAGTTTAGTCATCAGTATCATCATATATGCGGATTGTTGAAGAGTTTGCACAACAGGATTAGACAGCTGTCCAATGCTTCATCGTTTTCAATGGTTAAATAACTTGAGTCAGTTCATAATGTAGACTATGAAGTTCAACAATCTCCACAAATCTCCCATAGTAATAACAATTTATATTATCTTTGGGAATTGTTATTCTATCAAAACTATGTTTTTAATCAAGTGTACTTCCTACCATTGACATTTTTATGATGAATCTTCTATTAATCAGAAATGTTTTGTATTTTATGACAATTCAATGAAGAATAATTATCTGAAGTTGGATAGTTTTCTTTACTTTATTCATCTTGATAATTTAATCTTGTTATGCCAATTTGATAAGTTAAAACTTGAGTTAACGTTTATCAACAATTATATCTCTTTTGAAGGAAAGCGTATTGTGTACTCAAAAAGAGCTGTTTGGTATACTAATTTTTGTTTCTCAGTTCACCTTCAGCTTAAAAAAGGCATTTTTTAAATCTATATTTAAACATTGCGAATCAGAAATATTTACATGAATGATATTATTGTATAAAATATGACATCAATACATGAAACTTCCTATGGAAAAAGGTTATCCAGATAAAAATTGACGAAACTGTTTAATATGAAAGAATGAAAAAAGACTATTGTATTTTTACCCAATAAAGGAAATGGAATTGCCGAATTGTTAAAAATTATACTACAAAAGATTACAAACAAAGAATTGTTTACATTCACACTACGTATCATATATATATATATATATATATATATATATATATATATATATATATATATATATATACGAACACGTTGTACACTGTTGATACAAGAAAATCATAGGGTTCTAAATCCAGTCAATGCTATTAACATTTTGTACTGTTCTACTTTGTAATTTCTTTAAAATTTTTACTAAATATAATATGGGATATAGTAATAGGTTAGGATTAGCCAATTTAAATTAAAAACAACCACTGGAAGCTGAGTAAAATAAGACGAACACCTTGAAACTTTCTGAAATTAACAAATAATAATAAATAACATAATTCATTCATTCACCACATAGTAAGGTATGATCCACACTCTAAATGAGTGTTAGTGATACTATCCGCTTTTCCAAACCGAGGTAGACGGGGTAGGGTTTGAACCCTGGGATTATGGGCTGAAAGTGAATGCCTTAACCATTGAGTTACCACCTTAGGTGATGAATTAAATATCAACTTATCAGTCCTATCATTCAGATTTTAAACTTTTTAGGACTACGTAATTGTATTCCGAAAGCGTTAGGGACTTGAAACAAAGATATCATTTTTTTAATCAATATTGATTTATATTTCATGTATAGAGTAGTAGCACAAGTTATCAGTTAAATTTAAACATTCTAGTCCACTAACATGTCAATTATGATTACTCAACTTATCCTACTTGATTTTTAGGTTAATGTAGAAACCACTATTACTGAGAAGTATACTTGACACTAGTGTAGACAAATGAAAAACCTAGATGCATATATTTCATTCCGCTTTTTGATGGCTAAATTTTGAGAAGTCATAACAAAATGAACAGAGTACTAAATACGTTCATACATGTGTGTGAAGTCAGTTACATAGTTTTAGTTAGATTACGTCTGATACAGTTACCTGTTCTAATGTAGAAATTTCTAGAATGACTATATTATTAAAAGAATAACCTTACAAAAAAGAATTTTCTTTCAAATTGTTAATTGTATCAATTGTATGAATGATTTAAACAGATTCTAATGAATATTTAAATGTACATAATGTTGACATTCATAGTGATCAAGCTTTAAAAAAATGATCCTTAATCCACAATGTTAATTTTATGTATACGTAAGTGTACATCACATCGTAGTTGTGATTATCACCCTCGTCATCATTGTCATCAATCCAATTCATGATAATAATGCCAACTGTAAAGAGAAAACACATGCAACTATACATGCACACGTAATATTCCACTCTTTATCGTTAGAAATATTACTAAACTTTTTTTCTGCAAAAAAAAAACCCTGATAGTAACAACAATCAAATCTGAAGAGAAAGTTAAAACAGTTACGTCATTTCTTATCATATAGCACGTTTTTCTCGTATGATATTATTATGATTACATACTTTTCTAATAATGAATGATTTAATAATATGTCCCTCAGCTACGGTAGTAGCACACCATTGATCATCATTACTATTATTGATAGGTTTTAATATTAGTATTCATGACATGTTACCTATGCACAGTTGAAAATGTTTGTAAGTATTACAAGTAATAATAGTAGTGTTTCTTATCTGTCGACATGTATTTGTGAGTGTGCATACGTGAATACACAATTATTTTTTGTAGAAAAAAATATACGTATCATCGTTATATTAATTTACAGCAGCTCCCTTTCTATCAGTTAGTTATACGCTCTTACGTCACTAATTACAAAATACCCGCTCTCTCTCTCTCCAACTCGCTCGCTTTCACACACATACACATTTCATGTAGTAAAACAGTTTTTACCAGCATAAAATTATAATTAATTTCATCATATATATAAAACAAAAGTTAATGGATATATGTAATAGGATAATAATTTAATAAATGTTCAACATTTTAGGTATCATTACCAAGGTTTGACTTGATAATTTCGAATAAATTGAGCATTGGATAGATTGTTATAAATAAAATAATATATTTGTAATAATATTATTACGTTGTTGTTTTGTACTATTTAAACTTGGATTAATTTTGATTTGGTTATTTATTCTATAAAGAAGTGCCTACACTGAGTCACGAAATGTCAAAAATCTAATTTTTTACTCATTAGGATATTACAAATATATAATTTTATTTATAATGTTCAACATTGTTCACTTGCCAGCGTTATGTAAAAGTAGGTAATTTGTGGAAATGTATTCACCTTTTCCAAATCCAACTAGTTTACGTTACAACGGGACTGTCACTTAATAGAATGCATGATAACTGTCATTCGATGAATCATCTCTTTAATTAACAGTATAGGGTTGTTGAGATTGCTTAGTTTTAATTGAGATCATGAACCAATCAATGTTAGACCACCATTTAAAAACTAGAAGCACTGGACGACCGTTTCGTCCCAGTATGGGACTCCTCGGCAGTGCGCGCCCACGATCCCATAACCAGGAATAAAACCTAGGACATCCAGTCACACGAACTCTTAACCCCTAGACCATTGGGTCGGCATCCACTGAGGAATCCCATATTAGGGCGAAACGATATCCAGTGCTTCCAGCCTTTCAACATTTATAGGTTCATAATCTCAATTGATACCTTTACATTGTCTAAATATGATGGGTTGATGGGTTGGTGTCTAGAGTTCGATTTTCAGTCACTAATTACTAGGTTTGAACCCCACCCCACCTACTTTGACTTAGGCAACCGGATAGCATCATCAGCTCTTATACTTAGAGTGTGACTTATTACCAAGTACCTGGTGAATTATTTTATTATTATTATTATTTATAATAATATCTAAATGGTGGCTGTCGGAATCGAGGTGAAGGAGACAATTGGGGTGATTAGCTTAAAGATGCAACTTTTCCGAAGACACTTAATCAAAAGCTACGATATATGTGGTTCAAACATGCCAGTATTTACGTAATTATCATCGATAGTATTATTGGATACTGATTTTATAATATCACAGTTTGGCTAAAATTTAACCAATAAATTCTAACTCAGTAGTTTCAGCGTATTGTGATCTTCGCTATATCTAAATTACACTTAATCGCAAGATCTCGATCTTCTCTAAAGGCATGAAATCGGTCCCCACTCAGTGATCAATCAATAATGTAAAGTTTATCGACAGAAACTTAGTCAACTGTGATAAAGAGATGGAAGGTGATATTCATTCACCTTTATTCAATAGTCGTAAAGGTGATATCATTTAACTAATTACATTTATACTCCTGTATACTTTTAGAATATTTCCTGATTTTTTGTTGTTGAAATAGTTTCTTTCCCACTTGTGTACGGAAGCTGTTACAGTATACTTATCTAGATTAGAGAAACGTATCATCATTGAATTATGAAGGAAAAGTATTATAAGTAATTTATCTGAATAACTGTAATTGTTTTATTAACTAGTTCTATTCCAACATATTATCTGTCGTTGATATAGAACATAACCTGAATTAAATTAAATGTATCACTCTATTATTTTCATATGTCAAAACAGTATAGTTGAAGAAAAGAAAGAAGAAATTATGACAAAATGTGAATT
The DNA here is from genome assembly GCA_946903255.1 of Schistosoma spindalis. Taxonomy (NCBI): domain Eukaryota; kingdom Metazoa; phylum Platyhelminthes; class Trematoda; order Strigeidida; family Schistosomatidae; genus Schistosoma; species Schistosoma spindalis. The sequence continues at coordinate 11,649,710 of OX336421.1, read as the reverse complement.
ATAGAACGATGGGGAAGCTAAATATAAGAAATGTGGTAAGACATAGAACAAATGAGATGGATGAATTTAAAAAATTATAAATTGGACACAATCTAAAATGTAGAGCTGAAGTCATCTGTACAGATCGACATTTACTTCTTCTGTCTAAAGTATCTTTAGTTTTAGGAGGAAAAGTCAGAAATTATGCTCACAAAGATGCTGGACAACTATACTTTCAAGTTTTCAGTAAGAACACAAGTATATATATATATATATATATATATATATACTTTCAATAGGGTTCAGAGTCTATCTATCACCACCGAGGGTCTTGATCTCTACTTCCTATGGTGGGGTCGTGAATGTATGCTATCACGGAGTTCTATACTCCAATGAAACATGTCCAGTACTTCCCGTGGCCCAGTACTGGTGGTGGTCTATCTAAGATCTGATTGTGGTTTAGAACTGAAAATTCTAAACTCCACAAAACTCCATACTGATAAAAATATTGAGTAGCTTATAATTGTCCACCATTTTTTTTATTTTCTTCCGTCGTCTTTATTCTTAAATCAATACATTTCCGATAGGACATATATGTGGGGCAGACTAAACTCACAAGGTCGTAGGTTATTGTAAGTGGAATACCTTGTTTATGTATTTTTGGTAAACCATAAACTTACAATACATTTCCGTTACTCTCAAGAATTGAAGAATATCTTACTGACAAACAACCGTGGTGATTAGTTAATGTCAATTTTATATATTGCAACAGTTTTAAGTCTCGCTACTTTTGGGAGATTTCTAGAATACCTGTAACGATCGGTGAAATAAGTCCTTTTGGACGTTGTATTCGTCACAGATTTATTTCAGTTAATGAACATTTGAAAACCAAAGATCACTGGACAGCTGTTTAGTCTTAACATGAAACTCAGTTGTACATACTTATGACTTCAATAGAGATTAGACTCAGTACATTCGATTCTCATGGTGAACAATTTACCATTGGATCCGTGTCCAGTAATACTGTCGATACTTGACTTATCTTGAATGAAAACATCATTACTTCGCTATATCTTAAAATTCATCATTATGATATTCGTAAACATACTACTTATAAGTAGGAAATCTGATAAGAGGTAAATAAAGTCCGAATGCATTTCATCTACAAATTATGAATTATTTTTTATTCTAAGTGGTTTGAATCTACCTTAAACTATTGATTGTTGATAATAAATAAATAAATAAATTATACTGGGTTCTAAAATATTCTTACCCAAAGTAGATATTAAAGGGAGTTGGCTTTTAATATCTGTAAGTTTTTAGGTGGGTAAATGACATCGTATTCATAGGTAGCCACAAATCTTAACTACAAACATAACGGCATTCAAACATAAATCTAATAACCTTTTCAAGTCTTAAAGTATCATTTTTTAAGACTGTTATGTCCAGGTTTAATTTTATGATGAAGAGTTGAATACATTCAACGATTTAGTAGAATGGATAGATTGTGGTTACCTAATTGAGTCTGGGACTCATATGTTGATGTGTCCGCATCCCAATGTTAATGTTCAGATCGGGACTCGTATCTTTTGCTTCAAATAACAACACGTTATCCGTTAAGCTACTAAATCCAGATTCCTACTCACTATTTTACGGGCATTATATTTAGATTAATATTTGTAAATGTTAAAATTATCCCAGTGTTGAGACTCATTCACACTGCTCTTGTATGTTACAAATGAACAAAAGGATTATTTATAATTTCTCTCTTCTGGTTTGTATTTAGCATAATTAAGTTTGATTAAAATTGTTTGAAAATAAACTATTAACCACCATTTTAAGGATATTTGCGTTGACAACGAAAAAAGCTACTAGTCAGTAATGTTATTTTTAATTGTTGTTTGATTAATAATAAGATGTGATGATGATTCAATATGAGCTGTTTTAGTAGGAATAAATTTAATGTTTATGACATAAAATTAATTACCGATAGCATAGTTTTTATATGCAGTTAGTAAAGGGGTCCAGGATATACGTTTCAATGTATTTGGGACTTACCAGATGGATGTACCTGCAATCTCACTGTTATTATTCTCACACTAAGACTAGAACTCAATACTTAACTCTCCAAATACCAATACGTTATTCCCTGATCTACTGACTACAGATAGTCACAAACATTAACACAGAGATTCAGATACATACAACTAATAAGTATCAGGTATGATAAAACTCACATCTTAGATTCCACTGTTAGTCTCATGATCGAAAACTACGGGTAACATAGAGAAGCATCTGCTTAGAGTTCACATATACCAACAAAGGTTGATCACAATTTAATCTTGAACATCAACAATAATAAGTCAACCTTACGAACGATGGTTATTAATATTATTTATTAGCTTCTCACTACACATATCTGTTTAATTTTAGCCCAACACTAGTCAGTTCTTCAATGTAATTATTATTTTATGTGGTCATAACAGTCGTAATCTGGTATAGTTTAGCAGTAATAACTCTAGTAGTGCCATTTTTGAGTCCCCATTAACTAAAACTCCAAAAAGAGGAGATACACTTAAAAAACGAGATTAATCAACACTTCTCAATTGAATTTTCACTACAAAATTTAACATCTATATATGAACTTAACTCATTTTCAACTAAACAGGTTCTCATATATATTATTATTATTACCACTATGATCGACTAATTTATCAGATGCGGATTCGTGTATTTGGCTTTGATCCATACTATATCTGTGAGAGTTAGTGATGCAACCCAGTTGACCAAACCAAAGTAGGTGAATTGAAGTTTAGACCCGTGACTTAGTAGTTGAAAGTCCAGTATCTTAACCACTGAGCCATTGTCCCATAATATACTGTAAATCAAGGTGGTTAATACATCATAAGTGTTTGAAATGTTTATTTGTTAGATTTGCAGGATTGAATCACTCAGAAACTCGCCGTTGGTATATATATTGTATGCTAACTTTCATAATCACTTAGAATTAATGATTCGAAAGCTCATATTACAAATATTTAACTGCTGTTGGTTTTATCAAATATGTAACCAACTCCCAATCATTTTCATTATGACTAATTTATCATAGAGACTAGACGATGCTACTCATAATACTCTTTAATAATCTTATATTAACAAATTGTATCATAGGAATTACTTGATTTAATACTTTGAGTCTGTTAATTTTATTAATTTCTATGATATATTGATGCATCGAAATGCACATATTTGTATGCTTGTATTGTACAAACCCCATCGACCACAAACAGATAACTTTTCAGATAAATACATAAATTGCCTTAAGGCCAATTAGTTACATGTTTATTAGTCGAGTTTATATTACAAATGATATGAGAAATATAAATCATGCTATAATGTAGGGGATTTAACATTCCATTATGTTATCTAAATAAGAAGGGGACAACAAATCAGCTAATTGTAGTTTTCAATGGTTTTTCAGTCATTGTCAATCAATTTGCAGTGAGCCTTAGAAAAAGTCTCTGTCAATAACTAATTGTAGAATCATGGTTCATAGAAAGACAGTCATCACCTTAGGCATTAAATGATCGTCACGCTAAATCGTGAATTGATTGACTTTTGAAATGTGTCAACTATTTGATTTAAACTCAGTGGTTTTACAATTAATGTGCTCACTGGTAGACGTGAAGGTCATGGGTTCAATCATATGCGGAACCATTGACATGAGATAAGATGGTTCAAAAAAGAACGGCTAGTTTTATTCTCAATCCATATCAAAGTATCGTGTGATTTTCGTACAGTTTCACTTGAGTTCTACATCAGTCTACTTCAAGGACTTTGAGAAATATCTATGAATACATTGAGGTTTATAGTTTGGTCCCGTAATTATATAAATATTCTTGTTATTAAAAACGCAGGTTCGATGGTTACTGCGTCTAGCATTTAGCCATTAAGTTACAGGTTCAAGACCTGCCAGTGTCTTACATACTTAGAGTGCTGATCGAAACTAAGTACATTAATTCATACTTGGTAAATGAAACATATATATCAGTGATATCATTATTAGAGAATATTTGGAAGATCCCGTTATCAATAATCTTGACTGGATTGTGATCAGTCATTGTTGGTATATGTGCGAAAGGTTCTTGGTCCGAGTCTGCGTGTGGACGTTAACATTACGGTGTAGGGGCATTCGGTTGACGAACCACGAATAGTACAAATCCCACGTCCTGGATTCCTTTGTTAGCCATAAATCTATCTATTCCATAAAGGAATAGTATTATGTTTACTGTACTTTATAAAATAATAGTGAATACATCTCTTCAGTATGATTATTGATTTTGACTTGTATCACTTAATTAGGTTTTCGAACTAATGATTTCAATAAGAAAATCTTCACTTCTTTTTAATATCCATTTATTCTTAATAAAGTTATCATCAAGGTAAATAATAACATAGTATGTGTATAACCCAGGACGTAATTCTCATTCCCAGTCATTGAAAGTTTAACCGATCTGAGTTATTTTCCATAACTCTATAAAATCTTAATATTTCAGTAGAAAGCCTTAATTCGAATAAATGTAATTTCCCCACACCATTGGTCTATATCTATATCGTATCTTACAAACATGAAACATTGGGCAATCAGTGAGCAACATACCAATATACTCAATTCTTGATAAGTAAGGGAATATTTTGGTCTGTGATAGATTATGTATAGCAAAGGAAGGGAAATATTTCTAATAAACGGCTGGGCGTGTTCAAGTATCACATTAGGTGGGCCTCTCATAGAAAATTACAAAATGTCTGTAATTAACATATTGACATGTATCATTCATGAATGAAATTTAAGCAGTCGTCTGATTCACTTTATCAATGGAATAAACCAGATTTAGCATCGTTTTTCATCGGTCTATTGTAATTAAAAATCGTTACCTGACATACATAATAATACCTCAATATTGGCATATATTAGTTGTGATCTGAATTTGGATTTATTGAATTTCATAGCATAAAAACGTTTGTTCATAGCTATCAGTTGAGTCAAAAAAAGAGAATTATTTGGATTGTAGAATTTTTTGCCAGATTGTAAAACTAATCCTCCCTCAATGATAATTTAATCAGTGTTGCTTTTTTGAAACTGTTCCATTTGAATGTTACGATTATTTGCCTCAATCTGAAGAGATGAAACAGCAGTCAATAAATTTCATTGTATGATCTAAACACAGAAGTCTTCGAAATGTGAAGATATATTACCTGAGTACTGAAATTTTTTAACTATTCTTATCAATAGATTTCATTGAGACCCGTGTTTGTTGTTAATGTTGGTAATTTAGTATGCTCAAATTAATCAAGTTACTTAGATTGGGTTTAACTTCAAACATCATTTCTTTAGATATTAACATAAATTGTTGTATTTACTTAAAACAGATTCGAATTCTCTTACATTCAGCCGATTTTGTAAATGTTTCTAAATGGCCTGATGAACCGTATAGGTTTGGATGACTGAATGCTTTTTCTCGCGGATCGTAATTTGCCCGTTTTCTTGATAAATGTAAACTTTTAGTTAATTTTTCCATATTCCTTCAAATATTTTAATTAGTCATCATTGTACAAATAAGAATACATTAGAGTAGGTGGGTGGAGCTATCAAAACAACCCAGTGGAAGCATCTCGATCCATCTATTTCAATATTGAGTTGCCTAGACTAAGGTTCACATTGCAGTTTGATCAGAACTAAAGCACTAAACAAATATGACACTGCTCACTACCACTCGGTGATCAATAGGTTATGGGTAGAGTTATCAAACCCACTTGATCACTCCACTTGCGTTTGTTATGATTAAATTAAGAGGTAACAAAATAATTATTCTGATACATATTGATATTGGAACATGTCAAAACTACTCTTATTTATTCGATCTCAATCTCGTCTACATTGTAATATTATCATTCATCACAATTTTTGTTATCTCTGTCTGTATCTTTTCCGCGCATTACATTAGGCATTCGGACACAGACGATTACCATGTCTCCCGCATCTCATTATGTCCAGTCTTCTTACCATTTACTCATTTGTCTCTCAGTGGCCTGCGCACTTACCCACTCAATTTGTGTGAATAGCTAACAAATCAATTGAGTAGTTTTATGTGAAATGACGAATCTTCTACTTTCCTCAAAAAGAGGAAAGAAACTTTTATTTACTCATTATTGCCATTACTATCTATTATCATTACTAATACTCTCATTAGTATTGTTATTATTCTGCTTCATCATTGTCATATCGTATAACATAGTATTATAACAGATTGTTAATTTGACTTAAATAAGTCTTGTCTATCGCTTTGCCTATCATAGTTATCGTTACATTACTACCGTATATTGTGGTGATATTTATTTGTTTGTTTGCTCGCTCGCTCGCTCTCGCGCTCGTTCTTATCTTTTCTATGTGGTTCTCGACACCAGCTGTCATGGTTGCGTTTGACTTATATTATTATTATTGTTATTATTATTACTATTTATACAAACTCTCTCCATACACTATTAACTCATCGTCATAGTGTACATCATAGAGTTAGTTAGTGATTCACGTGATTTAGTGGACACAGTAAGCTAACCTTTTCTTTCTAAAATGAATTAAAAAACCAACACAAGATACAAAAAAATATGCATGAATTTTTTATGAAGAGAAAACCCACTTTGATAAACATGCATACACATTAAATATATATATTAAGTGCATGTAAATACGTATACACAACCATCATACATATGTATGTATGACGTCTCGTACTATAGTACTATAGTCTTTCACACTTGTCAATAGAGATAAGTAATGTATGACTCGTCGTTTTTGCACCCCAATAATTTTCTCTCTCCTTCGTTTATTACTTATAATCTCTCATTTTATATTACTTACTCTCTATGGCAGTTTTTTTTAAAAATATAATGTATGAAGAAAAACAGTCAGTATATTAGTCATAAGTCACATAACCCCTAAAAATCTATATAAGTATCCAATCAAAATTCTACTCTTCCTTTCCACCCCTTACATTATTGTTTTTTTTCAAAGAGAGGATCGCACACACAGTAATATGTGTACCCTAAAAAAAATTATTATTAAAGAATACACTGGGTTGTTGTTGAAGTTAACTGCCCCAAGACTAGACGCATATTTCTCTCCATTTATTAGGTGAGTGAGTGAATGAATGAATAAATAAATAAATAAATAAGAGAGACGTATCATGCAATGAGAGAGATGTCACAACATTAATACTAACAACAATTATCATTATTACTAACTAGCTAGACTATAGGGCCCATGATAATAATTGTTGTGGTGTAGAGAATAACACATACACAAATTGATAGCATACAATCTCCATAACTCCTATTTGTTAGTCATACATTTTCGTACGGGCACAGATATCCATAGTGTATGAGAAAAATAAAGGATCTACAGTGTATTGTATGCATAGACAAAGTCAGTCATAAATTCGTACCACTAGTAGTAGTATTACTACTGTCTATATCTGATTCTTTGGGATTATCAACGTTCAATTTCTATTTGTGATCATAAATAATTGAGTTATGCATTGTATTTATAATAGAACAGTGGATGGCTACATTGTACACTGGTAATAACCACGTTATAGACACATCATTAGTGTCTAAAACTTTGAGGAAGTCTACGTCAACAACTACAACAGCGTCGATACCGGTCACAACGACAATAATAACAGCGTCAACACAAATAAGTGAGGTCAATTCTTCAAAACAAATAAAAAACAACTCAACTTATCCATCAACGTCATTTAGTCCTAATTTAGTGGATCACCACCACCATCATCATCAATCTATTGATCTCATGTCTAATCCAAATGGTGGACTTGCGTTAGCTTCAGCTTTAGCTGGTATTTTAGGATTACCATTTCTACCGTCAATACTACCACCAACATCATTAAATTCTACGGCAATGACTATGACAACAACAACAGCAACGTCAGGGATAGAGACAACAATACCATCATCCATATTAGATACATCACCGTCGGATATTACAACTTTTCTAAGCCAACATCAACAAACACAGCCGATGTTACCATTATGGCTTTCATCGAATTATCAAAATAATAATGAAAATGTTGACATACTGACTGATAATCTTATCACAAATACCACTAATACTAATAATAACAATACTCCTGCTAATGTATGTTGTAAAAATTCTAATGGTCAAATAACAGATACACTTGGTTCGTCTGGTATCAATCTGAATATATCAACTATGAATACAATTCATTCAATGAATTCATTGTATGATAATATTAATAGTAATAATAATAATACTGTAACCAATAGTAGTAATAATAATAGTCATTTATTTAATAATTTTTCATTTATTTTACCCTCTCAACAGACATGCTCTGATGTATCTTCAGATACAGGGTCTGTGCAGTCACCATTTACACCTGTACAGCAAACAACCCAATCAACATCAATTCATTTAACTAATTCAAATACAATCGATCCCATTTATTCAAGTGGTAATCCTAATAATAAATTTAATGCAGCAATGTTATCATCGATAATGACATCATCATCGTCATCAACAACTACAACACCGATACCAGTAACATCACAACAAATCAATCTTGATTCATCATCAATAAATAATAGTTTATTGAATTCTATAGAACGTGATCGTAAACAACGTGAATTTATACCGGATTCTAAAAAAGACGATAAATATTGGGAACGTCGGCGTAAAAATAATGAAGCAGCTAAACGATCACGTGAAAAACGTCGACAAAATGATATTCTCATGGAATGTCGTATTAATCAATTACAAATACAAAATCATAAATTACACCATGAATTAATAGAGTTGAAATTACGTTTTAATATCCCATTAAATGATGAAGATAAAAAATTTATGGAGAATCAATCATCAACGTTAGATGATACACAAAATGATGTATATAATGGACACCATGATCATCATCATAATAATAGTGATGGAGAATTGAAATTATCCGAAATGGATTGTTGTATGATGTCAACAACCAAGTCAAGAAATGATTCATTGTCGATGGATGATTCACAAAATGAAATGTTATTAAAAAGTGATCAGTTATCATCAGTATCACCAACACCACCGCCATTATTGCCACAGTCGCCTACAACAACAACGATGTTGATGACAATGACGACAGCAACAGCGACAACATCTTGTACAACAGCGACTGTTTTGCCAGTGTCAGCGCCTTCAATTGATCCATTAATGAATTCTATGGTAATGACAACGACATCCTCGTCATCGTCATCACCTTTGTTGTTACAATCATTAAATCGGATGAATTGTGAACAACAAATGAGTATTGAATTGACAGCAACAAACACTACAACTACAACATCAGTTCTATCTAATAATCATAATCATACAGTTTCGAATAATTTTTTATTCCCTCAATTAAATTCATTGGATAACACTGATTTATTAACATTGAAACGTATATTCTCTAGTTTAGGTGTTGGATGTTTATCAACACCACCGACTACTTCACCAGTGACAATGAATAACTCGTCATCAACAGCATCATCAGCTTCTCCGTTAATTGCGGCAGCGGCAGCCGCGGCAGCTGTTGCCGCAGTTGCTACAAATGGCGGTTGTACAATGCCTTTGTCACCTATTCCCGGAAACAATAACAATAGTGTATGTACAACTTCCACAACAGCACCCTTTAATAATCTATCATCATTGAATACAACAGCTGCACTATTACTTCGACAAGCTGGTTTGATGCCAGCATCTACTACTACTCCTCCTCCACCACCACTGCCGCTACAGTCTACTCTTCCAATGCCTCAGCACCCTCAAACAACTAGTTGTGGATTGCACGACAATATTTCAGTTATAAAAAATAATAATAAAAATGATAAATTGTCATTTTCATCCTCAGTTATGCCACTGACAGCGGGTCCCAATGCTAATGTTGGTGGCGGTGGAAACGGTGGTGGTCGCTGTTCATCAGTACACTCAGTCAAATCAGATCTATCTAATAATTCAAATGATTATTTTGAATCTCCATTAGATCTTAGTTTATGTTTGCAAATTAAATCTGAAAGTCACAATTCTGGTAAGTTATTTTTATTCAATTACACCTTTCATTAGTTTAGAATTCTTGTCTTTAAATAGCTAATATTTGTTGTAAAATATTTCACTGTTTAAGAAGTTCATTGCAGTAAATGAAGTATTAGATAATTGTTACTCCTAACCATGTATGAATATGACCGTAGGTTTAGTTATCTACAACTAGTCAACTGATTCTACGATATCTCACTAGTGATGATCTACTTCAAGATGTTTCTTAAGTTCTAGTGAGTAATGTTTGGTAGAGTTCTGTCGGGTCGGGAATTGAGACAGTTATCACCAGTGGAATTGTATTACTCTTACTACATCGTAAATTGATCGGAGTTCTAATTATATCGTTGAACACTAGCCAAATGGATTTAAGAGTTTTACATTCATTGTGAGATCTAAAAATCTTGTGTTTAATCCCTAGTGGACTTCTGTGTACACATTCCTACCGAGTTTTATGCTAGGATGAAACAACTACCCAGTATTCTCCGATTTCCAACTGTACCCCAACTGTGATGACCATCGCCTACAACTTGAATCAATCTTCACAAAAATCCCTTTGAATAATTAATTTTATATTGTTTGTAATGCAGCAATGTATCTAAGTGTATTTTGTGATGTAGTGAGTTAGTAAAATGCATGAAGCAATTCATTGCACAATAAGAAATAATTGATGTAGAACGTATTAAAATTGTAAATCAGCCCACATTCCCAATCCAATAACACAGCGAAATAAAATCAACATGATGAAATAGTAAAGAAGTTAAAATAATAATAATAATAATATCAATGATAATGCTAAAAACAGTTAGACATAGAGAACATAGTTTGGAAAGAAATCGTGGATTCGTGAAATAAAATTATGAGAAAATATTCAGATTTGTTACTTAAGAAAAGAAAAAGAGTCACTACTACTCCACTACAACCGACCATTTATTAGTATTGTTTGTTCCTCGAGCCCCAACTGGGTAGTTCTCAACCTCACCCTAACTTCCGATATGGCTCAGACCTAACAGGCAGCGATATCTGGATTGATATCACATTTAGTTTACACATACCAAACTTTATTCTAACCAACTTTGCAACGTGAATAGAATATAAGTATTAGTATTTGTCGTTTTAAGTGTTGTGAAGTTGAGCTCACTGTGTAACACGAATTTGAACATATTTAATTTCATCGTGATACAGCTTTAAACAAATGGGTGGGTTTTTTCATTATCACACATTTTATTATTACTCCTGTTCTGTTTAGTGTTCTCCAAGTAATCATAATCTATAATTAAGGGTCGTAGTTTAATGATGGCTTGAGATTGATCGTTAAGGATCAAATTTATTTTATTTTTGGGAATTCTTTTAAAATTGCAATTTCTTGTGATTATTGCTTAATTTCTATTCATCGATAACATCAATTTCTTCGCGAACTATGTTCTCTGTACTGGTTTTTTTCTGTACACTTTTTTGTTACTATCTTTTATTCGGCGTTTAGATTTCTAAATCTGTTCGGCTTTTTGATAACTTAGTTTAAGGTTCGAACCACTCTTCGGCTACTTCCATTTAAATCACTATTTGGTATTGCCACCTTTTCCATAAAGTCTAGTTCAAAGATTAGAATACACATAGACGTCTGTGATTGGTAGATAAATGGGGTTACGTTTTGACTTACAATTTTCATGTTATGGAATACAATGCATCCACGTGTCACATTTCTAATTTCCTATGAACTGTAATAGTTGATGAGATTAGTTCAATTTGCTAACGTTTCGTTTCAATGTCTCTGCTTTGAGTCGTGCATCGTTCAGTTGTGTTATTTTTTTATTACTCGTTACACAGTTAACAGGATTTCAGTGGTCAATCTACTAATTGATATTCGCTTGTTAAATTGTATTGTTGACTAGTTTCATGTTCATTTCCCATTCTAAATAATCTAAAACTATTATTATTCATAATAAAGATTTGATATATTCTGTTGTTGATATTTAGGAATGAATTTTGACCAGTCTTTGTTGAAATCAACATTGGTATGTGGCAGGTGAATCTAGTTGACGAGTCTTTAGTAGGACGAAATGCACTTCTTTCATCCTACTGCTAGTCATGATTTATCTATTCCATAAAGATAATAATAATTTATACGTTGTTACCACCATCATTTGTTAAACTCTTCCGAGGAAAAACTGGAAGCATTGAATTATATGGTATGTGTTCACTCACAAAATACAACGATTATACATTAAGATTCCAAATAGACTTATAATGAATAACCAACATCATTTGCACTGTTTTCCACGATATGAGAAGTGACAAACATTTATGTGTTTGTCGTTGATCAATTTCAGAAAATATAATATTGGATATATGATGTAGAAATATTGAAAACTAAATAGTATGCTTAACTTTTCAGATTATAATCGAAGTTTGTATATACACAGGGCTTCTTTGAGTTACACGTTTGATGCAAGTGCAGTAGTCATACTATTCAATTGTCTCCAAATTAAAGCAAATTAACTTGACATTATCGATGTATTGAAGTTGAAAAAATTGGACGCTCTTTGTTGTTCATGTTCTCTGAAACTATTCATTGAAGTACTAGCAAATATTCATTTAGAAATAACCTGTATCATCCAATCATACACAACATAGAACCTACCAAATTATGTACATTACTTGAAGTTATCACACCACATCGATACAAGAGATGAAAATATCAAGACAAGTCCTAGAGAAGTAGAAGTAGCGATGGTATACAACGATAGTAAGAAAATATTAGGAATAAGTAATGTGATTCAACGACGGAATAGTGAAGACTATTAAATTTAATTCATCGAATGACTTTTAGTTAGACGACTATTGAAAACCATGAATTACTGAACAAGTGTTTCGTTTTACTATACGACTCCTCATTGGTAACAAGCACCTATGAATCTACCTGGGAGGAGACAAACCCCAGAAACTTCAAACTTTCCTGGAGAGCGTCTAATCTCCAGGTCACTGAGTTAGCGTCGAATTGTTTACATTTCTAATTTCAGTCAGCTTTTCATATTATGTCACTACCATTCAGTCAGTCAGTCAGTTACAACGAAGGACCATTCACTGCCATTGATGTTATTTATTTGATACTTGGTATGTGTTGAACCCCAATGATCGTGATTTCACACTAGAACTCTGTGAATTGCCTCTAGAAGTTAGTTACCAGTTAAGACATGGTGATTTTCAGTATAGAAGATTGAGTAGAATAGTAAATTTCCAAATTACATAGTTACTTGAATTGGCGGTTAACTAGTAGAAAGTAATTACTACTGTGTAATTGGCAACATAATTACTTTTTTAGTCGGTGGATGGTTTAATTCAAATACTTAATTTTTAATTTTCAGGTAGTAGAATTGAACATTTACTTCAGTTAGACAGAGGCTAGGTAGTATCGTTCTAACCCTTAGACAATCGGTGTGTGACTGAGAACCAACTACATGAATAAATTATTGACATCACCTAAAGACAGGATCTCAGGTATATAATTTCTTCTGTCTTCACTATGTCTTTTTCATGGAAAGGGATACATGCCTGTGAATTTGTTGCGCATCCATTTTTCCATGTTCAATACATGTTCAGTAGTATCAAGCATTTTCGGGCATTTCCCTGTTCATTTATTGAGTGAATACTGAATGTGAGAGCATAATTTTCACTAATGAATTTATTTCAAACTCCAACTCTCAATTTCTTTGCTTTTTTCACCTATGAAGTTGACATGGTTTACAGTGACGGGCTCATATAAGAAATATGTAGACAACTTATTTTTGTATGCAACACATTGATCCACTAAATGAATAGAGAAATAGTTGATAATGTTAAATATTTAACAACTGTTATTGAACAATGAAAAATGATGGTTTTCCTTACATCTTTTAACCTTTTTTCATGATCTCATATTTTACACACTGAATAAAAACATGAAACACAAAATTAGGTAATCATCATTAGAATTGAGAGTAAAATGCGTGTAACACACAATCCCCTGTTTTTTTTCTCCAGTTTTTGAATACTGATCATCTGTTTAAAAATAAAGATGATTTACATGAGTACATATCACTCTTAATAATGATTTGTTGCTATCACTCTATTTTGTCCATTATATTTTACATAATAGATTGTTATTCTATCGTTATAGCGTTAATAGAGAAGAAGAATCAACACTTAGTAACAGGTTATTACATATATCAACAACTATACAACTATATATATATATAATTTAATCTGACACACAATGTGTATCTGAGGTCATAAGTGTATGATGATGAAAAAGTTTTCTTTGTTTTTACTTTAAAAATTATTCAGTCAATAAGGTCAAATGATCAACTATTCCATGAATAAAAATAATAATAAATATGAACTTTGATTTTAAACAAGTTGATCAGTTAATACTTTGTTGTTATTGCATGTTAGCTAATAGAATACTTTGTTGTATAGGAAAAGATGTATTCAACTGTAAAGAAAGCGTTTTTTTTTAAAACGTATCTATGAGAGGTGAAGACAGTTTAATTGATCAACGTTAAGTTACAGTTTCAAATGACCATATCATTTCTTTAGCAGACAATATTCAAACCAATCACTTAAAGTAAATTACTTTTTTTTTTGTATAGGTTACAAGTAGATGTCTGTTTTACTTCTCACAAAGATCATAAATAATAATTAACAACTTTTTTAAAATGAACATTGAATTGAAATAAGTCAGTTTGAGTAGTTTGGATGTAGTTTTTAACATGGATCATTAAAAATCAAATAGCGCAGGATATAATTGTTTCTTCTTAGAGGATTCTTAAGAATGTACACTTCCTAGCTCTCATATTAAATCGACGCCCCCACCGCTTGCTCGTAGTGAGTACACGTGTTGTAGAGGGCCGTAGGTATACACTAGTCAGGAGTTTCAAACTAGACACTTCACTTTATTAAAATTAATTAAATTTTTTTTACCTTCATGAAATCATCAACGGAAGTGGTTGGAAAACGTATTACATATGCTCAACCACCGCCCACCTTTATAGGCGATGTTGTCTGTTAAAGAAGCAGACTTAAAGGAAGCTAGAAGCGGTCAAACTAAGATATTTCGTCAGTCCATGAAATCATTTACAATTAGATTGAATGATGTATGTAGGTGTAGATCACTTGGTTGATGTCTATTTCACTATCGTAACCAGTGGTTAGATAATTCGTTTGATGTGGTTTAAAATCTGTAGCAATTATATGAATTCATTCACTCTTAATCTCAAAATACTGATATTTCTCATTCTGCAAAATCGTTGTTTCTTTTCACGAGCAACGGTTTGAAGATACCTATAATTGAATAACAACACCCTACATATATCCTCTATTTTTATAGGTCATGTTTCATACAAAAAAAGATTGAACAGAGAAAACTACTCTGTTATAAACTTATCTTTTGGCCGGGAAACGGACATCACTGTAGTGCTAAGTATATATTTTGATTGTTGGCTTATTATCAGGGATTTTTTCAGTGTAAACCAGTTGATTGATTCTCTTGTATACAAAGTATACGACAAATTAACATTTAATGTTATCGTCCTGTATATCTTACTTTCATTTCCTTAATACTGACATACCATATATTCAATGTAAGATCTCGAAGATTCTGATGGAAATATTAGGCATAGGAAAAGTGATTGGCATTTAGTCAGTCATCATCATCAACGTAGAGTCCAGGACAGATGTTTGTTGACCTAAGTTGCCATATGACACTAAAATCAAATGAAAATAATAAGATGAATAGCAAACGAGTTCGAAATAATATAGTATCATTGCTAAGAATAAAGGTTGGGCAATAAGAATATAGTTCGAAAAAACATAATGCGAATGTAGGTGCACATGAACAAATACTGAAATTGGAAAGTAAATAGTAAATGTTTCTTTGTCGTCGTGATTTATTCTGAATCATGTCACACAAAGTCTGTTACCACTAGTCAATGTTGTTTCACGAATACCAATCACATAGTCTGCATCTACTGACATAGTCCAAATCAACAGTCAATGTCTTGATGATGAGCTAATGTCATGTATTGTTTTGTCCACTTATAACCAAAATAAATAAAATGAACAAGTTTTATACAAACTACTTTATTGTAAACTCATTACTAGTTAATTTATTATATGGTTTATTTTTACATATTATTATAACTTCATGAACTTGACATTGAGAAGACTAGTGTTATCACTCAATTACTCAAACTGACTTAGTTGGAGCGTCGAATTCGAACCTACAATATATCGTTTGAACGCCGAGTTGATTTTACCACTAAATCACCGTTTCAACCTTACTACCAGAAGATCCTATTCGTAATAGCTACATGTTTCGGTGAAATTACTACTAGTTTCTTCCATACTTTTATGGTAATGGAATTTCAATTGAGAATATCTTTGATAAAAAAATTTGATTGTAAAAGCTATGCAATTTGTGGTTAGAGGAATTGATTTTCGATCAGTGAATCTTATATGCGAACTTCATTTTGATTTGAGTAGCCGCTTAATATAATTACGTCTCACATAAGAAGTAAGGCTTCTACCTGAAGTTTGTGCTGAGGATGTTGCTCGGAAGAACAATCAAAGCTCCATGAGCAAACCATCCAGCTCAAAGAACAAATTTCCACCTTCATGTGGAGTCTTAATTTTGTTTTTGATGCATAATTGATAGATTAGTTAATTAACTTATGAGACTATAAGTTTCGATGATATTTTATTTAATCAATACTATTCAAATACTGATCTTCGACAATTAAATAACTGTCACTTACTTTCATTGTAAAACTCCTTTGTTTAATTGATGAATACTATTACTACTACTAGTAGTAGTCTATGAATAAGTTTAAATTAATAATATGTGAACCAATGTTTCATTATTTTGGAAACTAAATGATCTTTATCAATATTTTATGTCGTACAATGGATTTTGTGTCTATGGAATGAATGTTTCTTCCGATTGTTCCTTAAAAGAAAAACAGTTTTCACAGTTTTTTTTATCTTAAAAGAAGGGATTAATGTGAGAGAGGTGAGATGCAAACAGAAATATGAATTCTTAAGTATATTTGAAGATTACAATATTTCTCCTGCTAGCTAGATTATATTGAGTATTAATCTATTTAATGGAATATGGATCTCCAATCACATAACGTATTTAAGACCAAAAAACTCATTAAATAGTATCATGATTCATTTTAATAGTATATATTGATTATATCCAGTTGATTAACCTCAGAACAAAAGAGATTTCTATACTAGACTTAATTACTGTCTTCTAGCAAATTGTTATTCTTCTAAACAATCTGTAGTTTGTTCAGTCTTCATGAACATTTTTCGTAGACTGTAATTATCCCTAACTTTTGCAATATCCAATGCAGGGTTTTAGGTTATTTTTGTATTAATTCAATGAATGAGGGGTGGAATTCGGAGTGCAATTTTCATTAATGATTTCATTTCAATTCCTAACTTTCTCTGTATTTGTGTTTTCCATCCGGTATTTTGTGCTGCACTACACTAACATATTCATACCAGACAGTTGTGAATAACTCCCACCACTTGGAATAAAATATTTGATAATAATTATAATTCAATATATAGTATTCATTGACTTACTAAATGAACAGAAAAGGGGTTGAAAGTGTTGGATCCAACACAATTATGAAATATTAACAAACATTGCATATAACCTCTTTTTTTCGTATGTAATGGATTTTAATCTCGTATTTTTGACAGAAAAGTTGCTCTTATCACTTGAAACCGATCTGTACATAGATTCCGTTAGGCACAGATAAATTGTCAGTCTCACGTTTACACAAGATTCATCTGTTTGATATTAACCATACTACTTAAAAATATTTGTGAGTAGTTATCGTTAGATAGAGTATAGAGAGCTTGAAGTCATAGGATACTTTTTAATCGTAACGTTCTAACTAATAACTCGTCTATCACTACTTCTAATTTTATGTGATGAACTAAGAATAGTTTCTTTCTCACAAATAATTTGCATTACAATGTCGTTGTCAATTTTCACCATCTGCTTACCTAAGTAACACATACTATGAATATTGTACATTATTACTGTTTCAAGCCAAATATATCACGAGTACCTAGTACTACCACCTGAAACTAATGACAGAGATATGGATGCCTGTGTGTAGGGTAGGGTAAACTGAATCTTCCTAAACATTTTATTTCATGATATGGTTTTTTTATACTATCGATAAAAGATAATTTTCGTTAACTTTCTATCTCATGAACTAAGTTTAATTGTACTTGTCAGTATGGGGTTGTGGAGAGTGCTGAACTTCATTGAAGTAACGAGCCTATTAAAGTAAGATAACTACTAAAAACCTAAAATCACTAGACGGAATCTTCATACTAATATGGGACTCCTCAGCAGTGAGAATCCACAACCCCCAAACCAGGAATCGAATCTAGGACCTGTTTCGCACGTGAACACAACCTTTAAACACCTGACTTGGGATCCAACCAATCCAAGATAATTTTATTTACTGTATATTAGTGAAGATTTTTACTTAACTCGGGTGATTACTTTTGGTTGTGTTATGAAGTAGTAAGCACTGATGATGTTATTGTCCAGAACGATAATGAAACCTTTGCAATTGATCTATCTCCTTTAACTCAAAAATCTCAAAACAAAAAAACAGTAGTGTTATGTTTTTGTTTCTCGTTACCCTACACAAGTAGCTTGTCGTATCCACACTACTTAGCTATAGTTTGGTATCCTTCTCAACAACTATTGGCCTGATTAGAAGGTCGGTGGTAGTAGTATACCACTACATACGGAGGAGTAGTGATGATTCATAAAAATAATCAAAATTCTTACTCTTTTCATAAGAGCGTTTTGTATGGAATATTTTTTACCACAATGAAAAGTAAATTAATGATTGGATTGTTTAAATACGCTATTGTTAATTATTTCAATTCAAATTGTACTTCATCATATAGAACTGGTTAACTGTAACAGGAAATCAATTTATTGAAAGAGTTTTTTCACTGAGTGCTAATTGCTGTTATGAAATTAGGACTAGACATTATGGAAACTTGCATACAGTTTATACTTCCTTACGAATATTAAATAGAAATATATATAGAGATACAATTCAATCGATAGTGTAAATTGGTCGGATCTAGCACATTAAATCTTGATTGCAATTCATATTTCTTTTGTAAAAACTTGATTCACCATAAACATCTACCATGGACTTCAATGATGAGCATTAAAGATTAGATAAAATAACAATGGATGATGCGGGATGGTGGCTAGCTCAGTACTAATTTGAAAGTTTAGATTCCATTCCTTAAGATCTTGATTTGAATCTTACTTCATCTGTTTCCGTTTAAGCAACCAAATAGTATTTACTAGCCATCACAATTAGAGTGTGGTTCGAAACAAATTACACAAATTCGTATTTGATAAATGAGTTAAAGTGATATTAGTTACCACTAAACACTGGGATTATTCATATAATCAACCTTATCTTCTACAGAAGTTCAATCACAGCCTTGATATCTTTACTGGTATTGTCACCAATTAGAACCGAATTGAAACTTAATAACGAGTTTTAATTTTTGGAATGTTATACTTAGAGATCTTGTTCATAGACTTCAAAGAGTATTAAATTGAAAAACATATAATTTTACTCATTATTATTATTATCAGTTCTAATCAGTCAACAAAACCAACCTTATTTCAGAGTACCTAAATACCACTACTGTTAATGAGAATAGTAGTGATTCGATTTATATGTATACAGAAAAAAGAGTATGAAGGGATATGTTTTGATTTTTTCAACAATATTGCAAAAGAATACTATATAGATAATAGTATGTTCAAAACTATGACTAGGCAGACATGTATGGGTTAGACATTGTAACTTAGATCAGTCTACCGAAAGTTTATCAGTCCCATTCATATGATGCTTGTATTTGAATATCAAGTGATTATTTTTTTTTATGGATTTGCACTCAATATTATCATTTTTATGTCATCAATATTTTGTTAAGTACACTACACCACACTAATAAACTTGATTGAGAACGGTAGTGCATATATATGATAGAATCCAATCTTCATTTATTTGGTTGCTACAAAAACTTTAGTATAGAATCCACCTGTTTTATCGTGATACCCATTTGTCTATCAGTCAGTGATGGTGAATAACGGATATACTCCATAAAACAGTTGATTGTATATTACATCATGGTTTTAAATGAACCTACAAAAATATGAAAGATACATATTTTAATTAATAGATTGACTAATGAAGTTATAGACTTTCGTCAACTTAATTTGATTGAGATATTTTATTGTACATTTGTCCAACCACTAACCATCCCATGACATAGAATGTTGACTAGTATAGAAATAGAGTTGTTAAAGTTATGGATTGTTAATCTATGTCATATTGAGGGAAATGTAAACTTACTTGCTAAACTCATCGAGATAATCAATGGCATGTAATCTTGGAAAATTATTATTGATATTATTATTATTATTAACTCATTTACTAAATACAAATCCATGTATTTGGCTAGGGCTACCACTCAGTTACTAAAACCTGATTTTGATAAAGTGATGTTTAAATTGGGGACTTAGTAACTGAAAGTTGAACCGTTTTATGATTAGCTAAGTCATTACTTCATTAAGTATATACACACACAATAGAGAACAAATGTATTTATTTAGTTATTCTTTATACTTTTCAAAATATCGATTTAATTTATTCTTCTCATACAATTGATTTTTCTAATGTTTAGTTCTCACTTTTTCAACTGTTGTACTACTTCTCCTTCATTGTTCGATTCTTCACAATGTATTAATATGATCCAGGAGATAAATTTATATACATATCCTATGTATATATAATATATATTGTTTTATGACTAAAGAATTATGTCTCAGGTAGCTTTCTTAGATAAAAAGAAAATTCAAGCATTATACATTGAATGAGTGAGTGAATAAGTAGATGAATTTCTTCCTCTTTAGATAAATTCAAGTTATTTTTCTGTGATGTGCGACAATACAATAGACGAATAATAACATTGATAGAAATAACTTTTAGGTCATACTTTATATTGTGTTATTATGTGTCAAATGTTCAGTAATTTATTATTATCATAAATAGGAGTATTTGAATAGCGAAGAGTTATTACTAAATATGAAATACTCATAATTTGTATGTATGTATGTATTATATATACTGACATAATAATAAGAGTAATACTAATACTACTCATAATAATAATAATAATAATAATAATAATAATAATAATAATAATAAATGACAATAAACCTATTCATGCTAATACATGAATTGGTAACAACTACAATATTATCACTATCCTCATGATTATGATGAGCATAAAGATCATTGTTATAAATGATGACCTATTTTCATGATGATAATTGTCATTACGAAAAGTAATAGATAGTTTACTGATGTATTTGTGTACACTTTTATTCAAATTTTTTGGTATATGTATAGGTATTTCATTGTATATCTGTATGTATATACTGCCGTGGGATGTATTGTGTGTTTTTAATTACTCATTAACTGTGAAAGCTAGATTAAAGACACTGTAAACATGGTGGATGTATCAATAGTTAGAATATGATACGTGTTCGTGAATTTGTAGTGCATCCATTTTTCCATGTTCAATATATATTAGGTAGTATCAAGTATTTTCGGGCATTTCCCCGTTCATTTAGTGGGTGAATACTGAATATAAGAGCATAATTTTCACTGAATTTATTTCAAACTCCAACTCTCAATTTCTTGGCTTTTTTCACCTATGAAGTTGACATGATTTACAGTGACGGGTTTATAGAAGAAGTGTGGCTCATATACATTTGGTGTCTCTCTGTACCAATATTTATGTGTTCAAATAAATAAATCATAGAAGAAATATGTAGACAACTGAAGATGATTGAAATGAAATTGCTAATGAATGTCATACATTTGTATGCAACACACTGATCTACTAAATGAATAGAGAAATAGTTGACAATGTTAAATATTTAATTGTTGTTGAACAATGAAAAATGATGACTAACCTCACACTAGCTTATAAGTTAAAACATTCGGTTCCCAATTTTAAGATTACATGTTCAAATCATTGTTTCCAAACATCAACTACAAGTTCAACAACCAGGTAACGGTATCAAGAATCCTTTCAGCAAACCATTGATTGGTAGGTCGTCAAGTAAACAAACTGCGCTTTTTAATTACCAAATTATTTCAGCTGTTGAGATCATGAGTCAGTTGAAGCTAAACCACCATGGAAAACCTGGAAGCACTGGACGGCCGTTTCGTCCTATTGCCGGACTCCTCAGCAGTGCGCATCCACGATCCCGCCTTGCGAAACTCGAATCCGGGACCTAACACTGTTTAATACCGGCTTAGTGGTCTAGTGGTTAAGTGCTCGCGCGCGATACTAAAATCTCCACAAAACCCCCTTCTGATAATTACCAAATTATATTGATAAATATGTTGGCATTAAAAATCTGAAAATATATTGTTTTCATTAATGTAGAAATATCAAAGATAAATTTAGTCGGTCATTCAAACGCAATGTAAACCTTGGTACGTAGATACATAGGCTTAAGTTACCATGCCTCATTAACATTGTTAGGCCGAATCCCATAGTAGAAGTAGTAATAGTATCAGTGGTAATAAAGAAGATTAGGCATCTAATATACGATTTAAGGGAAAATAAATTATTGAAATAAAGAATTTATGAAGCATTCAGAAGCATAAAATCTTAAGGAAGACAAAGAGTGGATGCACCTGCGTTATTACAAATAATTCTAAGTCATATCACTGAAAGTCTCTAATCACTGGTTACTATAATCACATGGACCTCAACCAGGTAGTCTACACCTGTTAACGTGGCTCAGTTCAATTTTCAATGACTTTATGAACATGTGCTACATTTTGCTTCGGCTACACTTAGCTTTCTTCCAGCCTACTCCTACATCAGGTAACATCGCTCGTCGAGGTAAGCGGTGATTAGGCATACGCAACATATGTCCCAACCACCTCAGTTGATGTGTTACTACATCATCAATCGATTTGCCATTCTTACCCAGTACTCTATTCTCAACCCAGACAGTGCTAACTGCTCAGTGGTCCCAGAATGCGCAAGAAATATTTCGAGAACACTTATAATCGAATATTAGTAATCTAAGAATAACCTCTATTCTTAATGGCCACGTTTTACACCCATAAACTAGAACAGAGCGAACGGCCTCATAGCAAGCTCGTCCTTTATTTGGCGGACGGATATTTTACCTACATTACTAGTGAGGCAATTCGGAAAAAACCAATCGAGTCTTCTGAATGCATGTCGAGATTTGATCAGACACAATACTTTCAAGATTGACAAATTTATGTTTAGCAAATCTTTGTAATGTACAGCATAATCATTATCGATCATTGATTAGATCTAGTTCGGTGACCAACTTCGTGTTGGTCATAGTGCAAATTAATCGGTAAGAATCCAACGACAAACACTTAGATAAATGAATAATTAAACGCACAACTAATCAGTTTTACCAGAGATCAGTCATTGTGGCCTGTATAACTCAATAGTAACGTGATACTGAGTGATATGGGTTTGAACGTCATTATCCTCAAGATTGCAAGTCCCTCTTGTTGATATGATTAACGTCATTTAACCCGAAACCTAGGTCCACAATAAAGATCAACGTCGTTCTACTTGGATAACAACACAACTAGTTGGGTTTTAACACCTTAAAAAAGAAGGGGATTTTTTTTTAAAAAATGAAATTTTTTTATTTATTCACACCATACATAAAGTGTTTCATAGATTGATTTCATACTATTCTTGCTTTTCTAAGCAAATCAGGATGGCTCAACATTTTAAGACTTTCTACCTGTTGATATTTAATACCGCCCCTGTTATATGTGTTCCGTCGAGTTAGAATAACTTTTATAGTTAAAAAATTATTATTTTATAATTAAACAGTCATTGAAAACCAGGAAATGTTGAACCGTTTTTCTCATCCTAGTATGAGATTCCTTACCATCGCTCATCGACGACCCCGTTTAGAATTGAACTCAAAACCTTCAGATTTCTCAGCGAGTGTTTGGCCTTTAGACCAATAAACCTAATCTGTTGGTTTGCATCTCTAACTTTAATCAATTCATAATGCATAGCGCAAAGATCTTTCGATGTCATTGGTAAATAACTGCCCAACACTCAATACACTTGAACTTTACTTTTTAAGACTTTTCACTAGAACTCCCTGGGGAAATACCTCTCAAAACTAGTCCCTGTTAATATTTATTTTCTTTGTTATTGTGTATGCGTTGAAAAATACCTTAAAGTTTTCTCCTTATAATCACATACTGAGATATAGAAATTTGTTAAAAATTATTCTTACATAGATTGTTTCATGTACAATTATCTCCTCTCTTAATACATGTTCACAAAGGTAGACTCACACACGCACATACAGAGACGCACACGCATTCCAGCCACATAGTATAAATCATTTTACAGCTTTCATTAATGTATTATGTATTTAGTTGTACATGTCAAAGAAGTATTCAACTAACTGGGTTTTGTTTTCCATTATTCTGAGTATCTGTAAACAAGATATGTATGACATACTCATACATTGTTGTGTTGTATGTAATTTACTTTGCCTCAGAATTTATTTATTTACTGATAAACTATATTTTATTTCATTATAATGACTAATAGTCTACACTTTTTCTCTGTTAATAATAACGTATTTAGAAGTTGTAATTAGGTCGTAGTAAAGTAATATTCAGTTTCATGATAAAGTCGTAACGACAACTGACTACTTACTAGTACACTATCTTTTTTATACCAGTTTGCATAGCCATGATAACACACACACACACATGTGATTATTACTCATGTGTACATGATTCATCCTCCATTCTTATTATTCGTTCTCTGTCTGTCTGTAATGCATTCATCCCAAGTTTTGCTTTTTTTATTGATTAAAATGATTGAGTGAGTTGTTTACTCTTAGTTACCATTGTTGTTTACTTTTGCTACTGCTACTGCCTCATATGTGTTTATTATTCTGATATTATTACTAGCCATAGTAGTACTCTTCGTTGTACTCTCTCTCTCTCTCTTGTTCTCTCCTACACAATTATTTTACTCTTTGAATATTAGTTGCGTTTGGCTGATGATGGTGGTGATGAGCGGGTTAACTAACTAATCAACCAACTAATGGGTGCGTGCATGTTGATTTCTTTCAATAAGAATAATATTGTTATTATTATCATTATCAGTAGTAGTAGTGGTAGTGGTAGTAATAGTAGTCTTTCCAAATCGGCCGACAATAATGTCAGTTATCCTAGTTATATGTACTGACTGTCTCATTTCATTTGGGTTTAATTTTCTTCTACATGGTAGTTTTGAGAGAGAGAAAAAACAAAACAACAGAAGTTACAAAGAACAACAACAGCACGAGAACGAAATGTTGTACTGCATCGTATTGTAACATACAAGGGCTTGAATTCATCATATGGCTAGTAAATCTTTGTCTGTCTGTATGTATATACGGCTTATAATAAACATATGGTGGTTGTGCATTGCGAAAAGTGATTGCAGTAATGTAAGGTTGGTATGCCGTACACCATATTTACGTATACACACATACGCGAACTTGACAATAATACCGTGGTGTATACACATACTGCTGCTATATATTGCATAGATTGAGTAAATTTCATTCAAGTCCAAAACAATTTGTTTATTTATTTATTTATCTATTTTATGTATTCTCTTTTTCTCGATTCTATTTTATGCGTACATGTATGCATGCATTTGAGTGTATAATTAATACAATACGGGAAAACAATGCCGTAAACGAATAATCACTATGTTGTGTGTATGTGTATGTGTCGTATTGCTGCTTCTGCATCACTTCATTGTCTACTTATTTATCTCATTTGACAGATTGCAAAATAAAATTCTATCACAATAGACAATAATAAGTTTAAATTTATAAAAATGTAAAATACAGTTTGAAGAAACAGTAAATGCAATAGACCAAAGCGTGTCAGACAGATTGAGAAATGTATTATTAATAATGTAGAGTGTATTAAACTGAATGACCGAGTGAATGAGTAAGTGTATTTTGGAGGAGGGAGTGGGTGAAGAGGGTTGAGAGTAAATCGAATTACATATACGTACGCGCTTCAGCGTATGCACTGTTACACGTTTTGCATACGTACAGTACTCACTTCGTAATTAACTAATTCAATTTTTCACATACAATCTGTTACTTAAATTGTAGTAATTTGTTAATATTAGCGTTTTAATGGTGGTAATCTTTTCAACGTATATGTGTATGTATGTGTATTAGTATGTACACTCTAAAATGCAATACCTTTTTGATGTGCGATGCGTGAATTCGAGACACGCAGAAGTGACTCATATTGTAATTTAATAATAACAATGTTAATAACAATAATTACTCCAATTACCCTTTTTAGTACTACACGTATTTTGTAAATTCGAAAGTAAGGGTCTGCCTCATATTATTTATTTAATTATTTGAACACATAAATATGCACCACACAAGTCACTTGATTTGTATGTGGGCTGTGGTAATGGCCGGGTGCCCAAACCGAATTAGCTGATTTTCTTAGGGAGACCACATCCGCAGCCTTCGACCTAAAGTTCTGATCCACAATGCAGTGGAGCAACTTAAAGAGATACAGTCCCATGGTAGCCAGTGACCAACAATTGGTTCACACACCATTTGTTTCCTCAGGATCCTGGAGCCCATGTGCACTATTGGTTTGGAGTCAGGGTTTCCCGACTCCCCTATGTGGACTATCCGTGCCCACCAAACCGGTTAAAGCTCCGGATATTCTGTTTTCGTCCTCTCAATTTGGTAAACAACACTATTACCTCGAGAAGGCAGTGAGTAGGACCTCCCTGATAGTTGCTGTATACGCGTGGCCATGTGACAGCATTTCTAGAGGGAGAGCTGACTCTCCCCATTCTCTGCCCTACTAGGGCATTTGGGGTCAAAAATAAACACTTCTATAGTTTAAACTGATCAATTTTTGTTTCACCATGCATCCAATTTAACTGTGTGAGTGGTGTATGATTTACTCCTTGGTCTTAGTCTCAGTCGCTCTACAATCCCCTCGCTCACTCACTCGCTTAATCTTTTTTCAATAGGCTCCATACCATGTTGTCCTTAGTGGTGGTGTGTTTTGCACACAACCATTGTCTCATGATGAAATGTTTTTTATTAGGGTATGTAATAATAGTAGAACCAAAGATTGATGGATAACATTCAGTTATTTTTTGTGGGTAGGTGTGTGTATCCCTCCTAATCATGAATACAGAGCTATAAAACACGAAAATATTACTTTTTACCAGTGAGTTTTTTCTCTCTCTCATAATCTCTCTACAAAAAGTTGTACTTATAAGTTTTCAGATGTCGAATATATATATATATATATATATATATATATATATATATATATATATAATACCCGAATAAGTGAACCTGTCTAAGCTTGTGATTGTATTTTTCTGTTTATTTTAAGTTCATTTTGCAATGCTTTTTCATCCTACAATTTAAATAACCCTTTCCTCTCCTGAAAAACTCCTGTTATTATTATTCCATAATTATCATTATTATTACGATTATTATTATGACAGACGGATAAAAGGTGGTAATTTCTTCTCGAATCAGGAACTTGTAAAATACATAACCGGACGCTTAATCTATACATCCATCAATACACTGCCTATCCAACCCTCCCCTCCTCTTTATCCTGCTACTCGTCGTCGCGCTTTATTGAATATAAACATATGCTGATTAGTTTTTCTGTGCTTCCTAGACTAACCACTATTCCTCTCTTTCTCTCTCTCTCTCTTACCATGTTACATGTTCCTTCATTTTATTTTAAGTTCATAGCTCTTCAGTCACACTCACACACAGACATAAACAAACATCACATTTATATTGTATACTGGGATGTTGAGGCTACGTTTAGTTAGTTAGTTATTATTGCTATTATTATGTATGATCATCATACCATCTGGTCATTGGACTGTCTCGGAAATGATCTTCCTGAATACATTGTTTGTCATCTCTCATAATATATTTTATAACAGAATCTTTCAATTTTTGTGTTTTATCGTCTCTGGATTTTTTTCTTACAACTTTGCATATATATGTATAAAACATATATCATCATAAATTATAAGTAAATACTGATATAAAGAAAGAAACCTGTCAACAACAACAACAACATTTAGTCAATATTTATCGTCATATCATCTCACCATACATATAAAAATTGTTATATCTATATATGTATGGGCTACCTTAGAGATCTACAATACACAATGCATAGTTTATTATCATTACTCTTACTCCAAATCCATGTCTATGTATGCATATATACACATATACAATGTGTATTTGTATGCATGTGTACATAAACATTTGAACACTTAATGTGATCCTACATTTTACTAAATACGTTTTTTAAACCCATATATATATTATTATATTATCATTACGAGATGATAGAACTGCTTCGTCTATGTACATACAAATATCCCTGTTCTTTTTTTTCCACAGTTCATCCAATATTCAAATTATGTGCAATAAACAGGTGTGTGCATGTGTGCACTCATGTGTGCGTGTGCGTATATGTGATTGTCCCTTGTTTAATGTAATTTATGATTAATAATAGCAAGAGAGAGTATTAATAAATAGATGTATCTGTTCATATTTGTGTGCTCTATACTGCTTGTATTATTGTTATTATTAATAATACACATTTGTCTGGCTTCACACACCCACACATAAATATATATATATTGATTGATTCCCTTTGTATGTGTATAAATATATATACATCTAACTATGAACAATAATGGTTTAATGAAAATGAAATATTTTTATTAACGATCATCAACTGAACTGATCGGTTAATTTTATTTAACCTAAATTATGATAATCAACTAAATTTTTTTTCTCATCTATACATTATAACAATAATTAAATAAATAAATAAATTTTTAAATTGTGTGTTTACTTTAAACAAAGAAATAAATAAAATAGACATTTATCAACCATATAATTCAATATTTGTATACGTAAAATATGACAGTACAATACGAGTTCCACGGGAAAACAATATATATATATATATATATATATATATATATATATATATATATATATATATATATATATATATATATATATATATATATATATATATATATATATATACTTTTTTGTATATATAGATATATGTTTATACGATCTCCCGATTCCTTGACCCGTTGGTTATCATCTTATTAAATATAAATAGAAAGGAATATTGACTAATTTAAAATGTTCTTTATTTGCATTGTGTAGATTGTACATTCAGTTATAAATATATATATACTGAGTACTACTGACAATGTCCTCAAATTAGGAGACGAAACAACTATACATATTGTTCTCTGATCAAATTGACAATAATTTTCCACGATAACTACATTCCGTCATCACTTAATGTGTATGCTGATTTATTTAATTATGGATCAACATTTTGTTAACAATTAAGCGCCAAGTATGTAGTAATTATTAGTTGTGATTAACTTTATAGCTAGCTAACGGTAAATATTTTATTGTTCTATGAAGTCCTTATGGGGATAGATACACAAGTTTCTTCATGGTTATTGTGTAGTTATAAAAGAAACAACTCAGGTTGTTTTCTTGTCAAGTTAATAAACTGAGATAATAATAATGATAATTATAATAATAAGTGTATTGACACATTCCCAAATTATCGATTTGTGAACATCGGTTATTATCCAGATTTTGTTTATTTTATACATTGAATTATAAAGTAAATGAAGCAAATAAATATAGACTATTTCAACCGATGGATAACCGTATAGCTTTATAACAACCATTTCAAATTATATAAAATCATTTCGATCGCTTTCATTTCGGACTACTTACATGAAGATTGGCTATTTTTGTTTTATTCAATAGCATGGTTATAGTCACACATCACCCTCCTGTACTACTATCATCATCTGTTTGACTGAGCTGGAAACGGAACTTGTGTAGCGTATGTATCATTAGCAAGGTTTAACTTGATAATTCCAAGTAAATTGAGCATCAGATGGATTGGTTTTAATCATAATGATAATAGTAATATCATGTGTATAATATCCCAAGTGTTAAACAAATGGGATTTATAATATTTCGCACATTAGTGTATGCTGTTTCTTTTCAGTATAAATAAATAACCGAATTAATTTTAATGCAAATGTAAATAATGCCCATGTAAAGAATATAAACTGGAAGCAGAACAATTCAGTGGTTTATGTCAGTCAATTCACCATACCAACCTATGCTATATGTCGACAATTTATTATCTAACCACCTTATGTAACGAATTACACACGTTCATTTATTTTTCTACCTCTATTTTATCGCTTCAACATTTGGTTGGTTAGTTTGCCTAATGATTGTTGTTTTGCAACAGTTATGTACGTGTGTACGTCGTGTCGGTATTAATGATAAAGCGGTCTTTTTTCTTCTATGTCTTTTATCGTTATGACAAAGTTATGGAATAATAATAATAATAAATTGATTTCAGTAACCAATCATTTAATGGATTACGTAAATAAATTTTTTTCTTTCCATCCCTCTTTTTTCGATCTGGTGTTCTTAGTGTGAATTTAATGATGTGAAATAGCATATTTGCGGTGTGATTTAACATTCTTTCACGAACATTCATTAATATTGTCATATTGCATAATCGGAAGGGGTGGAATTTAGAAGTTTTATATCATGTTCTAAAATAATCGAATCAACAAAAGAATATGCACGATTCTTTTTTCACAACTAGAAAAGTTCTATTGTCATCTAGAAATTCTTGATTTTCTTATTTACACTGAAATGATTTCTATTCATACAACATATAATGTTTATTTATCTAATCGTTCACATCTTATCAGTATTATTCTTTTATACTAAAGCCTATAGAACAGGTGAAAAACATTATTTACAGATGATCAATTAGATTAGGTTTATCTAAGTTTGTTAATTATGTTTATGAAAATGATATACTATCGTGTACTGTTCCCTGTTGATTTACTAAGAAATATTGAGCAATATTTTATTTTTTGAGCAAACAAAAAACGTTGAACACTAATGAGTGAACACCATCTCTTGGATGAAGGTACATCCAGCCTACGAGTCTCAAATTAAACGAAATGTGCGTACTGGACTCCACCGCTAGTCACCATCCATCTTTGTTTGGTAATGAGAACTGTTCATATTGGTTGATAAGAGAGTTTGTAGTGTGAAGTGAATTATTGGTTATTAATAATATATCTGGAAATTGGCCATAAGTATCTTTGACGCATTATTCATGTATGTTGAGACCTAATTTACGAGTGATTAGGGTTAGATGCAGTGTACCAGATAGAGATGGGAAACAGGTTGATAATGCGGTGAATTTTCACCAACCAAATTGGTTGGAAGATTTATCACAGAGACTTCATTAATCCATACTTATACGTACGGTATTTCCTGACATAGAGAAGTTAAAATGAAGAAAGCTTGTGGTGGCCCAATGCAATATGTGATATCAGTCTGTGAAGTAATCAATTGATGAACCGTGTCATTAACAATTTGTTAGAGATATTAGATTACGCAACTCCGAATCGGTTGCAATGGCACAGACTAACCAAAATTATTCGATGTTATCATCGGGATTTCTTCGAAGTTATGGTGTACCTGAGAAAATCGTCAACATCATACGGAACACATACGATGGACTACACTGCAAAGTGGTGCATCGAGGATAGTTGACAGACGCATTCCAAGTGAGGACTGGAGTCAGACAAGAATATCTACTCTTCCCCTTTCACGTTCTTCTAGTGGTTGACTGGATTATGTAGACCTCGATATCTGACGAGAAGCAGGGAATAAAATGGACAGATTGGATGCAACTAGATGGTTTGGACTTTGTGGATGACCTGGCTATTCTGTCTCATACACACCAACAAATACAGATGAAGACAAACAATGTATCAGCAGTCTCTGTATCAGTAGGCCGCAATATACACAAGGGTAAAACGAAGATCGTGAAATACATCACAGGAAACACCAATCCAATCACACTTGATGGAAAAATTCTGGAAGAGGTGGAAACTTACGCATACCTGGTCAGCATCATTGATGAACAAGGAGGATCCGATTCCGACAAGCGTGGGCCACATTCCTACAGTTGGAGAACATATGGAACTCGAAACAACTCTCAACCAATTTCAAAGTCACAATCTTCAATACAAACGTCAAGACAGTCCTATTGCACGAATCTGAAACGTGGAGAACTACTACGACCATCATCAAAATGGTACAAGTATTTATAAACAGTTGTCTACGCAAGATACTCTATATCCGTCTGTCGGATACCATCAACAACAGCTTACTATGAGATAGGACAAACCAGCTTTCAGCTGAACAGGAAATTAGGAAAGAACGATGGAAGTGGATAGAACATACATTACGGAAATCATAAAATGGCATCACTAGGCAATCGCTAAGTTGGAATCGTGAAGCGAAACGGAAATGAGGAAGGCTGAAGAACGCACTACGTCGAGAACTGACAGCAGACATGAATAGGATGAATAGCAACTGGAAAGGATTTTCCAGAACAGGGTTGGATGGAGAATGCTGGTAGGTGGCAAACGCTCCTCCACCTGGGGTAACAGGCGTAAGTAAGCAAGTAGTCATTAAGCTGGAATCATAAGAAACTGAGTAGTAACACAATAGATAGTTGTTTTGCCAGGTATTGAACCTAATAAATTTTAATCTATTGACAATTACTAGTCTGTATTTCCTGACTTACATTGTATTTCAACTATTATCCAATCTATTGTTCATAATGATAATTGCCATTATCAGCCATAGTGATTGTTATCAGATGGGGTTTTGTGGAGATTTTAGTAATTTCAATAGTTGAAATCATAAGTAAATTGAAGCTAGACCACCATGAAAAACCTGGAAGCACTGGACGGCCATTTCGTTCTAATATGGGGCTCCTCCTGGGTTCGAATCTCGCGGGGGGATCGTGGATGCGCACTGCTGAGGAGCCCCATACTAGAACGAAACGGCCATCCAGTGCTTCCAGGTTTTCCATAGTGATTGTATTTTTTTAATTTTGAACGAGTTTTTTTCTCTCCATTGTATCAATAGCTAATAAACTACAGATAACATACTTGTTAAAATTTGTATTAATCAAAATAACTCTGCTTAAATAAAGGATTTCTGGTTTTCACGTTGCGTAATTTTTATTTGATATTTTCGATTGTTATTGTCACTGATAAATAAAGATCAGTGTGTGTATATAAGTAGATAAGTTCATTTTTTAAATAAATTACATGATCAATATTACCGGGGACTGTGTTGTTTTGTTGTTCATATCCCTATATAAATAAATAAGTAAATAAACAAATAAATAAATGTTATTGTGTCAAGCTATACAAATAATGGTAAAGAAACTACCTAGTCACCTTTATATTGCGCATATGACAAAACTTTTCTCTCTTTTATTATTGTTTTTCTCGTGGTGAATACGATAAAACATTAAATGACGGTAGAAGTAATGAAACTTTTTAAAAGTCATTTAAACTACTGTCTAAGTGTTATATTACTATACTGGGATTCGTCTATTATTATTTACTATTGAAAAATGTCAAGGCCCCTCATAACGAGTGAGATAGAGAAATTTTATACCTCACTATATATATACATATACATACACAGACATCAGTAAATAAACAATACAGATTGATATTCAATATTTATAGATAAACGATAACAATCGACCTTGTATTTTCGTAAAATACTGCATTCTCCCGTCAATCTGCTTGCATATTTGAATATATAGTAATATTAGGGAAATGTCTATACTAGTAGTATTAGTAATAAAGGTAGTAGTGCATTTGTCTAACCAGCTGGCTAGCCAGCCAACCAGTCACTCATCAAAGCGTTATCAAGGTACTATTTTTTTTACTTCCAACATATACTTGTGTTAATTTTTTTCCTACCCCTAAGTAATCTTTTTCTTAAAAAAAAACATTCTCTTTCTCTTTGGACCGTGTATTATATTGTTGTTTGCTTGACCTTGGGGACTGAGACTATTTCATTTATTAGTCAGCAGCATCGTGTAGTACTACTTATGTATATATGTATATTATATGTGTGTACGTACGAGTGCATTTAGTTTTTTACAATCTTCTCTGAATACTTTTCTGTGTCATACACAAGTCTTCAATTTGCAGCGTCATCACACAACAGAGATAATGACGCAGCAAATACACATAATACTGTAGTAGTTGTAGTAGCTGTATTAGTAGTAATGGTTATGGTTATTAACATTCTAATGTACCATATACATATGGTAAAATTAATGTGATTATGCATTTATTGTTTTGTTTTAATAATAAAAAAATTAATATTAGAACATGCATTGTGTGTATACAAGCAAATCATCAACCTGGAATGATGACTGATCAGACCAAAAGAGTAATAGATTTGACTAACTCCATATTCATTTATCAAAACGAACCAATCAAATAATAGAGATTTAAATAGTTTGTAATGTAACGCCTACGCTTTCAGTCAAATATATATATATATACATAGATAGATATGTATTACCCTAACAAAATGACATGAACTATCGATAGAGGTCCTAATTCTTAAGTTTTATTAGTCTGGACAATTAAAAAAATGCCTTGTTTACATACTACTATTACTACAAATGATGAGGCCTATAATAATAGAATATGACTCATAATTTGTAACCTTGGCTAATAGTGGTAGTGATAGTATGATTATAGTACTGCGCTTATGATGGTACACTTTTTAAAAACAAAATAAATGAAAGCAAAAAAGAACCTATTAGAAATGAAAATGAAAAACTCATCTTGACTAGTTATTCTCTGATGAGAATCGGTGTATTGGGTTGGGTGTTAGGGAAGGAATTTTCCGTATATGATAGTGTAATAATGAGACATACACACGTATACACATAGTCGAGACTAATACTAATATATGGTTGATTGCGCTATACTATTGTCGTTCTTGTACTTTGTTGTTTTTTGTTTCATATACACACTCTGATTATTAATATGATAAGATCAATAAAAAAAGGTAAATAGAGGTGAACAAAGCATTCCTGTTTTAAGCAAAAAAAATCATACGAACTATGGAAATATGTGTAGACTATTGTTGTCTAGTTTCCTATTTAAACAGAATGTATATACCCTACATAAAACCAGAAGGTCATCTTGTTCTCAGTATAATCATGATTGTAGTAGTTAGTAGTTAAATGCTTAACATTTTTCTACATATTCATCATGACTTGTCTCTTGTTTTCATTCTACACATCTATTTATACTTGCACTCTCCAAGATTTGTCTTGATATTTAAGTAACTTCTCGAAGCCAACTACTAGTGGACACACTATTAAGGGTTACAAGTTAGTTTACATAATGAATCTCCTAGTTATATTCTACCATTATCTCAGTCAAATTAACGAGATTGCAAAGAGTACTAGGTAAAAACGTGTGTACTACAAAGAAACCTTATGAATCCAGCAACCATAGTTCTAACCATCTAATTTTTGCTTACGTGAAAATAATTTATTACTTGTTCCACCGTATCATTTTTCTTTACCGTATTCATGTTCGTCGAATGAACCTCTGTTTCTCCTACTATTTTTCATCGAACTTCAAGCTGTTACGTAACCTATACACAACTTTGGTTATCACCCAGTGGTCAGTCAGCAAGAATGTCTCTATTAGTCGTCTCCTAAATGGTTCAATGATAATGTACACTTCAGACTACTATGCTATTATTTGATATGTTTGAATCTTACAATATATATCAATTTTCTCAATATTATAGATACTCCGTGTTGATAATTGTCAACTAGCATGAAATTTAAAGCAATTAGTCCCTTTGATAGATTTCGATAATGTAATAAGAAGACGAAGTTGATCGGAACTATGTGATATATTAGTGTAATACATTTCGAACAGTCTGATCACACATATACTTGTTAAGAACATTTATATATAAAAATAAAAGGTCAACTGGACTGGAAATGGGATAAGAGGAGACAAGGTTAATAATAAGAGTAATAATAATAATAATAATAATAATAATAATAATAATAATGTGAACACGATTTGAAACCTAATCACTAGATAATAAGTTAATGTTACCAGAGTAGGTTTAACGTGAGAACAAACTGATTTCAGACATGCGCCCACTATGAGCTCTCTAATGCAATGTAGTTACCCTGTATATGGTAACCATCGACAGGCCACAAAATACTCAATCTGCTCTTATACATCAATCAGAAATCTGAGAAGTTCAACTAAATATCTCATATTATTTCGGCTCACAAACTAACATGGTTATGTACGTAATAATCACAAGATTACAGTGCACCATAGTTAATAAACCACATTATGTACAAAATTAAGACATGATATAAATCGAAGTAACAGCTCAGATTAAAGTTTACAATCAAGACACTATAGGAATATCATGAGCCAACTATTCAGTCCATACACATTAAGAATACATATACTCATTCTTCAGAGAGAGAGAGAGAGAGTAGCCTTCAAAGTTTCATATTTTCAACTATTCTCCCAGTCCTATCAAAAACTGACGTCCTTAATTCCATGCTACTTTTGTCCAATCATTTAATATTGTATCAACTTTATCGTAAAAGAGAATCTCTCTTTCAAACTAATAGATTCAGTTGAATAATTTATTTACCCTGAATATTTGAATTTTGAAACCTTTACTTCTTTCAATAGTCTGATGTACTATATATTCTAAGTAAAGTCACTGAAATTTTTAAGATATGTATATATTTATTGTATAAAAGTGGACCAGTGGTTGTTAATCACAGGTTCGGAACCCTCTCCGATTCAGTTCCGTTTGGGGTAAGCTAAGTAATATCAGCCCTCAGACTTAACGTATGGTTTAAATCCGAGTTCACAAGTATGTACTCAGTAAATAGGTCGATAATAATAGTAATAATAATAATAATAATAAATGTGACATGTATTTATGCAATAATTATGTTTTTCTCTTGAAAAATCTTTTTCTTTCCCTTTATTTGTAGAACATTTTCTAAGTGATTCAAATTCAGGTGCATCAACCCTGGATAAACGTTATCAAGATCGCCGACGTCGTAATAATGAAGCAGTACGTCGTTGTCGTGAAAATAAACGCGCACGTCTACTTGGACGTACAGAAACTACAGAGAAATTACAAAGTGAAAATCGTTGCCTGCGTAATGAATTAAGTGGTTTAAGTATGGAAGTTAAAGCATTACGTAAACTGCTTACAGTCGGTGGACAACAACAGGATCAGCAAGAAAATACTACCGCCTTTACTACTAAAAACAATAACTGTATGAGTCGTAATACTAGCAGTAATGGTATGGATTATTTTGGTGACAATAATGAAATAAAGTTGTTTGAAGAAACAACAACACTACTGAAACATGATCAGAAAGAAGTTCCATTATCACCAACATCGTCCTTATCACCACGACGACAACGACGACCACCACCTCCGATATCAATGCCATCTTCAGATGGAGATAATGAAAAAGAAGTTGAGAATACTCTGAATATTGATCATGAAACAGAAATGATTGAAACTATGAATGATAATAATATTGACAACACTGACGATGATATTGAAATGCCAAATTTAACCACCATGAATGTGGATAATTATTCCTTGGATGATGATGATGATGACGACGACGATAATTCATTGAGATCTCAAACACATACTGATCATCGTAAGAAATTATCATCGAATATCACCATGGGAAGATCCTCATCAAATGATCAAATCAATAAAAATGTACAGGTTTTATTGTCAAATGAACATTCCCAGCATATTGATAACTTATCACAAGAAAAGCTAATTCATATTGCACAGTTAGATACAAACGACAATACAAATGATACTGCTATTACTACTACTAATACTACTAATAATGAAAATATCAGTTCATTTGACAGTAATAAAATTATAGATTGTACTAAAAATGATAGTGGTAGTCGATGTGACGTTGATGTCGGTGGTAACATTATTAGTATTGCTGTGACAAATACTGATGGAATCCAATCGACTGAATTATTAACTCATGTAAATAAAAATGTAAATGATAAACCGACAACTGTCATCTTACGTGGACGTCGACGTACATTGAAGACACCAACACATAATAAAAATGCTAAAACTAACATAAATCATATCAATCATCATGATCAAAATACTACTGATACTATTGACAATATAATTACTTCTAGTATTACTCAAACTACTGATCTGAATGATGCATCAAATACATCCAATATAATATCCGTCCATAAACAACACACACCTTCCTGTAATACTGCTACTAACATCATATCAAGTAGTATATTATCGAAAAGTGAAAATTCTTACATTCTACCTGATAAATCAACTTATTTTCAATTAACTAATGAATATTCCACAAGAAATTCAGGGAAAGAAGATAGTATTTTAACTTAGCATTTATTTGCGTTTGTTTTTTTGAAAACATTTTAATTTACTTATAAAGTATTGTTTATAATTGTGAATTATATACCCCCTTCCATTCCACTCCGTCCCCTGGCCTTCTGTTCTTCTCGTTTCCTTTATCCTATCTTTTTTTGTGGTTTCGGCTATTGCCGACTAAATTCATCATCATTACCTTATTTTTGTGATCAAAAGAAAACACACAACTCATGTTTATTACACCGATTTCAAAGTTAGTAATCATGTTGGCGCCGATGTCTTCTGACCATCATTTTTCCGCTTATCTTTTTCCGATTGATCATGTACATTTATTCATGGAACTTATGCAATCATGATTCAATTTTTACCTATTTTTTGCTCTATGGATTGATTTCTTCAACAATTTATTCCCCCTTCTTCACTGTCTACCTACTTTTAATTTTCCTGTCTTTGATTTAAATTTTAGAACTCCAATTGAATCATCTACTTATTGTGAAGTAAACATTGAAAATGTATACATTTTCAAAAGGTCTTCTTATTGCTTAATTGTTACATTGGTCAGTTATTTTACTATTTTGTATGAGATCAGATAACGCATAACATCATAGTCTTTGAAGATGAAAATATCATCGATATCATGTTGATTGACAAATAATAACCTCTTGATATTCTCTCTCTTCATTTCTCTGAACTATAAAGACAACATGACTACTCTCGCCAATCCTTACTGATTGACTATTCATAACTAACAACGGTAGCAGTACTAATAATAATAACAATAATAATAATAATAGTTTTCTAAATCGATATTCTTCTATTTGTATCCCAATTATTTATAATATGTATTTTTGTTTACTCGTTTGTTCGTTTTTTTTTTGTATCACGTTGTTTGTTTGTTTATTGTTACGAGAGAAGGCAGTTGTTTTTTAAAAAAGTATTTTAATAAATAGACAATGTACAACATTGTTCCTGTTTATCTCATCCTCTATTCTCTATTTCTGCGTATTTTTTCCCGTCCAAAAGATAACACTTACACTTTCCATGACATTTAGGATGATGATACATTATCACCGTTTGTTGGCTGGTTCAATCTTTACCTACTGAACATTGAGTTTTGTTGTTCACATTTTGATTGGTTTTTGTTTTTACGAAAAACACTTGACTATATATATATTCGAATGATTCATATTAATGAGTTGTTTTTCTATGATTTGATACTGCGTTCTTCACTTTATCCATGTAGATTATTAACTTTTAACTTACCTCAGCGGCGATGGTGGTTGTTTCCTGCCCGTTTTTTGTATCTTATACAGTACTGATGTAAATAATAATAATATTATTATTATTACTAGTCTCCTCTGTTTTTTATCTGTTATTTTTGTAAAAAGTGATTATCTTTGTACTCCGTCACGCATTCCTCTACTCGTTATATTACACTAGTATGTGTATGTGTGTGTGTGCAAAGTCTTCTAATCTGTTGAATTCTTTCATTATTATCCCTTTTTCTTCAAAAAAAAACATACGAACAATTTTCTTGTTTCCTTCAAGAATTAAGTTTTTTTGTTTGATAGAGAGGAGGTGTCAATTTAAACCGAAATTCAATGGCATTACGATCTAAAGCAACAAATATTCTTCATCATCGAAAGTCAGCCATCAGCATTTTCTTTGTTTCTACTATGTACCATGTTGTTTTTCTTTCAAATCTTAAGAAGAATACTATTCACATTTTTTTAGTGAGAATGGAGATAGCAATAATATTGATAAATAAGCGCCAAATACGTTGTTTCTTTTTATCTTTCTGTGTTTATGAGAATACCTTGCTAATATTCTGTTTTTGTGTTTAGAGTGTAAAAATGTAAAATAAATGTGTATGTCTGTAAAGTGTATGTAGATGAATATCTAGGTGTACCGAAACTTTTATTGTGTAATGACTACCCCACACGCACACACATACGCGTTGATGACTATATAAGAATAATCCTATCGTTATTACTATTACTATTACTATTACTATTACTATTACTATTACTATTACTATTACTATTACTATTACTATTACTATTACTATTACTATTACTATTACTATTACTATTACTATTACTATTACTATTACTATTAGTGTATACCTACAAAAGGAACAATTTTATTGTTGATAGTAATAATCGTTTTGTAATAATTCTTTCCAATTTTGAAGAGAAAAACAAACATTACATTCCTATTAACTGATTCCTTTTTCTCTCTGTCTGTACGTGTGTGTATGTATGTATATGTGTGAGGTCCTTCTACCTATTTATCAACACTACTACTATTTCACTCATTGCACATCAACATATGTGTGATGAATTTACTGCTCAGACGATAACAACGATAATTAACAACTGGGAGAACTTCAAAGTTACATAGGAAACTAAACAGAATGATATATATATTCCACAAACTATTGTGAATTGATTTTTGTATTTTATAAATATTATTCATTACACAATCTTCTATATATAGTATCGATTTTAAATGTATTATTGTGTGACATTACTATTACGATTATTATTATTATTGTACACTTTTATGAATACTGTTACCGAATTACAAGTTGTTAACTATTGTATTGTTTCTGTCATTTCATTATAGAGAAGAATTGTTTATGATCATTGTAAAAATAAAACAATCAGTGCATTTTTTTCACCGGTGTCTTATTACTATTATTATTATTATTATTACTATTAATATTATTTATATGTTCGTGACATTGATAAGTGTGGATTATGCTGATGACGAGGAAGATTAAGAAGAAGAAGACGAAGAAGAAAGGAACAGTAATTCTGATAAATTAACCTGGCAGTTTCTATTCTGGTCTAATCTTCTTGTTATTCAGCCATTAAACCTCCTTTTTTCTCTCTTATCTCTTTCTAACTATGTTCATTATGCTCAATAATAATAAATAACGAGGGTTTTTTGTTGTTCGTATCATTCCTGTTTTATTACTCTTATTATTGTTATTATTACTATTGAATAATAAAGTTTTTTTCTTTCGTTTTTATAACTTCGTGTTTTTTTTTCGTTGTTGTACATTTCAATTTGTTGATAGTAGACAAAAGAAATAGGGTATAAGTGGACTTAAGTTACTACTTATTATTATAACTATTATATTGACTAAAGCATTGGATATTCAAACATTAGTTTTCTGGTTTGAATTCTCCCCAGTTCGCTTATATATTGTTTTGTATAGTTTTCTATCATTAAACCTTACACAAACAGTAAAGTGTAAAACTGATTATATGAGTTTGTACTTGATATATGAATTAGGAAAATATTAGACTTTCTTTAAATGTTGAATTGTCAGTTCGAAATCTATCCACTTATTTCTATTAGTTTAATCGAGTATTAAAGCTAATCCTTAACACCTGAAACTAAATTTCTAAGTCAATTTAACGAATGACTCTACTTGTTTTATTAGATTCAATTAAAATGAGCGGTAAATTTTAACTCTTATAAACCAATATCAGGTAATGTAGAAGTAAAAATCTACAGAATTGACATGTCTAATTGTGATAAGAAATGCCAATAAACATAATCTATGTGATAATTTCAAGTTTCCGTTTTAATATGATATAAAAGGTGAGTATTGTTTAGAGAGAGCTCAACAATACTATTTCTATACTTTGATTAAGAATGGTTCACTTATGTCAAGATTATTTTGGGGAGATACACAGTGTGATGCAAAAATCTTGATAATTTTTCATTCGTATTCTATTCGATTTAAATTGTAAAGAAACGATTTAATTAGAAATTCAAAGCATTCGGATCGTCATAATATCTGTAAATTAAGTATAGCTGTAATCTAGATATTGTAATTAAATTCTTAGTGTACTGAACTAATTGACCTGAAGCTGTTGACTTGAAAACTATTTAACCCGTTTCTCATTTTATCATTAATTATCAACATTGAGTCCTACCATTTTAGATTAAATCTTATTTGATTTGACCTGGTTTTACT
This sequence comes from Schistosoma spindalis, assembly GCA_946903255.1. Lineage (NCBI taxonomy): Eukaryota > Metazoa > Platyhelminthes > Trematoda > Strigeidida > Schistosomatidae > Schistosoma > Schistosoma spindalis. The sequence continues at coordinate 11,606,924 of OX336421.1, read as the reverse complement.
AAATCGGGTATAAATGGAATATATGTGTACAGGAATAACGAAACTGAATTATGCGATTACTAAATGTGGCACTGCGTATAAAATGTATATTTGATTCAGTAAAACCAGCTCAAATCAAATGAGATCTAACCTAAATTGGTAGACTTCAATATTGATGATTAACGGTGAAATGAGAAACGAGCTTGTTAGGTTTCAGGTCGACAGCTTTAGTTCAACCATTTCTTATTTTAATATTACCTTGAGAATTATTGCTTTCACTATGCTATGCTTGTGAGCTGAGATAATGTTCGTACTCTCAAACAAAAATAAGTGGTTTTCTAGGAGGTTCGCTTTGTTATTCTTCTGTCTGAAGGTTCAGTCGACAAGACAAAAGAGTATTTTAGGTAATCAAGTCTTGAATATTACTGCTCTTAGTATTATTGTTTCCCCATAGTTTTTAACTCTTCCAAGCGCATAAATTCGCGGGATAAAGAGTGTAGGCTAATATTAAAGTCCATAGTCTAAGGCAAGACGAAGATTGCATGCATCAGCCATTGTGACTCAGTCTGATACAATCCACCCAATATCTCCAGCCATTGATTATAATGGTCACAAGGACCTCAATCAGGTAGTCTGGAAGTAACAATACAGCTAAATCTAACGATCATTGACTTTATAGGCTGATGTGAGATCTTAGTTTGGTAGCCTTTATCTTTCTTCCAGTTTATCCTCACATCAGTAAACTATATGCCTCGAGGTAGGTGGTGATTGGTGGGGACTAATTATTCTATCCACCGGTTTGCTAAGTTTACATAATACATTTAGTCTTATATCATTATTGATCACTCGATAAACCCGACATATATATGTACAAGTTCCATTAACACAATGAAAGCTAACTAATAAGATATAAAACAAACGATTCTTAATAATAATAAAGACAGTTACAGCTGGAAACTAATAGAAGATAATATAATGTATGGCTAACAGTGGAATTTAGAACATGTTTTGTCCCATTTATGATTCTTCACTCAGGTGCACCTATTTGTCAATGTTAACGTAAAAAAAACAATATCGCGTCATCTATTCAAAATGCCCATATGCTAATACCACACAGAGTCTTATTATCGATTAACTGGTTTTACTGTTACATTGTGTTCTTTAAACCGGAGAATGCGATTTACTCAGCAATGATGAATAGACATTCTGAGATTGCTTGTTATTCATTTGCAATTTAACGTAGTTTACACATTTGTAATAGGACACTGGCATATGCTCTCATTATCTACCATGATTGTAGAATAGTTTCTGTTTTTTACTGGTACTCTCGATATGATGTCAGTTAAAGGTCTAAATTAACTTCGACTTGAAAAAAAAATCAAAAATCTCTGCCTAATTATAATCTTATGCTCACTAGTGACTTATTTAATACTGAGAGTAGCGAGTGTATGTAAAGCACATAAAGTTTGCAGTTTTTACTGAATTCGAATTTAATATAGTTAGAGGAGTTCCCAAAATATCCCTCGTCAAGTTCCTAGGGGTCCAGAAATGCCAGGGAACCTTTTATCCAATCAGAGTTGGACAGAATGTCCTCATAAACATCTAAAATATACGGAATCACGTGCCACGGTTTGGGTTAGATAGTCACCTATACTGTTATTATATTTGGTATGGTTCCGGAAATTTCCGGACGCCCAAGACTGGATGTAATACTATAAATACCGACGTTTTTCTGTACATAAATTAACCTTGGAGTAAAGCTTTTATTCACGTTTCCCACCTGCTCTCTAGTGTTTCAGTTGACGTGTAGAATTAGTTAAGGATATCAAAACCGGCGAAGAAGACAGTTTAAGCATATTGGCAGCATGAGTTATCAAATCTGAACACTAAACTAACATAAAAAAATGTGTGTATTTTTCACAGACTAATATCAGGAAAAAAAATCTGGCGACTAATAATGTAATGGAGAGTTATCACATATTTGTTTGCGATAGTTCAGAAGTGCAAGCCCATGATGTTGTACAGAATCAGTTACACAATACTCATATATTATGCTAAGTATATATTATGCAGTAGTATTTAAGATTTAAATGTATTCTCAAATTACGAGTAAGAGATCTTGATCGATCGGGTTTGGGATTATTCCATCCTATGGTTAACATCACAAACTAACCTTAGTTATTAGATTAATGGAAACTAGGGGGCACTGATCAGGTATTTCGTCCTAGAACCGAGCTCCTCAGTGGTGATAATTCATGACTCCACTGTAAGTCGAACCCAACACTTTTAAACCTCTCATTGAGCACTTAACCATCAGACTTTGATTTGATCGCCAGTGAGGCTATGGATTTGTGCTGATAAATATCCATGTACTAAGACGAAACAACTACTCAATAAGCTCAGTTATGATAGGTTGAGGCAGGTACCATCTATGGTAATGAGTAATGATCTCTTAGTATACATTTATTGAAGTTGAAACTGCGAACTAACGGATCGTAACTTATTCCTATATAAGTAACACTGTCTACGCAACGCCTAGAAGGCTTGAATTCTATCCATGACTAAATCATAGGTGTAAAGTACAGTAGAGTTCAACAGTAAAACTATACAATTGTCCAGTCACCCCTGGTTTTCAATAGTTATCAAAGTCAATTCATAATGTAATCAACTTTCAACTTGACAAATAAAAGTTTTCACAAATCACTTAACTATCACATCATAAAAAAATTCTAATATAATACGATTTTGTTGTTATACAGCTGTTCAGTTTAAACAACACACCAAAACTACTTAATGCATTACAATTCCATATTGTGACAATGAAACGTCATTTCTCTTTTACAATTATTCATATAAATTATTAATCTTAAATGTATAAGTTGATTCAGATCACTTACTTTGATAACAAACAAAGAAGTAAACACAATGGAGACATATTTTTCTATATAAAAATCAGTCTGAAATTTTATTAACTAAAAGTCAGGTTAGAAAAATTGAAAATTACATTATGCAAAACTGATTGAATATTTTACGACTATCATTCATATTTGTATAATAATAATAATAATAATAATAATAATAATAATAATAATAATAATAATAATAATAATAATAATAATAATAATAGTGACTATTATTAATTGATTTTCAAGTAAAAAAAATGCATAGGGATGTTTGAAGGTCGGGGTGGAGCACACTGGAAGTGGTGGTGGTGGTGTTAGTAGTAATGATCGATGGGGTTAAATGATAAACAATAACTCAATGAATAAATGAGTGAAAAGTAACTCTTTGTTATTTCATTTAATTGACATTATTATTATTATTAGTATCATTATTAAATTTATTTAATTTATTCCAGTTGTTTTATAATTAATATTTTCATTTTTCTTAATTGCAACCAATAAAATTGATTAAAAGCTGAAGATTAGAGAGAATATACAGTGTAATTACTGATAGGTGTGTGTGTTGCTTAGACTAAATTATTAATATAAGCGAAATGGAATGAACAATGAATATAGGGGATTTTCTATTTAAAAAAAAAAGTCACTTTAAATTAATAGGTACGCTTGTTAACCTGACTTACATGTTTTGGTTAAATGAAATAATTACCCATCGATGTTATAGAAAGAGAATTACGACACTGCATATTGTTAGTCAATGGTTTAAGAATATTATGACTTCTGGTATTCTTAAAGGTATTTAGTTGAATCATTAGAAAGTGGTCTTAGGTCCGCACTGATGTAGAGTTCATAAGTAAACCGATATATCTGTCCACTTTTTTTAAATGTTAACCCTCACAATATTTGAGTTTAGGATTGTGTGAGATCGTGGACAGCACTGTTACATTTTGGTCACTTAGCTGAAATCTATTAATTTCCTTCTACAAATAATCAACAAATAAATGAATTTGTGAACAGGAGCGAAAAATTAAAATATCCAGAATTTATTGATTGAGATCATGAACTGAATAATGTTAGACCATCATTGAAGATCTGGAAGCACCCTATGCTGATAATTACCATGCGCCCACTAGTGACTAACTTTGTGAGGGAATTCTCGGAGTTCTAGTGAAAAGCCGTGACCAGTGGAGTTATTGCGTGTCGGGTAGAGACAGGTATTGATGGAGTTTTGTTGTATGAGCTGGATGGTTTGGTCGTGGAGCTTTCATCGTTCTTCTGAACGACATCATCTATCTGAAGGTGTTTACTGACGATGTCGTTCAGAAGAACGATGAAAGCTCCACAACCAAACCATCCAGCTCAGAGAACAAAACTCCATCAAAATCATCCACCTGAGCTACAAATCTCCACCATCTCAAGAGACAGGTATCTACCTCAGTACATTTGGAGATGGTCGCATAATTTCATGGATTGGTTGAGGTTAGACATTAACACTGTTGATATCGGCTCAGTGGTCAAGTAGGTTAAGCATTCGCGCGCGAGACTGAAGGCCCTGGGGTCGAATCTCGCGAGCGGGATCGTGGCTACGCACTGCTGAGGAGTCGCACAATGAGACGAAATGGCCGTCCAATGCTTCTGGGTTTTCAATGGTGGTCTAACATCAATTGGTTCAAGATCTCAATCAATAACTTAATAATCTCCACAATCCTATACTAATAATATCCATAATTCGTCAGCGTAAAGTAAGTCGATCTTTCAAATACAATTAAATCTAATATCAAATAAATTGACATATGAATTATCTCAGTGGTCAAGTCTCTTGATATGACTGTAGTTAGTTAAGAGAGGATGAATGTCTTGTGACGTAAATGATAAACTATACTGAGTAATGTCAGTAACCATGAGATTAAAATAATTATGATTTATTTAAAAATACTGTTCTGTATGAGTTGGAATTTAAGATTTTATTTTGAATAAAGCGAAGCCTTATTTTTGGACTGGGATTACCTGTGGAATTTAGCATGTGTGTTTCGTCTTATTTGAAACTGGATGTACTTACATTCAAGTGTTAATTTTTTCATTGAGACTGGAATCCCATACATATCGTTTAATCTGCAATGGATTGTTCACTAAACTCCAAAAGTTTAAGTAGCCACAGGGTTGTCCAGCAAGTATGAAAATATTCGGGATACAGATCTAAGCAGCTGACGAATCCCGAATATCCAAGGTCCAAAATGAAATCGAACACATGAGTTAGGTGACAATAAAACCGAGGAATTCACTCATATGGTTCATATTATCAACAGAAACTGACCAAATACCATTTTGAACACCAACAACACAATAATTCGGAGTTTTATAGAGGAGAACTATAGTTATTTTTCATCTGACCAACTACTGTTTATAGAACTGTTTTTCCTCTAAAATGAACAAGTCTAAAACTATACAATTTCAAAATTATGTTATACTCTTCAGTGATTTGTTTATATGTTAGTTTTCTTAAATTATGAAGCTGATCAAGCTAAGGATGTTACAACAAAGATTGTCATGGAATAAAGCATTTTGTTTGAATTTAGATATGTGATGCTTTGTATTCCAATTCAATGCTAAATAATACCATTCTCAAAAATAAGGTGAAAAGCTCCTAGAATGAAATTTATGCTGAATCATGCGTGTATACTGTTGACAATTTTCATGAAAGAACAAAACAAATGCCTATATATTTCTAGTTTTTTAAGTGTATGAAATGTATCTCTTTCTTTATGCATGTATGGTGAATTGTTCTTGGCTGTAAAATAAACACTGTATAAAATACACGAAATTACGAATAACCGGTTGTTACAAGTGCTAAAAATTAACTATACAATTAACAGGAATAGTTCAAGGATTTCTTAAAAATCAAAATTTACAGTTGATTGATCAGTGAGTAATGACGAGTATCATATCTGTCTTACCCTTCGATACTGATCGAAATATATCTTTCAAAACTATAAACTAGGTGTCACTGGTACAAATCTACCAGGTGGAATAAGTTTTCAAGTTTATAGGTACACTTTGTTAACAAGTGATAACTAGCACGAAATCTCGGTCAAACAGAGTTTTCTACCTACTACCTCTTACTATTCAATATCGAAACACAATCTACACAATGTCAAACGAATTAAACTATTGACCACACTACAACTTGATTGATAGAATTTGATCGACGCTAAAAGATACCTGGCTAAACCTGATATTGGTAACTTCTCAATGATCAATCAATGTAAACTCCTCTTAGATAATCAGCATAAATGTTAGATTAAACTTTTATTTGGTGTCAAACCATACTTAATTCTATTTAGATCTAATATGATCTATTTATGAATGCATATAATTGGGATGATGTGTAACAAATGAGGTCACTTTTCTTTATTTTGACCTATTTACTTCTGAAATAAAATTTTTCTACATAATTAATGTGACTGTTTTTTTGTTTTTTTGTTTGTTTGTAATTATTATGATTACCATTATTATTCATTGAAATTTGATGTCATCAATTTCCAATTGTTTTTTTTTGAACAAGTTTCATCTGGTCTCTTCTTTTCTTATATTCAAATTTTCTTCTCTCTTGGTCATTTAACCATTCACACATACATACATACATACATACACACACTATCTCTCACTCTCTCTCTGTGTTTCATGTATATCCACATTTGCTGTTTTTTTTGTAATATGACATTGTAATCAGTTATAATGATTAACTGCTCAAATTCATGATTAGATAAGTTAGAAATTTAATCATAGTAATAGGATTTTATAAAAACTGATATAAAAAATATTGACGGGGGGGGGAACAGTGAAGAACACAGATTGTATGATTTTATTACTCTCACTAGTTTTTCTCAATCACCTTCCTCTTTCTTGTTCATCATTTATCATCACAACGTACATATACAAACAAATTTCATGTATCAGAGCGCATCATTGACCTAAATATAATATACGTCACAATCATCTTACCAAAAATATGTTATATAAATGAATAATAATAATAAAAAAAGAATCATTGAATCCATTACAAAAGAGGTGATTGCATGTATCATATTGTATCAAGATTCTTTGTTTTTTCATATTGTATGTTGTTAATAATAATAATAATAATAATAATAATAATAATAATAATAATAATAACAATAATTGTGAATAGATTTATTTATTTATTATTTTAAATAATAGCAACTCTTTTGTAATATCTGGTTTAGTTCATTGCTACTCCTCCTTTCACTGATTAAGTTTATATCTTTTTACACAGATTGTATATGTGCTTGAACATATATGTATGTGTGTGTGCATGTGTGTGAGAGAGAGAGAGTGCACGTCTGTGCAATAATAAGTGGGTTACAGACATTTGAATTTAATTTTACCATTTGACCTTTACTAGTAAATTTGTGTTACCTTCATCCTTTCTGTGCGTGCATGTGTGTGTGTCAGAGAGAGAGAGAGAGAGAGAGAGAGAGAGAGAGAGAGAGAGAGAGTAATATCCATTTTTTACTGTGAAAATTATGATTATAAAAAGTCATCATCATCATTATCATATTCATAATGATTATCAACATCAGTATGTTTACACTTGAAATTTATTGAACAACTTATTTTTTTCTATAAAATGAATTTGTTACATGAATAATACTGATTACTTTATTTTATTCATTGACTAATTTACATCAATATAGAAAAAAAATCTTTTTTTTAAAAATCTTTTTGTTGTTCTTTCATAAAAATAAACATTGTAATCAGTTACTAGATTTCGTGATATTTCATTTATGATTTTGAATATTCAAGAAAACGATAAAAACAACAACAACAACAACAACAACAACGACAACAACAACAATAACAAAAACAAGAACAATAACAGAATACTCACTTTGTATGTGTCGATTAATTATGTGTATTGACCTATTTTATTGAAATGTCATATTTATTTTTTTTAATTTTGAATAAATTATTATTATTTTTTAGATATATTAATAATAATTTCCTTAATAGTGTATCCATGCCTTTGTGTGTGCGTTAGCGTGTGTGTGTATGTGTGTGTTTTGTAACTATGATAAGTTAATGGAGTAAAAAACAACAATAACAACAACAGCTCAAGTCGATATTTGGTAAATAAGAGTGAGTTAAGTGGTTAATTAACATCAATGTTTTTGTTGTTAATAAAAAGATGCATACTTATACATATAGTTAACTTACTACGTATTAAATTCGAGATATTCCTAAAGTTCTGGTAAGAAGTTGTAACTGATGGAAGTAAGGAGTTTCAACATGTCTAGATTGAAGTAGTTATCACTAATAAGGTTGGATTCTTATAGTTGGGTAATTACAGAGAGATATGAATCTCCAGAGTTTAATAACTAATAGGGTTGTGGGTGTGTATCACTGAATAGTCCGATTAGATGAAGTAGGTGTCAGTGGTGGCGTGTTTGAATATCTGGGCTACCTGTTCTTGTCATCTAGATATTTCAACAAATTATCTGTTTTCACACATAATTATGTCTATTAATCGCATAACTTATTCAGGTGCGTTTCTGAAAAGTTCACGACATGTCGCTGTATAAATTACAAAAAAAGTCAAATCAGAGACATCGTGGATTCTGGCAATATGCATTGAAAAGAATATACATTATTCAGATGTGGATTCATGAACTATTAACATGTAACTGGCAACGGACCAATATTTATCGTCGGGATCTATCAAGAAATAAGAAACAGGAACTTGTTGAAATACTTTGTGCTAAGAAATCTATATTGTATCAAAAATATAATATTGAATGAAGCTAATAATAATAATAACAATAATAATAATAGTAATAATAATAACTTTTCAGTGTTTCAGGTTATAAAGCTGAGTGACACGCGTTCAAACCATACCAGGAGTATCAGTTCTTCGAAGAATTCAGGTATGCCTTTTTGATGATTATCACCTAACAAGAAATCTAAATTAAACCGTGTTCCCCGGCAACCACCTAACAGCATATAGAGTTCTGTTCACCTACGTTTTGATCTTGGATTCATTTGTTTCAAAAAATATCATAATTCTCTACTATAAGATCCCGAACTAATTTCATAGTTTCCAATTGTTATATAGCAAGCATTTCAATTATAGTAAATTACACTAGATTGTTTTGCTTCACCCAGTGCACGTCCATTATAAAACTTATACAGAGAAACACTTCCTAATTTTTTGATACATGTACCGTATTTCCCTATGTCAATTCCACATTAACTCATTTCTGACAGTGTTCGTGGACATTTTTAAAAATTCATTTCGTGGAGCGTAGTTCTAGTGAAAAACCACGACTGGCAGAGTTAAACCATGCTGAGTATCAGAAATCAATGGCATGTACACTACAACGGAACAACTGTCCAGTGTTTACTGGTTTTCAATCATTTTTCAACCTAACGATCGACAAACACATCACCTTAGACTATTTACTAATTTGATATAAAAGGTTTAACTACTTATAAGTAGTCACACAGACTATCTAAAAATGTCATGGATTTCTTAAAAAATTTAGGAAGATTGTGCAGCAATTTCACTAGTAAAACTTATTAGAAATTATTTTCAACAATGAAATAAAGAGATAAAGTAAAAGTTTTGGTTGGTTTCAAAAGACTTCATTGACAATGGATCTAAGACTAGTAAATGTTTTACTCTAACCTGGTTTGATTCACTAAGCATTTCAATCTTTTCTGAAGAAAATCCCACAAAAACTTGCCTGAAGTTATCGGCAACATTCTCATACCTACAAAGTATGTTGTACCCGGTAATTTCAGTCACTTTTTCTCGTTTATTTAGTATATGCTGTGTGTTGAAGTGTTATTTTCACTAAAAGACACAGTTCCATTCATAATATGCGCTATTTTTGTATTTTTAATTCAGTGTATTAGGCTGCCCTACACTGAACATGTTTATTACAGACAGTTGTTGATAATTCAGCAGTTCAAATATAATTCTATGTAGATGAATAAGATTAACTAATTGTTTCACTAAAAGACACAAAGTTATGAATACTACTAAATAAGGGAATAGGTTAATCGTTTAAAAATACGAAGTTATATCAATTTGAACTAAGAAAATGATAGGATCCACTTAAACTGGAAAGAGTACACACTTGGTATTGTTTTGCTTGAATCTTCGCATTGAGGTTTAAGACTGCAAGAATATATGTGTTTGAGCACGTGTTTATGGTATAGGGTAGAGTCAAGAATCAATAAAAACATTTATCAACTAAACATTCATTTACACAGAAATTTTCTCAGTAAACTAGACAAGATATATTGAAGTTTATAGTACATTTTATGTACTATAGGTCTTCTATGAAACAAAACGATAATATATGATTAAAAGAAAGCAATATGTACAATGATTCTACAACACCTTTGGATAAAACAGTCAGCTTATTTGTTTTCTATGAAAGTTCAGAAGTGTTTATTATTATTATTATTATGATGAAACTATGATGTCCGACGACCATGAAGGAGCCAATCAGATCTAAAATAGGTTCTATAAGATTTGGCGCAAAATTAAAAACTCAGTGCATGATAATATGTATCTTACTAAAAATAGATAAACTTGTTTATAATTAATCACAATTGATTGATCACTGAGTGGTGATCAATGTCAAGTACACCTTGCTGACAAGTTCCATGTAGCACGAAATCCGGGTCCAGGTTTTCCTGTTGACTACCTCCAATCACCATTCTCTCTCAACCTAGACTAGTGGCCATATTTTAACTTGGTCGATAGCATTTGATCTGCACTAAGGACTTGACACACGTGACATTGACCACTACCCAGTGATCAATTAATTGTGATTACATCTCAGTCATACAGGAGGTCGGTCGTGGCCCGGATAGCCCAATGGTAACGTCTCTTACTATGAAGCTGGGTGACATGGGGTCAAATCTGTCAGGTAGTACCAGTTCCCTTAAGCTTACAGGTACACCTTGCTGACGAGTGCCAAGTAGCACGAAACCCTGGTCCAGGGATTCCTGTTGACTACCTCCAACAACCATTGTTTATAATTAGTTCGCAAAGTGATTGAAATTCTCAAAAATAATCTTTTTTTTATAACCAAAATGTGAATGTGAGGTGATGAATAAGCTAAATTACCTAAAAACCTCTTCCTGATTAAAAGCGTATCTAAACGTACATGATGCTATTCAGGGTTTCATCAAGAGCGCTGTTGTGACTGTAACGTGTTCTTCCACTCTAACCACATATGCTAATCGTAACATTTAACCGTAACGCACCTAACTCTGGCTTATAACTTTAAACCTGAATCAGTATCAAATTTTAATTCCTAACCCTAACCTTCCTTGTTCATTGATGTTGAAAATTTCTATCCATATTCATTTTATCACAGATTTTATTACAGAATCCTTTATGGCTAAATATTTCTATCTGATTATCTGATAAACCATCGAGGTCATCACTACTATATAGTCTTACCGTTATTATAGTCCATTTGACCAAACAAGAGTATACAACATCTGTTTTGTGTACATGCAAATCTTTCATCTATTAACTACCTTTATTATTCACTTTGTAAATGAATTAGTTGGTACACAAAAAAGTAATATATTCATCATCATTCTATTAGAAACATATTGACCACTTCATACTTTTATACATTGAATCACTAACTAATCTTAGCTAGACTATCATTGAGAAACATGTACTGTTGAATAGCTATTTCATCCTACTATGGGGCCGTTCAGCGAACTCAGAGCTTCTGGTCTTGTGTGCAAACGTTTAACATCTAGATCACTGACCCAGCGTCCGACGGTGTTAATGTCTAACTTCAATCAGTCTAGAGTGCGAGACCGACATTCCTGAATTCGATTCCTACGTGGGGATCGTAGGTGTGCACTGATGGGGAGTCCCATGCTATAATGAAACGCTCATCCAATGCTTCCAGATAACGTTAATCGGTTCATAATTTCAGTGAAACTAGAGAAATTTCGGAATCCAAGAAGTTTTGCGATTGATGTGTAGTTTATAGTATGAGATTTATCAACAATGCATATTCAGTACTCTGGACAGAAGTGATACCTTTGGTAGGTAAAGTGTTGACACTGACCTCATAACCGCTTTCTAGTCCTTCTCAAAAAATTCTAGGGGTATTTTAAAGCTAGTAAAGGGATTGGTAACTATTTGCTTAACATAGGACACATAATCTGTCATTTTCGTAGAGCTCTTTGGAAAATCTCTGTTGAATACTTGTAGAATAAGGTATTTTCAGCCTTTTTTCAACTTTTGAATACTTTTTCGAGGAATTCTGAAGGGCCCCCAATCTTTACTTACTCATTTACTCGCATCAAGACTTTCCCTTTCACAGCATGATCTAACAATATATAATGGATAATGAACATTATTTGTAAAGATTATTACCATAGGATAAAATAATCATCTATTCATTATATTGTTTTGTTATTTAGCCACAAGTTTTTACTATATCCGCTCAGGATGACTACGCACCAAGAGAAGCTGATCTCTTTCAGATTTTAATATCAACAACAGGGAATTATAAGCCTATGAAAAAACCTTTGTACCTATTGAGCATTAGCCAAGTGGGTGACATATCGAGCATATGAAGTGAAAACTATTAGCCCTAATGTGAACACCAACATGGATCTGGAATTACATCCAGTTGACAAGTTGCAAATAAGACGAGATGCACTTCCTAGATTCTAAAACTTATCTTAAGGTAATTTGATTAATTAATAAATTGAATAACCAACTGATCAATGTTACAATGTTTCTCGTGTCATTGACCACTGATCATCCGCCTTTTACTCTACTAAAAAGCAAAGACAAGGATTCGAAGGAGCTAGAGACAGGACCATGTAAATGAAAGCAAAACAATACATTCTGACATGCGGATAGTTAAAAATAAAAGGACCTCTCTTTATGATTGCTTCATTGATAAGTAATTATATTTTAAAGGGAGGGGGAGGTGGAATGGAGAAGGGACTAATAATAATATTAGTAATTAATCAAAGATTGTTATTGGCAATACCTAAAAAGATAACGACTTTTTTGGTTTTATTCTTTAATTTGGATGAAGGAAAGTGGTTACCTCCACTCTCTATAGTTATTCAATCGATATTCATCGATAAATGATATGAAAAGACGAAAATAATTGCTGAAACTAAGTTCTTTAGTATGATGTAATATGAAGTGAATGGGTAAAGAGGAGAGATTATTAAAGCAACAAATAAATATTTTATTATAATGGTCTGTTAAATCCACCTGGAGCCCCTCTGGGGCTACTGCCGGTCCCATACCCGGATAAAGGAGGAGGGTTGAGCATGGGGTTAGTGACCCCATCCCGTAAAAAACTAACTCGCTAAAAAACGCTAACCAGAAAAAAATATTCAAACCACTTATAATGGTCTGTTTATTAATTTGTGCACGTTTATCTTGTTTGGGGCTTATCGACTGGATGTACTTTTACATTTCAGTTTCAGTGCTCATTCCGGGACCCAGATCCAGTATCCTTCACTTCAAACGCTACTGAGCCCAAATGGTACCGGCAGGTGAAGTGGGAATAAATTTTTTTTCATTTAAATCTATTCGGAATCTAAAGTTTTCCTGAAAGTCCTGTCTTTTCTGTTTAATATTAACGTGTATATCATCAACGTCGAAGTTTTGTTGTATGTCAAACGTACAGCATACTCCAGTTTTTATTTATTGCATTATATTAAAAGAATTCTCAATCGTTCGTAAATAGAATTTATCGTAGGCTAACTGAAAACCCAATACTTTAAACATTATTGTAAAGACAACAGATATATTGGTTAAAAAAATAATAGTAATAATAATAATAATAATAATAATAATAGTAACAATAATAATAGTAATAATATTCGACACTAAAGAGGAAGAATGTATCTATAAAATCTCAGCGAATGAATTTAAAGTAAATCCAACGTTTCACCTGGCAATTTGGTTCAAGCTTTTCGAAGAAAATATAATTAAAGATCAAAACTATCGAATAAACAAATTAAACCATTTAAACTCTGCCCTCCCAATTGAGGGAAGAATTGTGATGCCTCATGATGAAAGTCGAGATTCTCCGGAAGTCACGAAGATGATGCCCCTTCTAACAACCAGAGCAACAATTTTTATAGGTACATGGAACGTACGGACAATATAGGAGAACGGGATGACCAGTCAAATAGCAAAGGAAATGAGGAGGTACAAATCGGCGGTTCTTGAAATCAGCGAAACCCATTGGACTCAAGCTGAACACTAAAGGTTAGGTATAGGAGAGGTGCTGCTGCACTCCGGTCACGAAGAGGAAAATTCTCCACACACACAGGGAGTTTCTCTGATGCTGTCCAAAGAAGCACGAAGTGCACTTATCAGATAGTAATTTCAAGGACCCAGGATTATCAAAGCATTCTTTAAAACAAAGAAGGAGGAAATCACAATGAATGTTATCCAGTGTTATACACCCATCAATGATAGCAATGATGACAATAAAGATCGGTTCTACGATGGGCTGCAATCGATCATAGTAGAGTGCCCAAGAAAGGATCTCACCATTCTGATGGGAGATCTAAACCCCAAAGTCGGAATGGATAAAAACAGTTATGAAGATATCATGAGACAACAAGGACTAGGAGAATGGAACGAAAATGAGAAGAGATTTGCAAATCTATGTGCATTCAACAAATTGGTTATAGGCGGCACAATATTCCCACACAAACACATACACAAAGCTACATGGGTCTCATCGGACCACACCACGGAGAACCAGATAGATTATATTTGCATCGGTAAAAGATTCGCAAGGTCAATGGAAGACGTGATAACCAGGACAGGAGCTAATATCTTTACAGATCATCGCCATGGAAACCCTGCAAAAGATTTAAGAGAGGAAGAACAAGACAGCAATTAACAACAGCCGAACAAGAACAGAGAAGGTCAAGGCACAAGCTGAACACTCGAAGGAGGACAAACAATTAAAGGAGAGCATTCGAGTTGACAAGCAGAAATACGTGGAAGCGCTAGCAACAACAGCGGTAGAAGTTGCAAGAGGAGAAAATATGACACGACGAAGAACCTGGTAGGGAAATATAGTAAGCCAGAGAGACCGGTCAAGGACAAAAACTGAAATTCAAGAACAGAGAAACAGACGGGTAGAATATTCCGAGGAACTCTTGAGTAGACAAGCTCCACTGAGTCCACCGGACATCGAAGAAGCACCTACAGACTTCCCTATAGATGTCACAGCACCAACGACGGGATAAATCAGGATGGCCGTCAGACAAACAAAGAGTGGGAAAGTAGCAGGACCTGACAATATATCAGCCGAAGTACTCAAGTCAAACATAGAAGTAACTACAAAGATGTTTCAAGTTCTTTTCAGGAGGATTTGGAAGGAAGAACAAGTGCCGACAGACTGGAAAGGAGGACATCTCATCAAGATACCAAAAAAGGAGATCTGAGCAAATTTGCGAAATACGGAGGCATCAAAATACTTTCATTACCAGGAAAGGTTTTCAACAGAGTGTTGCCGAACCGGATGAATGACTAAGTAGACGCCCAATTTAGAGATCAACAGGCCGGATTCCGTAGTGACCGAATCGCCACACTACGGATCATCGTTGAACAATCGTCTGAATGGAACTCATCACTATACATCAACTTCCTTGACTATGAGAAAGCATTTGACAGTGTGGATAGGAGAACCTTATGGAGCTTTCTTCGACACCCTAGTGTACCTGAGAAAATCGTCAACATCAATCCAACCACACTTGATGGAAAAATTCTGGAAGAGGTGGAAACTTTCACGTACCTGGGGACCCGGGCAGTATCACAGCCCTCACACATATAAAATGAGGTGACGCATATGTATTTGGTGCCTCCCTGTACCAATATCTATGTTTTAAAATAAATAGTAAATAAATTGATGAACAATGAGGATACGATTCTGACAAGCGAGGGCCACATTCTTACAGTTGGAGAACATATGGAACTCGAAACAACTCTCAACCAATTTCAAAGTCACAATCTTCAATACAAACGTCAAGACAGTCCTATTGCACGAATCTGAAACGTGGACAACTACTACGACCATCATCAAAATGGTACAAGTATTTATAAACAGTTGTCTACGCAAGATACTCTATATCCGTCGGTCGGATACCATCAACAACAGCTTACTATGAGATAGGACAAACCAGCTTTCAGCTGAACAGGAAATTAGGAAAGAACGATGGAAATGGATAGAACATACATTAAGGAAATCATAAAATGGCATCACTAGGCAATCGCTAAGTTGGAATCGTGAGGAAGGCTGAAGAACACACGACGTCGGGACTTGGAAGCAGATATGAAAATGATGAGTAATCAGATAAAATATAACAGAGATTTTATCGATTTCTTGACATTGGAAAGTCAATGAAAACAAAAGTATTCAATTGTGTACATTTATTCATAAAACAAGTAGAATATTAAGCTCTAGATAAAATAACCTTACTTAGCTTATAATCTCATCCAGTTTCTCTATGTTACTTACTATGTTTAGTCCTGTACAAATTAAATTGCAGATTATCATCTTCATTGAAAATGTTCCTAAATCTGATCTATTATTAAAACTGTATTAATAAACATAGAACAAAATAAACCGATGAACCAACTAGTCTCATTTTGATTGGATCATAATTCAAGGACAATGTTACTTTATTGTTCTATCTAAATAATAAAAATATTTACTACCATTTCTTTTTCCCTTCTTTGTTGTTGTTTTAAAAAAAAATAATAAAAATACAATCCAACTACTATGTGATTCATTTTTTTACATAGTGTTTGCATACACTTGTATTATATATTCAATTTACGGTAGATACATTTGATAAGTCTGTTGATTTAATCAAGGCAACATTGATAATCATATCAATGAGTCATAGATCTATCCTGTCTATGATGATTTGGATGACGATTTGGATGATGATGATAATGATGATGATGATGATGATGATGATGATGATGATGATGATTTGGATGATGATTTGGATGATGATGATTTGGATGATGATGATGTTCTTCCCATTTTCCAAAATCAACGAATTAGTTAAAAGAAGTATACTAAATAAATATTTGTTCAAGTAAATTCATATCTAGAATTTCCAACGAAAAAAGAATATTCTGTACATGGATGTCAGATTGTTAATGTCAGTCTATTACAATATATGAATCTATCTTTTATACTAGTTGTAATTTGATGATAGCATAATGAAATGGTAAGATTAAGGTAATTGATACTTCACATTTGGACTGGAACTCATAGTGATATGGAGAGTCAATCAGAAGTAGCTGAATGAAAAGTTTAGTCAATGGCAATCACAAGTGACCTTAACTTACTTACTTACGCCTGTTACTCCTCGTGGAGGAGCATAGGCCACCCATAAGAAATCCCCACCCAACCCTGTCTTGAGCAATCCTTCCCGCTTGCTACTCATCATTTTCAAATCTGCTTCCAAGTCCCGACGTCGTGTGTTCTTCAGCCTTCCTCACGATTCCAACTTAGCGATTGCCTAGTGATGCCATTTTATGATTTCCGTAATGTATGTTCTATCCACTTCCATCGTTCTTTCCTAATTTCCTGTTCAGCTGAAAGCTGGTTTGTCCTATCTCATAGTAAGCTGTTGTTGATGGTATCCGACAGACGGATATAGAGTATCTTGCGTAGACAACTGTTTATAAATACTTGTACCATTTTGATGATGGTCGTAGTAGTTGTCCACGTTTCAGATTCGTGCAATAGGACTGTCTTGACGTTTGTATTGAAGATTGTGACTTTGAAATTGGTTGAGAGTTGTTTCGAGTTCCATATGTTCTTCAATTGTAGGAATGTTGTCCTTACTTTGTCAATCCTCACCTTTATATCTGCATTAGATCTTCCTTGTTCATCGATGATTCTGTTCGAGCAGGTACATGACAGTTTCCACCTCTTCCAGAATTTTTCCATCAAGTGTGATTGAGTTGACTGACATTCAAATAAGCTTAAATCTGGTAAATAGCACACTAATGTATAAAGTGTTGATGATACAAAAATTTGTATGATCAACTATGCTCGAACACATCAGTCAATGTAGGATAATGAGATTTAGGTCAAACTAATGGTTTGCACAGGTTAAATTATCATTTGCCCATTTTAGTGACTCATGAACAATGGGCAGAGGCTATATTAATGATAAATTCATAACCAAAATAATTCCATTGGATTAATGAAGAAATTAACTGGTAAAAAAGAAAAAAAAACAATTATGCACAATTCATAATTTTACACAAATCACGCCATTTTATTTATATCGATTGCTAGTAGCAACGTAGGTTGAGTGACGGTTGAATAATCAAATCAATTATAGAGAACTAATATGAAATTTCTGTTCTTTTTTAGAATTCGTGATTGGGTTGATTTATAAAATGGACAGCAGAATGTGAATTGAAGATTAAATGATAGTACATTTCTGAAAAAAATAGTAAATTATTGATTGAGACTCCTAAAAATTAATTGGACAGATGAAATTCAATTTTCCCCTTCAGAACCGATTAATGGTGGCTGTTCGTATTTGATAATCTTCATTCGCTTTTACTTTGCTTTATGTATACAATTCACTTTGTTTCATTTGAATTTAGCCTTCCTACACCCCCGAAAGCCCTGGTATGGCCTATAGTGTGGAGAGTCCGCTCTCCCTCTCGAAATGCTCTCACATGGCCACGCGTATATAGCCTCTGCCAGGAAAGTCCTACTCACTGCCTTCTCGTGACGGGGATGTTGTTTACGAAAATGAGAGGAAGAAAAGCGAATGTCCGGCACTTTAACCGGATCCCATCCAATGGTGCAGATGGGCTCCAGTATCCTGCGGGAACAAATGGCGTATAAACCGATCGTTGGTCACCGGCTACCATGGGGCTGCATCTCCTTACGATGCTCCGCTGCCTTTTGGATCAGATCTTCAGATCGAAGGCTCGGGGTGTAGCCCCCTAAGAAAACCACCTGCTTCGGTTTGGGCACCCAGGCAGTATCATAGCCCTCACACGTATCAAATGAGATCTGTGTGGCGCATATGTATTTGGTGCCTCCTTGTACCAATATCTATGTGTTAAAATAAATAGAATAAATACATAAAATAGCCTTCCTACTACAAATAACGTGGTCGTTTTGTTGAAGATTTTTAAATTTTAGTTTTTACTTCATTCTACTTAAATACTATTTTAGTAATATATTGGTGATATTGAGTATTTATTATGTGACCAAATTCGTTATTAAGACATTTAGTAGTAAAAATCTATTTTTAAAACAAGAGATTATACAAATTTTATCATGAAAATCATGGCAATGAATGGAATTTTAAATAGGTGTTCTGTTATCAATTTGACTAATACGTTACCCCTTACATCTCCGTTCTTTTAAGAGTAATTTTTTGTGGCACATTGTGACATAAAATGAACAATAATATCAACTGGAATTTACTAGCCCGTCCATTTTTTAGATGACAAGAGGGCTGACTTGAATATGTCATTCGCCATTCTATAACTACGTAAAATAGTAAGGTGAATGGGAAATTTTTGTTGTCATTGACAATGACCATAGTGAATGATCACTATTCGTGAATTTTACTTTGTATATATACAGATTGTTGACTGAATTAGTGGGAATCATTAGTTTCTCGAAAGTACATCAAATGAGAAATTTTTCAAGTAAATTCGGTATGTTGTAAAAGTCACTGATGTGCTTAATAACTGATATGATTAAGCCTTCTACCCCTCATGAGGCAGAGTCCACTGACTATGGATTTCTAAGTATATGTATCAGGGATTTTCCTTTCCAGTTGACAAAAGGTGTCTATGGTTTTGATGTCTGCCTCCGATTCCCGGCCTTATGGATTCCCCGGTTTACCACTTTATTTCCCTTGAGGATTCCAAATTAAGGATTTTTATGTGATATATTTTGGTAGTTTCTTCAAAATTTTTTTTTTTTTAAAGCTCCTCCTCAACTGGCAACTGGTTTGCCCGCTCCCAGAGTGAATTATACTTGATAGACTTTTGCAAATCAATATGAAATATATTGTGTAGACAGTTGTATATAAATATCTATACATTTTTGATTATTATTGTGGTAGTTCTCCATGTTTTAGCTCCGTACAATAGAATTGATCAACAGTAGTTGAGAATACTGCTCTTGACTTGCCTATTTATACCTTGATATCTGAATTAGATCCTCTTTGTTTATCAATGATGATTTCCAGGTACATAAAGGCTTATCACTATACAGCAGATAGTCCATTAACTTAAATTTGATTCTGTTCTCATTCTTGAGAATGATTTTAGCTTAAACTACAAATACAGTGAAATGAGCTTAGACTTGAATCTTTATGGAAGCTAAGAATTAAACTAAATTTAATCTTTCTTGACAAAATACTAAATAAGTGATCTTTCACATACACTGTTGGAATCCAATATGCTAAAACAATAGATAAGCATGAAACTATGGAATTTAATAATACGGCAATTTACAAATAGTAAAGATTCATAAAATTAGGTCTACTTTAAATTAGTATACTGTACTCAGTATGTCTAATGTTAGAGTAAATTATAAACTTGTATCAATTATTACCAAGAACTAACTTGAAAAAAAGTGGGAACTCTCTGTAAAACACCAAGTTAAACAATAATTATACTGGTTGAAATCATGAGTCAATTGAAGCTTAACCACCATGGAAAACCTGGAAGCACTGGACGGCCATTTCGTCCTAATATGGGGCTCCTCCTGGGTTCGAATCTCGAGAGAAGCGGGATCGTGGATGCGCACTGCTGAGGAGTCCGGCAATAGGACGAAACGGACGTCCACTGCTTCCAGGTTTTCCATGGTGGTCTAGCTTTAACTGACTCACGATTTCAACCAGTGAAACTTCTGAAATCTCCACACAACCCCTTCTGATAATAATAATTTTACTATTAAAAATCCCTATTGTTCCCAGCTTTCACTAGATTTTGATTTCCAGTATTCTTCCATTCCTACTATTTTAATTTCGTCTCCTTATATTATATTCTCAATGTTCATTCCTTTTATTACAATTATTTGTACTCTTCTATCAATCATTATGCAAAGTTCATTTTGTTGTGTTTATGTGGTAATGACGATTTGGTTTAGCCCATATGTGTGCCAATCTGTAAGTTTGTGACTAATCATGCCCTCCAAAAGACCTATAGAAGTCAAATCAGAAGTTATAAATGGAGAGGTTCGAAAATATATTTGAAAGCTATCGATATATTAGAAAGTGTTTAATTTAAGTTGACTAACGGTTGTAAGAGATAAGCAGCATGGCGTATCCACTCGTGATCTGATGCGGATGCTTGACTGAACTCATTCGATTAGATGTTTCAAGTAAAATTAATGAAGTCAGAATCAAATGTTGAAGACTTATAGAACTATTTATTTTGGAGATTTATTTACCGCTACATATATAATCATTGTACTGACTGACCATACTTACTAGCCTTACATTCGTGCAAGTATTTCACAATTACACTGTCCCTGATTGATTTGAAAAATTCTATGAATATCTGTCTAAATTAGTAGATCATAAAACAACACTTATACGATGCTGAAATTATCACAATAATTCTTGCAGCTGTTGTTGTGTCTTCCGTATTCTCTCTTTGTTTTCTTCGGGTTTTATATGACTGCGAGAAATCCATAATGACACTAGAATGAACCTTATTCATGCATCAATAGCATGTCCTAATACTCCAACTAAGAATTAATGCATCCCAACTACTACCTTACATTGTCATGATCTTGGTAACAAGTATCTGTTTGAAACAATTTTTGACTGTCCCGGTCTCTCACACTATCTGGACATTCCATGTTAATCTCAATCGATAAGACGAAATAAACCAATAATTTTTGAGTTAAACGCCCACCTCAGATGATTCATTTGATCCCAGACTGTTTATTATTCCTGACCCTTTTTATTTAGCTGCCAATAATCAAATTGCATCAGTTATATAAGCATGATTAACCCTTGTTACTGATTAGTTTTGTTATGTTCTTGCTACTACTCGATGGGCATGTTTATTGTCCTTTTTGCAAATCAATACTATTGTGCGTCTTTCTATTAATTGTGTTAACTTACATTTTAGAAACGGTTTGTGGTTGTTGGCTGAATACATAGTGTTAAGTCTGAACGAAGAGTAAATGAGGGGTAACATCCATGGATTATTTATAAACTATTATATTTATTCTCGTATAACTAATAAGTAACTAGATCATACACAGTCATATTCTTTTATCATAAGTTTTCATTCGAACAATTAACTATCGTTATACGATTTGCTGTCCTATATTTATTCTGCCCACGTCAATATGGATGGAGGTAGCTTCAAGCCTGCTCAGTCGACTTCGACCATAGTGGCACGGCATCAACATGACTAATGGCGGCTGTCTTTTTATTACTCTCTCACTTGCGATATTCTCGCACGCACAATACACTCACTCATATTGTCCTCAACATTACCACACTCAATTTAATCACTACTCCAACACAATACACACATCACAATTATTTACGGGTCTGTCCGTCCAGCCAGTCCACATAAGTTCCACTTTAATTATACACTCTATCCCACTGTGTCAAACACTCGCTTCACATACACATCACATCCTACCTATCACTTCACTCTATTGTAACTACCTTCTCATCCATAACACACAGAAGGTAGTGAATTGACCAGTTGTCTAGCGGCCGTCCTATACCTGTTTTATGATGTCCAACAAGTCTGTCATACATATTGCGAATCATTATCACCACTGATGTAATGATTTTGCATAGACATTTTAGAAGAGGAATGAATATCCCCCGAAAACTGTGTATCAGTTTATTGATTTTACTTGAAATGAGATACCGATAGTTGCACTAGCTTGTCTTCTTAAATTTAGGACGTGAAAACTTGTTTGGTGAGTGAATGTCAATATTAGTACTGGATGATGGTGATAAATAAGTGAATAATTGATGTGTAAATTTCAACATACATTTAGCCGAATAGGATATACTACTTATTATCATTAGTACGTAGCATAAATCTGTTTTCAAAAATACGTATTAAGAAAATAACTTCACTACTCAAATCGATTACCCATATATGAAATTGATTGACTCTGTGAATTTAGACTTTGATTGTGATGGATTGTGTTTGGCTCTATTTATTCCACAAATGTTTGAACTTATCTTATTAATATATGAGTATTTGTAAATATATTGAGCAGACAGAGTCTTTCTCAAATGATTACTTCTAAATATGGTATTCAATGCATGAATCCATCCATCCACACTGCATATAAGATATTTTACAACAATGTGAAATGTCTCTCGATATCTCTGCTCAACGATAAAAAGTGATTCAATTGTGCTGATCAGTTGAATGTTTACATTTCGATAGGTCACTCATGAGATATTGAACAATCAAATGTCTGTACGGTCCGACCAACTTCTAACAATACTCTCTGCCAATATGATTGACTAAACAATCTAAAAACAACCTGCCGCTTACCAATCAGCATTTCCAAGTTATCCGATAGTGGAACATGACTCTGAGAATTGGATGAAATAAGAATATTCTCATTGTTTAATTAATGATATTTTCGAAACCGTGTCGGTGTGTTTGCTTCACGTTTGGTAATTCCAGTCCTTTCATGGAAAACCTCGAGTTAGAGTTCTCTGCGATACGTCGGAACTGTTCAGTTTCGGTAAATTAGATGTTTGCAGACACCACTTCATATACAGGTGGTTTTCTATAATTCAACAACTGAGCAGGTATTGTGTAGATGTGGTTCATCTTCTCAATGAAAATACAACCGTTGATAACATTAGAAAACACTTGTCAGATTCTGGGGTTGAGTCTTATGTGAGTGTCGGTGATGTGAGTTCTTAAGAAACTCTCAACTACAAAAACACCAGTCTCTATCAACCTGCTCTATCTAGAACTTATATTTCTTGCTATGCGGTATACTACTTGAACACCGAATCGCTATAACGTTCCAAGATCTCAAAAGTGAGAACACCGCAGACGAGTGAAAATGAATGTTATTCCGAGCAGTGTCAAATAAGGTACAAAACTCTCAGGTATTCTTAGTTTTTAATAAAAGCGAAATCAACATTATAGTCGTTCAATCCAAATTCAGTGGTTTTTAGCTTTTGTCAAATAGGGAAGCTACAGCCAAGATTCTCTCAAACGATGATTGCATGGAATGTCTCTAGCTCTTTCTGCGCTTCTCCCCCACAGGAGCAATCATCCAGGCAACTACTGCGATCTAGAAAGAACTGAAAAGATCTTTTGTCCTAGTGTGAGACTACGCAACAGTGGGCATCCATGATTCCACCATTGTCTAGTGCTTCCTGGTTTTCAATTATTGCGTAACTAAGTTAAATCCGTAACTCCGCCAACAGCCATTCTAAGGTTATTGCCTATCCCAAGCCCGGGAAAGAATAAGGGTTGATCATGGGGTCCGAAACCCCATTCCGTAGAAAAGAACTAAAAAACACTAACCAAAATAAACAGTTTAAGCTATATGGGCAAAGATGGATGGTAGTTAGTAGTGGAATTCAGGACGCGCGTTCCGTCATATTTTAAATAAGACTAAATAGTTAACTTTAATAACAACCGTCATAAAATAAATTTGTGTTTTGTTCAGGTATAGGAGTACTCTGTCACAGAATACAAATTTATATCTAATGAAATGAGATTTCATATTTTTGAGTTAAGACATGGCCGTTTCGTCCTACTGTGGGCATCTACGATCCCGCCTCGCGAGGTTCG
This sequence comes from Schistosoma spindalis, assembly GCA_946903255.1. Classification (NCBI taxonomy): domain Eukaryota; kingdom Metazoa; phylum Platyhelminthes; class Trematoda; order Strigeidida; family Schistosomatidae; genus Schistosoma; species Schistosoma spindalis. The sequence goes on along the minus strand of OX336421.1, from coordinate 11,582,162 downwards.
AAACCAGGGCCTGCCGGTCTCGTGCATGAACACTTACCCTCTAGACCACCGAGCCGGCCGACAACCGACGGTGTTGACGTCTAACTTCAACTAATATTACTTCAAGGAGATTGAGTTGTTCAATAACTGAATAGACAATATTGTTACTGAATTAATGATATTACAATCAACCTTAATTTCAAAACATCTTAATCGGTTTTATTTATGACATACATATTTTCAGTATGGGGTTGTAGAGATTATTAAGTTCTTGATCGAGATTATAAACCTATTAATGTTAGATCGCCATTGAAAACTTGGGAGCACTGGACGGCTGTTTTGTCCCATCTTAAGACTCTTCAACAGCGCGCATCTATGATCCCGCTGGCGGGATCCGAAACCAGGGCCTTTGGTCTCACTCGTGGACGCTTAACCTCTAGACTAATGAGCCGGCATCAAACGGTGCTAATGTCTAACCTCAACCAATCCACGAAATTGTGCGACCATCTCCCACTGTACTGAGGTAGATACCTGTCTCTACCCGACACGGATTAGCTCCATGACCGTTCAGTGCTTCCAGGTTTTCAAAGGTGGTCTAACATTAATCAGATCATGATCTCAATAAAGAAATACACATTTGACTAAATTCGAAACTTAATCGGTTAATCTTTCAGATCTAATGATTATGATAGTATGATAAATTTAGCTATGTACTTGGCAAAACATTCAGCTCAGAGAACAAAACTCCATCAAAATCATCCACCTGAGCTACAAATCTTCTACACTTGGCAATTTGTTATTATTGGAGAACCGCTCAATTATTCTAAGGTATCAGTGATTAGAAGATTCTGCTAATGTGTAATGGCATTCACGAGATTTGGCAACTAATACACAACAACAATTCATTGTTAATAGTATGGTAAGAACAATGACCTTAGGAACATATTATAAAAATGGCAAATAACCTATCAAAATACACCAAACGTAAAGTGCTAATATGGATTGTAATTGATCAACATTTGATCAAGATTTAATAGCAGTAGTAAAAAAACAGTAGGTGATCTGTGACATTCTTAGCATATTGAAAACTGACCAGTGAAGTTAGATTACCACTAAGGATTGGGCAAACATGGAATCGGTTACTTATCCGCGACTAGTCATTGTAAATTTCTCATTCTTACGCTAAATTAGTTGTGCCCAGGATAGCTTAGTGATTATGTCTCAGACTATGCCACTGAGTATTGTTTATTTGATTCCTACAGAGAGTGACTATTCCTTGCTGATGAGTGCTAATTAAAATAAAATTTATATACAGGTTTTCCAGCTGATAGCTTCCAACTATCTAAAAACAAAATTGGATCTTATTTAATAGTTCTCCATTAGAAAAAAGATATCTTCCAGTTTTCCGTGAGCAAAATTAGAACTGTCATTAAAATAAGAACATATATTACTTAGAATAACCATGAAATTGATCCAGGTTTGATAACAGTTGAATGTACAGGGAAAATGATCCTTACGATGCTTTTCCATAGTTAGTTCAGCGAACTTCAATCAATGTTTTTCGATAATTTTGTTTATACTCACCTAAAAAGACCTCCACCTGTGGCTCTTCTAAGTTTACTGTCGGTCCCAAGCCCAGATAAAGGAGAAGGGTTGGTCATCAGGTCAGCAACCTCATCCCATAGAAAATAACCTTGCTTAAAAAACAATAACCAGAATAAACAAATTAAACCATCCAAACTCTGCCCCTCCAGTTGAAGAAAGAAATATGACGCCTCAGGATGAAGGCTGAAATTCTTCGGAAGTCACTAGGCCGGTGTTCCTTATAACCCAATCTAGCGACTGGTAGTTCTGCTTTTTCAAAGATAAATTTGTGTAAAAATTTAGGTAATAGGCGTCTTTGTCAATTTTCTCTTCGGTGATTAAGGCATTCTAACAGAGCATAAAATGAAATGAACTGATTTTCACAAGTTTCAAATCATATTTCTCACTATAAATATGGATATGACCTCAGGAAAAAAATGTATTTTTTTATTCTATTGTTTTTTCTAACTAAATTATAAGAAGATATCAATAGTCTAGATGTTAAGCTTTCGCGCGCGAGACCGAAGGTCCTAGGTTCGAATCCCGCTAACGGGATCATGGATGGACACTGCTCAGGAGTTCCATCTCAGAATAAACAATTAGGTCACCAAAAACAATAATACTTTTGAATTACCATCCTAATTCTGTATATTATTCTATCTTATCAATTTTCAGTTTTGTCGTTGTCGTTGGTATATTATCATTCAATAATTTACCAAACTTCTTTGTTCATTTTTCTTTTTTCTTTTGGCGAGATGAAAAAAACAAACAGCCCAGCCAAAGAAAAAAATGTCAAACGACTAACTAACAATCTATAATAAAATTACACTTGAAAAAATTTGTTTTAACTAATCGCCAAATAAAGAGAAAGAGAGAGGGAGAGAGAGAAGAAGAGTAAGAGCGAGAGACAAAAGCAAAAAAATCATGTTTAAAATTGAATAAATCAAATAGAAAATGAATATAATCCTCTTTTTATTATGTAATTATTATCGTTGTTTCTTTCTTTCTTTTGTTGTTATCGTTGTTGTTGTCGCTAATATTGTACATGTACGCCAAAATCAATCTGATTATCCATTAACTAGATTTTAACAGATGTCTTAATGTGAATAGTTTGTCTCTTATGAACAAAAAGAAAACGAAAAGGAAGGAATCTATTGGAATGTGGCAATTTTCTTTCCTTCTTTCTTTCTCTCTCTTTCATCGTACTCTCTTTACTTGGCTTCATTTCCTATTCTATTCTATATTTTGTCATGTTTTTTTCTCTCTTTCTTTAAATCTTTCTCTTATTACTAATCTACTATTGGATTCTATACTTTTACTCTATATTCTCTCATAATATTTCTTATTCACTTCGATAAATTAATCTTTATTATTATTATTATTATTATTATTTTTTCTAATACTTTTATTATACTACTATGACTACTGAAAATAAAAATAAACAAAAAATTTTCAAAATGAGTTTTTTTTTAACAAAAATCAAATTTATCATAGAAATAATGAGACTAAAATTGAAATTTTTGTTTTCCGTTTAAGAAAAATTCTATGAAATGTTTTTCTGCTATTTCGGTGTTTGTTTTTCATTTGAAATGTGTATAGTGAATATTGATGAAATAGAAATTCCACATAATATTGAACATTGATCTTTTTAAATAAGCTGATAAAGAACATTATGATAGAATCAGATATGAAAAGAATGAATAATAATTTGAAAAGAGTTGGAAAAGATTGCCCAGAACAGAGTTGGATGAAGAATGCTGATGAGTGACCTATGCTCCTTCACGAGCAGTAACAGGCATAAGTAAGTAAGGAAGTAAGTATCTATCTTTTTCATAAATATTTAATAAGTATGTTGGATACGGCATTTTCGGTTATTATGGTATTCATTAAGTGAGTGAGTGTTGGATATAAAAGTGAAGTTTTCACTGAAGGTTTTATGTTAAGATTTAATTTTTACCATATGTGTGTTTTTCATTCAACATGTTGGATTGAACTATGCTAACCTGTTCATGACACATATGTATATTCATTTAGATGAGATCTTCTATGACAATCATGCTTTTATATATGTGAAGCTCACTCAGTAAATAAACGAATAAATAATTAAAAATACTAGACACTATGTACTTCATGAACATTTGAATACTGATGGATATTCTCTCATAGAATCTTTCACTGTTAAATGGTACTGTCAATCTTATAATATATTTATTGTGGTTAGCAGTGGAATTCAGGTGGTGTATTTCATGTTGTTTGAGACTTGTCAGCTGGATCTAACTGCAGGGAATTAGTAATTTTTACACTGACACTATATCCTGATGCTTTACACTCCAAACACCTACTCCATGTCCAGTAATTTAGTAGATCCAGATAACTAGTAACTTGTTCTACTAGTATGAAGATATTAGCTAAAGTGTGCAACTTCCCTTGTTAATATTCAGGATTTATAAGTGGTAATAGAGATGGATCAATTTTGTCATGAATATTAACAAGGGAAAAGTTATAAATCCTTATCAGTACTATTGTGATGTGGGTATATATAAGGGTAGTCACGTATAGGATGTATTTCAACAGATCGATAAGGGAAGAACGGGAACGAAACGCAATTGGTATGAAAATGCATTAACAATGAAATCTGAGACAATGGACTGATATTTGCGAAAGGAACAATTAAGTTTGAGACGATGGATTGATATTTTGCAAATTAACTATTTACTATATGGTTCTCAGACTTTATTGAGATGCTTTGTAATTTGGTGTCAAATACATTAAATTGTCCCCACTGGTGTCTTGTTCACTATACTATCAGTCATCGATTTTTCAGTAGTTAACCTGTACACATGACAAGATAATGCGGATAAAATCCAAATTTTTATTCCGAAAAGAGGCACTTAATGATAATTTAAGTGATTTAAAATGACTTGAAGATCATGGATAGTTTATGTATACATTTGAATGAAATAAAAACAACAGGAGAATAATATAAATTCATTTACTTCATGGATACTTTTTGGCTCATAATTTCATTCCATTTCCGTTTGTGTTCTCTCTTCAGCTTGATCTTCTTAGCCTTCTACTGCCAGGTTTTTCACTTCTGATTGATGTTCTACACTACTTATATCTATGGATATAAGTAGCATACAGTACAATTTAATCAAAATGTACAGAAATCCAATTTGAATTCAAAAACATCTATTCTATGATCAGCAATAACACTAAATGAAAATTAATATCTTTTGAGAAAAAAACTTCCATTTAAATTGAGCTGAACAAAATTTAAGTATAAAAATCAAATTAGGTATATTGAACTCTTATTCATTTAAACAAGAAAACAAAGTTAGAAAGTTTAAATTAGATTAATGTTCCTAACTAAATGAATTTTTTCCAACACTGACATTATTTTGCCTTAACACATTTAAACAAAAAAAAAGAAACACAATTATAAGCAAAGATGGATAGTGGCTAGCAGTAGAATGCAGAAGGCGTGTTTCGCCCTATTTGGGACTCGTCAGCTGGATACACCTGCATCTCAGAGTTGTTGTTCACTCCACGACTCGTGCCCAGTACCATTCACTTCAAACACCATCGGGTTATCCACTCAGCTACTGAGTCCCGATAGCCACTTGCTTGTGCAAACGACTATGTTCGGATTTCTTTTTTGATAGCTTCTTATTTTCAATACTCATATCAATTCTATTGAAGTGAATGAACACTCAAATGGAGAAGATCAATTTATTGTTTAATGCAAAATTACATTTTTTTAATTGTTGTTGTTGGTGGTGGTGGCAGAATGTGAAAATCTTCCATCAATTGTCTTTTACTTCTTTCATGATTTCTCCAATTCTCAACTCCTTTCTGTTTTTTTTTTCAGTTCATCATTATCAACCTTCTTTTGACAGGTATTTCACTTCTGATTGGTGTTATATACTACTTATGTCGACAGACATAATCAGAAATGTGACACGTGACTTTTCACTTTCTAGATGTTTCTCAGATAATTCTATTCAATGCTGATTGGATAAGATGTTCTCCAGTGTTTTTATGGCCCGTTTGAGCTCTTTTCAAGAAGTTTTCTGTGTCTCCCTAACAATATTACTTAACTTCCGAATACTTTCAGTTTATATGAATGAAACTAAACACGTATCTTACTTAGTTTATTTTATACTTATGCAAATTCCGTATCAGCTCGGTAGTTTTAAACGTTTTTGGAATTACCTATATTCCGAAGACAAAACTCATCCATGATATACAAGTGTACAAATTTATAATAAAACCATTGATAGCTTACTGAATGCAAACTGATATCATTCATATCTCTAGTCCTTAACAATGATTGAACTTCTCCAACCAAATAGCAATTTTACTACTAGTCCAAATGACTCAAGACTGTATTTAATATTTTTTAAAAATGCTAAGCAGTTGAAGGCCATTGAAAGGTCCCCGTAAAGAAACTAAATTTCATGCTGTTTGACGCTTTTCAGCGAATCATATCTGCATTGTTCTGGAAAATGATGCATCCTGTAATATTTAACTCTTTGTTACTCAGAATAGAGGAAAAATATTCTACCAAGGTGACAGATGAGCTGGTTAGAGTGTTTTAGAGAGTTTGCTGTTGGACAGCCTATGCTACTCCACGAGGAGTCACAGGTGTAAGTAAGTAGGTAAGTAGGTAAGACAGCTGAGCTATGACTGATCTTCTATAAGATTGATTTATTTACGATGATTTATCATTAGATAGCTACATATGAGTATTATATAACTCCATAAATCATGCTTTAAAAGATTTAATAAGTATAAGCTAATTATATTGACAGGTATAGATAACATGTATAGTTAATCTTTTATTTCACTATTCATATCATTCTAAGAATGTGTCTAACTAATTAAGAAGTTGATCAATCAAATTTTTACATAACCAAATTCAAATAACCATTCATTCATTAAATATAATAAATTAACATAGCTGACTCATTGTATTATTCATTCTATATGATAGATGATTATTACTTGCTTTGTATTGCTTCATTTATTTTTTTGTTCAATTTTTTATACTACTGACAAATTTACATAATCAGTACAAGTTGGTTAAAATTTGAAACAATTCATGTATGCAATCTACACATGACTGTACTCATCTAATAATATGAAATTCTTACAAATATTGAAACTAAATACGTATTGAACATATATTAGCATAACTATCTAATTTATTTTCTTGTCTTTTATTATTTTAATAATAATAATCATGATAATTCGGTGTGATATCTCATTTACTATTCCTTTCAAATAACAAAAAATGTATTTTCAATGGTTGAGATGAGTCAATTAAAGCTAGATCACCATGAAAAACCTGAAAGCATTGAACGGCCGTCTCATCCTATTGCAAGACTTCTCAGCAGCGCGCATCCACGATACCGCACCGCGTCATCCGAAACCAGGACCTATTATTCTCGCGCACGAACCCTTAACCTACTGGACCACTGAGTCAACCGGCATCCAACAGTGTTAATGTCTAACTTCAACCAATTCACGGAATCGAGCGACACATTCACCATTGTCTTCAGTGAGTTACTATCTCACAACAGACGTGGTTGAATTCCACTGTTCACTGCTTCTCACTAGAACTCCAGGAAATACCCCTTGAAGCCTGTCACTAGTGAGCACATGTTGATTCATATCAGAAGGGGATTTTCGGATATTGTAATAATTTCAGTGGTTGAGATCGTGAGTCATTTGAAGTTAGACCACTGTGAGAAACCTAGAAGCACTGTGATATGATGGAAAGAAAGTCAATTTTCGATCGATTTACTCATTATCAGTTTTATTCAACATTACTTCTGTTTTGATTTAATGTAATGATTACTCAATGTAGTATTTATTTTCTTTTCTTGTATGATATTTTATTCTGTATAATATACAATATTCTTGTATTCAATTGACATGAACTATGCTCATTATGTGATTTGTTATAACTGAGTATATTTTATATATATGATTTCATTTTAATTATTAATCAAAATGGGTGTACAATCAATATGTAAATAAGTGTATTTTCGACTAAGGTCGTCGTCGTCATCATAGTGTTTCGGGCTAATAAAACTTTGCTTATACCAGTCTTGTGTTCTTACTTTCGCGTCGTGGGAATTGTGGAGGACCCTTTGTTCCGAGTATAAGTGGTCAGCGATTCCGACATAACAATCAGCGACGACCAGATACAAAAAGTAGCATTCGATTCTCAAGTCATAGCACACTGTTTGGTTGTATCTTCCCATTGTTGTTTAGGACTACAATTGATCAGTCTCATGCTGGCATATGTGCATCCTGTCCAGATTACCTCGATATTGCCTTAAGTCATAAGCATTCTAAGCAAAGATGCCTAGAGGTTAGCAGTGGAATCTAGGACGTGCGTTTCATCCTATTTGGGACTCGTCAGCTGAATGTACCTGCATCTCAGAGTTGTTGTTCACTCAAGGACTCCAAAACAGTACCATTCGCTTCAAACGCCATCACGTTATCGATTTAGCTAGTGAGTCCCAGAGTGAACATTAACTCTGAGATGCAGATACATCCAGCTGATGAGCCCCAAATAAGAGGAAACGCGCGTCCTGAACTCCACAGCTAGTTACCACCCAGCTTTGCTAACAAAAAGTGTTTTTATTAGCTATTCAGAAACAACTGTTATAGATTTGTAGTTATTTTCAAATGAAATTCAGTGATATTAAAGCAGATATAAGAATAAATTTCATGTCTTATTTCTGTCTTTTTTTTCTTCTTCGAAAAATTAAAGAAATATTTGTCTTTATTAATTCACAGAAAAGTCAACAGATGGTTGATCAAAACAATAAACTGTGATATTCCATCACCACCATGATTATTATTATTATTGTCGCCGTCATTCTCAGCATATTTTTCTTATTTCAATTTGTTTATGTTCATTCGTTTTACGCCGGTAAACAGTTTGCTTAAATATGTTAATTAGTAGGTAACAAACTGTATAAGATGGATATTGTTAACATGAGTCAGAGTTGCTTGACATAATGGTATTGTTGAAACTGTTTTTTTTTGTTGTTAATTGAATCAAATTCCGTTAGTTGATCAGGTTTCCTTTCACTGTAGTTGAATAGAAATTTGCTGTGTGATAGAAATCTGAAGTAAAGCGATCAGAAATACATGATAATTTCTTTTTGATGTATTATTGTAAACTGTATAACTATGTAGTCTGACAGTGACTAAACTTTATACTCTTGTCAGTACTGTTTGCCATCAAGTTATTGATTCTTGGATAATATAATTGAGCGGTAACATTGTCTATTACTCAATGATCAATCAACTGTAAATACAACTCAGTTCTAGAGAGGAGATCAATTACGGCCTAAATAACTCACTAGTAACTTCTCTTTATGTGAAAATGGGTGACATGGAATATAGTCCTCCAAGGATCATCGGTTCCTTAAGGATTACGGGTAAACTTTTTTGACGAGTGTCAAATAACGCGATGCCTAAGTCCAGGATTTTTCTATTGGCTACTTCCAATCACCCATTACACAACCCAATGGCTACCTGGACTCGGTAGTTTAGTGAATAGCATGTTGGCATTTGAAGTAAAAAAGACTAGATATCAACCCCAATGTAAACACTGGCTGTGGGATACATGTACATTCAGTTGCGGAGTACCGAATAGAACGAAGCGCATATCTTAGATTTTACTGTTAGTTAATACATAACGTTCCTAATGAAGAACAGATTTATTTCGATATTTTAAAACCATCAATGTAATTAGACAGTGATAGTTTAAAGTATGAAATTGCTTAAATACAAATTGATGGATGATCTTAAAAACTAGTTTTAGATCAATTAAATAATTGTTCTATTGAACTATTAAAAGATCCATAGACTGAAGTTCCAAGACAATAGTTCAAGGATAATGTAAACGAAATACATAACCCTGATAAGTAGTTTGAATGACACAAAAGTACCTAATATTTAATATGTCAGTAATGATGGAATTACGTTGAGAGTTCACTTTGAACAAAAACAAATGGTAAAAATTCTTATTTAATTTGGACTGATATCATGAATAGATCAAGGTTAGATTACTATTGGAATGCTGGAAGCATCGGATGACCGTTCCATCCTAGTATGGGATTCCTTAGCAATACTCATCCACGATCCCGCACGCTGGACTCGAATCTAGTACCTTCAGTCTCGTGCACGAATGCTTGACCTCGAGACCACTGAGCCAACATCCGACGGTGTTAATTGTTTAGGATAAAGTCTATTTTCATAGTAATAAATAATCCATACAGTTTTCTACTTAAATAATTTAATCATTGTATGATGGCATAAAAATACATTCTCAATAAATTATTATCCGCAAGAGTTATTTATTAGTTTAATGCTAGGTGATTTTGATGGAGTTTTGTTCTCTGAGCTGGATGGTTAGGTCTTCAGATAGAAGTTTGTGCTGATGATGTCGTTCAGAAGAACGATGAAAGCTCCACGACCAAACTATTCAGCTCAGAGAACAAAACTCCATCAAAATCATCCACCTGAGCTACAAATCTTCTCCACCACTAGGTGATATTATTTGTTGAATTGTTTGTAAAAGCATTAAAAGTCATTAACTTGATGTTAAATAGCTCAGTACCATAGTATGATTCTAACATATAACATAAATAAACTGGAAAATTAATAAAAACAGAAAAGCACCAAATATTTATCTCATCCCTGTTTGGTTGGCCTTAGCAACTATTCACCCACTATCAAATATGCGGTTGAACCTAGAACTTTATGTTAAACATCATACATTAAAACTAGCCTGGAAAGTTTTAGAAATGCACTATATTTTTTTGTCATAATGTTATAATTTCAGATCTAGGAAATTCCAGCTATGACTAGAAGCCCGTTATTCATATAAATCTATGATCAATTGATAACCAATGAGGACCAGATAAAGTAAACACTAGGTCAAAGGTCAAACGTACATAAAAGTTAATAGAACTGCACATAATCCTTTATGAACAAATAATTACCAGTCTGATTAATATAAAACTAAATGATTTAGGACTTAAAGAACTGCTTTAAAATGGCTTATGTTTATTTGAGGTAAACCCCATAGTGAAAAAAACTTCATAAATAAACCAATCACTTAAAAGAACATGTTGCCATCAAATGCATCCACTTGATAATGCAAATATTGAATATTGTTTTACTTGTATCTTCCCATTGTTATTTAGGACTGCAATTAATCAGTCTCATGTTGGCATACGTGCATCCTATGCGGATTGCGTCTATATAGCCTTAAGTCACAAGCTTTTTTAAGCAAAGATGGATAGTAGCTAGTAGTGGAGTCCAGGACGCGTGTTTCGTCCTATTTGAGGCTCGTCAGACAAATGTACCTGCATCGAATAGTTGATGTCCGCTCTAGGACTCGAACCTAGTGCGGTTCACTTGAAAATATTACCAATGTACTAGTAAATGTTTGGTACACACATGATATTAGTTAATTATTCATTTAGCACCATACACATATACATATACATGTATCCACTGATACATATGACATTTGTCATAAATCTTTCCTAACTATAATTGAACTGTTTATAAGAAGTTTATATAATCAATTTAGATGTTGTCCTTATCAAATGTGTTAATTAATTTTAACTACAATCTCTATTTGACAGATAATTTACAATTTTCTAACCTAAAAATTAAATAAATAAGTTAATTTTATAGACTATTTCATTATTGAATTGCTTATATCTTATATAATCAGTATAGTTGTTTAAATATACTGTTATAACTATAAAATAAATATTATAGAATAAACTGAAAGATAGTCAAGATGAATGATATTAGACATTAATAAAATTATTGAACTTCTATTTATTTATATCAGAAGAGGTTTTGTGGAGATATGCACTGCTGAGGCGTGCCACAATAGGACGAAACGACCGTCCAATGCTTCCAGGTTTTCCATGATGATCTAACATCAATTGACTCATAATCTCAACCATTGAAATACTATTTATTTATTTGAACATGTAAAGATTGGTACAAAGAGGCACCCAATACATATGCACCACATAAATCATACGATTTGTATGTGGGCTGTGATACTGCCCATGTACCCAGACCGAAGTAGGTGGTATTCTTAGGAGGCCACACCTGGAACCTTTGACCTAAGTTTAATCCAAAGGGATTGGAACAATGTAAGGAGATGCAGTCTCATAGTAGCTGGTGACCAATAATTGGTTCATACTCCATTTATTCCCCCAGGACCCTGGAGCCCATGTGAACTATTGGTTTGGAACCAAGGTTTTCCAACTTTGTTAGGTGGATCCTCCGTATCTACTAAAGCGCCGGACATTCGCTTTTTTTCCTCTCAATTTCATAAACAACACTCCCGTCACGAGAAGGCAGTGAGTACAACTTCCCTGGGAGTGGCTGTATACGCGTGGCCATGTAAGAGCATATGGAGAGGGAGAGCTGACTCTCCCCACCCTCGGCCGTACCAGGGAATTCGGAGGCATATTTGAGAATCGTCTACAAAGGACCAGGTTGATTTGATATCAGTGATTCACGTTAATTAAATCAAGCTACTGAAAATTGGGAAACAATAAACCACTATTTCGTATTATGATAGGACACTTTATCAGTGTTCATTCATGATCCTACGGAGATTTGTTCACAGGATCTATAGGTCTTGTGACGAAAGCTTAGGTGAAACTATAATTTTTGGACAACTTTTGAGGGACGCTGTACTGGCCTTGAAATTGTCCACTTAATAACCAGGACTAAATAAAAGTTATAAAGCTGTATAAGGAATTATAATTATAATTTGCAGTTGATGATTAAGCTTAGGAATTAGATTTCGGGTTTTTATCACGAACTGACATAAGCTATGATGCCAAAACTCTATTTATCCAAATTGATAAGTGAATTTCGCCCCGAAATTCAAGACTTGTTATCTTATACGTGATCGATTCGTCCATAAATTATAGTTTCGCAAAAACTTAACATACATACAAATAAGTTGGGATTCAGTAGTTTATATTCTTAAACTTTATCGATTTACAATGTCATGCAACAATCACTAAGTTGAATTCATGGTAAATATCTCACGTCCAATGTAGCTGAACTTTACTGTTCAATGCTCCTCACTAGAACTCTGGATATTACCTCCTGAAGTTTATCAGCAGTAAGTATCTATTAGATTTTTTTCATTAATAGGGATAGAAATATTGTAGATTCTTTGAATAAAGCTATTGAACAGATGGAAAGTTGTGATAAAGCACCCTCATTAAATTATCAGAATTTAATTTTTATTTATTTAATATCAGGTGTTTTTGTGGATATTATAGTATTTTCTATATACGAGATCATGAGTCAATTTAAGCTAGATCACCATGGAAAACCTGGAAGCACTGGACGATCGTTTCGTCCTGGTATGGGACTCCTCAGCAACGCTTACCCACGATACCGTACCGCGACATTCGAAACCACGACCTATCAGTCTCGTGCGCAAACGCTCAACCTCTAGACCAATGAGCTGGCCAGCATCCAACGGTGTTAATCCCACCGTCCACCGCTGTCTTCAGTGAGTTACTATCTTACAGCAGACCCGGTCGAACTCCATTGGTCACTGCTTCTCACTAGAACTCATAAATTTACGATGTTTTAACAAGAAAAAAAACAAATTTACTACATTCGTTAGTTTTGTTGTTTGCAGTTGTCTTATTTATTGAATACAATAGTTTAAGTATTGTAAACTATTTACTTTAGTTTGTATCTTGTTTAAATCAACAACATGATCAGATGTTAGTAATTATGATAAGAAGCGCCAAATTCTACCATAAAAAATTGTTTACATATAATCGGTTTTAATGTTAGTATAAAATTTTCGAACTGGTGATATGATTGGAGAGTCAGTGGTTAATGACTTTTTCGACTACAGTTATTAGTTAGAAGTTTGTATAAATTACTGTGATGTTTTGATTCATTTAGTTATGAACATTTACATAAAGTGGTGTATAAAATACGACTCATTTCCTTAAATCATACAATTATTAGTGATTAATTTCAAGAGGCGATTCTTAGAGTTCTGTTAAGAAAGAATCATTAATAGAGTTTAGCCATATCAGGTATGAAGAAGATGGTTTCTGAATACCGTCAAATGATTGAAGTCAAACATGTAAGTCATTGAATGTTGACTCAGTGATCTAAAGTTGAAGTACTTATTGTGGGGCCTGAAGGTCGTGCTATGGGATGAAATAGATGTCTGATGGTACATGGTTACCAAATAACTAACAATAATCCCTGGTGTGACTTATTCAATTCATTATTATCCACAGACCCTCATTAGTAAAATGTTAATATTAGCATAACTTAGTTAAATTATCCTTGATTAATGATCGGCGAGACTCTAATTTAGGGACGAGCCAATCAGAAGCGTTTGAGCCATTTGAAGGTCACGGAGCCAAGTTTAACGCATGATGCTGACATACGATCGGTTTACGGCGGATTTTAGAGATGAGGTTATTATTGAAAGGCTACAAGAGATGGGACTACTACGAAGTTCTTGTATGTGTCACTGCGGTTCTGAAGTGACTACAATGAAGTTTGAAGACCACCACGGCGAGATTATGTTCCGTTGTCCTTTATGTTGGAGGAAAAAGTCCGCTAGAACAGGGACTTTCTTTGCTCGATCGCGACTGAGATTGAGACAAACCATGATAATATTTGCTAATTGGGTTATAAAGACACAAGTGACACTGGCTGCGGCTTTCGCAGATGTTACCGAAACCTCAGCAGTCTAGTGGTATGAATACTGCCGTGATATATGCGCAGCTAAAATGACTAGCAGACACCAATTATTTAGAAGAGTAGGACTTATCGTAGAGATAGATGAAACGGTTGTGAGAAAGAGAAAATATAACAGGGGACGTAGTGTGAAAGAAGATTGGGTAAGTGGCATTTTCGTAAATATGCTTAACAGGTACTTGGTATTTATGATAGATCAAGTCGTAAGGGACATTTCCAGAAAGTCCAAAACCGTTAAGCAAGAACAATAATACCAATCATACAGGAATATGTGCTGCCTGGTACCACGATATATACGGATGACTGGAGAGCATATAGATGTCTTCATCGACTTGGATACGACCACCACGTAGTAGTCCACAAACGTAATTTCGTTGACCCAACAACCGGCGTTCATACGAACAACATTGAAGCCATGTGGTCACGATTAAAGGAATTTTTAAGACCATATCACGGCTCCAGAGGTCGACTATTATGGAGCCATATGGATGAGTTTTTATACCGTATGCAATATGATTTTAAAACATCTGAGCCTTTATCAAATCTTAACAAGTTTTTAAATCATATAAAAGAAGTATATCCACTGTAATTCTTTAGTTTCTTCTAATATATTTTTACTTTATACTAACTGTCTTCTGATTTGCTAATATTCTCAAGGTCACTTAAGATTCGTTCAAAGGTCGTCCCTAAATTAGAGTCTCGCCTAATGATCATATTAAGGTCAGAAATAATTAAAATGGGCATGGTATATATCACCGGAGTTCATTAATGTTTAATTATAAACTGAATCTCATTCATCAACAGTTTATTTTGTTTCATATTTAAACTGTTGAAATACAGTAAAATTATTCAATGAATCAATTTTGCATTTATACTATAGAATTAAACAGTTAGGTCATGTGATTAACAAGAGATTAGAGAGGTATTATATTATGAGTGACTGAAATCTCAAAACTCTTCTTTAAGCATAGTCACTATGGGACACTGTACTGACACTCGAACAAAACGAATGTCTGTCTTTTTTTTGTTGTTGTAAGATTTACATAGATACATTGAGTCAAAACACATTGTGGGAATAACAGAATACAACTGTCTTAAACTATTCAGTATTATCTAACTATAGATAGATATGTATGTGAAATATACAATTTACTGTTATGGTGGATTATTTAAATTTTTGCTGATGATAACAGTGATGAAAGTATTTTGAGTTGTTGAAATGATCCATAGAATGCAGATCAATTTATAGTGTACAATGATACATTATGATCGACTGATCTATTACAACACGGGCAATATCACATCCTTATATTGAGCACAAAAATAAGTATAGTTAGATTTCATTTAATATATATTCGAATAGTAGAAATCAATTCAGTAGACCACCTACCTTGAATTAGTACCTTAGCACTACCATATTTATCACTATTTAGCTAACAATTTATAGAATCAAATTCATAATACATCAAACTTTGTCACTAAAGCCTAAAATCAACCATTTAGCAATGGGAAAGAACGTCTACCATAAAAGATAACATGTTTCATCTGAATGTAAACACAGGAATAAATGCAAACAACCAGATGAATGAGAAATGACATCAAATCAAGTCTAGAATTAATTAAGATAAAATTAAAGATGAACCAAGTAAGTATCATAGAATAATGAAAAGAAAAAGATTACGGGAAAGGATCAATAAAAAAGCATTGATTATGTTATCTATTATGAAATTGACATAAAATATCGAATCATGAATACGAATTGTGACAGAACTGAATTTTGATGGAGTTTTGTTCTCTGAGCTGAATGGTATAAGTCTTCTACCTGAATTTTGTGCTGATGATGTCGTCCAGAAGAACGATGAAAGCTTCACGACTAAACCATTAAGCTTATAGAAAAAAACTCCGTTAAAATCATCCACCTGAGCTACAAATCTTCTCCACCATCTCAGGACTGAGTTAAGATGATTAAACAAAATCCCAAAAGGTCTATTTAAAAATGATTTAGCAGTAATAACAATGAATACAATAATATAATACCTTTGAATAACTATTGTAACTAACTTTTTTAAGGAGTGAATAAATGTATCTTTTTTGTTTTAGTCATTATCAAATTGGATTGCAAGTACAACGTTTCACATTGAACACTCTAAGCATATTATGTGATCACAAAATGTGTAAGTGTATAACTATCTGTGTAGAAGAATGGAGTAATTATAAAAACAAAATCAAATGACCCAATAGAAGTACATAGTAAACATCCATCATCTATTTTCAAACACATAGTTAAAACACATCATGAGGTTAATCTTGACTTGATTTTATAGTTGTTGTACAAAATTAATAAAGGGCTTATACTGATTAGCGTTTTTTTTACCTGATGGGGTTACCGACCCCATACCAAACCCTCCTCCTTTACCTGGACTCGAGACTGTAGAACAGCTAAAGGTGAAGTAATGTTTATTGAGGTCATAAGAAAATTCAAACCATCTTTATGTATTCAAGAACAATTTGTTCCCAACCTAAACCTATCCTAGTAATATTGCTTAAATATCCAGCGTTGTGAGTTTCACATTATGTTTTATATAATTTCCTTTATTATCTTTGTTTCCCCTTACCCTCCATTTATCTAGTTGACCCTATAATTTCCTACGTATAAATGTGTGATCAGATTGTTTGAAATGTATTGTGCTAATATATTACATAGCTCTGCCTATTACACTATCTTAATTATAGAGTGCGAATTGTTTATCTATATGTCTTACAGTAATCTGAATAATTGATTTTGAAATGTTAAGTGTTTGAAGATAATCGATAAAAATCCTTGGGTCTAGGTTTCGTGCGAGTTAATAAGGCATATCTACATTCTTCAGTCAGTTGCAGTTCCCTAAGTTAGTTAAATCCATATCATATAGCTTTACAGTTGAAGACATTACCACTGAGTTATTCAGTCTGAAACTAATCTATTGTGTTCACAATTTGTCGATTGTTTTCCCAGTTAACTTGGGAGAATAATTGAATGACGTGAACTTAAAAAAGAAATGCCAACTTGTACGCAGTACAGAATCTCCTGGTAAAGTATAAGAAGCATTTGTTCTTCACATTATGTATGGTTCTTCCAAGTCACAATTCCTTTCTATTTCCGCTTCAGTTTTTCCCTTCAACTTTTTCTTCTTAGCCTTCTACTGCCAGGGTTTCCACTTCTGATTGGTGTTATGTACTACTTATATCAGTTGACATAAGTAGCATACACTATAGTAAGCAGTAACATTGTGAAACTATTCATATATATTCATATACGCAAAATGAACAATCTATCAAGTGGAAAATTTAGAAATGTAAATAAAAATATTAAGAAAGCATCAAAATTAATGTCATAACCATTTGACATACCTTAAAATTATTGACAGTTTTATCGGAGTGTTTTTTTACAGAGAAATCAAATGAATTTATAATTAAGTGAGAGTAAATAGTAACTGAGTTGGATTTTTACGTATTTGAATATTACTGTTATGTTTGTATTACTATTAGTAAGTGTTTAGATTGTCCTGTTGTTGATATTGAATACTGGATTTTGATAATTTACTATTGATATATGTACAGCATCTAGTAATTGCATTCACATATGGTCATTCTATAGTAAATTATTTAGAACAAATGGATCGGGACTAGCACTTCGTCTCATTTCAGACCCAATAACCATATGTATCTACATCTTAGCGTTGATGTTCACATTGAACTCAATACTGATAACTCTTGAACTCTGTTGGGGAAGCTAGATCCTCAGAAATCTCTTGGTAAACACTCTATTTTTATAATTTTTATTCTGGAATTTCTTGTTTTCGCGCCGAAACAGCCCATTTTTACCTTCGGATTGTATTTCCCATTTGAAAAGACCCTAAATGTCATTAATTAGTTGCCATTTTGAATACGCTATTCTCAAGGACCTTGTTATGCTATATATATATATATATATATATATATATAATATATATATATATATGGTTTGTGTTCTTGGTTCGTTCATGCATTTGGCTGTTTTTGGAATATATTATCCCTTGCCCGAATCCGGTCTTCTCCCTTTAGTTAGCGGGGCTAGAGCTAATTGCAATAGTTAAGCTTGTTCTGTTGTTGTGTTTCAAACCTTCATTATGTTCGACGTTTTTAGGTGATACCGCAATCTCTTCAAATATAGCAAATTCATAACTGTATAATAGTTGAAAAGAACTTATTGAATTGAATACTATTCGTTCACATATATCAGATATATTAGAGAGAAGTATTTATTCGACTGTTTTTATTTAAAATATAAATGAACATAAAATAAACACTAATTGTATAAAATCTAGTAATAACAAATAAATTATTTTGCCGTTGAATGCCGACTCAGTGGTCTCAGAGTTAAGCGTTTGTGATCAAGACCGAAGGCTCTGAGTTCGAATCTCGCAAACGGGATCGTGGATACACACTGCTGAGGAGTTCCATACTATGACAATATGGCCATCCAGGTTCTTCATGGTGGTCTAGCTTTAATCGACTCATGAATTCAATTATTAAATTAATCTTATTTCCTACCAAATTTATACATGTTAAGATTTTCAGCGAATAGTAAATTGGTGTTTTAATATGTTGCATTTTGTAATAATTCCCCCCAAAGAGAATGGAAAATGTAATGTATACGCCATCAATCACTAATTGGCCTAGTTCAATTGTATTTTGGTTAAACTGAAATCAATGAATACACAAATAAATTTCTGAATACCATCTGTGGTAAAATTTATTTAGTATTTAAGTAGTATTATAATTATGATATTGATATTTCTTTTTTTATACACTAATTAATAAAGACATTTCTATGCTTATAAGATTGATGATTATTACAATGGATATTCTGTAAGGGATATTGTACTCTAAATTGTTGTCTAATGAAATTATACAGTATTATTTGTATCTTCTAGTTCACATTATTCATAACTGGGTCATACACATGCCGTCAAAATATTTTAAGAATTATATTTTACTGAAATGATTTACGACTATATTATTTAAATACTGTTTTACTTTTGGTAACAGACTGATTATAGGTGGAAATTATTGTATATTGTGCAATCATTTCCAGTATATATATATATATATATATATATATATATATATATATATATATATATATATATATATATATAAGTAGCAATGCCAAGGTTGGACTTAATGAATTATTTTTCTGGTTAGCAATTTTTTAGCGAGTTAGTTTTCTACGGGATGGGATCGCTAACCCCATGCCCAACCCCCATCCTTTATCCAGGCTTGGGGCCGGCAGTAGCCACAGAGGTGCTCAAGGTAGAGTTTTGAACTTAATAGTTTCAATCAAATTGAGCATTAGGTAGAGATTTAATTATAAATAAATGTTTTTTTATCAGAAGGAGTTTTTTGAAGATTTTAGAAACCTCACTAGTTGAAATCACGGGTCAATTGAAGCTAGAGCACTATGGAAAACCTGGAAGCACTGAACGGCCGTTTCATCCTAGTTCAACCAGGTCTGTTGTGAGATATCGGCTCACTGAAGACAATGGTGTACGGTGGCGCAATTTTGTGGATTGGTTGAAGTTAGACATTAACACCGTTGGATGACGGCCGGCTCAGTGGTCTAATGATTAAGCGCTAACGCTTGGGACTGACAGGTCCTGGGCTCGAATCTGGTGGGGGGCGGAATCGTGGATGCGCACTGCTGGATAGTACCATACTAGGAAAGAACAGTCATCCAGTACTTCCAGGTTTTCCATGGTGATCTAGCTTCAATTGACTCATGATTTCAACTAGTGAAACATTTTTTTGTCATTATATCCTAATGAGTGGTAAAATCGTACTTCCGACGTTTCACCACTTCATGTAAGCCACTTCTTCAAAGTAATTAAATAAATCAGCAAATTAAATTAACAAATTTCCCTTTGTATTAGCTAAACTTGTGTCAATTTCATTTGGTTGTTTATTTATTTGTTTATTATGAAGAAGTGGCTTACATAAAGTGACGAAACTCCAGAAATACAATTTTATCAATCATCGGAATACAACAAGAATTGTATATAATCATATGTAAATATACATCTTCATACTCTAAAATAATTTATAAACTTAACGTCTATAGGAAAAATTTATGGTGAGGAAGATTATATGAATACGTATATATCACTATACACATATATCTAGTAGGATTAAGGACAAATAAATGCATTTTTTAGATTATAGCTATCCTTAGAATTAAGAATAGTCGTTCTGTCTTCGATTAGACTTATTCGCTAAATACGGATCCATCTTAATTTTGATGCTCATATCAGTGAAATCTGCACCTTTTAAATTCAAATACCAAATGTAACAGGTAATACAAGAAATGAGCAGCGTCAGTAGCAGTAGGTCTCAATATACACAAAGGGAAAAGCAAGATTCTCCGATTCAACACAACATGCACCAATCCAATCACAATTAACGGAGAAGATTTAGAAGATGTAAAAACCTTTATATATCTGGGCAGCATCATTGATGAACACGGTGGATCTGATTCAGATGTGAAGGCACGGATCAGAAAAGCAAGAGCAGCATATCTACAACTGAAGAACATCTGGAACTCAAAATAACCGTCAATCAACAGCAAGGTCAGGATTTTCAATACAAATGTCTAGACAGTTCTACTGTATGGGGCGGAAACTTGGAGAACTACGAAAGCTATCATCCAGAAGATACGAGTGTTTATGAACAGTTGTCTACTCAAAATACTTCGGATCCGTCGGCAACAACCTACTGTGGGAGAGAACAAACCAGATCTCATTGGAGGAAGAAATCAAGAAGAAGCGCTGGAAGTGGATAGGACACAAATTGAAGAAATCACCCAACTGTGTCACAAGACAAGCCCTCACATGGAATCCTCAAGGCCAGAGGAAAGGTGGAGGATCAAAGAATACATTACGCCGGGAAATAGAGATAGATATGAGAAAAATGAACAAGAAATGGATGGAACTAGAAAGAAAGGTCCAAGACAGAGTGGGTTGGAGAAAGCTGGTCGGTGGCCTAAGCTCCATTGAGAGTAACAGTCGTAAGTAAGTAAGTAATTACAAGAAATGATGTAACAAAAATTAAAGTATTGTTAAATAAGGTTTCTATCATTGAATATAACAATGACTTATCGATTTCATCTACATTAATAGAACTTTTAACTTAATCAATTAGTATACTAATATGATTATTATAAAGAAATCAATCTTAAACATGAATTACATAATAAATAGACATAAGGTCAACTAATAAAACGTAACTAGTCTGTGCTAAAACAGAATAGTAGAACAGAGTAAAATACAATGTCTGGTATTCATGTAAATGTATGTGTGTGTTTGTATGTTTGTGTGTGTGTGAGTGCGTGCGTGCGTAAGATGAATTTATAAACTATTCATTAAGAGTTGATAAGAGACTCTATCTCCTGTTAGTAATCTCAGAAACAATCATAATAATAGCCTTGTATATGTAGAATTTTCAAAATGAAAACGCAAAAAAGAAAATCTATTATATGCTTAGATATTCTGTCTACATATAATAGTTTGCATTTAATAATAATGAAAGGGTTAAATATGAGAAATTCGAAAATAGTTTTGCGTTTCTGTTACACATCACAATGAATTAACTATTAGTGTATATAGTTGAATAGACAAAATAGTTCTGTATATGTTATGTAATTAATCTATCTATATGAATGTTATCTGATGTTTAAAAAGAAAGATTTTAATTACAGGATTGAAGGATAGAAGAGAACAAGTAATAATTAATTACATTGGATTAATGATATTATTCTAAAAACTTCTTTATTCTCTCTCTATATAAATTGATGATTTAAAGAGAGAAACTATTAATCCTAAGTAGACTGTATTGTTCCCCTTAATCCTACCGACTGACATTACATACATATATATGCAAGTATTAAAAATTGTGATTTGGGAGGAAATAATGACAACGATGTGAATATTGTATGTATGTATATGTGTGTGTATGTTCGTAGTGTTATGACCTAGAAAGATAATAAGATACTGATAATGTCATAATCGTCATCTCAACATCAACATTGGTAGTCTATTTCATAGTTTAATGGATTTTCAAAAATGTTGACCTCTTTTTGTTTGTTTTTTTTTTAAAAAAGGAAGCGAAACATTTGTTAGAAACTAGCTAATGCAAATAGGAAAGTTACATAGATATCAACCACAAAAAGCGTGATTTTCTATGGTTTCATACAAATTATACTCAATAATTGTATTATTCTGATGAAAGCAGATTTTTTATTTTCCGAAATAGTTTTCGTTAAAGAATAAAATTGAAATATCAACTAACCTCTAGACATCTGTTTTGTTCTAATATTGAGAATTTTTCAATGGTGAGCATCCATGACCACATCAGAGTTCAGATAGTAGAATTTCATCTTTTTTTTAATTTATAACATTCCATTCTGATCACAACATTCGATATACTTACTTAATTACTTACGCCTGTTATTCCCAATGGAGCATAGACCACCGACCAGTATTCTCTAACCCACTCTGTCCTGGGCCTTCCTTTCCAGTTCTATCCGATTTTTGTTCATTTTTCTCATGTCTATTTCCATTTCTTGACGTAATGTGTTCTTTGGTTTTCCTCTTTTACTCAAGCCTTGAGGATTCCATGTGAGGGCTTGTCTTGTGACACAGTAGGATTCTTTCTTCAATTTGTGTCCTATCCACTTCCAGCGCTTCTTTCTGATTTCTCCCTCCACTGGGGTCTGGTTTGTAGCATTCAATATGCTACTGGTAATATCAATCACGTTCAAAGTAACGTTTAGCTACATCTATAAAAAAATTTTTGATTAGGACAGCTCGAATTTATCTTGAATTAATAATATGCATTGGTATTCAGTAGAGATTCACCGTCTATGAAGAAAGTCTCAACATCCTAAACATATAATATAATGGATGAGATAGTATTTTGATGATAGACTGTGAGATAGAAGGAATAATAGTTCTTATCCAACGCCTATTTCAAGGGGAAAAACAAATCGATGTAATTAGAAATTATAAAGGGTAAAATTAAAAGTACCTATTGATCATTCTCAGAGTTTACATATCAACCGTAAGAATATCAGCTTATTAATTAGGTTTTCAACATTCATTCCTAAACTCGGGGAGAGTATTCCTCATGGTTTAACATAAGCCTAAGAATAATTAAAATTCATAATCCATTGAAAGGTTGCTTTACACTAGTTCAGGACGTTTAATAATTGCTCACTGATGAACCTAATTCCTGGAAATTTAATTTAAAACTTTAAAATTTTTGATCGAGCATACCTTAATTGTACATGTGTGTTGGATTGTGAACATTCATTGTTGAGTTCATTGAATCATCACTTTATACAGGTTTGGAAAATAGTCGAGATCAAATAAACTCTGGTTGAATTCAAACTTTGTTGGTGCGAATCAATAAACACAATACTAGCCCTAAGCATATTAGTTTATATTCTAACCATATTTGTTTGAATATCATGTAGTATTCTCTTTATTCGACATCATAGCTTAAAGGAACTTGATGTATATTACAATAAATTGTATCAAACACTGATATTCTTAGTTTCGAATGTCACATTGCTGTTTTTCATCTTTTAGGTTTAATGTATCACCCTAAATGTTCTAAATGGTATTGTTGACTAGTGGTTATAATCATGAATCATCAAACAGTGTACAATGACACGAGTATTGAGAAGAATACTCCTGACTGAATTCTAGAAGCAATCAAAACGTTTTCAAATAAAATAGAAGTTGATAAATGTTTTGTTGTAAACAGGACATCACAAAACTGACCTTTGTTTAACAATCATTGAAAATTAGGAAGTGCTAGACAGTTGTTTTATTCTACTATAGAATCCTTCAGAATTATGGCTCTACGACCCCACTATGGATGTAACCAAGGTGTTATACAAGCGCTTATTCTTTTGTTCACTTAGTTTCCCAGTTCACTTGTCTAGTCCTTCCTAGTTTCCAGTGGTTATCTAGCTAAGGTTAGTATACAATGTAAATTATACAATTCATCAAACTTTATAAACTTCCTACACATATTTAACAAACGATTTGAGTTGATTATATTTCTAGTCAATATTTTATCGAAAATTCTGTATATATTTGTAATGAAATCAGTGAACAGTTAAATCCAAATCAGCTAAACACTGGGTATTCAATACGCTTGAACAGAATCGATCTCGCCTCAGAAAATCATACTGTTTAAATAGAAAGAATTCACGGAGCTGGACATGTTTAACCAAAGATCATAAAAAAGATGAATATCTTGAAAATTCTCTTACTTATTAGACTTTTCAATGTTTAACGCTGAATCAAAGGTTATGACATGCTCATTTTGGGTGTTCGCCCTGATATTGTTAGTATATATATAATGGTGACAAATTAACCTATAGCTTTCAGTAAACGTTTATTAAAATATTTATTTTTCTTCTATTACTACTAATACTACTGTGGTGTATGCTACTGATATCGACATATGTAAATAGTATGTATCACCAATCAAAAGTGGGATGCTTGGCGGCAGAAAAATTAAGACGATAAAAGATAAGAGAATGAGAACAGAGAGTGATTGGTATGAAAATAAAGGAACAATCAAGTCTAAGACAATTGATTGACATTTTGTAAATGAAGTATTTACTGTATGATTCTCAGATTTTATCAAGATATTCTGTAATGTTGTATTAAAATACATTTGATTGTCCCCATTAGTGTTCTCGTTCACTACACTACTACTAATGCTTTTGACAATAATGTCTATACAGCATGAAGTAATAACGTCACTTAATATTATCCCTTATTCAAATCAATATAAGCTGTCATTATTCTATTCATTGTACATAGTGATATTAGACATATTTAATACTGTTTGTTTTAGCTAATCTATTTAAATTTGTTTATCTAAATCAAACTTATATCTGTATATATGTATTTCTATTCTTTTATGTAATTAGTTTACTGTTTTATATTTACTTTAACTTACAAAATTATCATTCAAATGTTTTAGATGTAGGTAGAAACAGACCAGATAATCGACATCATTAGTAGAAAAAGACTAACAAGAAAAATGAAAAAAAAGAAAACGAAGACGAAAACCATCATCGGATTGAAGAAAATACACATTTTGAATAAATAAACAAATGATAAATACAAATTAGATGAATGTTTGTTTTTCTTTTTCTTTTTCATAGTCAATAAAATTATTAATAAAGACTAATGTTAAATTTTACTATCTATTGGTTGAAGTTAGACATTGACAACGTTGGATGCCGACCAGCTCAGTGGTCTAGTGGTTAAGCATTCGCGCGCGAGATCGATAGGTCCTGGGTTCGAATTTCGCTAGGTGGGGTCAAAGATGCGAACTGCTGAGTAGTCTTACAATAGGACGAAATGGCTGTCCGGTGCTTTCAGGTTATCCATAGTGATTTAGCTTTAATTGACTTGTGATTCCAACTATTGAAACTACTAGAATATCCACAAAAAACCCTCCTGATACTAATCAACATATGCTCACTAGTGATTGACTTCAAGAGGTATTTCCTTGAGTTCTAATGAGAAGCCGTGACTAGTAGAGTTCAACCGTGCCTGTTGTGAAGCAGTAACTCACTGATGACAATGGTGGATGTGTCGCTCAGTTTTATGGATTGGTTGAAGTTAGACATTTGTGGTGGTCGGTGTTCGATATATTCTTTAAACTCCGTATACAGTACGTCTCGGTAACCGTCACCAAATAATGCTCCAACGGTATATTAATCAGAAGGCGAATACGAAGCGTTAATTACGTTTATTAAGGGACCACACACAGATATCCAAAATTACAGATGCGTTAAGCAAGCATTAAATAGTTGTGCCGAAAGGCAAACAGGCAAGCGATCGAGCGAGAGAGAGCAAGGGCAAGAGCGAGCGAGTCATGAATATGAATAACATGGACATATATATACATAGTGAAATTAATGAATCATCAAGTCAATTAAGCGGTTAATAGTAAAGCTAGTAGCGTGAATAAATGCGTAGGCAGTAAGGCTTGCCGAGCATACATATTCATACAAGGATAACAATAATAAAGGTACATACATTCGCAACAGTATTAAGGATACAATGAGTTATTATAGTGCAGGTGACTTTGTCCGTTTAATAAGTTAATAAAAAGGCTTAACCGAATTAGGTGAGAGCAAACTCAATTGAATGTGAGTTGCTACACATTAACACCACTTGATGTCGGCTCAGTGGTCTAGAGGTTAGGGGTTCACGCGCGAAACCGATGGGTCCTGGGTTCGAACCTCGCAAGCGAGATCGTGGATATGCATTACTGAGGAATTCTATACTAGGACAGGACAGCCATCCAGTACTTCCAGGTTTTTTTTTATGGTAGTCTAGCTTTAATCGAATCATGAATTCAACTATTGAATTTTATGTAAATGATCAATTTAATAATTCACTTATTGTTCAATGAATATTTTATTTATTATTTTAGTAAATATAATGGTTAGTCGAATTGTATTGATTGTGAAGTAGAGAAATTCGGATATGGATGTGGATACTTTAATCTAAATTAATGGGTTCTGTTGCACTAAGCGTAAAATTAAGTTGATTGCGCAATAATATCATGAGTTAATGGGATTAAGAAACACGAATTATTGGCCATAATTCAACGTAGTTGCTAGAATTCGATTAATATTAAAGACTAGAAATAGATGACATTGGTCACTAATTAGTAATCAATCAATTGTGAACAATTATATGCAAATGTAGTGGTTTGATCGTGATGTGATCAACATGTGGCTTAAATGACAATAAGTTCGTTTTTTGAAGGATCTTGGTTGTTCAAGAATAATATATCTTATACTAGAAAGAGAGAGCAAACTATACAGTGCCTTCCTGGCTTAAATGTTTCAAATTAGATAAAGCCCATAACTTAAACTACTTTTGAAGCAACATTGTTACTCTTTGTTAAGTAACTTTCAGTATTTAATTTCTGTTTACTAAAGTCTCAGAAAAAGTTAACATTTCAAGTTTAAAGAGAGCTGAAAATTGTTTGTTAATTTAAATTCACTTGGTATTGTTTACTTGAATTTTCCAATTGATGATTAGGACTGAAATTGATCGGTCTCTTATTGGCATATGTACATACTGTGTGTATTGCCTCGATATTGCCTTATTTCACAAACATTATAAGCAAAGATGGATAT
This sequence comes from Schistosoma spindalis, assembly GCA_946903255.1. NCBI lineage: Eukaryota > Metazoa > Platyhelminthes > Trematoda > Strigeidida > Schistosomatidae > Schistosoma > Schistosoma spindalis. The sequence goes on along the minus strand of OX336421.1, from coordinate 11,554,519 downwards.
CAAGTGAATTTACACTTCACCCGATTGTACGAGCAAGTGACTATCAAGTGGATAATGTGATGACGGTACTGGGTTCGAGTCTCGAAGTGAACATCAACTCAGATGTAGGTACATTCAGCTGATGAGTCCCGAATAGGACGAAACTTGCAAACTAGATTCAACTGCTAGCCAATATCCATCTTTGCTTAGAAGTTATTTTAAGTTGTAGCTACTTAAAATAAAAAAAGGCTTGAATTTCGTATTATGAAAAACTTTATTTAATCATTTAATTTACAATATGATTTGATTAAGATGAATACTAAAAACAGTAAATTCAAGTTTGATCATCTTGAGTCAGGGATCTAAATTCTAATGATTCTTATTTTTTAAGTTTTATTCAAATAAGAAGCAGTGAAATGAACATTCAACAAGTTTGTTAATATCCACTTCAAACTCAACATTGTGGACTACATAAACTACAGAATTAATCTCGCCCCCTGCGAGGTTCGAACCCAGTACCTGTGCTTCCAGGTTGTCCATGGTGGTCTAGCTTCAACTGACTCATGATCTTAACCATTTAAATTATTATAATATCCACAAAACCCATCTGACACTATGGATATAATCATCAAACCAAACAGATATTTATCTTTGAAGGATTCTGTTAAATAAATTGTGGAATCTATAAAAAGAACTTGATAGTGAACTATTTATTGTTGTTGGAATTTTACTAGGATGTATACACAGCACACATGTAATTTCATGGTTTAAATAACTAAGTAGTAATGTTTATATTTATATGATACTAAATGACGTTTGTTCACATTCCATCGATAGAATTATTTTCCTTCAAGATTGATGCCAAATTTTGTGTTGATTTTCTTCAAATATTCTTATTGTCAAAATGATTTAAAAAAGTGAAGAAGAAGAAGAAGAAGAAGAAGATATCAACCTTTTTACGTCAGATGTACTTTAATACATACAGTCATAATAGAACAATTGTAGATTATAAAATAGAACTGATTCCACTGTTAGCGACTATCCATCTTTGCTTATAAAAGCTTGTGAATTAAGGCAATATCGAGGCATACGCACAGTATGAACATATGCTAATAACAGACTGATCAATTGCAGTCTTAAACCTCAATGGGAAGATACAAGCAAAACAATACCAAGTGAATTTAGAACTAATATTGTGTAATTTTTGAACTAAACATTTTTCTCAAAAATTTTAATCTTAAAAATTTTTTTATTCCTATTAATGATAATATTGATGATGACTGATTTCATGTTGTAAAATGTGAGTAATTTATGAATGAGCTGAGGTAACACAAAGAAGCATTATAAGTATTTATTAAGATTTTGTAACAGAAAGATTTTTAACATACTACGCTAAAATGATTAATTATAATTTTCGTCAACTAGATGTACCTGCATCACAGAGTTGATGTTCGCTTTGGGACTCGAACCCAGTACCGCTTACTTCAAACGTCACCACGTTATTTACTTAACTACTGGGTCGAACGGTACGGGGTTCAATATCAACTCTAGGATGAGGGTGCATCCGGCTGACAAGTTCTAAATAGAACGAAACATGCTTCCTGGATTTCATTGCTAGCCTATATCCATCCCTGGTTATTATCATTATTATTATTATGAGATATTCGTACAAGAATCTCATCCTTTTCCATTGATCATTCATATATATCAATTATTTAAGAAAAGTAGTTCATTTTTAGAGTCAGTGCGTAAATCTTTCTTCAACTGACCAGTGTTGACTACCATGCAGGTTATTTAGCCAAAAACGATTATTTTATATTATTATTATTATTATTAATTATACGAATTGTCTGATTGTTGATGTACAGCGCTAAATTTTGACTAGTTTTGATTGGGATATATGGATTCAGTGCACATTGTCTTGAAGTATGAGCAACAGAATATTTTCAATTCTTGATAATAATGACATGAGCTGAATTGCCTTCTCTTTTCTTTGATGACATAAGCATCATATTCGTTGTACAAGTTTGTAACCTATCTAAACTTAGTAGCTCAGTGGAACACATGTCTTTCTGTAAACATCAACCATGAGATTTATGTACATCTCCTTGGCTGACTATCTGATTTTTACATTATGAATAAATAAACGTTATTCATCGTCTCAGTCTTAAATCATGTATAAAAATAGGACTTTTAGTTCATCTTATACAACCATGCTGTTAGCTTCTCTGTTAACCTTTCCTACCTTCTTCCTTTATTCGTTTTCGAAAATATTTAAAATTTTATTCCGGTCATTTAATTTTTAACTTTGACAATTATTTTTTCTATCTACTAATTACATTACAATACCAACTTTACTCTTCATTTTAATTAAGTCTTCATTCCTAGTTTATGGTTATTATTGCTAGTCATTTCATTTTAATGTTATTCAATACAAATTTTGATCTCCCTATCAATTTAGCCGTGTCATATTTAACCATTTTCAATATCTGGATCATTTCTATGATGACTTTGTCATTGTTTTTATTATTTTTTTTGGTAATTATTATCAATTATATCATTTCGTCTATTGTAATCACTTGATTCTTGCACTTAACAATCAGATAGTCAGTCAAAAGGAACATAGAACTTGACATGTATGTGCATCTCTTCAAGAAACAGCACTACATCAACATATTTAATTACTTACGCCTGTTACTTCTCATGGAGCAGCATAGACCATCCACCAGTACTATCTATCCAACCTTATCCTGGACAATCCTTCCCAGTTCTTTCCAGTTGTTATTCATTCTTTTCATGTCTGCTTCCAATCAACATGATGAGATGAAATTATCAATAGAGAAAACAAAAATAACAAAATAGTGGGTATAGTAGCAGTATCAATGTTAGTGAAAAGCATTGCTCTATTTATTTGTATGTTAAGTACATAAATTTGTAAAATATTTTAGTTATTAATTAAAATTTAGAGCAAATGAAACAAAGTAAATTCACATTTATTACAAAATGTTTATTGTTCTTTGTTTACAAATGTTTATCAAAAGAGAGAGAGAGAGATAGGGGGGGTAAATTAATTACATTAAACAAGATATTGATTAAAAATTATCATCTAACTAGTGGCTCCTGTTGAAATGAATTTTTCGAAATTCTGATGAAAAGACAAAATTTAGACGGTTACTATAATTGGAAGTGAAACCATGGTAGTTTGCTAAGTTATTTCATGAATAAATTGGAATTGAAAAAAAAGTGTAAATCATTGAATTTTAGTCCAGCCCTAGTATGTAAATATATTGCTTACTACATGATCTAATAATACTGAGCTCAGTCTTAGACGAATAATTAGTACTCAATCTTGAAGAATGGAGAGTTAAGACAAACTAGCAAACCAATTCTCCATATTTTTCAGTGCAAAAGTATAAAACTAATCAAATTAACAATTAAGGAAATATTGATTGTACTAGCCATAATTTGTATATTAATTAAAGTGGTTTTATTTACTTATTTAAGCATATAAACATTGGTACAAGGAGGCACCAAAAATATATACGCCACACAAATCATTAGATTTGTATCAGGGTCGGAATACTGTTCGGGTGCCCAAACCGAAGTACATGGTTTTCTTAAGGAGTCAATCCCCGACACTTTGATCTACAGGTCTAATCCATAAGGTAGTAGGGCAACGTTAGGAGATGCAGTCCCATGGTAGTCGGTGACCAACAGTGGCTTAGGATCATTGATCCTATGTACAACATTGGTTTGAAACCAGGGTTTTTTAAACTCCCCTAGGCGGACCCTATGTATTTATGAACCCGGTTAAAACACCGAACATTCGGTTTTCATCCTCTCAATCTCGTAAACAACAGAAATGCTGCAAAAAGGCAGTGCGTAGGACTTCCCTGACAGTGGCTGTATACGTGTGGCCATGTCTGAACATTTCGAGAGGGAGAGCTGACTCTCTGCACCCTCGGCCGTACCAAGGATTCGCCAAAAGTTCAATCCTATATTTAATGTTTAATGCAGGCTTATGAGTAAAGACATATTAAAAGGAAAAAATCTAACCATCCGATAATAACCTATAATAATACGAAATGAATTGTGAAAGACTGAAATATCATGTTTTTAGAGAGGTTTATTACTTTTTTATATAGGTTTGTTTATATAGAAGAATTATTGATGTACATTATCTGATGTCAATCAAATTAAATGGTCATTTATGTATATGTAATACCACCAATCAGTGTAATATGTAATTTAGGCTAACCATTATACAAATAGACAGATTACAGTAACAGCTGAAAATAGAGGATAACAACAAGTCTAATTGATGTGTCCTAACAAATTCAAACAACACACAAAGATTAGAAGAATATACATTGGTAAGACTTACATCAAGTAAAAACAATGTAAATGTAAAAAAAACCCTCATTAGTTGAAATGTCTATTTGATGAAGGATATGTTGTGATTGTTGTATCAGTCTTTAATCGGTTCACTTAATAATCAGATAGGCATATATATCTTGTATGGTTTGAATATATGTGTTACTTTGTAAGGGCTGGTGCCATGTCAAAGCAATATATGTTGTTCTAACCTTTGAACAAATCCATCTATTCCTTCTTCTGAAGCTTCATTTTTTATCCTGTCACTTATTTACTTATTAATCTTGATTGTTTTTTATATGATCGTACATGTGTTGATTACTTACTCCACTCGTTATGTATCTGTAACATATTTTTGTTCGATGATAAATTATCGATTCACGTTTGGCTAAATGAAGTTGGCTTACATGCCTTTTTGCAGTTCGTTTTGCTTCTCTCTCTCCTCTTCCTCTTCGTTTTCTTGAGTGTCTATTCAGATCCATGATTTCATAAAATATACAAATTCAAAATCCATTCTCGTATTTGACTTATTTAACTCCATAATGGAAAACCTGAAAGCACTAGACGGCCGTTTCATTCTATTATGGGACTCCTCAGCAGTGCGTATCCATGAAAATTAAGATCTAGAGTGCGATTACTGGAAAACAATCAAAATAATTCACTTTTTATTCACTTATTCCTTGATTTTTTTCTCGGGTAATCATTTGTCGACCTATAATTTTGTAACTTAGCATCTTAATTTATCTAGTTAGTATAGATTTCAACATTTTTATCCGTCTCTATATGCTGTTTATAATTATGTTGTCAACGGTAACGCGGTTTTTATTCTTTCTTCTGTCGAATCTTCATTGATTTCAGGAATAAAAAAACACACATCTGATTTTTTTCTCCATACTACTGATAATTAGAAATAATAAATAATACAGACATTAAAAAAAATTGTCTGAAGATCTTCACATAACAATCAGATTTCTTTTTTATAATCAGGAAAACATAGAATAGATGTTTTGTTTGACACTGCTCCATATTATTATAACTGGTACAATAAAAATGAATTATCTATTATATTATTGACAGACTCAATTGAGTAATAAATTGGTTAATAATAATAATAATAATATAGTCTACTGAAGCCTATAACTTCAGCATTGAGTTTATTCCATGTTCATGGTAATTTTACAATTGTCATTATAAGTGAAAATGGATGAAAAATAAAACAACAGCTGTAAATCGTTACTTTTGTCTCTTGATAGTCTTTATTAGTCAGTGGACTTATGAATTCAACTATAAAATTGCTGAAATCTCCACAAAACTCCTTTTGATAATAATGACTGGCTTCAAGAGGTATTTCCTGAAGTTCTATTGAGAAGCAGTAACCAGTAGAGTTCAACCGAGTCTGTTGTGAGATAGTAGATCATTGAAGACAATGGTGGACGGTGGCTCAATTTCATGGATTGTTTGAAGTTAGACATTAACACCGCTGGATGCCGGCCAGCTCAGTGGTCTAGAGGTTGAGAGTTCGCTCCCGAGACCGGTAGGTTCTGGGTTCGAATCTCGTGGGGTGGGATCGTAGATGAGCACCGTTGAGGAGTCTCATACTAGGACGAGACGGCCATCCAGTGCTTCCAAGTTTTCCATGGTGATCTAGCTTTAATTGACTCATGAATTTGACTATAAAATTATGGGATAGTTATATTCAGGACTAGAATGCTAGCAACATATATTTTTTTAAGAAAAGACTTTGGTTTTTAGGATGACTATCGTGGTGCAATTTGAAACTTCTTGGTATTATATATTCTTGGTTATGTCAACCTTTTTAAACCATAAATAATTGGATAACTGTTTCATTCTAGAGTAAAAGACAGTTACTCACTTTTGACAATTGAAAATGGTTGTAAATGAACGTTAATTGATTGAACTTAGAAATATAGATTACTGGATGTTAACTTAATATTTAAAAGACTAAGCGTTATTCACATGGCCTCTAAACTTTCGGTTCGATCTTTATTGAAATTATAAATTCTTGCTGACGACTAGTCCCATAATAGGATGAAATAGCTGTACAGTTTTATTTTAATTATCAATGATTTTTTATCTAAGGTAAGTTCATAATAAACATCTTATAATTTTAAATTTCACGACAAATTTATTCATGAACTATTATCAGTTGGAGAAACGTTGAGAGCAACAAAACTTTGAACAGCTGTATCAACCTATTTGAGGACTTCTTAGTAAATAAAGCCAATGGGATTTAAATTAATATTCTCATATATCGCACTAAGCATGTTACATTCATATCACTATGTAAGAACTCAAGAGTGTACATTTGTAACTTTAGTGAATTAAAAACTAAGCGCTACGATAATCGAATGTTGTCGATAAGCGACTATCTCATTTCTAATACGATTGACAACATAAATCCCTTCTGAAAATTTAGAAAACTTGATAAGCTGACATAAATTTATCCAGTTAAATAATTCAATTGTGAATCAAACTATTCAGTATATTGATAAAATCATTTTCATTGAAAATTTAAGAATAATAAATATAAAAACCGTATAACAAGTTGAGTAGTTTTCTACTCACAATCTAAATTGTAATAACTTTTATTATATAATTGTAGTAAGTATTACTAATGTCGACAAATGTAATTAGTATGTATCCCCAATCAACAGTGGGATATCTGGCGGCAGAAAGTTAAAAAGATCGAAGAGAAGAGAACGAGAACAGAGAGTGATTAATATGGAAATGAAGGAACAATCAAGTTTGAGACAATTGATTGACATTTTGCAAATGAAGCATTTACTGTATGCTTCTCAGATTTTAGTAACTGATTGTGTTATTTAGAGCATAAGGTCATTTGGTTATCCCCACTGATGTTCTCGTTCACTACAAACTGACGTGTTTTATTAATAATTAACATAAAGAATAGAAGGTTGTTAATGTCAATTTAAATGCCAATTTATTGACTTCGAGCAATTGTTCATAATAATAATAATAATAATAATAATAATCCTACAACAGTATTGACTTAAATAGAGAAATTACGTTCTGGAAATAATTTGAGAATCAATGCCAACTTACAGGGATTATTAGATTGATACAGAAAACATTAGGTGTAAAGAACATCCTGTTAAAGTATGAACAATGTATCTTGGACCCTTCTTAGCACTACTACCATGCAATTGTAGTCCTCTGCAATTAGAGGTAAAAAACAGAGAACTGAGCAACAACAACGAAAATTCTTGTGATAGATTCGCTGTTAGTCATGTGCTAGGTCACTTGATATACTATTGAGTTAGATCAATATTATCTAAATTAATCTAAATAACCAGGGATAGTGCAAATACGTAATACATATATTCAGATAAGATTAGTGAGTATACTCAGTGGAAACAATGATCAGACATTTAATGTCCCTATAATTTTATTGGTGGTATGGGATGTAATCGTTGGTTTTAGTATTGTCAAGGCAATTTCAGAAGAGAAAAACATCATTATTACAGAGAACAAATGATGATGATGGCAAGGTTGTAGAGTTTTAATTAGTAATAGTAGGATAAATCCTGACGTACTTTGGGAATTCGTATTTCACATCATTATGAAAAATGATTTGAGCACAATCTATACGTCTGGTTAAACTATTCAGTACTCGGCCTGCATATATTTGGCCTGTAATGACTTTTAGTGAAATATACGAAACTGGAAAATGATAATATATTTTATTAGATTATTAGTGATGATATATAGCTTTATGCTCTGTTTGAGGGTACCTATCACCAAAGCTGATGCCAGTCAGAAAATTTCTGAAAATACTGAAAGATTATTTCATCCTGTTTTAGGGCTCTTCATCAGTACACATTTATGATACACTCCTAACCATCTCGGGGATAAAAATATACGACACCATACATTGAATAAAATGACCAACCGAAATTTTAATTTTCTTACTAAATCAAAGATGGATGGTGGCTAGCCATGGAATTCAGGGTGTGCGTCTCGTCCTGTTTGGGACTCTCCAGCTGGATGTACTTTCATCTCAAAGTTTATGTTCACTCCGGGACTCAAACCCAGTACCGTTCACTTCAGACGCTATCACGTTATCCACCTAGCTACTGAGTCCTAGAGTAAAAATCAACATTAACACCGTTGGATGCTGGTTCGCGCGCTAGACCGAAGGTCTTGGTTTCGAATCTCGCAAGGCAGGATTATAAATACGCACTACTAAGGAGTTCCACAATAGAACGAAACAGCCTTCCAGTGCTTCCAGGTTTTTAATGATTGTCTAACATCAATCGGTTCGTGATTTCAATAGAAAACAATGAACCTGGATTTCATTTATTTAATAAAAACATAACATAAATATTTACAGCAGGACTGCTACTGTCTTCTGTTTTTTTTAAAAGGCATAATTAATTACGTTTCAAACCAATGTATTACACAACCTTCCGTTCACAATTCATAAAGTTAAGGTAGATAAACAGATAATAGTCCAATTCAGCAATATTTCATTCTACAGTGAGATGTCATAAAATATATTGTTTACACTTTTGTCTATCCTGTCTCAACGTCTGGAAATAATAGTCAATGGGGAAACTATTATAATGACATTTGTAAAACATATTCAATCTAAGTAAGCCGATGATTTGAAATTGGCGCCTAAATAAATAGTACTATTCAAGTGAGTTATTACCATGTTAAACATAAAGTCATTAATCCGTGAACTTTTATTTTGAACGAGGATATCTCTTACTCCAATTGGATTTGTAAATCATATTGAATTTTGTTGTATAGAACTTTTGAAGTAGAAAATAATAATAATAGTGAAGTTGATTTAAAACATTCAAAAAAAATTGTTTAAAATGACCATATTTGACATTTATTGTATTAACCATATAGCGTCAAGTTTAAGTATTGATAAGATGTAATTATATACAAATATTGATATCAATATAAGTAATATAGCAAACATTCTTAGAAAATTCTGGCATATACTCACTTATATGGGTAATAACAAACAGTTGAAGAAGAAGAAGAAGAGGAAAAAGACGATTGTAGATTTTTTTCCAACTGAAATACAATTCATTAATTGGATAATTAAACAAAATGAAATACAGAATTTTTACTTTAACTTAAAAGATTCTTGAATGAAAATGACATGATATGACGAATTATCCTTTTAATAAAAAGAAAGGTAAATGAAAAGTGTATTTAATATGAAATTTACTAAACGTTTCTTCTCTTTTTCATAGCTAAGAAGATTTTCGTTTATAAGAATAGGGGTGGATAACATATCGGTGTTTGAAATGAAAAGTATAGAATTTAAATCCAAGTGTAAAAATCAATATTAGAATGAAAGCATATCCATTTGCCAGATAGTAAATGGAATAAAGTACTCATTCTAAGGTCTACCTTTGATTCAAAACATGACGTTTATATTTTAGACATCAATTTGCAGATATGAAAAACATCAAATGGCGAGTAATGAATGTAACCATATTTTGATTTATACATAATTATTATACTTTTCAAATGTAAATTGTAATGATAGAATGTCACATAAACAAGCGAATCAGTATCAATATGACATAAAAATACTATTTAATCTTCCAAATTAAATTACATAAACTGTACTATTCATTTATCACTATAATAACACCTATAATTAATAATTTAATAGTTGAATTCATGAGTTAATTGAAGCTACACTACTATGAAAAACTTAAAGGCACTGAACGGCTGTTTTGTTCTAGTATAGGACTACTCAACAGTGCGCATCTTCAATCCCGCCTTGCAGGATTTAGTATTTCAAAGACATTAATAGGATTACTTTTATATTTTTCTTTTATTTTTCAGTATGAGAATTTATACAGATTGTAATATTTTCATAGTTTGAATTCACAAGTCAATCTTTTTTCTTCTTGATTAATTACCATGAATAGTTTTATTTTTTTTTAATTTTTCACTTAGAAACAAAAAAATGAAAAAGAATAAATGATTGAGTAATAAGTTATTTTTTTGTTGTTGTTGATTACTTTTAAATAATACATTTCTGATTGTTCATTTATTTGTTCAAAAAGAAAAACAAACGAACAATACATATATAGATATATGTATATGTATATATAAACTGCATGCATAAGTATATATATATATAAATAAATATATATGATTATGTAATACAAAAACCCAATGGCGTTTTCTTTAAAAATGTTCAATGTTCAATACATAAAAATTTGGCGGAACATTTTTTTTTGAAAAATCTTCATCAACTACAAATAATAATCAATTATGAAGTTTTATTATTTAAATTATATTTATGTATATGAGGTAGAGAATACCGTTTATAAGAGAAGTTTTATCAATAATAATAATAATAATAATAATAATGGTAACAATAATTGTGACAAGAACTGAAACTTATGAATAGAGAAGAATTAAAAGTGACATATAATAATAGTAATAAAAAAGGAAAAGAAGATTATTAAATTACATTCACTTGTGTAGATAAAAAAGTTTTTGTTCTTTTTTCATTTTTTTTTTTGAAAAATGCTCCACATACATCGTTTTAATTAAACGACAATAATAAGAATAACAACCATGACAACAACTAAATTATCGATTTTCAATTAGTTATAGGAATGAATATTGAAATAGTAAACAACTACATAAGAAAACAAATGGAACAAATAGAAATGTGTTAAATTCTTGAAATTAAAACAGAAAAAAAGTTTTTTTAAAATTTTTAAAATTAAATTATGAACATGAACATGAACAACGATCACTAATTAAATATTTTTGTACTTGCCAATAACAATGATATCCATTAGCTGTTACACTGAGACGTTTAATTAGACGTCTAGCACGACGTCGACGTTTTTCATCTTTTGAATTTGTATCTAAGTGTAAAGATGATGATGAAGATGATACCGAGGATGAAGATGATGATGATAATGTTGATGGTTCAGATGATTTTATATTTGTCCATGATGTCTTAGTATCATAATGTGAATTACCAAGATTACGTGCTTGTAATTTACGATATGAATTAATATGTTGTAATGAATTATCTTTCAAACTTAAACGTGCATATGTGTCACGTTTATGTTTTGATTTAATAATATCTGTAACAGGTTCCATTTCATAAAAACCTGAATGAAATGTATTCATTGATACACGACGACGTATACGTTGATCAGCAGCATGTTCTCTAGTTTGCACTTGTGCAGCATCTTCACATTTCCAATGTAATAATTGTAATGCACGTGAACCAGATGGTCGACATTTCATACCAGATGGCCATGAACATGAATGTCCAGGACGATTTAAACATACACCTCTACGTATCCAACGTGGCCAAAATAATGGTCCTAAATCTTCCCATATAAAATCCATTTCACATGTAGCACGTTCAATTAACCAATAACGATATGGTTGAATTTGTTCATCAGTTAATGTAAAATATACACCATATGAATTACGAAATGTAAAATTCAATTCTCTTATCTCTTTTAATAATTTAGCATCAAGTGATGTATAACTTTCTTGATTATTTGTATTAAATGAACCAGATATTCCACGTTGTCTTAATACTCTTGGTGGTGTTTCAGATGTCCATTCTTTATCTAAACTACCAGATAAAATTTTACGTAATTTTTTTGTTTTATGTGGTGATACATCTGGATGTAAATGATTAACAACACTTGGATCAATTGGTTGACCCATAATACGCATATTAATTTTACTATATTCTTCTGATGCTAATGATTTTGGCCAATCAGTTATTGGTTGATTATTTTTATATCGTTTTATATCATCCATTGAAGAAATTAATGAATTAGTTAAAACTGGTGAATTATGCTTTATTATATTTAATGGAGAATTTGTTGTATGTGATAATGTATCAAGACTAATACGATTTTGTACTGATGATACTAAACCTAAACCACCAACTTGATTGGTTAATTTAAAATTACGTTCAACGGGATTCGATATGTTATATAAGAAATTTGTTGATGTTGGCAATGGTGAATGTGATTTATTTTTAGGTGATGATTTTGACATTGTTTGTATGTTATTATTATTATTATAACTAGGATCATCATTAACAGTATTATCCGATTGCACATTTGATGTATGCAAACTAAATGATTTATCTGTATACTTTGATTTCATATCAGTGATAGCAATTACTTGTGTAATGAAATAATTTTGTCCAATGAATGGTGTATTACAATAGAGTAAAACAAATAATAAGGTATATAATTGAAACATTTTCATTTTGTTATCTTCAATAAATACTTTATTTAGTAATATATGTTATTACTCCAATGAATTCAATAAGATATTATCCAAGAATGGACTGGTTCTTGTTTTTTTTTATTATTTATTTTAATTTGTCCATATCAAAAGTTTTCTTTCTGAATCAAGAGAAAACAAAAATTCTGATAGAATGTCACAAAAATGAAATGTATGGAAGGTAAATGTAATTGATCACGGCAATGTGTTCAATTCTCATGTGTATGATTTCGATAAAAAGAGAACAGCCGATGATTAGTTAAATATATATGTATATTGTTTTAGGAATATCTCCTAATTGAACACTTATATAAAATTATATTGAATGAATAGAATATCCTGATTATGTTTATATATGTATATATTTTTCTCTTTATCGAATAGTTTATCACCTTTCTTTTTCTCTTATTATGTGATAATTAAAACAAGCAGAAAATGTATTTCCTTTCAAGCATCTATTTAAATTATCAAATAGATTTTTCTGGTCAATTTTAAAACATTACAGAATGATAAAAACAGTGTGCATGTGTGTGTGTGTGTGTGCAAAACGAAGTAAACTTCATATTAACCTGATTGTCATTACTACTACTACTACTACTATTACTACTACTACCACCACCACCACCACCACCACTACCGTCACCACTATCTTTAACCACACAAATTTAATGGTTTAGTAGGAAGGTGAAAAATGGCTACTTTTACAAATATTATTAACATTTTGATTGGTCAGAATTGGAAATAAACTACATATATATTAACCAATCACTTTTAAGACGACCAATGAATATCATATATATATATATATCTTTCTCTTTAGTGTGTTTCTCTTTATTTCGTATGTTTATGAAATGTTTGTCAGTTAATGTGCATAGATAAAAAAAAAGTCAAAATTGAAAATAAAGATAATAAATTACTCTTGTTAAAATAGAACGAATTTAAAAGATAAAGTTTTATCCGAATGTAATAAGAGTAGTATAGATTCAATTAGCAAAATAGAATGAAGGTCAATAGGATTGAAAAAAAATCGTTGTGATTTAGATTATGCATATTCATAAAGTTTCATCGGTTGATGAAGTTAGTCTGTATATTTATTTTCGAAATAGTCATAACCACATTGTAATTGAACGACTGACAAATGTTTTAGTTAAAGAGAACAAGACAAACTCCAATGCCAAAAGGTTTTTAAAAAAAGATTTATCATATGTATATGTTAAACTTATTCGTCGATAAATTAAATTATCATCTCGATAGTTCCTTTTTTCACATCTTATCAATTGATAAGCAAATATGGATGGTGGCTGGCAGTGGGATCTAGGACGCGTGTTTCGTCCTCTTTGGAACTCGTCAACTGGATGTATATGACAAGACAATATCGAGACAATCTGAATAGGATGCATATATGGTAATAAGAGATTGATCAATTTCAGTCGTAAACATCAATGGGAAGTTTTAAGCAAACAATACAAAATGAATGATAAATGAATACTCACAATGAATCTTCAATATAAAAAGAAAGGTAAATCGGACTCAAGACAGTGGCTTTTAGTTTTTAACGTAAAATTAAAAAACAACTGTTACCAGCTTACATCAGTGAGGTTGTTAGATCCTATTGGTATGTAAACAACAATTTCTGTTAATTTATTGGTTGAATGAAGTGTACTAAATATTTTTATCGGAATTTTTTCGGTTCAGATTGTCATCTTTATGAAGAGTAACATCAATGAACTGGGTTAGGTTCTTGTTAGAACAAAAATTCTTGTAATCTCCTCCAATAAACCATAAAATAATGTGCTCAATTTACGGAAATACACTACCAACATGAAAATTATTACACAACACAACTATTTCATAATATCATTGAAACAATTGTAGCAACATCACGAATTAAACAGCAAAGAAACAGAGAGTGAACAATACTACTTATTATAGATTACAAAGATGAGAGACAAAAACGGTAATTTCCATTATTAATGCATGAATCTGATTGATCGCTAAGATTTACAGGGGGATATTTCTTACAATTTGATGATAGGTAATCTTAGTAGTTAATAATCACCTTCTTAAGAACTTTGAGGAAAGTGGTTTTATTTAGTGCTCGCTTTGTTGAGGGTTATTGTAAGAGTCTTTTATGTGATCCTACACGGATTATGAAGTCAAAATTACACAGAATACTGACTCTTTATGGTATCCATTCAATTAGAAGCATATTTTCTCATGAATTTGTTCCTTTTTCCTTTGTGTGAAAATTAAACTCACTTCTAAATTATGTAATCATTGATAGATTGAATAACAATCCTTTTTGTGTGATATGACTGATTAAAAATAACTAAACATTTTCATTTTTATGACTCTCGGATATTGACTTCACAAAAGCCTTTCATCGGCATTACGACGATTTTTCATACAGAGATTGAGGAAATAATGAGAGATTATTTACAAGAGTTTGAATGATATGAAATTCACTAATAAAATGAGTTTTCGTGGAATGAATCAGTCATAGTTACGGAAATTAGGTTTGGCTTAAGGTAGAGAAAACTGATCATGAACCTTTGGAAATTTTCTTCACTCACTTAAAATCATGACGACTATTTAGCTTCCATTATTTTTACGGTGATAGATTGATTCAGTTTCGGTATTTTGTTAATAGGTGATGTCAAAGTCAGTATCACTCAAGGTCTTTGCTGTCATACGGGTTCACTAGACTGGTTTAAGAATTATTTGGGGAACTATTGTGGATCGAATAGCACTGAAAAACTATTTCATCCTAGATTGACTCCTCTTAACAGTGTTTAATCATAACATCTTTTGATATCAAACCTTAGACATAGATGTTTTGTAGCAAAAACGGCATTTTCAGGAAGCTATATTTTCCATTAGTTTTTTGGCGGTAAAATCTCTAAGATATCAAATAAATAAATAACGTAAGTTATTATCCCAATTTAATGGACTTCAAGATACACAGAAGATCTTAAAAATAACCCAAATATAAATTTCGAAATAAGGATCTGTGGGTTTAGGTTTCAATCATCAGCGGGATTAGGGGTGGATACTGCGTGAAAGCCCTATGCTAGGAAGAAACTTCTGTTCACTGTTCTCTGGGTTTCGAATGTAATCTAACTAAGTTTAGTCCCTAGTGTAAGCTATCAAATTACTATTCACTTAGATATTTTGAAAAGATTTACAAAGTACGCCGACAATTTACGTTATGAATTGATTGGCAATTATTAAAGAGACACAAGAAAACACAAAATGTCTTTAACCACTTGCATCATTGTGATTTTGGACATTTGTTACTCACAATAGAACTTCATACATAATTAACAGAAAACCAACTACTTGTAGGTAGTATATAATAACTTTTTTTATTCAGTTTGGCTGTAATAATCATCCACAGATTAGAAATTTACCATGACCTTGCATTCATTATTTTAACATTGATTCTGTTGTATATTAATTCTTACCCAACTCATCACCTCACTGCAACATTTAATTGTTTCAATGAAATTAACACACATAAACATTTATTATTTATTTCTTTCTTTATCAACTTGATAATTGTATCGATCTTTCAAAAAAACCACAATATTTTCTTTTTTCTTTTTGATTTTCAAGTTATGAAAAACATTTCACCTTTATATATTCAATGTTATGTCAATTAAACTAATGATATTTATTGTTGGTCTAGTTTATACAGTAACTAACATCAATTAAGATAATCAACTCTTTTTTTTGTTGTTGTTGTTGGCCGATTTATATACATAAATAATATTTATTTTTTTAGAAAAAAAATTTCATTGTCACTAATCATATACACAAATACATACAATAGAAAAGACATTGGATAAAGAAAGTAAATTGTATGAAGGTATTAAAACATTGAATTATCTGTCTCCACTTTCGAATAAAATTGAATAATTTTAAATGAAACAATTAAAATATAATTTAAATCTATTTCTATGTTTAAATGTATGTAATTAGGTGAATTATAATAAATAAATAGAATAGAATAGAACAAAGAAATTAATATCAGAAAGGGTTTTTGTAGATATTATAGTAATTTTAATAGTTAAATTCATGAATTAATTAAAGATAGACTATTATGGAAAACTTGGAAGTACTAAACGGCTGTTGTATGACTTCTCAGCAATGTGTATTCACGATCTCATCTCACTTTAAGAGGTATATTTTTAGAGTGCTAGTACAAAGCAGTGATCAGTGGAGTTCAACTGGGTCTGTTGTGAGATAGTAATTTATTGAAGACAATGGTGGATTTGTCGCTTAAATTCGTGGATTAGTTGAAGTTAGACATTTATACCATTTGATGCCAGCTCAGTGGTATAGAAGTTAAGCGTTCTCTCGCGAGACTGATAGATCCTGAACTCGAATCAAGCTAGGCGGTATCGTGTTTGCACACTACTGAGAAGTCCCACAATAAGAAGGAAACGGCCGTCCAGTGCTTCCAGATTTTCTATGGTGATCTAGCTTCAATTGATTCATGATCTCAATTATTGAAAAAAAATTTTGAGAAAAGCTTGTTGACATAAATTTTACTTCTTGTTTCGAATGATTATTATTCTTTTCAATGTACAGTAATTCTAATATATTAAAAGTATTGTTGTTAATTTTTGCATTAATTACATATAATATGATAGATAGAATTTTTATTTCTTTGAAATATTTTTTAGTCAATGGTTGTTTCCTGTACAGTGTCATTAGAATGAATGTGGTGATTGCTTTCATCAATCGATCTAAGCTAGACCACCACTGAAAACGTGGAAGCAGTGGACGGTCGTTTCGTTCCACTATGGGACTCCTCAGCAGTGAGCATGTCTGGTGACAGGAGTGGGACTCGAACCCACGCTCACAGAGCGGACTGTGACCTAAACGTAGCGCCTCAGACTTCTCGGTCATTCTGACCATAACCCTAGTGCGCACTGCTGAGTAGTCACATACTAGGACGAAACGGCTGTCCACTGCTTCCACGTTTTCAGTGGTGGTTTAGCTTCGATCGACTCATGAGTTCAACTGTTAAAATTCCTACAATCTCCACAAATCTTCATTCCGATAGTAAATTATCAGTTTGATAATCTCATTCATTATAATAATATTGTCGATCAATTTCGAATTATTGCAGTATAGTAATTCTCAGATATCCACATAGTACTTCCAACTTAAAAATGCCGAATACATCAACCGTGAAATTGCTCAATGTTTAACTGATTGATGTCATGTTGACGCTTTTAAACCTTTTGAAATTATCCTGGTTGTTGAAGCAGTCTTCTAATGATTTTACACATCAGCATTCTGATTGACTATTTTTGAAATCTCAGGTAGTAATATTTACCTGTCTTAAACATGCAAAATTATGTTTTCTTTAAAGTGGTGTTCAACACATTTCAGTAATTCAATTAAGGCTATAGGATATATACGAAAAATCACAATAATTCACTTTAAAAAGTAATTCATACTATCCAGGGTAGCAAGTCTAATGGCTGAATAGTTAATCTTTGATAAGTCATTTATTTTGGTAGTGATTAATCAGATCTTTCTAAAGGTGATACTTTAAAATTAAATACTTCTTTGCTCTTCTTTTAACCGATCATTTACGTCGATAATCCTTTTAAAGCAGCTTAGTAATTTGCCAATTGAAGACAGGATAAACATATAAGCTGTTGAATATGGTTTGAACTAGAAATTGATCTAAGCTGAAAATCAAATAAAAACTGGGAATTGGATTCCAGTTTTGTCTTAATAAGAAACTTCGCAGTCCTGTGTACCCTACACCATTCCAGGCATATAAACTAGAATTTCTAAACCTACTGTCAAGCGTTTTATCACCAAATCATTGTACTGACATCCATAAATTCAAGGATCCAAATTCGGTCAGTTCTAAATGCTGCTTGAACAGCGTCTGTCTGTTATCCATGTCTCAATTTCAACATAATCAGATTCCATCGGTTATTACTTCTCACTGGAAATTTTTCATAACCATAACTACATGACGTGCATTGAGGACAAGAAATGACGATTCTAATTATAAACAACTGTATAAGTAAGATGAAGTTGCATTTGATATGAATTTAAGTTAGTAAATGACAGTGTTATGTCTTATGGCCCATCAAATATGACATTATAAAATCACCAATCAGAACACTAACTTATATGTTCCTATCCTTGGGCTAAACTATTGATACGTTAACTAGCACGAGCAGCCTTGAATCAAATGTGAGTCCTCAAAACGATAACTTCTCTCCTGACCCAACTCGTTTAGTCCAGAATACAAATACTAACCTCCATTATATGAATCGTATATTTCAGACATACGTGGTTTATATACGAGCGGAACAGACCGAATCACACCATAAAATAAAAATATAACTATCATAAAGATCAGGTCCAAAGTGGCTGTGAGTATGGGGTACTGTAACTAATAAATTGAGGATCGTAAATCATATAACAGTAGCCAATAGGTCAAATGAAAGCTTATGATAAAAGGAATATATATATATATATATATATATATATATATATATATATATATAATCTGTTTACTTAGTGATTATCTAATAAGAATATATCTAATAATAGTTCATAAATAATTGCTAGCAGTTACCATTCATTTATTCTTCGTTCGGATACAACGCAGAGTCAATCTTGTTCATGTCTAACTTTTTAATCACTTGCACTGATGGATCTCGATCGAAGAACAACGAATGTGCTACAGATAAACTGAATTATAATTAAACCAGCTTGTAATTGTTATTTTGATGCTATCTAATTTAACTCTTAATTAGCAACTTGCTAGCTACCATCTAGTCCTCAGAACTCTTCTACGCTTGGACTTCGAACTGAAAACAGTAGTGAGGATATGCAGAAGCAATTTCACTCTTGCGATTAGATTACGTACAAACACTGAATGTAATTATAAGAATGTGATCGGCCTTGAGATTTCAGTCACTTGAGATGATGTAAAACTTGTAACAAATATCCTAATTTTCTACGCATGACCAAGAAAATAGTTGGAATTTTTCTTGAAAATCAACAAAAAGCGTTGACTGATCAAAGTATTGTTACAGTTTTTCTTGGTTTATGGAAGAATTGCCGAGTATTCTGTACATTCTCGGACCTAGTTTAATAGTACTAAAGTTATTCAGGTCATGGAAAGATGTGATATAGTATGTATTCGCACTCAAAGTTCAAGTCTGAAATGGTGAGTTCTCGACGCCTCAGTAGTGCAGAAGTATTTAATTTGGCCTCCCTTCTTAATTGAAGTAAAATTAAGTAACACTAGTGATCTTGAAGCACATAACAAAAAGGGAAAAATAAAAGTGAGAACAATTATTTATTTAACAATAAAGTTGATTGGAAAAATATAAATTAGAAAAGAAGTTATAACGGTTATTCTTCCATGTAAGGACTAACACTTATCAACATAAAATTCGATAATTTCATGTCATTCTCACAACTCATCAATTAAAATGAGATAATAACTAGTCATTGTTTTATTCAATAGTTTAATATTGTCAGTATAGGTTTGTGGAAATTGTTGAGTTTTGATTGAGATCATGAATGGATTAATGTTAGTCCACCATTGAAATCCTGGAAGCACTGAATAGCCGTTTCGTTCTAGTATGGAACTCCTCAGCAATGCGCATCCACGATCCCACATACATGACATGAACCTAGGACCTTCAGTTTCGCATGCTAACTCAACCTCTAGACCATTGAGCTGACATCCATTGGTGTCAATGTTTAATTTCAATTGATCTATAATTTTACGCAACCACTTATCCATTGTCTGAGGTAGATGTCTATTTTTACCCAACAAAGATTGAACTCCACCAGTCACAACTTCTTACTACAACCCTAGAATATCCACTTGACGCTAGTCACTAGTGATCATACGATAATTATAAGTATATGGTTGTAAAGATTGTTAACTTTTGATTAAGATCATAAATGGAATGTCAAATGTAACATGAAATTCACATCGATAAATGAGTTCACATTTTACACTATCTTTATCTATAATCATTTATCTAAATGTATTACACATTATTATAAATGAATAACTATTCCAATATTAAGCATAACTATTATTTTATCTTTATCTAAAAATTAGAAATAGAGTTAATATGTTAAAAAAAACAATGAATATGCACATTCACTATACATATATATTCAGAGAATTATGGTTTTACCCTCTTTCATGAGAGTATTCATTTATTTCTTTGTTTGTTTATGTTCATATATAAAAGAGATTGAAATAACTACTTATCTCCTATATATCTGTAGAAATATATAACGATTTATTTATTTCACGAACATATTTACACTTTTCTCACGGTTTACTATTTTTTTGTTTGTTTGTACCCCTGTTACTATTTTATTCTTTCTAGCGCGCGCGCGTATCGTGCACGCACGTGCACGGGATTATTGTTTCTTGTTTAAATCTACCGGTTAAAAAATTGTTTTTCATTCATTTAAACAAATATTATTGATCAGTAATATGATAATAAGAATATAACAATGATAGATCTTTGTAATACATCTTTGTACATAATATTTCTCCTATTATTGTTTCCAAAGTGTATGACTAAACTAATGTTACGAAAAAGTGACGTTTTTTTTTTTTTGATGTTCACGAAAAGTAAAAAGGAAATAAAATATGATAAAGGCCAACATAAGAAGGAAATCTATTTTCTTGTGAATGAAAGCCTTTACAATTAAATTACTTTAACAAACGGTACATTATCTATGATAAATTTAACTAAATAGTTAATTTCTACTGAATTAAATAAGGTACTAGTAGTATTTTTAATGATGGAGTAAAACGAAAAACTAGTGGAAACTATCTCCTTAGTTAATTGGATTCACTTACTTACGCCTGTTACTCCTTCTGAAGGAGAATAGGCCGCTCATCAGTATTCTCTATCCAACATTGTCCTGGACAATCCTTTCACCTCTTTCCAGTTGTTATTCATCCTTTTTATATCTGATTCTATTTCCCAACGTAATGTGTTCTTTGGCCTTCCTCTTTTGTTAATTGGATTTAGGTCATTTACTTATTATATAAAATATTTTTTTAGGTGTAAGACCTTCATTTATTTCAACTGTTCGCTATAGTGGATTAGCAATATCAATGTGGCATCTTTATAAAAAAATTGCTAGAGATCATGATATTTTATTGATTTTAATCAAATAACCACTGAAAATCAGGAAGCACTAGACGGTTATTTCATCTTGGTATTGGACGACTGAATATATTTCTATGTCTGCATCGGGATCTAACTGCACAACTTCAGATCTCATAGTATATACTTAAATTTTAAAACACTAATGAACACCCACAGGCTAACCTATCTGAGGATTAAGCTTTTATCGCAAGATTTGAAGATTCCGCTCTCTTGGTACTAATGAGAGGTCCTATTCTTGGAGAAAATTGTTGTCCTTTGCCTTCTGTTTTTCATTATTTGTTTAAATAAGATCAATCAATGACAAATTTTATTGATGATTTACTGTTGTTTGTCCTTATAAAATAATTTAGACTAACCTACTTACTTACGCATGTTACTCCCAATGGAGCATAGGCCACTGACCAATATTCTCCAACCCACTCTATCCTGAGCCTTTCTTTTCAGTTCTTTAGCATTGGATGACGTTCATTGCAATGCCCTCTTTCTTTGTTCTGAAGGAAACTTTGATGATTATTGGTCCATGAGATTCCCATCCTATAAGTGCATTTTGTGCTTGTTTGGATAGGATCAATGCTACTCCTTGTGTATGTGGGGCATTTTCTTCTTCATGTACGGAGTATAACTGAAGTTCCCCTGAATCTAGTCTTTGTTGTCCAACCTGCGTCCAATGTGTTTCACTGATTCCAAGCACCTCTAGGTCGTATATCTTCATCTCTGAAGTAATTTAGAAGATTCTGCTGGTCTCTCAAATTGTACGAGCATTCCATGTACCTAAATAAATGGTTACTCTGGTTGTCAGAAGGGGCATCGGCCTCGTGACTTCGAAGGAACTCGGCTTTCACTATGAGGCATCATAACTCTTCTAAATAAAGACATTCTGACTCCCAGGGAAGAGTTTAAATGGTTTGAATAATTTTTTTCTGGTTAGCGCTTTTTAGGGAATTAGTTTTCTATGGGGTCGCTAACCTCATGTTCAACCCTCCTCCTTTATCCGTGCTTAGGACCAGCAGTAGCCACAGAGGGACTCCAGGCGGAGTTAATTTAGACTAATGATAATTTTATTTTCGTTAGCAAATCAATTCGAAATCCGAAACAAGAAGCTTATATTGTATGAGATTAAACCTATTAAATAGGAATGTAGAAGATCATTGAATGAATTACATAAAGCTGATTATGTAGGCCTAATTAGTAAAGTTAAGAAATGTTCATTGAAACAATAAATATATAATGAGACAATATTATTTTCAATTAAATCTTTAACAATATTATTTGGTTATATGTTTTGTTTTAATTTATATAATGGGGATTTTTAAAATTGAATTAGTTTGTTTACACTTAGTAATGCTATGAATTGAATTTCTATGTACATTGAAGTTAATTTTGAGCATTACTGAAGAGATATTGTTATTTTTCAATATTTAAAACAAATGAACTCTTAAATTTACTTGGTATTGTTTACTTGAATCTTCCGATTGATGTTTAGGACTGTAATTGATCAGTCTCTTATTGGCATATGTGCATCCTGTTTGCATTGCTTCGATATTGCCTTGATTCACAAACATTATAAGCAAAGATGGATATCAAGTGAATTTAAACTTCACCCGATTGTACAAGCAAGTGACTATCAGGACTCAGTAGCTAAGTGGATAATGTGATGGCGGTACTGGATTCGAGTCCCGAAGTGAACATCAACTCAGACATAGGTACATTCAGTTGACGAGTCCAAAATAGGACGAGACTCACGTCCTGGATTCCACTGCTAGCTACTATCCATCTTTGTTTATAATGCAATCTTGTTATTACAATACACAAAATAATCAAAAACTATTTCATATTGAATTTGAAAGTGAATATTTAAGAATGAAATTCTTTTGTAATTATTATAATAAATTTTAGGAGTTTTGATAGTCAAACTTACTGTTGAAAAAATAAGTTAAGAGTTCAATAGTTTTTAATGTTTTTAAAACAGAAATGGGTTTTGTGGAGATTGTAGTAATTTAATAGTTAAATTAATGAGTCAACTAAAGCTATACCACTATGGAAAACCTGGAAGCACTAGGCAGCCGTTCCGTTCTAGTATGTGACTCTTCAACAGTGCGCATCCGCGGCCTCCTCATGGGATTTGAACGCAGAACTTTCGTCCTTATGCGCAAGCGCTTAACCTCTTGACCACTGAGCATCCATCAACAATTAATGCTGAGTTGTAAATGACTAATGATTATCTTTAAATAACTCTTTTTGGATTTTTCACATAACTCTATACGAAACTGAATTACTAAAAAGTTTATTTATTGAAATCCGTTCAAAAAACATTACGACTTGTTTTCTCCTGGCTTATTTACTTGAGAAAACTATATTTGTGAAAATCTCAGCGATTAAACTTAAAATAAATCCAACGCTTCGCTTGGTAGTCTGGTTCAAGCCTTTTCATGAGACTAATAACTATCGTGAAACTTTTCGTGCAAATTTAGATGAAGGTTTTCAAAGACATTGAAAAGGAAGTTTGTGTGAGTGCACATATATTTGTTTGAAAACTTTCACTAGCATTCACTTGTAAACCAAAATGTATATTATGTGAACCATACACAATTAAGTAATAAGTAGTTCTAGTAAGTTTGTTGTACTAATACATACACCAGAATGTTATACTAAAGAGAGACTACCTTCCGTATGAACTTATTATTGTTCCCAGCCTTCGTGAAACAGTTACAAAAGGACTATTGAAATATTATAAAGAATCAAATCAGATATGTTACATTAAGCTGAATTTTGGTTAAGGAATTCGAAATTATTTCAAAATATTAATTAAATAGGATATATATATATATATATATATATATATATATATATATATATATATATATAAGAATAGCCATACACTTAAATCATTGCTGGTAGTAAGATGGTTAAAAAACATGGTTGGAAAATTGTAGATTAAAGTTTCCTGGATCAATAAAACTTTGAATTGTTGAAACATTTCAACAAATATCAGAAAATTTATACTTACTTTTGGTTTTTCCTAAACATACTGTTGGCTACTGAATGTATTATTTTTAAAGGTTATTAGTAGATGTCAAAAAGTATAAATCGTTTGGCACGAAATTATAAGTTAGTTATATCTTCAGATCATTTATGGAATCTTATTATATAATGGATGTTTATATACTATGGAATCGTTGAGTAATTTTGTCGAGATTATGTAACGATGTGATGTGATGGCCTGCTTGAACATCTGGGCTATCTTTCCCTGCCACCTAAAAATTTCTAACAAGTTATCTGTTTTTGTTTGTTTCAATACATCATTATGGCTATTAATCGCATAACTTATTCAGGTGCGTTTCTGTAAAGTGTACAACCTTTCGTTGTACAAGTTACAAAAGGCCCAATCAAAGATATCGTAGTTGCTGGCAATATGCAGTAAAAACAATGTACATTATTTAGATGTCGATTGACTGGACTACTAACTTCTAACTGGCGACCATTCAATATTTATCGTCAGGATCATCCGAGAAGTAAGAGACGGAAACTCGCTGAAATACTTTGTGCTGAGAATTCTATATTGTGCCGAAAATATAATATTGAATAAAGCTAACACTAATAATAATAAATTTCAATATTATTAAAACAAATAATTCGGTTAATACTCTTAACTTTCTCATTCAGCAGTCTTTTAATTCTTCTTCTGATACCATTCAACGAAGTGCATTCACACTAGATGAAAAGTGAAACCTTTTAATTTCTTATCCAACAAGATATCTGTCTTACGTTGATGTCATTTTCTAGTGAAAAGAAATTTTGATTAATGCTGAATTTATACCAAGTAACTTAATGTAATCAATGTCATTGTTATAGATCATAAAATCAAAAATTCACAACTCATTGAAACGTGTTCATAAAAAATAATCAGTGAGACCATAATTTATGGACGACCTTTGAGCGACGCTAAAGTGGCTTTAAGAATGTCCCCTTAATGACTAGGACTAAATGTGGGTTTTAAATCTGTGTGAAGGATGCGGATTGTGATTTACAGTTGATGGTTTCAAACAGAGATTAGATTTAGGGTTTTCATCACGAACTGATATCAGATAAAATGCCAAGATATTATTTAACCGAATGGATAAAGAATTTCCTACCGAATTTCAAGATCTGTTATCTTATATCTGATTGATTCGTTCATAAATTATAATTTCACCAAAAGATTTTCTAGAAAAGATTATACCAATTATCAGCAATAACATAACAAAATTAGGAAAGAATTAACTTAATATTGTAAAAGAAAAATAACCCCTTTTTTATAAAAAAATAAGAATAAAGGAAACGTACGTTGATAAAGCCACATTCTATCAACACTTCACGACCATTTAGAAAAAAGGATAAGAAAAGAAAAGAAACAAGCATAGATTAGCTTCAAACCCTTTTTGTTATCAATCAGCATTAAGTTTAAGGCTAATTTCATGTCAACTAAATACTATTTAGTATTTGACCAACCACA
Source organism: Schistosoma spindalis (assembly GCA_946903255.1). Classification (NCBI taxonomy): domain Eukaryota; kingdom Metazoa; phylum Platyhelminthes; class Trematoda; order Strigeidida; family Schistosomatidae; genus Schistosoma; species Schistosoma spindalis. The sequence goes on along the minus strand of OX336421.1, from coordinate 11,528,176 downwards.
AACACAAAAATCTATCTAATTCCATATATATATATATATATATATATATATATATATATATATATATATACGCATAGAATGTAAATATAAGACATGTGGTATTTTGGCGCCATAATGTTTTAATATTGTCGACCTTTATATGGTTAAACATGTAGAAGGCAGGGAAATATCTTTTATGTTTTTAAAAAAAACATACTGAGAAAATAAAGGTAGTTAAAACACTAAAACAAAAATTCTCTTTTTGATGCATGGATTGGGTGGGCTTAAATAGTTAGAATATAAAAATAAACGAATATATAGAAGGTCTTTCAATGAGTTAGTATAATTTTCTGTCATATGTGTATTTTACAGGCTGTTACTGTTTCAATGATATTCTCATAGTTGCAAATATATATGTAGTATATAATATAAACTAGTTCATCGAAATTGTAGACCAATTTACCTTTCCAAAGTTGTCAGTTCTGTCAATATGTATATACATATATATGCATTAAATAATAATCCTCTTCAAGAACCAATAGTCTTGTATTCAAACCAAAACTGTAAATCACCCCACTTCTTTCACACGCACACACACACACATTTACATAAATACACATACCATACTAATATCCATTAATCCATCATTTCATTTCATCAATACTACCATTATCACTGTTGTTGTTGTTGCTACTGATGCTAGTCAATCGGCTTTGTTCATTATACAATTTTAGAACAGTTGGATATTGAATGGGAAAATGAGATTATGAGAAGAAGAATAAAAGAAGTAAAAAAAGGTAGATAAATAATAAATGACTTGAATATGTGAAAAGAAAAGTAAAACTAAAGGGATAGAAATTTATTTAATGTCTATGTCATTTAACCTAAATAACTGATGTATACAATTTCTTTTTTCAAAAAAAAGAAGAAAAACATTAAACAAAATCCCAACAAATAACAGACATGAATTCATTATACAATTAACTAGACATATTTATTAGGAAAATAAAAAAAATATAGATACCATTTAAAAAGTTTGTAGCCACTTTAAAATGTTACAAACAAAAATAAAACAAAAAAAAGAAAAAAGAAAAAAGAAAAAAATTTTTCTTAAAAAAGTTGCCAGTTTCTATATTTTATTTTAGAAAAAGAAATTTCTTTAGTTTACTTTTAGTTTTCTTTCAAACTAGTCATAATATTATTAGTCGTATCAACATTAATATGTTGTAATCTTATTTAGTGAAATAATAAGCAAATATAGTGAGGGTAGTAATGGTACTTAATAATCACAATTGTTTTAAATGATGAAATTTTTATTTAATTGAAAATAACAACTATGCAATAGGTAATGTTTAAATGTAAATCCCTTACACATACATCAATACAAGCGTATATACATATATACATACATACATACATACATACGTACATACATACGAGTATGCACTAAATAGATAATGATGTTTCATACAAATCCTTACACTTACACATTTATTTACCCAAAACAAATGTAATTATATAAGGGAGGAAAAATAGAAGATAAACGAGGACAGTTGTTCGTCTTCTTCTTCTTCTTTTTCTTCTTCATCATCTTTATATTATTAAATGGGATGGCTCCAGTTTAAATTTGTTTCATAAGGTTGAAAAACCTCAAATGTATTGTAGAATAAAAACAAACAAACAAACAGGTATTATTACATCATGATGTCAGTGGTTACATTTAAACATTTAAATGTTCTATTGAAATATTTATAAAGTTATTATTTTGATAATAAGTAGTGAATTAAATGGTCAACTCATCTTTTGGTATAAATATTGTTGTCTAATTAGAAAATTATTTATTTAGTTAGTTGAACATATAAATATAGGTACATGGAGACGTCAAATAGATATGCGCCACATAAATCGTTCGATTTGTGTTGGGACTGGAATACTATCCGAGTACCCAAGTCAAAGTAGGTGGTTTTCTTAAGGAAACGCTCTTTGAGCCCTTGACCTACAGGTCTGATCCATAAGGCAGTGGAGCAACGTTAAGAGATGCAGTCTCATGGAAATCAGTGACCAACAATAGGTCTATGCTCTATTTGTTCCTTTAGTATCTTCGAGCTCATGAACACCATTAGTTTGGAATCAGGGTTTTCCAAATCCCCTAGTTGAACCCTACGTATCCACCAACCAAGTTTAAGCACCGATCATTCTCTTTTCGTCCTCTCAATTTCGTAAACAACGCGTTCACCTTGAGATGGCAGTGAGTAGGACTTCCCTGGTGGTGATCGATCAATTCTTTCTTAGTAAGATTTAAAAAATTGATATTCAATATTTTTTTTAAAAGATTTAAAAACGGATTAATTAAAATGATATTTTTTCTAGTAAATCATTTAAATGAATGAAAAATATTGAAGAGTTGATCTAATTCTGATCTACACTATAGCTTTCTTATTATAATATGACATCTAATACGTCCAGTTTTATAGATATATCAGTAAAATAGTTTATGGAAATCCAATTTATTCAAAGTTAATTTCCATCCTTCGCATACCTGAGAAGCATCATTGATGAACATGGAGGTTCAGATACAGACGTAAAGGCGAGGATTAGCAAAGCAAGGGCCGCATTCCTTCAATTGATGAACATATGGTACTCAAAACAACTTTCAATCAATATCAAAGTCATAATATTCATTATCAACGTCAAGGCAGTTCCTCTGTACGGAGATGAAACTTGGAGAACTACAACAACCATCATCAAGAAGGTACAAGTATTCATAAATAGCTGTCTACGCAAGATACTCGACATCCATTGGCCGGATACCATCAGCAACAGCTTTTTGTGGGAGGAGAACAAACCAGCTTCAGGCTGAAAAAGAAATTAGGAAAAGACGATGAAAATGGATAGGACATACATTAAGGAAATCATCAAACTGCACCACGAGGCAAGCCCTAACTTGGAATCCTGAAGGGAAGAGGAAAAGAGGAAGGTCAAAGAACACATTACGTCGGGAAATAGAAGCGGATATGAAAGGGATGAATAAGAACCGGACAGGATTGCCCAGGACAGGGTTGGATGGAGAATGCTGGTGAGCGGCCTATGCTTCTTCACGAGGAGTAACAGGCGTAAGTAAGTAAGTAAGTAAGTAAGTAAGTAAGTAAGTAAGTAAGTAAGTAAGTAAGTAAGTAAGTAAGTAAGTAAGTAAGTAAGTAAGTAAGTAAGTAAGTAAGTAAGTAAGTAAGTAAGTAAGTAAGTAAGTAAGTAAGTAAGCAATTTCTATCAACAACAAGTACATACTAGGTAGAAACTTTGCACGTTTGCTTCATTCAAGCTTAACATACTACCAGTAAGGTAAGAAACAAAACTGAGAATCTTTATTCTCTTTGGCTAGTAAGAACTCATCGAGTCATTAAGTTTTAACTTAATATCCTGCTGTTTCGCTTTCATTCATTATATTATATCTAGTCATCAATATGGATACTTTCAACTGTCAAATTGATATTCTTCAACCAAACAAAGTCAAACTTTTTAACTGATAAGAGAAACGTTGAGAAAATATACTTAATAGTCACATATTATACACATAGAACTGGTCATTTTCATAGTATTAATGAGAACTTTGTTATAACATAATCATATTATTGTATGTTGAAAATATTGTGTAGATTAATTAATCAATTAGATACAATATAATCAATTTTTACCACTGACCTAACTTGCTAAAAAAAAATACACATTAAATATCTGTGAATCGTAGAAGTCATCGTTACATAAAGAAGAAATACTGAAGATAATTTGGTCCGATACACTTAAAGATATGGTAAACTATCAACTTTTTTATAACCATTTCATGATTAGTTTTTAGATAACAATTAATATATTCAAAACTGTGAAGTGAATGATCCTTCAAGACATAATATTTATAAAACTCGTTTGTTTATAAATGTCTACAAGTTACTATAACGACAGATTCTATCGAGCTGTTATAAAGTGAGAAGTTAGGCCATTATATCTTCTGCTTCTGTAATATTATGTGGATATGCACTGCTGAGGGGTCAAATACTAGGACGAAACAGCCGTCCAGTGCTTCCAGGTTTTCAATGATGGTCTAGATTAGATCGGTTCATCAATTCAACTGTTAAAATTACTACAATCTCCACCAATCCCCATTCTGATATATGTATTTCTTCATTATTAAATATTTATCTTGAATGTTTTAAATAAAAATGAGTGATATGAAAGTATGAATAAAGATAAGCAAAAATATTCTTCCGTCATAAATATTTGAAGAAAAATCCAAATACAATGTTAATAACTTTTTCTTATAGACTTATACTTTACATTGTTCATAAGCAAGAAATATTAATATCAGAAGGGGTTTTGTGAATATCATAGTAATTTTAATAGTTGAGATCATGAATCAATTGAAGCTAGACCACCATGGAAAACCTGAAAGCACTGGACGGCTGTTTCGTGCTACTGTGAGACTCTTCAGAAGTGAGCATCCACTATCCCACCTAGCGAGATTAGAACATTGAAAATAATTTAACTATTTTACATTCGATTTATTATATTTTTATGTTGTGTTTTGTTGTTATTGTTGTTGTTGTTGGTGGTGGTGAAAACAATAATCAAATGAAAATAAACTTTACAACGAATAAGTAGTTAGGTAGATACTACTATTTGAAGAGTTAAAAGCAACTGTCTTGATTTAATGTTATAATTCTAAAATAACCAAAATAGACATGTAGACATGTACATATTAAATAATATTGAATATTGCATAATGAATGATTTATCAAGATAAATTATAAAATACTTATCAACAATAAATAAACAGAAAATAAAAAAGAAACTAGAAAATTCTAGAATATCCGAAGTACAATAATGTTACTTTACAAGAAGTAATTACATATAGAATTAAAAGGTATAGAGTTGCACTAGCGATGATTATAACAAGTTATCAAATTTATAATTTATGGTCACTTATTTCATGTATTTCTTGTGAAGTTTAGCTAATAAGACAAAAAGCACCCCATAGACTTCACATTGCCCCCAAATGTCATAGTACGGCTGAGGGTGGGGAGAGTCAGCTCTCCTGCTCGAAATGGTCACACATGGCCACGTGCATACAACCAATACCGGGGGAAGTTCTACTCACTATCTTCTCGAGGCGAACGCTTTGTTTACGAAGTTGAGAAAACAAAAAGCGAATGTCCAAGTTAGAGGATATAGAGGATACGCCTAAGGGAGTTGGAAAATCCTAATTCCAAACCAATAGTGCACATGGGCTTTAGGATCCTGGAGGAACAAATGGCGTATGAACTAATTATTGGTTGCCGGCTACCATGAGACTGCGTCACCTTACGATGCTCCACTGCCTTGTGGATCAGACCTTTAAGTCTAAGGCTCGGGGAGTGGCCCCCTAAGAAAACCATCTACTTCGGTTCGGGCACCCGGGCAGTATCCCAGCCCTCACACATAAATATTTGGCATCTCCTTGTATCAATGTTTGTGTTTAAATATTAATAATAATAATACTTCATATTAACACTTAATGATTTTACAAACCGCGGTTAATTTTCGATCTAACTAATTGAGAGAGTTTTTTTTACCAAAGAAAACATTTTGTGTGAGAGATACAGTATAACTAAGGAAGAGTTTAAAATTGGCGTTATCATTTCACTCATTTACTATTTGAAACTTTATTGACTGACTTATCTTGACTGAATACATGAATATTGTAAAATATTCATAATGGCCACGTAAATCATAGATGAATTTAGCGGAAAATTATTCTTACCTGTTCTTTGTCAACTTAACATTATAAGTGAATTCATAGTTCAACAAAATCACATTATTTTCTATGACTAAACAATGCTGATGTATATTGTTATTAAAGTAACATTTTAAGGATTCAGTTCAGTTCAGTTCCGTTTGGAAAGGACAGGAGGCTTGATGGCCTGTGTTAGTCCTGGCAATGGTGGTCTCATAGTTGATCCGAATTTCTTTTGAAAGAGTCGACGGATGGAACCTCGATCACGTGCTGAGTTAATGAATTCCACTCATTGATGATTAGATGGGAAAGTCTATAGTCAACTGACAAGTAATTTGTCATGGGCTTGTGAATTTTTTTAAGGCGTCCTCGTAAATTCTCTGTTTTGGAAGACAGGAAAACTGAGGGTATATCAGGTGCAAATTTATCACTAAGCAATTTGAAAACTGTAGTCAAGTCTCCTTTAGTTCTTCGACATAACAAAGGAAATAGGTTTAGCTTGACTGGTCAAGCATCATACGGGATAACTTGTAGAAAGTATATTATCAGATTTCTGTTCAATGTGCACAAGATATTTGTATTTACCAATGTTTTTACCAACCATATCTTTTGTATACATATTGGTAATCAGAAAACTACATAGTAGAAGATTAATCATTGTAAAACAAAGATTGATATATTATCTCATGAATATTTTGATCAAAACCTTAATTGTTACTACTCCATGCTATTGGTTAATACAATGACACTTTGTAAGTAATCATATCATGGAAATAGTTCTGGTAAAGACAGATTTTCTTCACTTAAAGATACTTATACAATACTTCATAGTCAGTAATATATAATTCCTTTCTAAAGTGTTGGGATGATATCAATGTATGACTTTTGAAAAGTATGCCTTAATTCAATACCCTAGTAAGAAAATATTACTGAAACCTAAAAGTTTTTTTATTCACTGGTTCTATTTAAATTTTAGATCAGGTAAAACATCAAGAATTTCAGAGATATTTTACAAAGTTGATCTTGATGTGTTCGTTTCAAAGTGATAGATATTCTGTTTATGTCTATAAAATGGATTAATTGGCTAATTAAAACAGTATGACAGAACTAAACTTTACTAATCAAATAACTTGTTTAGAATGATAATAATAATAATAGTAATAATAATCACCAATCTGAATGATAATTTGAAATTAATCAAATAAAGTCTGTTACCCTTTTCCTTGGTGACTGGTCATGTACTGTTAGTGTGGAAGATTCATCATTTGTCAAACTAATTGGATAGTCCGATAAAAAACAAAGTTGATTTCAAACGTTTGATGAACTTATGCAATACATCTCAGATAATCTGACCACATGTTCACATACATAATCTTATTTATGTTTCCTAGATCAGCTTTGGAGTTGAAGTAGGTTAAGAACCAAGGTAGGTGAGATTATAATTTATGGACGATATTTGAGCAACTCTAGAGTGACCTTGAGAATGTTCACCTACTAACTGGAGCTAAATGAGGGTTATAAAACAGTGTGAGGAATTAGAATCATGATTTACAGTTGGTGGTTAGGGTTTGTAACTAGATTTAGGGTTTTCATCACAAACTGACAACAGCTAAAATACCAAAACACTATTTAGCTAAATGGATGATTGAATTTCTCGCAAAAATTCAAGACCTGTTATCTTATATCTGATTGGTTCGTCCACAAATTATAGTCTCGTTACCGCTTCTTTATACAATTGAATACCTTCACAAATTTGAACACAGCAAAAATGATAATATTTTTTTCAAATAATAGTAGTTCAATTTTACAATGTATCTTTCCCGTAGCCTAACTAATATGAAACAAATCTTATGAGCATATTTTATTAGATATATTAGATCACTGACTTATTAAGACAGAACGACGCTATCTAATGTAATCTACATAATTGTTACAGAATTCAATACATGGAGCCATTTATTGGTTTGATGAAAAGTGACTACGAAAAATATTTAACAGTGTGTTTGATGGTGCTATTATTTTGGAATAAGAACGTAGTTTTCAATTTAAACGAACTTAAGTATATTAGGTTAGTTTTTCTAAACTATATTTTGATAACCTGTAAAATGGTTACAGAACAACTGTGGTGGTTGTAATTTTACGAGTAACACATTATTACGCAGATAATCTTTTGAGCTAGGAGAGTTTTTTTCATTTGAGTTCTCAATTATTCTTGATTAAGTTTCATGCTTGAATTTCGCTAGCTTATACGTTTCATAAACAGCATAATTATGATCTATAAAGGGACTAATATCATCATTTTGGCTTCCCGGTTATAACGCCCATATAAAGTTTATTTTAGTTTCAGAACAGATGGATCATTTTAATCTTATTGGTCCTTCTGTATACTTGAATTTCTTAACTATTCATCTGTAACTTTGAGTAATTTTTTAAAACTTGTGCACAATGGTAGGTATGTGTCTATTTACTTCCTTGTATTTTCCAACATGTTTAATCAACTGGGTCGCCTTGATAATCCCTGACCCAGTGTATTACTGAACTTTCATAATTCATATATTTGCTTTATTTCCTATTGCTTTTCTGCTTTTTTGATACTCGTATTTACGAAACACACATCCACTAAGTAAAATTCGTACTTGACACTTTGTATCTGCGCTGTTATCAACGTAATTAGTTTAAAGAACTATATGGAAAGGAGTACGGTATATATATATATATATATATATATATATATATATATATATATATATATATATTTATTTATATATAACTGGAGGCGCTCAAGCATACCGTGCTGCTCGTCTCTTGCGACAGCTAATCAGCTCATGTCACGTGCATTTCTAAATATGAGGTATTTTCTTACTATATCTTCACATTCCTGAATTCATGACTTCCAACTAAACTGGTTTTAAGATTTTCATATGAATAGACATTTTGGACAACAGCGTTGTCAAGCATTGTAAATCTCTGACATTTTTTGTTGATTTACGTTCTTCCAGTTTTAGATGTTTCATTATTTCAAGCGTAAGACTATAACATCTGAATTTGCTAGGGTTTTTATACATTAGGACGTTTATTAGAAATGCCAGAATGAATAGTTATTGATAAGTAATCTCGAGTTAACGCGTTTTGGAGTCGAATCCACATACTCAAAGCAACCATACTAGTTCAAGGGTGGATTTTGAACTATCTCACCGACTTGCAGCTAGTGTGTCGGTAGTAAAGTATTTCAAACGTAACAGAAAGCAATACTGTCACCTTCGAAATACCAGTGTCCTATGTGTCTTCTATTCATATTAAATATATTCTATCTCTAGACTAATCTCGTTCTCTATCACGTATTGGTAATTGTTACAATGCAATGAATCGGTGTAGACGATGATGTAACTTCCACGTAAGATCTTATAAATTAGGCAGTTACATCATGATAAATCTACAATTTTAGGATTAGGTCTATTATTAGAGCAGTGCTAATATCATAATAGACCGTAATTCTAAAACTGTACTATACTTGGAAGATCATTAACATACATTATAAAATGTAAATGACCTAGGACGGAACCTTGAAGTACTCCAATAAGTACTGGTCTCCAGATGGAACACTTGGAACTTATTCTTACCTTCTGTCTACAACCTACTAGTAAATCCTTAATTCACTCTAAAAGAGGTCCAGCGATACCAAGATTTTCCAACTTCAGTAGCAGTCTATTGGTTTGCACCTTGTCAAAAGCCTTCCTGAAGTCTATGTAGACGAACTCTACGGAGTTTCCGTTGTCTAGCGCCATTATCCGAAATTCCTTTGCTATAAGGAGGTTCGTTGTACAAGATAGACCCTTTCTAAACCATGTTGTTTTATGTTTAACAAGTTATTGGTTTCCATAAATGCCATTATGGTCCGTTTGACTATTCTTCCAACACTTTAGGTACAACACTGGTGAGGCTTACAGGTCTGTAGTTCGATGGAACTTGTCTTGGTCCTGTTTTATGTATGGAATTGACGATTGAGTCCTTCCAGTTCATAGGTAACACACTTTGGTCAAGTGACATATTGAATACCACAGTCAGTGGGGCCGCGATATATTGTGCAACATGTCTCGAGATTATGGGGTGTAGTTCATCTGATCCTGTTGATTTTTCAGTGTTTAAGGTGCTAAGAGCCTCAAGCACATCGTCTTGATCGAAGTCTACGGTGAGCAGGTGGTTTATTGACTCTTTATTTTGGTCTAGTTCTTTGTCTAAAAGAGGTTCCTGAGTGAAAACTGCCCCAAAATAGGCAGCCATAGCCTCTGATCTTCCTTGATCATTTCAGATTCCCTCCCTTCTTTGATTAGATTGGGAATCCAATGATGTATCCTTGTTCTGTGGTTTATGTACGATAAAATTCTCTTGGGCTTCTTGAGTGCTGATTGTGCCAACTGCATTTCATATTTTCTTCGAGATTCTCGAATTTTTGTTATACACTTGTTTCTTACCGATCTGTAGCGTTCCATCGTGCCTTCTGTGCCCAGGCGGATGGCGACATCCCACAATTTCTTCTTTTGTCTTATTAAACGTCGGATATCCCGGCCTATCCAGAAATGACAATGCTTCTTCTTCTTTGGAACTGTCCAGGGTATGTATGATTGAGTTAGCCGATTGTATGGCTGCCTGAAATGCGTCCACGACCCTTGTACAGATGCCCTTGAGTCAATTTCCAAGTTTTCAGCCGATGCTATGGAGGTTGTGGCCTCCATATCTGCCTTCCATATGTTAAGACGGGCCGACGCAACTGTTTGACAGGCAATCTCAGTCATGAATTTAAATAGGATGACTGCGTGGTCACTCCTCCCTGGTGGTGGAAGAAAAGTCATTTGACCAACGTCATCACCGTGTGTGAAGACTAAATCTAAAAAAGAAGTGTTTCTTAAGTCATATCGTGTGGGAGTTCTAACATGTTGGAATAAAGCTAATCCAATCGAGGTGTCTAACGGTTTGCAATCGAACGACGTTATCGATGACCCTACTTCTAAGTTAACCCAGTTTATATACGGTGCGTTAAAGTCGCCTACTACAAGATTTTACCCTTGTTACACCACGACTTAAGTTTACTTAGGAGAAAATCATCTACTACACATTCTGGACCGAGATGTACTACAACTAATTCAATATCTTAACGTCTACATCGCACCAGTTCACATGTCCCTGAAACATGTGTCACTGTCTCAGTTGCTCTCATGGATAGGGTACTTTTCGTGTACAGGATAACCCCGCCTCCTCTACGATTTACTCTATCAGCCCTACTGGATAAAAAACCAGTCAACTGAATTTCATTATCCAGTACCTCTGACGTTAACCAAGTTTCTGAAATAGCAATAACATCCGATTTTTCTTTATCTACCATTGACTTAAGGTCGCCATTTTATTTAGTAGGCTGTGAGCATTTTTGTCTATGGGGAACTTTCCCTTGCCACCCGAAATGGTTTTGAGATCGTTTTGCTCCGAACTTTTACAATTTGAAAACCCTTAAGAATGAGGTTTCTAACACCGTTTCGGTGACACTCATTATTTCCACTTCTGCAGCTCGTCTATTAATACGGACATAAATTCCGAATCCAATCAGTTTACGTGAGTTACCTACAATCAATCCCCTTTCTTTGACCGTGGCAAATGTAACCTTCAATAGGCAGTTTTTCTGAGGGCTCTCAGAATCCACCTGTCGTCTTATTCTATAAAGCTTAAAAATGCTAACTCCTGAGACTGTTTCTCGGAGTAATTTGCTTATTAAGGACTTAATGTGACTGAAGTCGTGTTCAAGTCTAGCCTTTCGTTCCTTATCAGAAGATTCTCTTAACTTATGAAAAAAGACTGACCTCTAAGAGAGATCTGTCTTGACACGCAGTGGAATTTTTGTTGCTGATACGGTCTCTTCCAATGACTTGCTAATCAGATACGGTTTGCCTACGAAATTAAGCCTTGGAGAACTATCAGATATCAAGGCGATTCACAGAGGGTTTAGCGAAGATTAGAGCTACTGAAGGAGCGGATTCAAAACAATAGTTTGATATACAACACTTCGAAAAATCAAATGATATTCTTGGCATTAAAGATAGTCACAGAGCCACTTACAACCATTGGAATACCATCCCTCTGAAAATCCAGTAAAGGGTGGCCAGGAACTGTTTTTGAAAGAAAATCTGAAGACCAGTAACAAATGTTCTGGGATGAAGTTATAACATACACCATCATAATCTTTATACGAAGATGGGCAAATATACTATCGAATTCATCATGAAAAGTTCAGTTGAGTCTGTACATTAACCCACTGAATGTTAGCAAAGACTTGGAACAGTGCGTTAACCCTCAAAATGTAGCTCAAAATTTTCAATTGCTTATGCTATCTAATCACAGGTATATTAAATATCAAAGATGGAGCTTGATTGTTTAGACTAACTACAAACCAAGGACATTCAGATTACAAAGTTTTGCCGCGTAATTTACCGAACAGATGTCAGCAGTCTACCGGGCGGTGATTTCGGCCGTTGATAAAAAGGTTCCTGCTCGAATCAAACCTTTATGGGATCATCCTGCGGGACCTAAAACCATATTTTTCTGGGCTCCTACTTTCAAATGGGTTGGTTAACGACAATCCACAACTTACTAGTTAATTAAAGCTTCTTGTTATAGCTGGTCTAGCAGATATTAACCGACCAGTCCAGAACGTCAGTTTATACCAAAGCACAGCGCTCGCAGCAACCGGTCTCATATGGTCTCGGTATTCTATGGTTATTATCCCGAAAAATTACAACCTTCTCAGTGTAAACGCTTTTGTTGCTCTAACCGGTTTGTATCAGCTAGCAAGGATCGCTCAGTAAGTTTTTTCAGTCCTTTTAAACTTTTCAGTTATGAACACTCTAAATAGAAAACGTCAAGTTCAACAATCAGGGAGCCTTCATTTCTCTTGTTACTTGGATTTGGGATATATCTGCATATGCAAATATTTATTGGTTTATCATGCAAAAAAAAAAAAACTAAATTTATGTAGTGGTTAATATCATATAACCTGTGGCTTTGATCACACATATTTTTAAGATGTACTGATCTTGAGTTTATATTCTATCTTACTAGTTGCGTATTAACTTTTGATCACTGGATATTTTTCTTTTAGTTGCTTGATCATTGTTAGTAATAATACTTTTAACAAAAAGCACTTCAATGTTTGTTGTTTACACTAATTTTCCTTGTAAGGAGTTTTGATATTACAAGCTGTGGTTGCAGAAATTATTTTCTGAATTTCATCAACCTGTATGTAAATCTGAAAATATTCAGTCATGTAAATTAGATGACTTCCCATATTTAAAAATCATATAAGCTTTAGAAGTCTCATTAGGTGTGTGTATTTTTTCACTGGTTGAGTCCTGGAACAATTGATTGAATAGAGGATATCGTTAGTATTAACTGCCGACTTCATTCTTCTTGACAGTGGAATGTTTCTCCATGAGCTACCGTTTGAATAACATTTGTTGATGCGCAAAGATCTACCTTCTGATAACTCAATCTAACATAGAAAGTCGTCTCAGTTAGTTTTAGGCATGTGGACTTAAGTTGTATACTCGGATATGTTCGTTTTGTGTTAGGGGTGATTAGTTTGTTCACATTAATTTAGGGTCATGCAAATGCCTCAAAGTTCTTGAGACAAGTTTGATTTCCTCTCTCCCGATGTGTAGTTAGAAAACGACTGGTTTCTGGCACATAGTACCCTAGTGTTGAGTTTAGTGTAGTAGATATCTCGACAACTATAGGATTTACATCCAATGGATTCTTAAGCCTTTCTCAGCTACTGCACGAGTGTATGGTGGTTTTCAAGTCCTAGATGCTGTTAGTCTCCAGGTGGCTGTCTTTACTGTGGGTGACGCAACACAATTGGGCTTGGTGACCACATTATAGCCTTATGTCACTTGATGCCTTCTACTACTATATTTCTTGAGGAATATACCTTTGACTTCACAATGGAAACTGGGATTGGCTAAGACAAGAAGCAGTTCTTGTCTTCTCCAAATGGCAACTAATTGTTCTACACATTCTACTTCTATCAAATAGGATCTCAGCTCGGTTTAACAAAATTTTCTAGGAAAAGGGCCACCAGTCCTGTTTAAGTGGAATGTAATAACAATTCTATTGACTTCTTGAAACCAACCTCGCTGTTATCCATGGACTGAGTCAACTATTTTTCTGTTATTACGGTTGTATTCAGCCTGTGAGAGTCAATTAGGGTTCTTTCTCCGGTCTTTTATTAAGCAAAGTTCGAGGATTGATGTGAAAAGCCTAAAATCCATCCTAAATACCTTGTGCCACGCCCAGAGTATTTTCGGGACCATCCATTCTCGAAGTCACACACATCAGAAACTCGTAATTTGTGATGCCTTTCCATTTTCTTCTAAACATATATTTAGCTTTATACGACAAATGATAGGTCCTTACAGTCGTGAAATCTTGATCCATAGTATTTATTTGCGCTTTAATTTTGCCCGCCAATTTTTCCATTGCCTCGACCGCCCGTACATTAGATCGTTATTGCATACTTTCTGTATGTTCCAGACTAGCTGACATTTGGGGAAAACAGTTAAGAAGACATTTTACGACACATTCTTGATGCTGAAAACAAGTTTCAAGCTGAACGTTTTAATTGACCCTATGAAAGGGACTTAAAGTTCTTAAATGGTCAGTTCTCGATCAATTCTAAACCGTGTATTTTGTGAATAGGAACTTTATATTCTTGACACTTGTACTTAGTCTTTTTAGGAGTACAAACCAATGTCCCGTCCAAATTATTCATTGGGTTTACCAAAATTTATCTCTGATCTGATTCTGCTCTTACGATACGTTGGAGTCTGTTCCGCCGAGAACTGGCCGTCTTCGATAAAATGACTACTTACTGCATTGAATCCAATATCCCGATGATAATGAGATTGTTTTTTATTTCAATTAATCTTTTCAAGAGGCAATCTATCTTGGTATTCCGATCTTGCTCTGCTCTCTTTAGGAGCTGCATTGATTGATAGTTCATAGATCTTTTTGCCAACGGACATAATTTAACTGTATTCTGAGATCCAAATATTTTTCTTTGTTATGTGTTCCTTAAGTACATTTAAAAGTTGAATGTATGTTAAGTGAGAGATCGAACATTTCTGAACACCTTTGTTGTCAGAGTTTTTTGTATTCTACTTTATTGGACTTCTTATACAGTACAATCGTGAATTTCATTTAAACGTCGTGGTATCAACCTATGCAGTTGTCACGCTGTAACAATGATTCATAGCTCGGTTATTGATGAGCTCGAATTTCATTACGTAAGAATCTACGTTTATCGTCAAACTTGCGCTTAGCGGGAGTAGTCCAACGTATCTCAATGAGTTGTAAGGTATCTGTATAAACCCAGTGCTTATAAGCGGGAAGCTCCAAGCGAATTTACTTGCCATTTCCATGGCGTCATGTAAAGGTAGCCAGTGCTAATCTATACTTTTCGGTGGATTGATGTATAGCCTTGAACCTAACTCGGTTTGATATCTAGCTGCAATCAGTTTACTGATATCAATCCGTTCAGGACGATGAATTTGTTGGCCACTGAAACGTAATGTAAGATTAGCGCAAACAAAGGCATGATCAGAGTCCAAATAGGTAGTCCAAAAGGAGTAGCAGTCTTGTACACGGTCACGCCAGCGGTAGCTGATCGCGATGTGATCAATCTAAGTCCAGGCTTGAGATATAGATGGAGGACACCAAGTCGCACGTCGACGATGACTACTGAAAGTTGGTGTCAACCAGAGACAAGTAATCTGTGCAAAGCTGAAGTAGACAGTTGCTGTTTTTTGATCTGCATCCAACGAGTACCTATCGGTCACCTAAATGACTTTCTTCTTTTAAACAACTTACTTGTGCACTCAAGTCTCTGGTTGGCACTACAATATCTGTCGAACTCTCTTCCTGTAGAGTAACACTTAGTTGGTGTTAAAACTCATCAAGATTCCACAGGGTTCTTTTAAATACATACTTGAAACAACCTTCTCGAAGCGACAAATGGAGAGTGAATTTGCAGTACTTCACTAGAGTCTTGGATACGGATAGGCAACAAAGTCGATGTTAAGAATTTCTAAAGACATAGCCACCCTATCTGTTGTCCAACCTACATTGGTGTCCAAACGTTGGAGGAGTCCAGTTTGAATGAATAATGTGGTTTTAGAAAGACCGACTAAGAATCATCGTTGGTTGTATTCAACTTTCGACCAAACGGTGACCTGAGGACATTTAGATAGTAAAGGACTCGCAACATAGGTGACCTGCTGTATGAGTTGAAAAGTAAAGGGATATACAAAAATGGGAATATAAGGGAACTAATAAGTGATATAAACTAGTGTTACCAAATAATTGTAAATGCAATTTCTGTGAACGCGAATTGAAGCGAAGGTAATTTTTTCGAGTCTGATTTATGTGGATTAGGTACTGCCCGGGTGTCAAAACAGAACTTAAAAAGTCTACATAGTTTGCATTTATATCTTGCGGCACATGAGAAACATAAAGTTAGTGTTTTGTAATTATACCCCATTAGCACATCAATTGAAAGTACACCCTTCTCCAAAATAAACTGGTTGTTAACAATACGGTAGTTGTCGTACGAAGCAAAGTACTATTTGAAACCAGTCAGTCAGAAAGTATCATCCTTGAAGCATAAACGAATTATCCCCAAGAGTTGTAATTGCTATCGGAAAACAAGTACTTAGACTGTCTTTATCATTCACCTACAGTATAGAATCAGTAAACACAAATATCCTTGGGAGCGAGATGAAACTTCATATCTGACAAATTATAATGCCAAACTATCTGGTGTTACGTACTTACTTCGTGCGTTAAACTACCACAAATCCTGACATACAAAGCTAGTTAAAAATGGGAACAAGAATTCACTACTAGCCTATATTCTACTTGAATAGGATAAGAAACTGTCAACTGACCAGATTACCAGGACTATTGGTGTACTTGGACAGTATGAGTTGTAGCTGGTCAATCAGTGAAAACAGACAAACGGATGTATCACATACTGGATTATTAATATTGTGAATAACTTCTTTCCATTGTTTTGTGTTAGTACATCTTGTTACTGATACCTACTTGTGGAGTGAACCGTCGTATAAGTAAGTGTAGTCATACGGTTTCGTCAAATCTAATGACAAAAAACCTTACTTGTAGCTCTTTAACATTAACAGTTTAATCTTTGTACCTACATTTCGAAGCAAATAATGCAATGAGTTGTTACCACATGGGAAGATTTACGCTAGCATACATCACTGTCTATTTCTTAGTTGTAAGGAAATGTTTGAAAATAGACCTACCTCACCAGGCTTTGTGGCTTGAGTAATCGAAGCATAATGTATCCAATAAAAGTTCTAAAAAGTCTAAGATACCCGTGCCTAATTAAATGGAAAGAAAGAGATCTACCGAGTAATATATACTTAACACTTCACATTTAAATATACACTTCAACGAGGTTCTCATGTCATATTAGGTCTAATGGTTTCGTCGAAAGTTCACCGAGAATTTGCATAGACAACGTATCATTACTTCAGAAACTAATCTGTGATTCCCAAGTTTATTCCAACTTATGGACATAAAATGCAATGCGCTAAATTGTCAGTTGCCACCAATCATACAAATACATCAGCATTTAAAATAAAGTATAATTTAGAATGGGATTTATTATCAGCACTGTCAAAACAATCAGGATATTATTTTAAATATGTATTCATAAAATAAAAATGATCTGAAGAAGTAACTTTGTTTGCTTGCCAATAATGCTCACTTATTACGATGTTTAGACTTTGAATACTGATGTCACAAAATAAACAGAGAGTGTAACAGATTTATTAGCAAAGCGATAAAGTTAAAACAAATGTCGAACGAGAAAGTTACGTTAGGGTTTTTCGCAAACAACATTATTTTACAGAAAACAAAACAAACGGTCAGCACGTAACGCAAACGTTACATACTTAACACTGTAGAAATGAATATATTTGTGTACATAAGTTATATATGGACAGATTAGGATGATAAAATCGGTCAATTGCCCCCACCCCAAAGATTGATATTGTTATTTACTTTTCTTAGATTTGTTTGACACTTCAGCCTCCTGACTTTTCTTTTCAGCTTCCGGTTCATCTTCATAGCTAGAAAGAAAATTGAATAAACTAGTCTACTATATTTCGAAAACAACAATATAATGAAATTAGAGTTGACGACTATACATCTAATGGATTATGCCTCATAAATATATTTCGATCAGAAGTCGGATGATTTGGCTTAGAATACGTCAGGGTGCATTTACTTTCCATCTTCTGGATCTCGATTCCGAGTTTTAGTATCCTTTCTTATATATTATTATCTTCTGTCTCGAATATTATTAATGTTTAGTCTTTCTCGTTATGTTTACTACTAAATTATTATATATTGTATTCTCGTGTTAATTTCATCTCACTGTGTTAACGTGATATGGCATCTTAGACCAATGCACATTTGTTCGAGGATCTATATTGTTAACAACTGACTGATGTTTCGATGATGATTTAATCCAACCTATGTGGTTATTCATACTAATTATTAAAAAAAATAGCGGCTTTAGAGAGAATTCCTACTTAGTACTTAATTCAGATAGTTTTGACACATGCATACAAAAAAATAACTTAGGTTATGTAAATACACTTCCGAGGTGTAGCAGTTCCGCATGTTAAAATAAGATGAAGTAAGCAACGATTAAAACAAGTCAACGAGAGGATTAAGACAAAAATGTAGAAAATATCTTACTATCTAAATTTAGTTGTCAGAAAACGAGCATTTCAACCATTCCACTGCATCGATTTTTGGAAATGTATAATTAGATTTATGGTTTAACAACTGATGACCTTAGCTTAGTTTTTGCTAGAACAAATAAAGATCTTGTGCATATGGTAATAGTCACATACAAACATCAGATTACTTATTAACTTGTATTACGTGCCTGCTTAATTAGCCGATATTAATGACTTAATATTTTACATTTTTAAGCAGCATATTGTGCATAAATTGTGTAGATAAATCAATTACGATTGCTATCTGTATAGAGATGACAGAGTTATTATCAGTAATAACAGAACATTATTCCATTGTGAATAAAAGTCAATGCAATCAAATTCCTAAAACTAACATTCATTAAATGCACTAATTATTCATTTATTTTTACTTTCGTTACATAGGTATAAGGTTTAAAATTAGGAAGTAAAGACACCAGAAGATATACCCTGAAATGTGTTGAATTTTGTGTCAAATACATTCACATTTTATCTTTTTTTTCTCACCAACATTTCCTAGACAAGTGACCACACATTACTGTAGCGAACGAGAACTCATGTTGGGAAAACCAATTTATTGTTTGATGTAAAATCACACAGTGGCTTAGTAAAATGTGAAAGTCATACATGAAATACATCATTTGCGCATCTTCTTTGCGTTGTCCTTTCTACACTCCATCATCCCTCTAATCCTGTTGTAATTACAATTGCTCTCTGTTTCCCTTCATGTCCTCTTCAATTCAATCTTCTGCTGGCAGGCATTTTACTTCCGACTGCTGCTATATACTACTTATATCTGTCAACATAAGTAGCCTACACCGCAGTAGGACTATGTACATCTATCGAACAAAAATAATATTACAATTTACGATAGGTCAGTCTTGTTAAGCCATTTCTAATG
Source organism: Schistosoma spindalis (assembly GCA_946903255.1). NCBI lineage: Eukaryota > Metazoa > Platyhelminthes > Trematoda > Strigeidida > Schistosomatidae > Schistosoma > Schistosoma spindalis. The sequence goes on along the minus strand of OX336421.1, from coordinate 11,508,681 downwards.
AGTAGCTTATATAATTTTTTTTTAAAATAATCAGATTACAGATTGGAATGCACTGACAATTTTAAAAAAAGCTGAAAGGTTTGTCTGCTAGGAAAAATCATCAGAACAGGAACTCACTTGAACATTGCACTAAGATCATTTTTCACTAAAGCCATAAGCAATGGTGCACCCAAACAAGCAGGTACCAGGTAAAGTAAAGCCGGCTATATTAATAAAAAGGTAGTAAACATAGTTAATTATGTAACAGAAGTTTTACTCCAATAAAAATCTGCAAACAGAAAGTGTGGAATAATTTTAAAATAAGGAAGCTAGAATAACTAAATATTAAAGCTAATATTTCCTAAAAATAAGTCTCCTACTACGAAAAAAAACGTGATGGAATAGGATAAAAACAATACATACTACTTATTCTACAGGAAATAGAATCCTGAAATGGATCATAACAATCAATGAATCTTTTCAGTGAATAATGATAATACTACGAAAAAAGTTTAACAGTAATTTAAATTTTTGGTGAAATTATTCAGATAAAATGGATGGTACTGAAGTCAATTAGTCAGCCACAAAGTAGAATCTGGTACATATCTTGACGTTCACGAACCGTAGACTTGCGACCATCATTGAGTCTAACATAGTCTTTATGCTAGTGAACGTTAAGATACCTTTTCCCCATTTATTACATCTACTTTATATGTATTGCATAAATACTAACTGAATAGTTGTCATATAACCTGTCAATTCACCTATGATTACTTTTTTTAACTCGTTTTGTATTATTTGTCTGGCATTATATGTACAATCATAAATACGTAATCCTGACAATATCTGGAAACTTTGAAAACACGCAGAGAATAAATTTAGGAGGATATTCTTTGTTCGAACTAATTTTTCACATTGAAATATTCGACTCTTTACCGTCATTGAAATTCCAACCTTCCAGCAATGGTGAATTTTACCACCAGTTAACTGTTCTTCTTCAAAAAGTGCGTCCAACAGATATTGTAGTACTAGCTGGAGACTTGAATGCTCAGGCTGGGTGTCTAAGCATAAAACAGAGTCATTTAGGTGGCCGATGGGGACTTTTTGGTGGCATGTCAGATAACAGGGACCGTCTACTGCAACTGTGCGCAGAGCACAACCTGTTTCTGACTAGCACTAACGTCCGACATAGTCATCATAGATGTGACACTTGGCATCCTACCTCTGCACCTCAAGCCTGGACTTAGATTGATCACATCGCGATCAGCTACCGCTGGCGTGACCGTGTACAAGACTGCTACTCCTTTTGGACTACCTATTTGGACTCTGATCATGCCTTTGTTTGCGCCAATCTTACATTACGTTTCAGTGGCCAACAAATTCATCGTCCTGAACGGATTGATATCAGTAAACTGATTGCAGCTAGATATCAAACCGAGTTGGGTTCAAGGCTATCCATCAATCCACCGAAAAGTATAGATTAGCACTGGCTACCTTTACATGACGCCATGGAAATGGCAAGTAAATTCGCTTGGAGCTTCCCGCTTATAAGCACTGGGTTTATACAGATACCTTACAACTCATTGAGATACGTTGGACTACTCCCGCTAAGCGCAAGTTTGACGATAAACGTAGATTCTTACGTAATGAAATTCGAGCTCATCAATAACCGAGCTATGAATCATTGTTACAGCGTGACAACTGCATAGGTTGATACCACGACGTTTAAATGAAATTCACGATTGTACTGTATAAGAAGTCCAATAAAGTAGAATACAAAAAACTCTGACAACAAAGGTGTTCAGAAATGTTCGATCTCTCACTTAACATACATTCAACTTTTAAATGTACTTAAGGAACACATAACAAAGAAAAATATTTGGATCTCAGAATACAGTTAAATTATGTCCGTTGGCAAAAAGATCTATGAACTATCAATCAATGCAGCTCCTAAAGAGAGCAGAGCAAGATCGGAATACCAAGATAGATTGCCTCTTGAAAAGATTAATTGAAATAAAAAACAATCTCATTATCATCGGGATATTGGATTCAATGCAGTAAGTAGTCATTTTATCGAAGACGGCCAGTTCTCGGCGGAACAGACTCCAACATATCGTAAGAGCAGAATCAGATCAGAGATAAATTTTGGTAAACCCAATGAATAATTTGGACGGGACATTGGTTTGTACTCCTAAAAAGACTAAGTACAAGTGTCAAGAATATAAAGTTCCTATTCACAAAATACACGGTTTAGAATTGATCGAGAACTGACCATTTAAGAACTTTAAGTCCCTTTCATAGGGTCAATTAAAACGTTCAGCTTGAAACTTGTTTTCAGCATCAAGAATGTGTCGTAAAATGTCTTCTTAACTGTTTTCCCCAAATGTCAGCTAGTCGGGAACATACAGAAAGTATGCAATAACGATCTAATGTACGGGCGGTCGAGGCAATGGAAAAATTGGCGGGCAAAATTAAAGCGCAAATAAATACTATGGATCAAGATTTCACGACTGTAAGGACCTATCATTTGTCGTATAAAGCTAAATATATGTTTAGAAGAAAATGGAAAGGCATCACAAATTACGAGTTTCTGATGTGTGTGACTTCGAGAATGGATGGTCCCGAAAATACTCTGGGCGTGGCACAAGGTATTTAGGATGGATTTTAGGCTTTTCACATCAATCCTCGAACTTTGCTTAATAAAAGACCGGAGAAAGAACCCTAATTGACTCTCACAGGCTGAATACAACCGTAATAACAGAAAAATAGTTGACTCAGTCCATGGATAACAGCGAGGTTGGTTTCAAGAAGTCAATAGAATTGTTATTACATTCCACTTAAACAGGACTGGTGGCCCTTTTCCTAGAAAATTTTGTTAAACCGAGCTGAGATCCTATTTGATAGAAGTAGAATGTGTAGAACAATTAGTTGCCATTTGGAGAAGACAAGAACTGCTTCTTGTCTTAGCCAATCCCAGTTTCCATTGTGAAGTCAAAGGTATATTCCTCAAGAAATATAGTAGTAGAAGGCATCAAGTGACATAAGGCTATAATGTGGTCACCAAGCCCAATTGTGTTGCGTCACCCACAGTAAAGACAGCCACCTGGAGACTAACAGCATCTAGGACTTGAAAACCACCATACACTCGTGCAGTAGCTGAGAAAGGCTTAAGAATCCATTGGATGTAAATCCTATAGTTGTCGAGATATCTACTACACTAAACTCAACACTAGGGTACTATGTGCCAGAAACCAGTCGTTTTCTAACTACACATCGGGAGAGAGGAAATCAAACTTGTCTCAAGAACTTTGAGGCATTTGCATGACCCTAAATTAATGTGAACAAACTAATCACCCCTAACACAAAACGAACATATCCGAGTATACAACTTAAGTCCACATGCCTAAAACTAACTGAGACGACTTTCTATGTTAGATTGAGTTATCAGAAGGTAGATCTTTGCGCATCAACAAATGTTATTCAAACGGTAGCTCATGGAGAAACATTCCACTGTCAAGAAGAATGAAGTCGGCAGTTAATACTAACGATATCCTCTATTCAATCAATTGTTCCAGGACTCAACCAGTGAAAAAATACACACACCTAATGAGACTTCTAAAGCTTATATGATTTTTAAATATGGGAAGTCATCTAATTTACATGACTGAATATTTTCAGATTTACATACAGGTTGATGAAATTCAGAAAATAATTTCTGCAACCACAGCTTGTAATATCAAAACTCCTTACAAGGAAAATTAGTGTAAACAACAAACATTGAAGTGCTTTTTGTTAAAAAGTATTATTACTAACAATGATCAAGCAACTAAGAGAAAAATATCAAGCCTGGACTTAGAGTGATCACATCGCGATCAGCTACCGCTGGCGTGACCGTGTACAAGACTGCTACTCCTTTTGGACTACCTATTTGGACTCTGATCATGCCTTTGTTTCAGTGGCCAACAAATTCATCGTCCTGAACGGATTGATATCAGTAAACTGATTGCAGCTAGATATCAAACCGAGTTAGGTTCAAGGCTATCCATCAATCCACCGAAAAGTATAGATTAACACTGGCTACCTTTACATGACACAATGGAAATGGAGAGTAAAGTCACTTACGGCTTCTCAAACGTCCCTCTTATAAGCACAGGGTTTCTCCAGGCTCCTTACAAGTCATCGAGACCCGTCGGTCTACTCCGGGTGACTGTGATTTTGACCACAAACGAAGGATGCTACGTAATGAAATCGGGCAAAGCTTGCGTAAGGACCGAGAAGCCTGGTGGTCGGAGCGTGCTAATGAGTTGAAAGCAGCAGCTGCATCTGGTAACTGACGAAAGCTCTTTCAACTTATCTGAGTCACTGGCATTAGGAAGTCTTGTGTGAGTGAAACAATGTGTGAGGATGACGGGATGCCAATCACTAACATTCATCGACGTCTTGGGTGATGGGCAGAGTTCTTCGAAGGGGCGTTCAACTGGTCTGCTGCTCCGGCAACATCGGTCAGACTGTCCTGCCCTCCATGGCCTGTGACGACTGATCAACCAAATGAGGCGAAGTTCGCAAGGAACTCCAACTCTTGAAACCCTACAAATCACCGGGTCCAGATGACCTACCTCCAGCTTTTTTCAAAGATGGTGGTGACTTTCTGACTAAGGGACTGACGACGTTGTTTACAAAGATCTGGGAACTAGAGAGTGTACCAACGTCATGGAATGAGTCGATAGTTGTCCCTATCTTTAAAAAGGGTTCACGTCGTTCCTGTAACAACTTTCGGGGGATAAGTCTACTTCCGATTGCGTCCACAATATTGGCCTCTGTCATACTTCGTAGGTTGTTCAAAACCCAAGAAAGATTGACTCGCGAAGAAGAGGCTGGTTTTCGTTCTGGTCGAGGGTGCATTGATCATATCTTCACCCTACGCCAACTGTTAGAACACCGTTATACTTATCAAAGGTCAACAATAGTAGTGTTTCTTTACATTAGAGCTGCCTTCGATTCGTTGGACAGGACTGCTCTCTGGGGTTGTCTATTGAAGAAGGGTGTGCCTGAGAAGTTTATTAACATCCTAAAAGCCCGATATACAAATACCTCAGGCAGAATGAGGGCATACAATCACCTCTTTCTACTGTTCCACTCAAGCAGTGGGGTTGGATAGGGTTGCCCAATCTCACTATTCCTCTTCAACTTTGCCATCGATGACATTCTGGAAACAGCTCTGACGGATGTAAGTAATGGTGGTGTGGATCTGTTGCCTGGAGAAAGACTTCTCGACCTTGAGTATGCGGATGATATTGTCTTACTGTGCGAGAATGCCCAAGCCGTGCAATCCGCGCTTAATCAGTTGGTAATTAGTGTCCGTAGGTATGATATTTGCTTCGCACCTTCTAAGTGCAAAGTACCTTTACAAGACTGGTAGGATTCTAATCCTGTACTCAGATAGAAGTAGTCGAGAATTTCGTGTATCTAGGTAGTTGTATAAGTAATGGTGGTGGCGTGAGTGATGAGATCAATGCACGTATAATGAAAGCCAGAGCGGATTATGCCAGTCTGGACCATCTTTGGCGCCTTCGTGATGTTAGTCTGACTGTAAATGGTCGGATCTACAGCGCGTTGATGAGAGCAGTTCTGCTCTATGCTTGTGAAACCTGGCCTCTCCGAGTTGAGGATGTTAGACGACTCTCTGTGTTTGATCATCGTTGTCTCCGAAGGATTGCTGACATCCAGTGGCAACACCATGTTAGTAATGCAGAGGTTCGGCATCGTGTGTTCGGGCGCAGAGGCGATAATTTAATTGGTGTCACTATCTTGGAACACCGACTTCGGTGGCTTGGACATGTTCTACGAATGTCGTCCCAGAGAATTCCACGTCGTGCATTATTTACCGGCACTGGGACTGGTTGGAAAAAGCGGAGAGATGGTCAGTGTATGACATGGTACGAAAGAAAACTGCACAGAACTAGCTTCTGGTGGTCCTTCACGACTCCCTGGTCGGGGTCTTAGAGATGTTGCAACACAGTGGCTAGAGTCGTTATCAGATATGGCTCAGAATAGAAGCCAGTAGCGATCCTGCTGTAACCTTCTTTTGCTTTCTTCATGAAAAGTGACCGTAACTTCTTCAAATGAATGAATTTTTTCTGGTTTTACCTTTCTGTTTCCCCCATTATTATTATTATTATTATTATTATTATTATTTCACTACCATACATTAATTTGTGGTCGTTATTTTTCTTTTTTCTTTTACATGCACCTTACATTCTTTATCTCTTCCCATTCTCATTATTATTGTGTGGGGCATATGTATCTGGTGCCCCCCTGTACCAATATTTGTGTCCAAATAAATAAATAATGTCACAAAGAGAGGAAGGCGTAATTTGCTTGGAATCATTCTGCAACACAGAAATCGACATCAACAATAACATCAGTGATATAACAGTGAAGACAAATGTAGCTATGAAAAGGCTTTTTAAGTCGGCGAAAGGTGGATTTCTTAGATATTATGAGATAAGATATTGCTAAATCTAGGATCACTGCTTAGTCTAGTGAAGTCGTCACTAAATACAAATTATTGGGAACAATATTAATCATATAACCATTGACATAACAATGGACAAAGTTTGTCGATAAAATGAGCAATGAAGAGCTCTGATTATCATAAAACTAGTTGGTTAATAGACTATAGCGAAAGATACTCTATCTTTTAGTGACGAGATTTAAAACATATGAAGGTTCAAATGCAAATTAACTATAGAAAAATCCAGAACTGGAACTACATCCACTCAATATATATATGAATAATATACATGTAAATACTTTTTATGCCAGGATATTCCTTTGAATAGTTCGACAATCCCTCTGACCGAAAACATATTCAGGGTAAACATTACGATAGCTTTTTGTTTATTACGTAGAACAAATGAGAGGAACTTTTTCTGAAATAAACAACTTAAAAACTGTTCGCTCACCTGAGCGTGTTTGAATACGTGCATCATTACGAAAGTCATTATGATGGCAACGATATAGGCTGTGTATCCGGAGTAGAAGTAAGCATAACTATTCTTGCGTCCAAGTCTGTGAAAAAAAAACAGTAGAGAATTATTGTTGGGGCCTAATTAGTGAGGAGTTAAAACCAAGAAAAATAATTTTAAAAGGGAAATAACCCCATCAATAGCTACATAAGTTAAAAAATCTCTGAATTACAGAAAGACGGGTGTCCATAATAATTTCAGAACTGACATTGCAGTATTACTGTGCGATGATACCCAAGCCATGCAATCCGCAACTAATCAGTTGGCAACTAATGTCCATAGGTATGGCATGTGTTTTGCACCTTCGAAGTGCGAAGTACTTTACACGTCTAGCATGACCTTGAACCTGCAGTAAACAGATAGAAGTAGTCCAGAAATTTGTGTATCGGACTCTGATAAGCATGTCTGTGTTCTAAAACCTGGCGAATGGTGGATATGTGGTCGATGCAGCCACGACCAGGTCTGAAACAAGCCTGATTTTCTCGTGTTTGCAATACACTAGTCTTAGTTAGGCGTCCGATAATCATTGAAGCTATTATTTTAGATACTATATTGGTCAAACTAATCTCTATGGTTACCACAGGATGACTTTGACCCTTTTTTGAAGAAATTCAGAAAGATTACTGTAAAAATCATCTTTCACTTGATCCGGGCTGCAGTCAGTGGGAGCGTAGACAGAAACGACAAAAAAACAACGACGTGTGTCCCTATCCTTTCGAGTTCTTACGGATCCGCTTAGCCGAGCAGTACATAGACGACTGTCAATGGGGATCCACTCTAATAGTGCTTGTTCTGCCCTCGTACTCAGTGCTATGCTTACACCCGCCAGTCCACGAGAACTAGCCATCGAGTCACCAGATACATGGAGGGTGTATCACGTTGGCTCTCCGTTTTGGCGAGGTGAAGTCAAGTGAATGACCACACTAGGATCCTGTACGTGTGTTTTGGAGACACAGAATACATCAATGGTACGAGATTCTAGGGTTTTGGCCAAGGAGGCCTGTTGGTCGATTTGACACTGTGTATGTCTAAGGCTACAATGTGTAGTTTGGAGGGAGGTTTCAGTAAACCTAGGAGTATTTTGCGCATTAGAATCGTTGGCTATGATGACACCTGAAGAAGACAAAGGAGGAAGTTTAGTGTTGAAAGTCGATGTATGAGGAATAATGGAAATCATTATGATTACAGTGATCGTGAGTGCTGTTAGAGGTATGAGGGCAGTTACCACTTCCCGGTTGCCCACACCGTGGAAGGGTTCTTCTGGAGGCACCTGAAAAGGAAATCGGATCAGAGGTGGTCTTAGTGACCTGAGGGGTGTCCGTAGTGCCCAAGGGACAAGTGCTTGAGGTCGGTCGAACCATTTTGTGTGTAATTTTCATGTTAGCTCCGTACTTGTTGAGACCTTAGCGCCGGAGACGGATATCCGTGGAATAAGGCGAGGTGTACACTTTTAGGGTCGACATTTTCTAACCCCGCCCCTCCATTTGGGAAGGCAGCATCGCTGTCATTACACTTGCACCATTATTAACTAACGAAGCTTTATGTACAAAGGAATATATAAAACACAGTGCTAAAATACTCAATTTGCAAAGTCATATTTTGAGAGTTCTTATATGATTGCAAAGGTGGCAACTAACTTACTTTGTATCGAACCTAAGAAGCATGGCGATAAATATTCCTGGAACAACTATATCACCAAGACCAAGCAAGGCTAACTGTTTGCCAAATAATCCATGTGAAAGAAAATCACGCGGAAAAGTAACTAAAAAGATAAGGTAACAACATTCAACATTTTATCACGTTTAAATGAATGAAAATAGACTATAAATAATTAGCGATATAGCTTACTTGATGTTAACAAAATGACCATCCTAATATTACAGAAATGCTTGCATGCAAGGCAGTCCTCACTTCTAGGAAGGCGGAACACTAAATGTTTGTACTTAAGCTACTACTGTTTTTAATAGTTAGTGGATAAACATGAATAGATGGGCAACCTCAGATGTATTTATTATGAAACCCATACACATATCATCGTTACATTATTTCCAAAGTAATTTCTTACGGTTAAGCTACGATAACGATGCAACCAGGTGCAAGCAAACATATTTACATAAAAAGTGAAGGGTTGAGATCCAGATGATCAATTCGGGGAGTCAAGGATTCGGCACACTAGCAATAGGTCTTCAGACAAGAGTATATGGTTGAATTACTTCTAGTATTTGAAGTTTGATACCACAATGCAGTAGACAGTAACTCGGTATGCGTGACAACCCAATCGCTACAGGTAGTGCAGGTTAACGATATTATTGCTCATTCGTTAAATGTGCTACACATATACTATAAGATGAAGATACCTACGAATCCATCAACCACTAGGTCAACGCTTGCCTACGGATTGTGTAAGTGAGAACTAAAAGAACTTTCAGATGCACTAGGATACTCCATCCATTGCAGTTGATATAATAGTTAAAAATTCAACCATCCCTAACTTTTTTAAAAAAAAGTTAAAATGGTTTAATTTTAAGGCATTCTTACTTCCGAAACCCAGTAAACACATGGACATCCCTAATTTTCTCAGTAGAATACTAATACCATAAACTCAGCGTCCGCTCACGTTGATTAGATTTCTGGATAAGAGACTTAACTAATAAAAATCAGAGATATAAAAATTTTCTTGGGAATGGGATTCTGGAGACGATGAATGATTATTTATTATTTTATTTGAACACAAATAAATATTGGTATAAAGATGCGCCGAATAGAATTAACTTAGTATATGCTTGTACGTTGGCAAGCTTTCAATAATAATTGTTGGTAATTTTCCCGTCACCAATTAATTATTTATTCAAACACATAAACATTGGTACAAGAAGGCACCAAATAGATATGCACCACACAAGTCATTTGATTTGTGTATGGGCTATGATAATTCATTCAGGATAGCAACTGTAACAGCAAATCGCCATATACAGTATGCTTCAGGAATGTTTTTTGGATTAATGTCAACAGCCAAACAAGTATGGCATCCCTGTTTATTCTTGATCACAGAATAATTAATGGCCGGCACCCATTATGTGTAAAAATAAACCTAAATAAACATTTTGGGTATTCTCGTCAAAGCTTGAGTGGTTTATTTCAAGTCTTTCTGAGAATACGATGCAACAGTATATGAATTGGAAAACAACACTAACTATCTAGACTGTTGAAACAGTAAACAACTTCCCAAATCCAATATTTTAAGAATTAATCTTATCCAAGGACCCCGTAGTCGGCTAAAACAGTAAACATAAACAGAATATCATGAGAAGCCCCTAATTTTCAGACACTAGTGTAAGATTTTATGCATCGCATCCGTCAAATACCAAGTGTCCCACGACTAGTACTTTTGATCATAGGTGGATTAGTTAAAGCTATTGGTAAGTTGTCTTGCGTTTTATGATCCACATTAAACCCGCGGTCAACATAGCAAAAAACAGCTCTCCTTATTACTTATAATGGTTTTGACCAGGAACTTGAACGCCTGTCCAGAACTTAGTTTACAATGCGATTCAACATAACTTGTTTATAATCAAACGAAACTTTTAAGCTGTGTATCAACAGAGTTTGACATCGACACTCCTGTTTATTTTTGTTGTGAACGTTTTGTTGAAGAGGATTCTCCCAATCAATCATCAACGTAGGATGTAGTAAAAGCATGCAATGGCCCGACCGTAGCTGCTACCTTGACGTGGTAGTCGGGCTTGCCTATCGTGATGACCCAACCGAGCTATATTGGCTGGAACACATGTTCCTGCAGGTTCTACCATGCCAGGCAGGTCGATTGGAGAACGGTAAGACTAAAAGCAGCAACTCAAGGTCTGAGGGCGAAGTCGTACTGCTGACTGTACAGAGGTATGACAGCAGTAAGGTGTTTCCCTCGGACAACCAGCATCTGCAGTGATACTGCATTCTCACAAGGAAGGAAGGGGTTAGAAAAGGTTGACCCTAAAAATGTCACACCTCACCATACCCCACGGATTTCCGTCTCCGTCGGTAAGGCCCTTTGAAGAACGGAGCTAACACATTAAAAACCTCCCACAAAAAGGCCGTGCGCGACCGGCCTCAAGCAGTTGTCCCTTGGGCTCTGCGGTCACGCACTCAGGTCGCTAAGACCAACACTAATCGGATTTCCTTTTCAGGTCCCTCAAGAAATACCCTTCCACGGTGTGGGCAACCGGGAAGTTATATCAGCCCTCATACCCGTAACAGCACACGAGACCAAGTTGGTCACATTCAAATCCTTCCTACACCTAATAACTCTCTTATCTCCACGACTAACCCTTCTTACGTCCCTTTATCACCTCGCCCCACTAGTGCTAACGATTCGAGTACGCGGAACGTTATTCCTGGTCTCCTGAAACCACGCTCCAAACTACACGTAGGAGCTTACAACGTCCGAACACTGTGCCAAATAGGACAACAGGCTTCCTTAGCTAGGACTTTAGAATCTCGCTCCATCGATGTGTGCTGCGTCTCCGAAACGCGCACACAGGATCCTAGTAGTGTCATTCATTTGACCGCACCATGTCAAAGTAACGAACCAACTCGATTTACGCTTCGTGTATCTGGAAGCCCTGATGCTGCATCCCGTGGCCTCGCTGGTGTAGGTATAGCATTGAGTCCTAGGGCAGAACTAGCTCTTTTAGACTGGATCCCAGTAGACAGTCGTTTGTGTGCTGTTCGACTAAACGGAACAGTAAGGACTCGAAAAGATAGGGACACTCGTCGTTGCCTCTTCGTCGTCTCTGCCTACTTTCCCACTAACTGCAGCTCAGATAATGTAGAAGATGAGTTTTACAGAAAGCTTTCCGACCTTCTCCGAAAAGCTAGGCGTTCAAATATAGTAATAGTGGCTGGTGACTTTAATGCTCAAGTAGGTAAACTAAGCGAAAAGGAAAGTCACCTGGGTGGATCTTATGGTGTCGCGGCTCAAAGAACAGATAACGGCGACCGTCTGTTTCAGCTATGCTCAGATAACCGGCTGTTTCTTGCAAACACTAACTTTAGGCATAAGGAAAAACATCTTTTAACATGGCGACCCCCTAATTCGTCTCAACGCTAGACCCAAATAGATCACATCGCTATCAGCCACCGATGGACGGGCTCGATAGAAGACTCGCTCATTCTGGAGCACATGCTTAGACTCAGATCATGCTCTAGTGCGAGCGCGTATTTGTCTACGTCTTACTGGACGTAGGAAACATGCTGCAAGGAAACCCCTTAGGGTCCTACTAAATGATAGTCAAGCTAAGAGTATATTTCAGGAACATCTAGAAAAACAGTTAGACAGCCATGTAAGTGACGCCCACCCCGAGGCAGCGTGGAATGACATCCGAAAAGCTGTAGAAACAGCAGTGATGTCTGCAAGTACGGTAAACCATAAGGTTAGGGAGAAACACTGGATCTCAGCAGCATCTACGGCACAGATAGATGCTCGAAAACTCATTCCATCTGGCTCTGAACATAACGAAGAGCAGAGTCAGCTTAAGCGCAGGCTGACCAGAAGCCTACGCAATGATCGTGAACAATGGTGGGTAGCGAAAGCAAGAGAGATGGAAAAGGCAGCGGCAATAGGTAACAGCAGGCAACTGTTCAGACTTGTTAAGGAAACCGGTATTAGGAACCCAACTGTTAGCGAAACAATCTCAGAGAAAGATGGACATATTATTCATTCTCAACCAAGGAGATTGGATCAATGGGCAGAACACTTTAGGGATCAGTTCAACTGGCCTTCAGCCACACTTCGGTTTCCCACGATCTCCAATCTACCTGAATAGCAAGTTGATGTAAGTCCTCCGACTCTTTACGAAGTTGAAAAAGCTATAGGAAATCTGAAGCGTGGGAGAGCAGCAGGCCCTGACAGGTTTACCCCTGAGATTTTCAAGGATGGCGGTCCAGTATTAGCAGCGAGATTGAATGAGGTCTTAGGTAGAATCTGGGAACTCGACGTAATCCCATCTGACTGGTCTCAATCACTGATTGTACCAGTCTATAAGAAAGGACAAAAGTCCTCCTGTGACAATCACAGAGGAATTAGTTTGACTAATATAGTGTCTAAAATATTAGCTTCAATAATACTTCGACGTCTAACCAAAGCTCGTGAAGAGCAGACTAGAGAAAACCAGGCTGGTTTTCGACCTGTGCGTGGTTGTATTGATCAAATATTCACATTACGTCAGGTCCTAGAACATAGACACACATTCAGACGCCCCACAATGGTAGTATTTCTCGACCTTAAGGCGATATTTGACTCTGTTGATCGTGAGGTTCTATGGCAGTGTTTGTCACTGAAGGGAGTACCAAAGAAGTACATTAACCTTATAAAGGCTCTCTACTCGAACACAACTGGTCGAGTGAGAGCTTATGGCGAACTGTCATCAGAACTGATTACCTCAAGTGGTGTTCGTCAGGGCTGTCCACTCTCTCCATTCTTGTTTAATTTTGTTGTTGACGTCCTTTTAGAGATGACACTTTCCTCATCTAAATTTCTAGGAGTTGAACTTCTACCGGGAGATCCACTTGTTGACTTAGAATATGCCGATGACATAGTTCTATTTGGTGAAGACGCTGACAGAATGCAGAATCTACTGACCACTCTAAGCAACAATGCAAGCATGTTCGGCATGCGATTTTCTCCCTCGAAATGCAAAATGTTGCTTCAGGATAGGGTTGCGTCGACACCCGAATTAGTGATAGGGAGTGAAGTTGTTGAGCGTGTTGACCGCTTCACTTATCTCGGAAGTCTCATCAGCCCTTGTGGTTTGGTGTGTGACGAAATCTCAGCACGGATACAGAAGGCTCGACTAACTTTTGCCAACTTGCGTCATTTGTGGCGTAGGCGAGATATCCGTCTATCAACCAAAGGACGTGTTTACTGCGCAGCAGTTCGTTCCGTCCTACTTTATGGCAGTGAAACATGGCCTGTAAGAGTAGAGGATATTCGTAGGTTACTAGTATTTGACCATAGGTGTCTTCGAAATATTGCTCGTATATCCTGGGACCACCGAGTAAGTAACTCAGTTGTTAGGAAACGGGTACTAGGTAAGGATGGCGAATCAATTGACGAAGTAGTGAAACTTAATCAGTTGAGATGGCTGGGACATGTGCTGCGCATGCCCGACCACCGACTGCCCCGACGTGCTATGTTTTGTGGTGTAGGAGTAGGTCGGAAGAAAGCTAGGGGCGGCCAGACCAAAACATGGCACAAATCCATGAAGTCACTGACAAGTGGACTGAGTCATGTTGGTAGGTGTAGACTACCTGGTTGGGGTCCGCGAGACGATAGCAACCGATGGTTAGAGACCTTGAATGACATGGCTCAAAATCGTTTGCAATGGCGCAGGTGCATCCACTCTTTGTGTTCTCTCAAACTCTAATCTTCTGAATTCTTCATGTCCTTTATTTTCTTTCCCAATTTATTCCACTGGACTATACTCCTCTAATAACATCATCAAACCTTCATGTCCCCTATCTCTACTTATACTTTCAGTACCTCTACCACTATGGGATTTGAATCGATAACTGAATCTCTGTGCTAATGTGGTATGGCAACTCGAACTGATGTACGTACGTACGAAGTTCCACGTTGTTACTGACTGACTGACTGACAACATAACTTGTTTATAATCAAACGAAACTTTTAAGCTGTGTATCAACAGAGTTTGGCATCGACACTCCTGTTTATTTTTGTTGTGAACGTTTTGTTGCAGAGGATTCTCCCAATCAATCATCAACGTAGGATGTGGTAAAAGCATGCATTGGCTCAATTCACTTCATAATAACACACTGAGATAAAACCGAGATAAGTAACGAGAGATTAAAAATTATAATATCCAAGATAGTAATAAAAAATAGGTGCAGAAAACGCTCTTGAAGAGAAAAGTTGGCGTAAAGTTATCATACTAGAACTCAGACATCCAGGGGGAGATACAGATCAAATCAATCTGATCCTTTGTAAACGATTCTCAAATATGCCTCCAAATGTCCTGGTACGGCCGAGGGTGGGGAGAGTCAGCTCTCCCTCTCCATATGCTCTCACATGGTCAAGCGTATGCAGCCACTCCCGGGGAAGTCGTACTCACTGCCTTCTCGTGGCGGGGGTGTTGTTTACGAAATTGAGAGGACAAAAAGCGAATGTCCTGCGCTTTAGTGGATACGGAGAATCCACCTAACGAAGTTGGAAAACCCTGGTTCCAAGCCAATGGTGCACATGGACTCCAGGATCCCGGAGGAACAAATGGCGTATGAACCAATTATTGGTTACCGGCTACCATGGGCCTGCATCTCCTTACGTTGCTTCACTGCCTTGTGGATCAAACATTTAGGTCAAAGGCTCCAAGTGTGACTCCTTAAGAAAACCATCTGCTTCGGTCTGGACACCCCGGAAGTATCACAGCCCATACACAAATCAAATGACTTGTGTGGTGCATATCTATTTGGTGCCTTCTTGTACCAATGTTTATGTGTTTGAATAAATAATTAATTGGTGACGGGAAAATTACCAACAATTATTATTGAGAGCTTGCCAACGTATAAGCATATACTAAGTTAATTCCAGTAAACTTACTGATAGTCATCTGCAACATATTGCACACAATCGACTATTGCACTTTACAACTCATTTGGTGTATCAACAAAAGTAATCAAATGGAAAACTTGTTAAGATTACCTTGAAAATTTTCAAGTGTAAATACTTGGTTTAACTACTTCAATATTAACTAGTTAAATGCAACAATCTCAGCAATGTGATTACTTTCATTAAATGAACGAGTTCAGTCTTAATGGCAAATTAACGAAACGACTGCATTATACTCAGGATTCATTAGTGATATAATAAAATGGTATCAAGTAAAACGTAGTAATAAACCTCAGGAAATACAATAGACCTGTGTCTGACGAAAGATATAAGATTACTTACCTTTGATTGGAATATCTAGGTTTTTTGCGACAGCCATCATGACACCAGTTCCAAACACCTGAACTTAAAGGATAGCACGAAATGTAACCTACCCAAAATATATCATATACGAACAGTCCGCAAAGAAGTAATATGCCATTTACGAACTTATTTAACCTTATGAATTCGATGGCCAAAATAGCAACTGTCACTGCAATGAAATTGTTCGCAATCCAATGCTACGTAATAAAGCTATTGATTTTGACTTACTCCTGAAAAATAGTACCAAGTGCCAAGCAAAATACCGATGCCAGTGCCTATTAAATCCTTCGACTCAACTGAAAAATCATAGTTGTCTATCAGGTGAGATGTAGACAATCATGGTTACCTACCCAATAAATTCCATTGAGATTCAGAACCATCTGAGTTCTCTAAACTTCTTGAAAACTCAAACTTGAACCGCATATTTTTTACACAACCCGGCATATACGGGCGAAAGATGGGTCTACACATACAGTTAACAGAATAAATACTTACGACAGGAACCGGGATATTGCACAAGCACCCATAAAAGAAAAATATAACTTCATAACAGAGTTGATGTACTGAATAGGAATGAACTTCAACATAGTGGAACTACATACACAGACAAACCTTAAATACGACGTAAATCCCGAAAAGTGCAGCACTGGCGAGAAGTGGGAACAGTGCTGCATCTTTACCTGATACAACTTCTACCTCATCAGTTGACTTCTTACTAGTTATTGAGCGAAAAGAACCTATATAAATAGGTACTATGGCCAAGAGAAACAGTGCTGAATTAGTAATCATGGAATCTAGATTGAACTCCAGGTTTGTAATGGTTCCGTTCGTATCGCTCACATTCCCTATATCGCTTACGTTCATGTTCACAAATTATACGCGTACAAATTCAAACAGAGTACTAAATACGTAGATGTGATCACGTAACGTCTGATGCAGAATAAGAAGTATATTGGCCGATGTATTGTCATAAGGCTTTACCATTCAGAATTGATTTTTGTAAATTATCAGACTTAAACTTTGTTATTAGTCATAAAATGGAGTTTATTGATAGATTTTTTTCTGTCCCTGTACAATTTTGTCTCAGTCTTCAGTAGTGAATATATGTCAGTCGACCTATATTAATCTTTGGGATTTGTAGTACTGTGAAGATTTAAATACGCTTTGAATGTATGAATAGAAAATGTCGATAGAGAATTCAAGTAATCCATTGATCTACACGAGAAACGGAATTTCAGACGTAAGCGACTTGATCGTGGTTACAGCCTTTCTTAGAAAACCAGGCCCTGGTGAAGGAAAACGAATAAGAAATACTTCTACCGGAATCTTAATTCACTGTACGGTTAGCCAGTATAAAATCACCTCGTTATCTGTGGTAAGCTGACGGAAATAGGTTGGAGCGTCTTGGTCTGCTTTCATAAAACAGGTCAGTGTCATATTTAACCATTTCGGCTTCTTATCGTTGAACTCGTTCTGACATATTCGCCTTATGCTGAAAACGAGGACTTGCAAATCGAAACTCACATAACAGATGAAGCCTCAAAAGTCTTGGTTACCTACTCACTTAAGCTAGTTATGCGTCATGGGGGAGCAATATGAGTTTCATAATAATCGTTCATGTTCGACTAAATCACTTATTGTGAGGGAAGATTGGACAGCAGCCCTAGATAACAGTCTGTCTCTCGATGTGATGTTCATTGATTTTGGCATCGCGTTTGACATGGTTTCACACTTAGGTCTTGTTCAGAAGCTCTAGAGCATCGGAATAACAGGCGCTATACAGGAAGGGATAGGGAACTTCTTACGTAGCCGCAGACAGAAAATGAGGGTCATTGGAACGCTATCCGGACGGAAGCCCGTCAAAAGTGGTATACCCTAAGGCACCACCTTAGACCCTCTAATTTTCCTTCTCTACGTTAATGAGTTGATTGGGTCTTTAGCATTACTGTTTGCGGATGATGCCAAAATCTGGAGAAAAATAAGAAGTGAGGCTAATCATTTTGATCTATAAGCTGACTTAGATGAGTTAATTAGATCGGCTCGAGGTTAGGGCTTAGAAGTTAATTCTGGGAATATTGTGCTCATTTACATCGGACACTGTAGTAGTTACCATTATACTATTGATGGTACATCGCTTCCATGCGTTCAAGAACATAAAGACTTAGGAGTAATAATAAGTCATGACTTGAAAACAACTACGCATGGCAACGCAGCTGCTGTCAAAGGTTATCGTGCGTTATGATCACTTCACCGAGTATGTGAGAACGAAATTAGTGAAGGGTCATTCTAAACCCCCTTACGATGAGAACTTAAAACACCTAAACTTTTTCTCCTTGTCGTATCGTATGACGCGAGGTATTCTTTAATTATGATTTGGGTGTTAATATATCTTATCTTTTTGCTCCCTCGAGCATTAATTATCTGCGAGGCCATAGCAAGAAGGTTCACAAACCGCGATCTAATGAACTTAAAGTGTACTCCCGCTTTTCTCGTCGAGTAGACAATGGCTGGGACGCCTTACCCGAACAAGTGGTATCAGCCCCATTACTAAATATTCTTAAGGAGAAGCTGGATCTTCACTGGAAGGCAATCTGTCAGGATTGACACAGTTTCACCAACCTATTATTCTGGATGTCTATTATTATAGTAGCCAAGATAAATGTACTAATACTGAACAAGACCATAGTTCTACGGTCACATCATTGCTTATTTTGACCTGTCCTGTAGTGACAGCCATAATGTTTCCTTCAGAAAACACTACAGAATATGTTCAAGGTGTCATGTCAACTCGATTCATCGTTCCCTAGTTGATCTATATTGACCTTATCAAAGTTTTCATAGGCTTATTTAAGTTTTCACATTTATTGTGTGCTTGGCTTCAAGGGTCGTATGATTACGGACACGATGGTACGATTCCTTATGTTTGAGTAAAACCGCTCCATTCGCTCTCGTGTTGTGCCATAAATGTAACGGTCAGTCGCTTCACTAACTTCACTACCTAAAATGGGTATGAGTGTGAATCTTCACAATAACAACAGCTATAGCACCTTTACACTGTCTAGAATAACACGAGATAAGTCAGTAAAAAAATTCCGTACATTTCGCTATTACCAAACTATTTATATAAATAATTTAATTCTGATGCCCAGCTACCTGACAACACAGCTCGTGAACTTGAACGTATCATTTTGCACCCTTTTATTTGTGCGACTGTCAGGAAAAATTTTAATGTCTCTTTTCACATGGGATTATATTGACGTTCATCTTAACCGTCATAGGTCTACCCTAGTGATCAAATTCTATTGACAACACGGAACGTCTTTTTGTTAGACAGGAAAGTAAAACATGGTTGACCTGACCTATACCAGGGGCATCTTCTTAATCACTAACCGTTTGGAGATAATGCCCACAAAGCGTTCCATTTCTGTTAAAATAAACGGTAGGAGTATCTTCCCTGTTTCTCCATATGCGTGTTTTCGAAAATTGAATTGGTTTAACTGTACAGAACAAGTGAGTAACGTTGATTAGAATGCTCTAATTGGACTTTATACATGCTAAGAAGTTTTCTTCAATCCGGTCATTCCATGAAATTTCCATCAATTTTCGCATAATCGTGAGCTTTCAGAAGGAAGTTTACAAGACAATAACCAGGTTACTTTAAATCACAGATCCACAAATTTGGGAACTTTTCAGCCTTCGTAAATTTACACGTACTTCGTTGAAATATTTGGCCTAAAATAGCCTGAGGTCGTATTAAAAAGAAATTTGACGTTCTGACTAGCGTGAGTAAAGTTCGTCATGTGTGAGTCAACTTTCTTTGTTTGAGTCCAGAGATCAATCACCGTTAGAACGAAAACACCAGGTTACGAGTTAAGATTGGGTTGCTGTCTAATTGAATGAGGATTTTGTGCTTACCATATACCTCTACAAAGTGACGAACTTTTATGCTTGACCAAAATCGAACCACACAATTCGCTCCACGCAGTAGCATTCTTAACGTTGTAATCCGACAACGAAATGTTTTTGTTTATTTTGCCGATGAATGGAGGTGTGTATTTAAGTGTCTCTAAGAATTGTGTACTGACTCCACGAAAAAGCAGATGAATTTCACTCGAAATGACCATGTATTCTATTATTTCTGAGTATATAAAACGTATGACAAAAGCTATAGTACTATGTGCATTCTCTTCCTAATATTTTCTTCCAAATCAAAATTAGGGTCCCACGGACAAATTTATTGTCAATAATGAAGTTATTTTGTCGAAATCTTTATAATAACTGAAATTAAAATGTTCGATGTGAACTCCAATGTGACCCGAAAGAACGGCAATAAAAAAAACTGATCCTAACCACAGCGTTCTATTGTACAGATTGTGAAGTTTCCTTGAAGCACCCGAAGTCAGTGGTTATATTGAAACTAAATCTGATACATAAAAGTTTCAGCTACTACTCAATGGAGACACAACATGCCGAAACTACAAAATATCTCCATAATATCTGTGGCGTAGTGTCGAGTTGAGCTTAACTATGAACACCGCTACAAGACTACGTGCCAATAGACCAATAAGATTCCGGTAGGCCAAAAATCAGAAGGCAGATGATAGTAGTAGTCGTAATATATTTGTTGGCAATCTTGTGGTATCGAAAGAATACCGAGATCGTGCCAAAGGAGTACAGGTGCGATCGGCAAGAAAAGATACGTGCGTAGTCGAAAACCGCGTAGAAGCAATGGAATACAATGGAAGACCAAAATGGCTGTTATTAGCACAGTTAAACAAACGAGCACAGTAAAACAGTCACTGGTACAATTGGTTATAATAATAATTGTTTTCATCGAACCAATCGCGTTCTGTTGACAAAAGTAGGTCACTACAGGAGCCCCCCGCTAGAAAGGGTTTACACTTTCGATAGTTAGCGGTTTAGTTCGTGGGACTGATCGGCGGAATTGCGGTTGTAGGACGGAAGAATTGGCGGAACAGGAAGTGATCGTTGATCCTCGAGTTGCCAACGAAAGTCTTTTGCGCAGAACAGTACCAGAAGTGTGCTGTATTTGTTGGTCGAATTAGCATACCACACCAGAGTGGTTTGTATCCAGGATCTGATGATTGCGTTCGTAGGGATGCGAACCAGAAAACGCTGCAGACATAGGACGAAACCACGTTGAGCCAAGAAACCGGACGCGACAATAACTACCAAGCGTGTGCCAGGCGAATTCGAGACCAGATAATCGACTGAGTGCGTTGACTAGAGCGTGGGTGGCCAAACCAGCTTTTGCCAAAGTTGACTGAAGTCGACGTTACCGAACGGGCGATGGTCGGAGGCGTGGGCTCAGGATACAAAAAAAATCAAAAAAAAGAAAAGTGTAGCATGCGTGTAGTATAGGAATAATCCTACACCGTATCCGTTATTGACTGTGCGTTTAGTCGCGAAAGCGTACGGGTAATCGTACTCGGCGACCGGAACGTGAGACGGTGGTCTCGTTCGTACTTCGTGAGCCTGCGATCTCATCCGAGGTCAAGGGCGGCGTGGTCTGCCGATCTGGACGTGAGACGGAAGTCTCGTCCGTAGATGGTGCAAATGACGCGTGCTGTTGACCGGGACGTGAGAACGAGGTCTCTGATGTATCTAGCGTGGGATCCGAGGTAGACGTAGAGATCCCGCTAGAAGGTTTGGTAGGTCTAGCATTGAGTCTCAAGTTATTGGGTAGGGCACTGTCATCGACGTGTGCTGGTTTGAGACGATCAATGCTGACGATCTCGACGTGGCCGTGTCGATCAACCTTGAAGATCTTTTCGTGACGAGAGATCACGTGAAAAGGTCCTTCGTAAGGCTGTTGTAGAGGTTTACGTACCGAATCTACTCGTATGAAAACATTTGAACAGGTAGATAACTCTCGAGGGAGAGCGACCTGTCGATGTTGTATTCGAGTTGACACTGGAGACAGCGTTCGCATAAATGCAGACAGTCGATGGACGTAGTCTGATTTACCAAAATCATTACTGCTCCGTGGTGTGAAGAATTCCCCAGGCAGACGCAATGTCGTGCCGTATACAAGTTCAGCGGCGGAACATAGAATATCTGCCTTTAAACTCGTTCTGATGCCTAAGAGAACGAGCGGTGAGGTTTCGTACCAATTGTCGTTTTCGTGTGCTCGAAGAGCACTTTTAAGTTGGCGATGAAACCGTTCGACTAAACCATTCGATGCTGGATGGTAGGCGGTAGTGCGTATGCGTTCCGTACCAAGCAGCCGGGTCAGTGAGGAGAATAATGCGGACTCAAATTGTTGTCCTCGGTCAGTCGTGACAGTCGAGGGACAACCGTACAATGCTATCCATCGTTCTACGAAGCGGTGAGCAATTGTCTCCGCCGTGATAGACGTGATGGGAATAGCTTCGGGCCATCTTGTAAAACGGTCAATGCACGTGAGTATGTGATCATACCCATGCGATGGTGGCAATGGTCCTACAATGTCTATATGAACGTGATCAAAGCGAGCATCAGGCGTAGCGAACGTGCCAATGGGGGCAGCTACGTGCCTGTGCACTTTTGATCGTTGACACTGTAAGCATTGCTTTACCCACATATGAACATCTTTATTCTTGGACGGCCAGACGTATCGTGCAGCGATAAGACGTAATGTGGCTGCGATACCTGGATGAGACAATCCATGAAGGGCATCGAAGACGAGACGGCGATATGCAGAGGGTACGATGGGTCGAGGAAGACTGGTAGAAATATCACATAGGATAGTACCTGAGCTAGTAGCTAGGGGTACTTCCTGACACTGAAGGGACGAAGATTGTGGTGCTTCTGTACAGACAGGGTCGTTTGCTTGCGCGGCGGCCATAGCAAGAAGATCGAGCACCGGTAAAGTAACTGCATTCGTCTGGATACGTGAAAGAGCATCGGCAACATAGTTCGACTCGCCTTTAATGTGACGAAGGTCTGTCGTGAACTGGGAGATATAGTCCAAATGTCTGCACTCTCGTGGTGAGTAGCGGTCAGACTTGGTATGCAGGGCATACGTTAAGGGCTTATGGTCGGCGAATAAGATGAATTGACGTCCTTCTACTGCGTGCCGGAAATGTTTGATGGCGCAGTAGGCTGCAAGCAGCTCGCGACCAAAAGCGCTATATCTCGTCTCCGTGGGAGTAAGGCGTCGTGAGAAAAATTCAAGCGGTTGCCAACTACCGGAGATATTCTGTTGCATGACGGCTCCTATAGCAAAATCTGATGCATCAACCGCTATACTAAGCGTGGCTGATGGGTCAGGATGAGCGAGGAGTGTAACTTGAGCGAGAGCCGTTTTGATCTCTGAGAATGCAGTACGTGCGGTATCGTTCAATTTGCGTGGATTACCGCGTAGTAAATCGGTTAATGGTCGTAACCGTTCTGCCGCGTGAGGGACGAAACGTCGGTAGAAGTTAACCAAACCGAGAAAAGCCTTCAGTTCCTTGATTGAGGATGGCACGTTGTACTCCTTGATTGCTCGAATTTTGTCCTCGCAAGGCAGAATACCCTCTTGTCTGATGATGTGACCCAGAAATATTATTTCTGATTTACCCAATTCACATTTCTCTGGGTTGACTACTATTCCATTATCCCACAGGCGTTGGAATAATAGCGTAAGATGTTGATAATGTTCATCTACGCTTGATGATGCGATCAGCAGGTCATCAATATAGACGTGAACAAAATCCAAGTCTCGTACTATGCTATCGATAAACCTTTGGAAAGTTTGAGCAGCATTCCGTAATCCGAATGGCATTCGTAGGAACTCAAACAGACCGAACGGAGTCGTGATAGCAGTTTTTTCGATGTCTTCAAGAGCAACTGGGATCTGGTGACATGCTCGTACCAGATCGATTTTAGAAAAGATAGTTGTGCCCTTGAGCGATGCCGTGATGTCGTGTATGTGGGGGATGGGGTAACTATCAAAGCGCGTAACTACGTTTAATGCTCGGTAGTCGCCGCATGGTCTCCAACTAAGCCCATCCTTTTTGCGCACCATGTGTAAAGGAGAGGCGCAAGGACTGTGAGAAGGACGAATAATACCAGTAGATAGTAAATTGTCAAACTCACGTTTAGCGAAAGCTAATTTGTCCGATGCCAGTCGGCGTGGTCTTGCCGTGACTGGTGGTCCACGGGTGACTATGTGGTGTACCACACGATCGGTCACCGATTAAATCTCCCCGAGTGGTTTAGTTATTCTGGGGAATTTCTCGAATAAGGCGTGGAATTTATCGTCACGCGAATAAAAAGTGCCGAGGATTCGGTACGCGTTTGTGTGAGCTTTAAAGCCCATGAATTTACTGTTCGACGAAGTATCAATTAGCTGCAGCCTACGTGAATCGACTAGCAATTCATAGTGCTGCAGGAAATCAATACCTAGTATGGCTGTGGGAACATCAGCAATGATGAACGTCCACAGATACCGTCGTCGGTTGCCCAGGTTGACCGCGAGTTGTCGTGTACCGTAGGTAGGAATGGCTGAGCCATTTGCAGCGCGTAGTCGAAGCATTGTAGCTTGTGACTTGATGCTACCTCGTGGTACGACAGAAACTTGGGCACCTGTATCCACTAGGTACTTAGCGTTTGTGCGATAATCGTGCACGTAAAATAAACGGCCAACCTGGGGGGCAGGGCCGGCGAGTACGGCCGCTTTTACTCGCCGGCTTTGGAGTTTCCCGCCTTGTATGAGCACGTGGCTCGACAACGGCGGGCACCAGATCCGAAGGATCGATGAAACCAGCACCAAACTTCACTCGCTTCCGAAGCCGCCTTTTGGCGTGGCTTGGAAGATGCCCTCGTTGGGCGAGTGTTGACGGCTTTTCGAGAGCGTGAGCGGACTCGAGGGACGTAGGGTTGGGGTACGTTACAACGGTCTCGAAAACTAAGACGTGTGTGAATACACCCTTCCCTGTCACCTTGAGCCGAGGAGTGGCTGCCGTCGATATCGACTTTCGGACGCGACGTTGAGGCAACTACGTAGTTGTCTCGGTTGCCAGTCCTAGCTAGAATTTTGTCTGCTGTGAGGGCCACCTGTTTAAGTGGTGCGTCCTCTAGCAGGGCCGTAACTGTAGGTTGGATAAATGCTGGTAGATATTCGAGCCACAGTTCTTTAACGATTTCAGAATCGGCTGCCGTGGGTCCTGCAAGTGATTGCAGGCGCGTGAGGTGGTGGCTCGGTTTAGCATCACCCAGGGGGTGACGTGCTAATAACGTCCTCAATCGTTCCTCCCTCGATGGGAGAAAATGTCTGAGGATCGCCTCCTTGAGACGATCGTAAACATTGGGCACATTGGAATTGAGGACAACCTCACGAACAGCTACTAAATG
Source organism: Schistosoma spindalis (assembly GCA_946903255.1). Taxonomy (NCBI): domain Eukaryota; kingdom Metazoa; phylum Platyhelminthes; class Trematoda; order Strigeidida; family Schistosomatidae; genus Schistosoma; species Schistosoma spindalis. The sequence goes on along the minus strand of OX336421.1, from coordinate 11,483,355 downwards.
GTCTCCCGGTAAACATTCGAGAGCGTAGGCGTACTTCTGCCGTTGGCTTGTAATATGACGGGTCTCAAATTGAGACTCTATAACAGCAAACCAATTTCGGGATCGTGAGGAATAAAAGATACAGGTCGAAAGTGTATAACATGTACGTCAGAGTCTATTACGTTAATACTATTCTTATCGTTATCCGTCATGTCAGATATATTATATGTTAAAAATTAATATGAAAATATATGACAGACGTGGATAGATAAGCGATAGACTCACCAAAATTGACTTCGTTGGAAGGTTTGGTTGCGATTGCCAAGTGGTCGTAGATGTAGATTCACCAGTTGCAGAAGATTTGACCGAAGTTGAGGCGTGTTCCAAAATTTGGCTCACCAATTGTAGCGTGGTGTCGAGTTGAGCTTAACTATGAACACCGCTACAAGACTACGTGCCAATAGACCAATAAGATTCCGGTAGGCCAAAAATCAGAAGGCAGATGATAGTAGTAGTCGTAATATATTTGTTGGCAATCTTGTGGTATCGAAAGAATACCGAGATCGTGCCAAAGGAGTACAGGTGCGATCGGCAAGAAAAGATACGTGCGTAGTCGAAAACCGCGTAGAAGCAATGGAATACAATGGAAGACCAAAATGGCTGTTATTAGCACAGTTAAACAAACGAGCACAGTAAAACAGTCACTGGTACAATTGGTTATAATAATAATTGTTTTCATCGAACCAATCGCGTTCTGTTGACAAAAGTAGGTCACTACATATCTATCTGCTGTTACACAGTCAGACGTTTTTCTAACGCAAAGGAACGATCACAAAACATAACCGGTAAGTGCATGAGGATCAAGAGGAATGTACTGATCGAAACTATATAGAACCCCTACATACGAAACCAAAGTTGAATAACAGATACTGTTCAGTGACATCTATACGGAGACAGAAAGCAATCGGTTCGTGACCTAACTTTGAGTTGAATAGGATAAGGCTGGCTAAAGGCTATCCGGCATCACGTGGAAACAAAATGTTATGTTGAAGAGAACCTCATTGAAAGGTCAGGATATCCGGTCAGATTTAGAGATGATATATGAAGAAAATAAGTTTGGAAAATTATACAGTGTTGATTATTATGTAACTGTAAGGTCCATAAAATCCACAACTATAATAATAATAATTTATTCTTTAATTTATGAGGCATGCCAAGTAAAAGACAAGATCAGGTTGTTCTACATCACACAGGCTTCACCACAGTAAGTTACTCCGTTAGGTTGATATTTTATAAAGTACATTGGTCATAAAATTATGAGGCACAACACTTCTCACATATGAATACAAATAATATTGGCAAGGCTCGTATTGTCAATATGACATCTGGTGCGCTTTATGAAGGTTGTGTCGCGACGTGCACCTGACGGGCGAGGATAAATCCTTTTAAAACTGAGAGCGTCTAGAAACCGCAACCTTAAGTCCTCCCGGAAAATCTGAGGCATTAATAGTGACCCAGGAAGAAGTCAACCGTTCCATATATCTTTTCGGTGGCATATCTCAAAGTTCTAAATAAGGAGGGTAAGAAAAAGAAAACAGGAGAAGCAGAACAGAAAACGTCCGTGGGTCATTTGTGGTGGTTAAGGTATATCCACTTAGTCTTATTCTCTCTTATTACGATACTTCCTTAGAAAGAGCATTCCAATAGGTTAAAAAAAGCATAAATATGGTACGAATGGACTAAGAACTATATAGATAATGTTCAAAAAGTAGCTGAAGGTATAAAATAATGGGTAATTTTAAAATATAGCACTGAAATCAGTATTTTAACTCATTTTTATTCTCTTGTATATTATAAGGTAATGAGTAGGCTTCGTTTTTAGCTTATTGTCTTGAGTTGCTTTCAATGGGATTACTCGGTAGGAAGTGAAACCAATTCAGGGTTAGAAATATAATTTAATGAGATATTTTGTATGGTAAATTACCATTAATACTATTATTTAGTGACGTCTCACTTGACCATAAGGAGCTGTAAATAAACAACGTATTCTACCCAATAGACATGGGTAGATTGAAGTCATCTTGGTACCATCATGTTTGCCGGTCAGTAACGGCACCCTCGCTCCTTTTGTGATGTTAGGCCTTCTTAAGTTTGTAGTGCGTATGAATATCACTTTAATCTATGTTCCTTCTTGAAATACACTGTCACTATATTGTGTAATATATTCTTAAACGAAATGTTGGATGACCACATAAAATCATATCCAGTAACATTTGCAAAGAGATTCGCACCAGGTGTGTTAGAAATCTGGTCATGTGACACGTGCGAGGCGAAGAATGAGGCGTATACAGTGAAGCACATTAGTCATGTCAAACGGTGGTCAGCATGACTATGGCTTTTAAGGAAAGAAATTGAGTAGATGGCCTGAGTGACATTTTAGAGTTATTAGCAAGAAAATGTACAAATAAAGAGACAATATAAACGAATCAAAGTCAGACACGTAAACCGTTTGATGCTTAAACACACATTTAGGCTAACATATCCCCGAGAAATTTGAAAGTCCCAGGCTAATGGTAACGGTAAGGAAATGTTTTGCTGAGGTGTTATATGCTACGATTCAATCAATACCCAGTAGTTTCAGAATAGTAGTGGTTATCTAATTCATTTCGTCTACTAATCTTAATAAGTCTAAATTGCTACCTCTATACCCAACTCATGACTTTCTAGAAAACATTGAAAATTAAAATTGCGATACAGGAGGAAGGAAGTTATAATGATGTATCGTTTCGCCCGAAATACTTTCTATTCTAACGAATCATCAATAAGTTTCAGTACTATGCTACACCCCAAACAACACAACTTTTGATTCGAAAGAAAAAAGGGTAGACACCAAAATAAGTGTGAAAATAACGGGCTAAGAGCTATTAAACTGACAACTGTGAGAGACAACAATGATAATTCCTACCGATCACTCCGAATAAAACCTATGCGGTTTCAAGGATTCTCAGAATTACTGTTATGGAAGTTATAGCACTATCACTCTCAATGTGAGTGATTTGTGATCTGTTGTATCAAGTTCATAAGTAGTCTGAACAGATACTACCATTTGTAACCAATATATCGTAGACTCTGATACTAAAGAACCAAGGCTTGTCTAATCCTGATCAGAATGTTAAATGAGAGGAAATTATGACGAATATCTGTATTAGCAGCTCATTTACACATCTCTGAGGCATTATAGTGTTGAGAAAATGGCAAACAACTACAGAAAACCGGTCTAAGTCTTTATGTAACGTTCAGATTGTTTTAGGTTTGTGTCTAACCTGAAGATATCTTGTATATTAAGGAAGCTTGAGAAACAGAATTTGTGTAGGTCGTCAACGTGGGCTGTTTTTCGACGATCTGGGCCTACTCGAGTTGAATGGGGAAGATAAGACCCTCTGATTTACGTCGAAGTCAAAGTTCGCAGTCACTGCTGAACCTGGATTATGCGATCATGATAACCAGGTGAAAGGATTTCTTAAGTAACTGGCTTGAAGAAATACTTTTGATAGGCGACAAAAAATATTGTCAGTGACATATTACAGAAGTATAAATGCGAATCTTTACCTGATCATCTAACCATGTCAACCAGTTGATTAACCCTAAAGATACCACAAGTATTCGGAGTTTGACAGTGCCTTAAAAAGTAACACCTTTTACAATCGAGATATGCCAAACCAATCAAATCAGAAGTCAAAAGTGAAGAGGTTCGAAGATATATTTGATAGAATATCAATATATCGGGAAATGGTCAATCTAAGCTGGCCAGCGGTTGTGGGAGATGTTGTAGCGTGGTGTCGAGTTGAGCTTGACTATGAACACCGCTACCAGACTACATGCCAATTAACCAATAAGATCCCCATAGGCCAATATCAGAAGACAGATGATGGCTGTAGTCGAGATGTATTTGTTGGCGATCTCGTGGTATCGAAAGAATACCGAGATCGTGTCAAAGGAGTACAAGCGCGGTTACTGTGCGTAACCGAATTCGTACAAGTTCAGAGTCAACGGGAGAGTAAGTGAGTATAATGGCTGTCATTGGCACAGTTAAACAAACGAGCAAAGTAAAACAGTTACTGGTACAATTGGTTATAATAATAATTGTTTTCATCGAACCAATCGCGTTCTGTTGACAAAAGTAGGTCACTACAATGTAATGCACGGCGTACCCGCTCATGACCTGGTTCAGACGCATGAACGAGCGTATTCGGCTAGGTGAGCCCACTAAGACTGATGTGGTTAGCATCAAGTATGGAAGACTTACAGAGCTATTGATTTCGGGAATTTATTTATCTCTACAATCCTCACTGGTCATCCTAGATCCCGACAATCAGTGAAATAGCGTCTAATGTGGAAACGCCTCAGCCTTATAGATTATTTTTCAGGGCGTTCACACTTCTTTCTGGCTCTACATAAGACAGAGAATTTAGAACAGGAAAAAGGAATAGTGGACTGACGACTCAGTAAACGCATCGACATTCAACAGTGGAAGAAATAGCCAGCAGTCAGTAATAACGTAAGCGTAAAATTAGAACAATCCGATAATCGAAAAGGAGTTGGCAGATAAAGGTTCCTAATACATAACATACAAACGAGCTGAAAATAGACAAATCTAAGTCCACCAATAGGGAAGAAGCTAGGTGTGCACACATGTGAGCGCTACTTTTAAAGATTCGAAGTCGGAATGTCGGGTCGGGAAGGTGGTAAGAAAAAGCCCCTAAAGCAGGCAAAGAAGGAATCAAAAGAGTTGGATGAAAGTGATATAGCATTTAAACAGAAAGAAAAAGAAGAGGCAAAGAAATTGAAAGACGCTAGAATATTAGCCGCAAAACATGGCCCAATCGGTCAGGGGAACAAGAAAGTTACGAAAAAGTGAAAATTTGAGAGAAAATCCCTTGTATTTCTGTATATTGTGTGCATCTACAGTAAAAACGTAAACACCATTTTTTACTGACAAAAGAATGTATAAACTGTATTGTCTCTGTGTATTTTAATACACAAAGCCAATGTACGAATTCGTACATAATTCATAATTTACCATACGGTTGTGTTTTGTCACAGTATGTTAATAACTAGTATTGGTTTAGTTTATTTATTTAGACACATTAACATTGGTGCAAGGGGACGCCAAATATATATGCACCACACAATCCATTCTATTTGTGTGAGGGCTGGAATGCTACGCAGGTGCCCAAACCGACGTAGATGGTTTTCTTATAGGGACACCCCCTAAGCCTTTGATCTAGATGTCTGGTCCACAACTCAGTGGAGTGACGTCAGTAGATGTAGTCTCATGGTAGTCGGTAGCTAACAATAGGTTCATACTCTATTTGTTCCCCCAGGATCATGGAGCCCATGTGCACCATTGGCTTGGAATCAGGGTTTTCCAGATTCGTTAGATGGATCCTCCATATCCACCAACTCGGTCGTGGTGCCAGGTATTCTTTTTCCGTCCTTCCAACTTCGCAAAGTCACCACCGCCGCGGGAAGGTAGTGAGTAGTACTTCCATAACTGTGTGTACGCGTGACCATGTGAGAGCATATTGAGAGGGTGAGCTGACTCCATCGACCCCTGCCGTACCAGGGTACTTGGAAGCAGTAATTGGTATTCATATTGTTAATTTTTTCGTCGTGTTTCTGTGTAAAAGTTATTACTTGTCTCAAAATGCAAAATGTTCCGTCTGTATTTTTGCCTTTCGGTATTTGTAACTTTGCTCTTTCTAATGTACCTTAACGACCCCTGGTAACGTATATCTTCCGAAATACTTCTTTCTGATAATGTTAAGCTATTGGAAACGTTTTGTAGCTGGAAGATCTGTTAATGCTTCGTGATGATCTAATTTGTTTCGGAGGTCAGGAAATTAACGACGGATTAGCTGTCAACTTCGTAGAGTAGTTTGTCTGTGGGATGTTGTGAACCATACATCATCCAGATGTTTCAGCAGGGCTGTCTTGCTCCCTTACTATCTAGAACCGTACTCCGGCGAAAATGGCTTTGGAGCTTATATTTCACTAGTAACCTTGAAGAACATACTAACCGGTTTAACAGTGTGAATGCATGTCTGATTTTTAGTTCGCCTCTGAGTTCGGAAAGGTATTTCTCACCCACTTTGCGAGGATAATACTACTTCAGAGCGCACCATTAGGTCAAATTGAGTTTCAAAGCTCAAATTGTACCAAGAATCTCCAAAATCATTTTCTCATTTAGTGTAAGATAGTAGTGATCTCATAATAACCTATAGTATCGTTAATGTCCTTGGACATCACATCAAACACAAGTTCGCTCTGTACATGGACTTGAGAGGGTCTGCTGAGAATGTAGGAGAGATGCACAACAGTTCGAAGTGTAGTCACTAACTGCCATTTAAGAATAGTCAGTGGTTAGAATTCTTTACCGTTCGGACTGGTACAAGAGACTTATTTAAGAGATGTTCTCTCGACTTCGCATTTTTTTTTACCTCATTTTGATTTACCAAGAATTTGACTTCTGCCGAGTCCTACGTTGATGCTCAACTGATATGAAAATGTAGGATGTTCTTAGGTTTTCGTAAATCCATTTTCAAATGGTTCACATTTTATAACTGACGACTAGTTACCCGCATCCAGTACTACAAATTCGGACTGGCGAGTAAGTTGCCATAAATCTTCTTGGTCTCTACAATTGAGTGCCATATGTATTGTCCAAATCCGTGTAGTTTAGGTAGTGATCCAGTGTGTTGACGGGACCAATTGGGGCCACCTCTATGGTTAACTCGTCTTACAACCACTGCTGTTTCCAAAAATAAATTTCCTCAAAACCTAACTGAGTACTTCTTGACCACGTGCAAATAAACTAAAACTCCACAGAAGTTAGTGCAGTAGTTTTCAGAGACCTTGTTCCTCATAGGTTTTGTTCAAACATACGACAGCCATACTAGCTTTCAACAATATTGAGCTCATAAAACAGTCGCGAATATGTTTCTTACAGTCGATACTAATCTTCGATCAATTTCGCTGTAGCAACATTTACTGGGAGCTAAACATTGCTTGGTATCACTGGAAGGTCATTTTCCCTACGGCACAAACCTTGGTGACAGTACAATAACATGACAATCCATGTAAATTGTGTTCCTTCCGAACATTGGCTATTAGTCGAAAAGATATACCCCGCCTGTGATTGCAAGAATACTCACTTCTCAAACTTTCCTTTACAAAGCAGATGTGCTGCCAAAAGACCTTTATTTGCCTATATGAAAGTGGAAACGCTGGTTCCAGACTTGAGTCTCGTGTACAGAGCCAGGATCATGTCAACAATGGTAAAAGAATAAGTAGTTTGGCCTTTTCCTTTCCAGTTTAGCCATAGAGCATCAGTTGGCATCCAATGTTATGTAGGGGCGTGATACATACCTTGGAGAAGTAAGTGAACAAACTACGCTACTAAATACTCCAAATTAATTTATCCTGCTAAGTGGACTTAGCACACATTTACAGTCAACACGCAGTGAAGTACATTCGTAACATATAGTGGCACATAATCCTACCGTTAGGCGTGAAAAAAGATGTAGCAAACAATATTATTCAATACTGAATTGATAAAATTGTTTGAGGACGATGATGAATGCTTTTACCTGCAATTATACAGCTAACTCTTGATTATTGGACTTATTGATAGTAAGGTGACTAGTCTCGTAAACAACTTGACATCGTTTTTGGTTACGAGAAGGAAAAATGCAGTCAGTGTCAAGAAGACCTGTCCATGTGTAAAATGTATTGATACAAAATAACATTATATACATAGTCGACCCTTATTCAATACTAATATTTGTTTCATTAGCGCCTTTTATTAACCTTGGATCGGCAATTTAGTTTCCTTAGATCTTGGCTATTACCTCCAGAACTTCTACCAGGTCGCTGGTCACGGATTTCTTTGTAAAATTGACGACCTGCACGATTTTTCTGACGTCGTATAGCTCTGTCCATACTTCTTTTTTGCCTTGATGTCAAGATCTGGACTGATTCCTTTGAAGTTATTACGGCTTTAACATTATCATCATTAGTGTTTAGATCGTAGTTGAGTATGTTACTTGATTCCAACTCTCCATCACTCTAAAATAATACAGAAAACAAAACGTTGATCAAGATAAAAATATAGGTGAGGGGTAAGGACGAAATTCTTGATGTAGTATAAACAGGGCAGCTGAACGACGTGGAAATCGACACGATCCGTATGACAAATACATATAATGCTACTACATTAGTTTAACAGTAGCAAAACTCTAGGATATTCTCCGCACATTGTACTAATAAAAGCGGTAACTATGATAAGTATTTCCCAAAAGCCGATAGCGGGAAACTAATAAGATTCAGTAACAGCAACCATAGGTAGTCATTCGAGTTAATTGTTTTAAAAGTAAATTATGATGTGAATGTATTAAGACACGTGATTCCTAAAGTGACATCGTTTTGAGCCAAAGGATTCGTCGAAATAAATAAGTTAGATAAAAATACAATACAGGTGAAGGTAGGTAGTGATTCCCTTACAAACAATAAATTTTACGAAGCTACTTCATACAATTTATAGTTTTTTTCAGACGAGTCATTAAACTACCTAGTGAAAGCTGACAATAGGGAAATTGGACTTACACAGTCTGTCTCAGATAGATCTTCTGCGAAACCGGTGTCAGTAGAAGAAATCACATCAGTAATGGATTGATCCTTATCTGATACATCCACTGATAAGTCCTATTAATCAGAACAAAATAATTTGAACAAGGCAAATATATTACAGAATGACACCAAATGTTAACAGTATGAGGTTACTTTATTAACTAAATCACAAATACCGTCTCTGCTATAGCATAACTGTTATAACTTACAAGCCTACATTAGGTTTCACGGGTATTTCATCAACAGTAATTGACAAAAGCCCACTTATCTCTATGGGTAATTGAAATTATACTCAGGCTTCGTGTTTCCCATTGTATCCGTTACAACTAGTTCTTTCTTTCAACTGATTTTTATAACAGGGAGCGGAATAGTTAGTAGATTGTTATTTGATTATTTCATTGAGATTCATAGTACGACATTTCTTATTAGTTTTTTGACGTTTATTTGGTTTTTGTACTTCAGGTAGGAAAAACTGTATATAAGTTTGAAAGCTCCTTAGCATCACTTCGTTTAAATAAAATACCGGATGTAATTCGAGACTAGTAGCCTGCTTTTCTTTCTCTCTCTCTCTGGGTTAATAACATTTCATCAGTTTTAATAAAACATAGACTTGCCTTTGTTTTAGTCTGTCCATAATGTCAAGAGTCAGAATACTTATTCAAAACGATAAATTATGCTTTAAAAAATTGCGTTCGATGGTACTATGTATTAAAAGAAGCGAAGGCATGTAGAATAATTTTACTGCAAGTAATATATGTATCAAGTCAGAAAATAGGGTTGATTTGCAACAATACATTTTATGCTTTACTCTCAGTGAAATCCCAATGCATTTGCATTTAGTATCTCCATTACTCACTTGTTAAACACATCACAAAACAGGTTTATTAGTTTATAAAACATAAGATATTCCTGTTTTCCATTACGTACAATCTTCTTGGTTATAACTTCTCACTGTTTTATGTAGAAATGTGGGAATTCGGACACAAACACTGGTCCTTATTTCTACCTTTACTAAGCTGTGAGAAATTACCTATATCAGTGTAAATGCAGAATGTAGTAATAACAAGATATTATTGGGGAACATTTTTTATAATACCTTGATGATTTCTTCTGAGTATTCATCGACATCATTCTGTTTAAGTTCTTCCGCCTCCATAGGTGGCTTGACAAAGTAGGGTAGTCGACCACGTTGAAAGTCATTTAGTACACGCTTAGCAGTGGTGTTTAAATCCGGTTCACCAGCCTAGTTAGTCCGTAAAAAATATATAAAAACAATGTAGGTGGAGAACGAAGTTAGTTTCAACATCGAGTAGATTTTGCATAATCAGTCTACATGTGTGAAATATTCTGCGTAGGTGTAGAGCAATTTTAGAGGGATTTGTGAGAACTTTTGGTACTACTTCAGCGCTTTCACAAGTTTTGATGGTCACTGTTATAAAGAAGGTTATTAGGATTACTTACAATGTTTGAATATTGATGTATGTATGTGAAACTGCTTCAGTATATAACTCCGTGCAATTCGTGCATTGATAGAATTATTACTTGACCGAAATTTTTATCGTCTTATCATTTTTATTATTATAGGACGGTGGTGCTCTAAAAATAACGGGAAGCAGAAACCAATCAACTGGGTTCGTCAGGTATAATGTAAGTGTAACTTTCCACTATGTTTTATGTGCACGAAAATCAAAGTAGATATCATACAGACACAACAGACTATAATAATTTTAAGCTTAGTGTTAAAACAGATAGTCTATACCTACCGATATGTCTTAGTCCGACAATCAATAGCTTCGTAAACTGACAATATGTCTTGGTTTGGCTGCCATTACTGAAAAATTTTTTGTTCTATACTTCAAAATCAAGTGTCATAGTACCATAATCACATTATTAATTAAGGAAAAAATGTTAATTAGCAAGTTAGGCGTCGTAAACGAACAATATTAAGTGACGTGTATCATAAAGGTCGGATTTCATAATAGGTTAGTAAAACTGACTAGACACAACATACAAAATGATAACAATTTTTCAATTACCTTTAGTAATTTACCACTTTGTCGAGCTAAGGTTTCTAAAAATAATTCTGGATAGTCATTCCATAATAAAGGTGTAGTAGAGAATTGTGATAAAGTTGAATTAATATCCTTACTACTTTCATTATTTGTTTCATTATCCGTAATTTGCTTTTGCAAATAATTCTGAACATCGTCAAATGACAATGGTGGTAGATTATACTTGGCTTGTAGAAATTCTGGTTTAACACGTTCCAATACATCACGAATATACAGATCAGGCTGCTGTAAGTACTCTACTCTCACCTAAAGGGAAAAAATCTTAGTGTACAGTGAAGGAACATTGAATTTATAAGCAGTGGGACATAACGTCTAAAACATTTTATGCAATCTCATTTATCGGGTATGTCAAAGCACTGAATTTATTAACTCATTTACCAAGTAGAGCCTCATGCACTTGGCTCCGGAAAGGACAATATTTGTAAAGGCTAGCAGCACTAACAAGTTGCCCAAACTGAGGTGGGTGGAGCGCGGTTTAAGTCTGAAAATTGGTGGATGAAAGTCAAGCAACTTAACAACTGGGTAACTGCTTCATTATTTACAATTATAAATATGTACTTCCGGAGGGTAACTTTACATCGGTTTTCCGGAGAATTAGACACCACTAAAGCTCTACATAATTTCAACAACACATCTCAATTATGTGGCACAACAACATAACTACCTTGATTGGTTGGGGATCTACGACCAAACACGAGTTTTGTACACGAACAAGAAAGATAACCTTCCGAACAGAAATCTATCGCTAGTACGAATGAAGAAGGTTGGGGCGGCCGTCCAGTGCTGCCAGGTTTTTAATGGCAGTTAAACATTGATCGGTTCAAGACTTTAAAGAAAGAGAATAGTTGAGGGCTACAATAAGCTTGGAAATATATAACGATAACCTTGAGATGTGGGTACTGTACAAATAAATGTCAACACGACAATAGAGTGAGAGAAAAGATAAAAGCGATGACTGAATAAAAAATGCTATCTAGTATATGTACTAGATATGGTAATGTAGAGCTTCTACACGTTTGTTTATGTGCATTGATTCTAATGTACCTGCCTATCTTGCTAAGTCATATACAAGGGGAAAGATATGAATAGAGCAAATGGTTTGCATCTGATAGAAAAGCACTTGAAAACCGTTCAGGAGATTTTAATTATTCACTTACACACACATTATATCATCAAAAGATCCACTACTTTCCACACTCCAAACCCTCAATACTCTTAGCAATAGTGTATTATTTCTTCAAAATTCCAGGAAAATGTAATGGAGAACAAGTACAGAATGATAGGCAAACGCTTGGTTGATTACATACATTTTATATTCATTTATTTTAATTCACAAAAATGGCATCACTTACAACTCCTTTCATAACTAATTCTGCTTCAGTATTGCCATCAGGATAGACAACTCCGGGACAATCGATTAAGAATATAGATTTCATTAGAGTAACATACTGCCATACTTTTGTTTCACCAGCCAACGGAGCGACATTGCACACTTTTTTATTTCTTGAAATAGCAAATGTAAAATAAGAGAAAAAACAAAGCAGTATTGATAAGCATTGTGTACTGATGACAGTCTATAGCTTAGAAGTTATACTTAGTAAATTAAGCAGTTGATATAAAAGGTCAGTTTAAGACGATGGCCGAATTAGTTTTTATCCACCAAGTTTGCCTACAGAAAATGTTATACTACACTACTACTTGTTTTTAACCAAGATTAAAATCTTAAGTAATAATCAATTGTCATGTATTTTTAATTGTGGGTTTATTTATTATAAAGTACTTTTTATTTTATCGTTTTGTACTAACACCATGTATGTCAGTAACAGAGACAGAAGTGATTAAAAGCTGATTGAAGAAATTCCTTCATTACAAATGAACTAACGCAATTTAATAAATTGAAAGTGTCGACATGATTATACACTTGTGAATAATTTCGTCGACACGATGTGGCGAATTACTGATGAGAAATCGAATTCGGGTGACACAGTACAAGCGTATACATATATATATATATATATATATATATAATGAGTATATTGTTAAAAAGGTACTTCTGAAAGCAAAAAGACAATACACAACTTACCTAAGAGCATTAATGATGCTACTTTTTCCAACATTTGGATAACCAATGATACCGACTGATATTTGTGGTCGTTCTTTACTATGAAGTGATGCCATTTGCCTTAAAAGACCCATGAGAGCAACTTTACCCAAAGGCTTAGTCATATCAGCGTGGAATATAAGTGTAGGATATTCTTCAGATAAAATGGCTTTCCATCGTTTCTATATGTGGTAAAAGATATAGCAGAAAATTTTTGTCTGAAAAACATATATAAATGCATATATTACCGTTGGCCAGAATAAGAAACCTTGAAATGAGTTAAGTAGATTGCCATTAGTGATTTTGAAAGGCGATGATTAGGTCGAAGGTTATTTCTTCTCACGACACATTAAGATTCCTAGAATTACGGATCGAATAACGAAAAGTATTCCATGGTGAGCTCAATAAATAGATTGCTAGATGGTTCCAAAGGACAATCATGACTAGTACGTTTAGCACAAATCTCAGTGTATAGGCAGACGAACATTAAGTAGCAGAAAAGGGAAACCACTCTATACTTCAAATTGATCAGCATGAAATCTTAACTAATAGTAAAACTAAGTTAGCTCTGAGTCCTAAATCGAACTATTAACATCCATATGTCAGAAGGATAAAATCACACTGTGGACAATTCTTCCCAGGAGTTTTTGGTCATCGACTTTTGACATGATAACAAGTAACTTTTATTACTTATTAAAGGTATAAAAATATTAAGAAAAATTTAATTGAGAAGCGATGAACAGTGGAATTTGGTTATCTCGGTTGTGAGGCAGTTATACACAAGACAACATTCGATGGTGGTTGGAGGTAGTCGACAGGAAACCCTGGACCCGGGTTTCGTGCTACTTGGCACTCGTCAACTAGGTGTACCTGTAATCTTTGAGGGAACTGGTGCTCCCTGGAGGATTCGATCCCGTGTCACCCAGCTTCACAGTCAGAGACAGTAACCTATTGGATACTGGCTCAGTGGTTTAAAAGTTAGGCGCTTATTGTAAGACTTCAAGGTTCAAAGTTCGACCCCATATGAAGCAGTAAGTGCGCACTGTTGGGTAGTCCCATACTAGGATGAAACGGCTGTTCATTGCTTCCTGTTATCGGCTGTTTGTCCAACTAAGCTCAGTTCATGATGCAAAACTATGAAAGTTTTAATGACTACACTCTGATGAACATTCAAGTTATTAACATGATATAACTAACAACAATATCTTTACAGGCTTAAATGTTAACCTTCTCGACCTGATGACACGCTGAACTTAAAGTTATAATCACAAAATGCTATGTGACAGGATTACTTATTCATAGAATATTAGCACACTGGGCTAATTTGTCAGTCAAGATATATCTACCAAAAGTTATGCAGTTATTGAGTTGGATGCAAAAATGCAACTAGATCTATAGGGGGTCAGTGAACACTCAAAAGCAAACCCGATAAATCTAATTTATTTATAAACTATATTGTACTTATTGCTACAGCCATCATTCAAGTGTAGTAATTTGCTGAATTCAGTCAATTGGTTTCAAGTATACTACAAGTGAGTCATAATGGGAATTAATAGTTAGGCACTGAATGAATCTTCAATTAGATATAAACAGTTTAGAATAGAATTTTTTCTTAATCTAGGGTAACAGGTAAAACATTTTAGTTTTGAAAAAAAAGGATAACTGTAAAGTAATTAATTAGCCAATAATAGAATAATCTGGCAGAGTTCTATGGGATTGTTATTACCCGGAAGTAGACAATAATCAATGGGTTGAACAACTTTATATTCAATAAAAGGGAACTATGGAGGTAATAGTGTAAATATGTTTTATTTATTTGTTTTCCAAGCTTGGGATTGTGAGTTGTTTATTGATCTTAAGTAGTAACAGTTTAACCGAATAACTGGGTAGAATTTAAGTATTTTTTAAAGGGAAATTGGTTCAGACATGTCTGTAATAACTTGTAACAATTTAAGCGTTTAGATTAAAAAATCATCAGATGTATACTTGATGCATTTAACCATATAGATTTTAGTAAAAACTATCCTAGAATAAAGTAACAGAACAACTATGGAACACGTACTTTGAAAAATCCGATGTTTATTTCGGCATTTTATCCTTCTTATCCAATAAATCAAAATTTTTATTTTTATGACGCTTAATTGTCACAACACACTAATAAAAATGACATTATTTCAATGACAATATGGTGTAAGCTAACCTATAACCCAATTTTTGAGTTTGACCGAAGTGTCGAAAAAAATTGCTAATATCTAATTATTCGAGCCCAATGTAGCGATTTTTGTTAGAGCATCGAGTCACAATTTTGCCAACAAAGTATTATTATCAAATATAATAACTAACAGAAATTCAATTTACTGAATAAACGGAATACAGAGCACATTATGCAATATGTAAACAGCGACCAGAGGTATGTGACAAAATAAATTCAGGAGACACATATCAGTATATACCCTTCTAGTTTTCTACAATGTAAAGTTTGACTTCATACATTATCTCCATACTATCATTACCTATCGTCAAAAATCTAGTACACGAGCTGTTCCATGAATCAGAACAACTTTTAAGACTATGTTTATTTCTAGATATTTTATTAATTTTATAATGCGAAACCAATAATATTATCATGATACGAACCGCCTAATGATTAGATACACTTTCAGGGGTTGTATAGTTCAAGATGAAATTTCACTTCGGTAAAACCGGATCATTTTACTAAGACACGCACCAGAAGAATCGCGATAGCATGATTTTTAATAAAGGAGTAAAAGTAGGGAAATAATACATACAACCTACTGTTATCCATACAGGGACTAAATCCACTTTGTTGATAATAAAAATGAAATGTTTATGTGGTTTTTCAGTCTTTAAGTACTTCTCAATATAAGGAGATCGTGTGCCCATCGGATCGCGCGCATCCAAAATGTACAGTACAACATCCGAAGAGTCTAAAACCTAGAAATAACATTCTGACAGTAAAAAATAGTTTAAAACGTCACACAGAAAATACACAAACAGTTGGCATATTTTTAATGTCTAATGATATAATAATACTAAATGAAGTTCATGGAGCGGTGGCCTATTATTTAAAGCATTTCACATTCAGCCATTACGTTTTCGGTCCGAACCCTTCTCTATCTACTTAAGTTTAAACAGCTGGGTAGTAGTATCATTAGCTTTCACATTTAGGGTGTACTTCATACTCAAGTACTTGGTGAAAGAGTTAAATTACTTATTTATAATTAGAAAGAGTTCTGAAACGATTTATTTATTATTATATAAACACGTAACATTGTTACAAAGCGGCAGCCAAAAAGATATGCGCCATACAAAGTGGCTACCATTTATTTTGTGTGTGAGCTGGCATGCTGGTTGGATGTCCAGACCGGAAGGGGGATTTTCTTGAAAGGCCATCCCTGGAAACTTCGACCTAGAGGTCTATTCCACAACACAGTGGAGCAACGATAAGAGAAGTCCCACAGAAGCCGGTGGTCAAAAATAGGTTTATATGTCGTTTGTTCCTATTATATCCCCATGGGAATAATGAATGGTAACTTTTTGGATCCATTTATGGGCCAATACCAATTATTAAGTTATTCCTGATTTATTAATTACAGTCTCCCACATTCACAGCCACTTTTGGCTAAATATTGTACAAATTTTGTTTCCTATTTTATGGTGCGATGTGGTCTGTTTGGTTGGTATATAAACCCAGTATGTTTGAAATAAATGATTCATATTGCAGAGGCTGAGATTGATGTTCTGGACTTAACAGGAAGGGCTAGGTAGGAAGCAAGACCGATAAGGACTCTAGACTGCTTGTACTTGTTTTATGCGTCATTGGTCCGGTCGATAATTCACTGTTTTCTGATTAGCGGTATCATTAGGTCATAAACTAATAGGACGCAGAGTACAAGTTATAACAGTTCCCTCAAGATCCTGAAGCTCATGAGTACCATTGGTTTGGAATCGGGGTTTTTCAACTCCATTAAATGGATCCTCCGTATCCACCAACTTGGTTAAGGCTCCGGCTATTCAGTTTTTGTCCTCCCAATTTAGTGAAAACACTCCCGCCGCGAGAAGGCAATGAGTAGGACTTCTCTGGCAGTGTCTGTAAGCGCGTGACCATGTGAGAGCATTTCGAGAGGGAGAGCTGACTAATCCCACTCTCGGCCATACCAGGGCATATGGCACAAGATATTAGTGATAATAACTTAGCTTTAACTCTTCATATAGCTGAAGCAAGAAGTCTCGAGTTTGAAAACGTACGTAAAAGTTAGTGATAAGTTGACCTGGTTCATATTTGTGCCAAGCTTTATGTTGATTATAACTGACTGACTTGTTAAGTCTAAAAAGTTTCGAACTGAATTTCAAATAATCTATATAACAAACCACCGGATAAATTAATTACATATTACACTACTTTAACGTTCAAGAACTATCCTGAAAATATAAAAAGATATATTCGAATTTAAGAATAAAGGCTTAGTACTTTTCTCCGTTAAATGGGGCATATATCTCCGAGAACAGAGATTAACCTACCGACTACATAAGGATTGTTCTTGTCGGCAGTAACGCAAATACTGTGATGTAGCTATCCAGTATAGGTCAGAATCTGAGAATATACTGTGTACGTATTCTACGATGAATTATGTCAGTGAATGGAATTCTAATTTATGTGCTGAGATTTTATCAAGTGTACAGCAAAATAGTGGTAGTGTGATAAAGCAACATAAAATAAAGATGGGGACTATTGTGATTGCTTTATTATGAATGGTAAGAAAGAACAGATAACACCACTTAAAAATGCCACAGAAAGAAATAATTAACAAGGAGAACAGAAAACAAAATTTCTATTAGCCTGTATCGATGCGAGCAACTTAAACTGATACAAGTTATACATATCTCTTAATAAGTATTTTGCTTTGGATTAGTTAGTGACTAAGCATGAGCACCACCCGAAGTATGTTCTTAAAATATAACTAATCTCTCCCTTAAAACTTAATCCCATATAAAAATGACCATCCGATTGTTCACAATATGTGGGAAACTTTTTAGTCACCGAAATGTTCATTGATTGTGGGAGAAGTGAGAATAATGTATGAATGAAATAGAATTATGTAGAAAGTCTTATAACAACCAAAACAAGATAATTGGGTGAAGAAGGAAGTAATGTATCGTTTTCTGTACTTAAGTACATCTCAGTTTACTAACTCATTAATAAGAAACTGTTTTCTTGTTACTTTATCTCATATGGCCAGTCTTTCCAACTCAGTGGTCTTGAGTCTTGTTAGAAGTATAAGGGCAATTACCACTTCCCGGTTGCCCACATTGTGGGAGGGTTCTCTGAAGGTACCTGAAAAAATATCGGGTTACGAGTGGTCTTAGTGACCTGAGAGTGTGGCCGCAGTGCCCAAGGGAGAACTGCTTAAGGTCGGTCACACACGACATTGTTGTGGGTAATTTTCGTGTTAAATTCGTGCTTTACCGCCGGAGACGGATATCCGTGGGATAAGGCGAGGTGTGCATTTTTAGGGGCGGCCCTTTATAAGCCCAACCCTCCTTGTGGGAAGACAGCGCCGCTATTATGCTGGTTTGAAGGAAACACCTTACTTCCGTCACACCTCTGTATAGTCAGCAGTACGACTTCGACCTCGGACCTTGGGTTTTCTGCTTTTAGTTTTACCGAACTTCAACCGACCTGTCTGGCAGGGTAGGACCTTGAGGAACGATTGTTCCAGTTAGTATACCTCAGTTGGTTCATTACGGTAGGTAAGCCCGAACATCACGTCAAGGTAGTAGCAACGGTAGGGCTTTCCGACTGGAAATCACGAATAGAAGTCGGTAGTTGGTCTCAGGATGGTGCAGAACAAACGTTAGTGACATAGACGTGATGCCCTGGTACGGCCGAGAGTGGGGGGAGTCAGCTCCTCCTCTTGAAATGCTTTCATATGGCCACGCGTATACAGCCTTTGCCAGGGAAGTCCTACTCACTGCCTTCTCGTGGCATTACTGTTGTTTACGAAAATGAGAGGACGAAAAGCGAACGTCCGGCGCTATAACCGGATCCCAATTCTATGGTGCACATGGGCTCCAGTATCCTTAACGAACAAATGGCGTATGAACCAACTTTCGGTCACCGGCTTCCATGGGACTGCATCTCCTCACGATGCTCCACTGCCTTGTGGACTAGACCTTTAGGTCAAAGGCTCGGGGTGTGGCCCACTAAGAAAACCACCTGCTTCGGTTTGGGCACCCGGGCAGTATCACAGCCCTCACACTTATCAAATGAGATCTGTGTGGCGCATATATATTTGGTGTCTTCTTGTACCGATATTTATGTGTTAAAACAAACAAACAAAAACAAAGACGTGATGTTCCTGTTTATTCCGAGACATTGATACTGTTCGTATAGTTTCTTTCTAATGTTTCGAATTGTGCTAGATCACATTAATGTACTGATAATTCTTACTGTGCACTGTAAGTAGTGATGCTTTAGGATTATGAAATAGACTAAATTAGCTTTATTGTCGCAAAAAATATAAATCTATAGTTAATGGGGCTTTAAAATAAACTAACAAGTTGAATGTTATATAATAGTTAAATGCCTTGGAAACTTGCCTTAAATAACTCATTCCATAGTCTCTTCGATCGACCAGCTTTGAAGTGAGGATCCTGTGTTAATTCTCGGACACCATCATCACATCGAACCATATGTTTATCATCCGTCGAGTTATACAAATACTGATTTGACTCAGCATGTTGTACAAGTGACTAAAGAACACGGAAATATTAAGTTGTTTGACGTGTGTACTATTGAAGGGGTGAAAAATGATTTGACGAAAATTACATGAATGCAATCAAGTCCGTCGATGTGGTCACGAACGATACAAAGTAAATCAAGAAATTATTTGCTTTCTACTTTTATTGGGGGATTTCATGATATTCTAACAAACAGATAGTTACGTCAAATGATAGCGCTAATAATCATAACATAATCAGTATCTTCGAAACGTTTTGAAAAGCCAACACCAGGGTACTTGTTACAAAAATGTTACCTGTCATTCAATAAACAAGTAGTTAAATGTCTTCTTAACAAAAGATAACACAAGACTTTATATTTCTAATAAATTCTGAAGATCATTTGTATTGACCAGAACAAAATTAGTAATTGATGTACAGTCCAAACATATGTAACAAAGTTAAGTCAAACAGTACTTATTAAGTGTTGCGCCAAAATTCAAAGAATAAAGGTGTCTACCCACCATGAAGTTATTTTCATCAACTGAACTTAATTAGCAACTAAAAATCAACTAGGTCGCTTTCTGTATTAATGGAAATCTTGATTTTATACGAAAGATTTTTAGTGCAATTAAGCACTAAAACATCATAAAAGAGATGGCAATCACCTAAAGAAATGGTAAAGTTATGAAATAGTAACATACACTACCGAACGGTAGCAGTAATTACATCCAGTTGTCAGTGTGTCTTGCACTACAATAAGCAATGACTAACGGAAAACCAAGGTATACCGTTAGATTGAGGGGACCAGACTTTATTAGCGTACGGAAAAATTTATGCCTGAAGGGCTGTGATGGTGCCGAATTCGTTTTACACACGCTGCTATTATCATTGCCACTACGATGCCGATACCAATAAAAACAACGGAAATAAGACCTTCCAGTGCTTCCGCCAACAATTAGAATCTTAAGTCTTGGAAACATGAGGCGCCAATTATTAACTGAATACATTCGATTGTGATCACAATATACGGTCCCAGCAACTTTATCAGACAATGGTTTAGGCGATTGCATGTTACTATTTAATGGAACTTGTGCACGTGGGTATTCAGTCATCTGATAAGACCGCAGCATTTAGAGTTATTCAAAGAGCGTTTACTACTTCTCAGGAGATCTATCACAAAAGTAAGACAGTTAACTGTCTAATTAGATTCCAAAAATAGGCAAAGACAGAAATAATTTACCGATAGATCATCAAACTCCAACGAAGGTCTTTTGCGCTGCGCTTTATCCCCAAATACATAGGAGTAGCTCTGCGATGTTAAAAGAGCACTTTTGGTTTTCTACAACATAATATAATACAAGTAAACTAATACCGTCTTCTTTTCATCTAAAAGTGATATAGGCAAGCGAGTCTGACGTAAAATAATTTCGTAGGGATTTCGGATCTTCATTGCTTCTTTGAAACTTTGTAACGTATCTTGACTTATAACACGTGTATTGCCTAAATACGCCTATCGGTTGCAATAGCCAACCTACCAAACCATCGTCTATTAGGCTCAACCCGTGCAACTGTACCGGAGGGTAGAGTTGATTGAAAAGGTGCAGGGCGAACTATTTTCCCATTTTTGTTCCTACGTCAACATCGTACAAGTAAGCCATACAAACCTTTTGGCCTTGAAATTACGGTACATATTAAGTCGCTTAATAGTAGCCTTAGTTCGCATTGTACTACCCTTGGGCTGTTTTTCTCTATCTACACAAATAAAGCATTTTATTTTACACATTACCTGGGTTAAGTGAGTGCTTTGCATGACTAATAGCGTTCTTAAATTTACAGCTGACCATGTTTTGATGTAGTCCACGTAACGCGATATTTTAAGAAACCCTCCCTCTAAGTTACAACCTATTTGTGAGAAAGCATGCATATAGTGATCATTTATTGTAGATATTTTCTGTCAGTTAATCATATTTGTATATGTAAAGTTTCGTTAATATCTATAACCAGTCCATATGTACTATTATTATCGATTTTCACATTCCTCAACTGATCCTGATTTAAAAGTATCTGGATAATCAAACTGATTTTCTCTGAGCTCACGCAGCATCTGAGTGATTGCACAGCATGGTAAGATACATGCAATGCAACAGTCCAAACATATTGATCCACGTATCCCACGTCTGCGTCGAAACGATTTTCTGGAACACCCTAAAATGGGACCCCAGCAACAACATGAGAGTATTGACATGATATAAGCATATAGGTACGAAAAGGGACGCCGAATTCTGGTTGTGTCTCTGACTATTTCTTCAATTGCACATATTGGCATAAGACAAATAAAACAAAGAGTTCCATAGCCTTGAGCTGTACAACATGTCCCACATAGACTGTAAATAAATTTTGGAGGTTTGTCAACAGAATCACCAATTTCTCCCATGTAAACGTTAGTTATCAGTGCAGAAATCTCACTGACTTCTCGAAGTTAATTACTCAGGTACATTCACACAGCTCGTATTTGTAAATGGAATTCTATAAAGGTTTAAAAAATGGGTCGATAAACGTTGATTTGAAATATTTTACCTCACGTGACCGCGGCTGTTAACTCTATATCTGACTTATATTGAGTTTATATAGCTTAGGCGAGGCGTAATGTACCAACCTCATCTGTGAAATTATGCAGCATTATTCAAGACCATTGCGATTTCTGTTCTTCCGTATGACTGCTCGATGTATTCTTGTATAAGTGCATATATTCAACGATTCTCGTTATCTGAATTTTAATGATGATGAGAGCATAAAGAAACGACCTAAATATCTAAAAATCCTAGTCACTTAAAACTGTATAGCATTTAGAATTGTTGCCAGACTTTTGACCACATGTTTGTAGTGATTATATGGATATATAAAGACAGCAGGTTTGTTTGGTGATAGGTTTGAAGAAACTGAACGCTTACTATCTATTTTCAAAAGTTTTTCGTCATCACACTCAATAGACGCTGATATTAACCAGTTAATTAAACCAGATTAAATGTGGGACTGGCTATTGTTGAACTCATCCAAGGCTTTCTAATGGATATCACAGTCTGTGTGCTTCTCATCATTGCTTTTTTCTAGGTAGGCTTTGTAACACGAAGCAGTTAACCGTGTGCAAATGCAACATGATATCGACAATGCGCAAATTTCGTGGGTAAATATCTCTTCTAAACTTCTGCAAATCTTTTGAGAAAATCATGAACTCCTTTATTTTGAGTTTAAATCTTAGAGTATAAGTCGATCTCTGCTTAAGTAACAAGTCCACCGAAAACCGTCAGAATTTGCTCTGTAATGCAGGATTCATAGTTTAAATGAGTCAAGAGTAAATTCTGTTTTCAAGACAATTTTTTTGTTGTGCCTGGATATAATCTATCGGCTAATCTGTCTCTTCAATCCCTGCAAATCAATCTGACGGCTGCCAGGACCAGATGGCAGTTAAAAAACGTAGATGTGGCTCAGGAAAAACATGGGAATTCAGTGAAAACGTAAGGAAAATAAAACACAATGAAGTGTGTAAGGTGCGATCTCAACCGAAATCAAAACACTAAGTGTACATTTTAGGGAATCGGGAGGGATAAAATGCAGCAATGTGAAGGGGTGTTAGATGGTGGTTGGAAGTAGTTAACAGGAAACCCTAGACCCAGGTTTCGTGCTACTTGGCACTCGTCAGCAAGGTGTGCCTGTTACCTTAAAAAGAATGTTGGTCCCTGACCGATTCAACCTCGTGTTACCCAGGTTCACAGTCAGAGACGTTATCATTGGTTTATCCGGGCAGCGATCGACCTCTTGCAGGGCTGAAATGTAATCACAATTGATAGATCACTGAGTGGTAATCAACGTCATGTGTGTCAAGTCCTTCTTGGTGCAGATCGAATGCTATCGACCAAGTTACAATGTGGCCACTAAGTCTCTGACTGAAGGCGTTTGCAAGAAGTGATATTTCTGCAGTATTTGGTGTCCTATTTAAAGAATACATGCAACAAGTAATTCATTGACTGTTTTATTACCGAGTTATTCTGAAGTCCATCATGTGTATGAACTCGTGTTTTCCCATTTTTAGCTGGACATGTGGTCTAGTTGTTGCTATTTAGTGTTGATCACTTACGGGGTACTTAACTGTAGCTTGTGGAGCTTGTAGTATTTGTAAAGCATGGGCTGGAAGTTAGAGCCAACCATAGTTTTGAATCGATAACGAAATAACCTACAAACAAACGCAGAGCTTTCTAAACAAATGTTTTTATGCCTTAACTCACCACTCCTCATTTGCATGGGTCAGTAAGTGGGTTGGAATGCTGTATCGGAATCTGTGTCAATGGTAGAAGTCAATAAATACATATCGGCACAGACTCAGTGCATGAATTTACTCAAATTCACGTCCATATAGGTAGATTATTCGTGTTATATCTTGTGATTGGCCTATTAGAGAGCAGCGAGTTATCGATCGGACCATAGACGCGTAAAACACGTAAGAGTAGCCTAGAGTTCTGATTGGTCCTGCTTTCTGTCTAGACCAGCCAGTTGAGTCTAGAACACAAGTCTCAGCCTCGGAGATATGAATCACTATATTTCAAACAAACTGAGCACATATACTGATCAAACAGACCACAACGTACCAGTAAAATATGAAACAACATTTGTATAATAATTAGCCAGATGTTGCTGTGAATGAGGGAGATATCAATCAATAAACAGGCCATAACTCAAGAATGGTAAATCGTATAATAATATTTCATAGGTCAAAATAAAACTCACAATAAGAAGAACATGAATATGAACAGATTAGTTGCATAACAATTATACAATAAAAATATACTCATAATATCGGTCCATAAATGGATCCCAAAAATTACCATTCATTATTCGTATTGGGATATAACAATTCGCTTTACTTGAAGATTGGATCGTAATGTGATTCACATTGATGACTTAATTGATATTTTCAATGATCCATTTTGGCGCTGCGTCCTTGATTATTATTAATATTATTATCCACAAACATCTAATTGGTACATATGTGTTTTGAAGTAGCCATTTTGGGTCCTTTCAAAATGCAATAATACACAAGTTTCAATAATGTTGGCTCTATATTTGCCACATTTAAAATAGAAAAGAAGAAAAAGGAATGATAATAGAGTAATAATAAATCAGGTCTGTGTAATTGAAGAAAATACTAAGTTGACTTTAACAAGAGGGATAAAATAAGGGAACAAGAATGAAAAAACGTGAAATACATAGATACTTTATTAATCGTGTTTGTTAACACAAAACAAATATAAACGACTAAGCACGTATAGCCTAATGAATAACGAAAATAAAAAGATAAGTAAAATTAAACAAAAATAGAAAATAAGATATGACTAAAGAATAAGTGTTCGTGCAGTCGTAGTTTAATGTGATGCTATGGAAGTTTCAATTAAGTGCAAAGGATAACCATTATCAATATTTATGAGTCATATTTACATAGGGAAGATAAAAAGAGTCCGAGAAGTTAATTTAGGTGTAACACAAGATGGTATCTTAATTAAAAGCTTTGGAATCTTAAGAATAATGTTTATTTAGGAGGAGAAGTGATGGCGAAAGGAAATGAACACCTAACTAAATGGTTCAACCATGATAATAAGTGTAATAAATAACGACCTCTGAAGCAAACCATCAATTTTTTAGTTTTTTAACCTACTCGGGTGAATACAGGTAGATAAGATACACGGTAAAACTTGATATTAGTGTAAAATTTTATGCAATAATAATTTAGAATGATGTTATACAGGTCACAATTGATTGCAGAGGAAAATCAACTACAAATTTCTTCGTGTTATATATGTGGTGAGGATAAAATGAATCTGAGTTTTTAAGTGTAACATAGGATAATTTGTTTTTAGTTATAGACTTTGGATGTTTAGGAATATAATATGTTTAGAAGGAAAAGAAGGGGCAAAAAGAGTGTCTAATGTAATTAGGGACCAATCGTACTTATAATGATGATCATAAATATGAACATTAGCAAACTTCAGATATTAAGATGAATGGAAAGAATATAAGATAAACGATAAAAAGTTCCAATGTTCTTCTTTGCTTTTCAGTCGACTAGATAGATGATGGACCTTGTTTGTATAAATCATTGTTAAACACGTTGATATTCAATAGATGACACAATCTACTTTCGGAAAGAAAATCATTAAGGAGACTTTTGAACCGGGTTATAGTTTAGGAAGTCTCTACTACCATATTTCATGGATGATGAAGGAATCCCATTCACAAAGTTTCAACTAACTTGTTATATCGACCTTGTACTAAAGTCAAACCCCATATAATGCTTGAGAGAATGAAATCACCTCCAACGATTTTAAACACATGCGGTTGGTGTGAAGTAATAAAAAATATGTTTTTCAGAAATTTATCAAATTTAATATCCGCGTGAGGTGGTCTGCATAGCATCCCACCAATAGATAATTTTGCGACCCCCAATTAACGGTAAACCAAGTGGAGTCATCTATGGCATCAAGAGGTTCATTCTCAAATTTGTATGCCTAAATGTCAGAACGGACATAGATAGTTGTACCGCCTCTTGTCCTATGACATCTATGTGTCCGAAAGAAAACGTAGTTATCTACGTGTAAGGAGTGATTGGACATGGATGATTTGTATCACGTTTCCCTAATAAGTACAATAGTTGGACATACAAAGAATAAAAGGGTTTTAAGAAGAGTAGTTTTATTGAACACAGAGCAGACATTGGAAGAAAGAACAAGGAGATAAGAGGTATCGTGGTGAAGCAGGCTAGAGTATAGATCATAATTGGTAGCTCCATGAATACTCGTGGGATTTACTAATGTAAGAATTGTACTACGAAGGGAATATATTCAACAACTTTGTCATTTGTAAAATATCCACCATTACTGGCAGAAAAGCCGGCGGATTTACGGAAACGTTTCCTGATTGTAATTGAACATAACACCTGATAGAAGTATAGTGTACATTTTGGGGGCCGGACCAAATAGTCCATCAGGTGTATATGTGCGACCAAGTGGCCATTTACAATTCGGATTACTTTTTATGCCAGACGCATGTATAATATTGTAGATCTCCAACGTAGATGATCTACGTTAAGCGGCCGGAGGCCTACTCGAGTTAGATGGGAATGGTGTGACAAACCAGCTAACGTCGAAGTCACACCTCGTGGTCAGCACCTTACGTGAACTACCCCATAGACGTATCAAGGTACTATAGATGCTTTGAAGACTGTACAACACAGAGGACATCATTACAGAAATATATTAGTTAAAGTAGATGCATGTAAAAGTTAGACCACTGCCGCATGGGCCAGTTCATGGCGTATGACAAATCAATGCGCGTCGGTCGCCCTCGACCTTGAAGAGGATCGATGAATTGCTTGACATCCAATGAATTAACTGCCGGATGATTTGGTCAGGGCTCAGTGAAATTTCACAGGTCCTACAATGTGTTCTAGACGTTCATTTCAAAGGTTTGTGGTTTCTTTTAGCTCCTTCGTAATGTGGGAAGAATCGAGTGATTTTAAACATACTTGCGATGGTATGCAAGGTTCGAATATATCGACGTTAATTGCGTGGTCACTTATATAAATGTTTTTCCTTCGTCCGCTGCAGTTACTGTAACCGGGCGTTGCACTGATAGGGATTTAGAATGTGTTATCCCATTCGTCATCAGCACAACTAATTAGAGTTAGATCTAAGTCAACATTTTAAAGAGGGTGGACACCACCTACATCGTGATTATTTTCTTTTGAGTTTTGAACTTTAGGAGATTCAGGAGAGTTTATCTGTAGTGGCACATTTCTAAAGTTAGATGTGCTCTTAGAATCGAATTTAATTTTATAACTTTTAGGATTATAACGCGTTTGGGAGTTTGATGCTGGTGGTCTGTAACCAGCTCTTCCTGCTTTTAGCTGGCATAGTGTTTTATCTGGAAGAGTTTTAATATCCCTGGAAATCTGTTTTTGTTTCATGGAATTCGAGAAAATTAGAATTTCACTGGTGTCTACAGACGAGTCGAATTTGAATAGAATCGGTGAGTGAATACCAGGATGATGTCTTTTCAATCTTGTACACATACATGGTACATGTGTCGCATTGCTGGTTCCAAGTAGACTAGACTTGTTATTTTCAAGGACATGTGTGTCCGGTATATTAAACAATTGGACTGCTAGATCGTCTTATTCTTTCAACTATTTCTGAAGCAACGCGATCTGGGAAATTATGTATGCCATTCATTTGATCTGGAGTCTCTGTGAGGTTGGGGTTGATGAGATACTTAAGGGGGTTGAGAATGCTTACGTCAACTTGCATTCTCTTATATCATCCATATGGTTGCAGTTATGATTATCATTGTTTACTAATAGAGTCTTCAGCATGTCTGGCATGGAGACAACTGGCACAAGCTTGTCTGCTTCCGTATTAACGAAGTAGCCCGTCTTGTTGAACCTGGCGGCAAGCGTGTCGGCGGTACCTTAAGATTGTGTCGTTTTACTATGTGTGGCTGGGCGCCTGGTAGCAGGGGCCACATTTTTTGTGGCGTGATAAGAAAGTGCTAAGTAGCAGATAGATAGAACAAAATGTTAGAGATAGTAATGGGCGAAAAATCAAGACCGAGGGCTCAAGGTAGTATCGTAAGGATTAGTGGTGTCAAAAACAAGAGATGAGAATGGCAGGAAGATAGTGGTGCAGATTTAGTGTGTATATCAGTACCAGTATGGGGACAAAATACAACATAAAAATGCACATTATGTAAACGTTAACATATATATTACACGGAAAGATAGCTTTGTATAATAGAGTAACTTAGAAATGTTGATAATTAGTATCTAACAATAAATGTGGTTAGGGTATGTGGTACATATATAAACTGAAAGTTCGCACTAGTAAAAATTGGAAGGTTCGGGGATAAGTCGTTTAAAAGATTATTACCGTCTAAGATTATTATGGTGCTTTATGACCAGAAATATGAAACAAGCTTTTGGAGAAAAATACTGACCAAGAACTACGACGGAATCACTGAATTGGACAAGTAATTTTGGAAATAAAATGAGTTTTAGTACCCAAATATAATCTAGAGGATAGTATATAAAATAGTGAGTACAGTGCTTCATCAGACACTATTGTATATACTTTTTAGTATTAGGTATAGATCTGAATAGATGTGATAATTGGGAGTATTTGAATTATAATGCGAACTAAGAATCCCAGAAATAAAGCAATTAGACCAAGAAGTACTAGATAACCGCAAACGAATGTACTGTATTTGGAATCCGAAATCAAGCATTCAATAAGTACAAAGGAATTATTAGTTTTTCTAAACACTACATCAGCCACAGCTTAAATAGGAGTCCAAGTGTAAATAATCGATTGTACGTCTTCTTCTTAAGTTCGTCTTGTGTCTGTCTGACAGTGTATTAAATAAAGACTCTGTATTATCTAAAATGAACTCACTAGTATTAGAATTTTTGACCGAAGTCGGAACAGACTCACTTGAGTCTCGGAATAGTATACGGTCAGGATGTCGGTTTAGCACTGAAATAACTAATATCTAGAATTTGAACCATAGATTTTTAACACTATCCTCCTCCACGAAATAATGTTGGATCTTCATATCCCCAAGTTATGAACGATGTGGCTTCATTTAAAACATATTTCTCACGTCCACTAGAGTAAACATTAGGAGTGACTTTGTGATAAGGATAAACAGCGGTTGATATAAAATCATCTGAATTGTTATCAAAATCGAGCTCATTTAGTACTCGTGCTTCTCATTGAGCAAATTTCCCACAAGAAACAAATGCATTATGAAGACAAATAATATTTGATAGGACATCAAATTTGATTCTTCTGAAATGGTTTCCTCGAATTTATTAAGAATGTCATTGCAGAGTAAAGGATCGTTAGAAAAATCAGCATCAATCGAAACTGCATCAGGTTTTCGATCATGATTAGGTTCTTTCAACATATTTTTCTCAGATTTGTAAGGAATTTTATCAAAAATATGCGAATCATTAGAAAAAACAATATCTGGTACAATAAAATGAGAAATCTGACAAGTTGATCGATTAGAAGCTGTTGTCTCACAAGGACTCTGAGCTTCATTTAATTCTGGTCTATGTGACCGATTTTCGAAGTCGTGGATGAAGATAAATGGTCATTAGAAACACCCAAATCTATAGGATCACCACTACAAATTTTCGAATTAGTTGCAGCGGAATAAACTTCATTATTGCAAACTGTCTGAATGTATCCAATCATACCACATTTAAAACATTTAGCATTACTAAATGCATATGAATTACGAGAATGAAATTTGCCACAGAATAAACATTTACCAAACTTGATCTCACCTTCATGAACTGTATCACATATCCTCAATGAACTGTCAGCATAACGTTAATTACGCATTAGATTGGAATAACGTAGTAATGTAACAAAAGTTTTGATGTCCTGATGAATAATTTTATGAATTTTCCCTCCTTTACCGCATTCGAAATTTGTATACTTAACATAGTCTAGCAGTAGTTCCTTGAGAGTTGCATAAGGGAGCGAAATAGACTTTTCGGGTAAAGCCAAAGCTTTTAATAAGCTGTAAGATTCTTTTCCGATGAGGAAATGTGCCACAATATTAACATTCTCAATATCTTCCTTGGTCATAGCCCAGATTTTGAACCTTTCCAGGTAATCCTCAAAAGCATCAAAATCTGAATGTGTGTCCAACCGTTCAATCACAGGCTCCATCAAGACGCCAATTTAATAATTAGGAGAATTTGAATTGTGGTACGAACTAAGAATCCCAGAAATAAAGCAATTTGATCAAGGAGTACTAGATAAGCGCGAACGAATGTACCGTATTCGGAATTCGAAATCAACCATTCAACAAGTACAAAGGAATCACCGAGATCTTATCATACAGTATGGAATTCACAGTTTGTATGTAAATATTTCAGAAATAAGTTATCTTCCGTAATTCCAAGAAAAGATAATCCATCCAGCGCTGAAAATCAAAGAAAAAGAGAACTGAAGGTCAGAGCCTGAAAATATCGTTCAGTCCGTAGCCGAGTGTATAAAAGTGTACTATATCCACTGGCCACAAGTGGCGACCGCACGTGCTGTTTGGTTTCCGAGCGTTTAAATTGCAGTACTATGATCGATGACTGTGAAAGTTCAGTGTATTTAACAGCTTCGAGACATTTTGTCTTATATATAATTATATGCCAAACCATTCAACATATCTTTTGTATCTTGATCGAGAAAGAGTTTCTAATGATCGTCCGACTCGAAGCAGCCATACTTAATTCTTCTGCTGTGTTACTCCAAAAAGACTGCAGGACTGCTTACACACTTTGTGAAAGCTTGGAGAGGAAAAATTTTCTCAACAAGTCTCCGTTGAATATACGTTGGTCATTAATTTATCCGAAGTTTTATTTCTTGTTGCTGAATATCGCTGTAAGCCAGTATTGCGAAACGTCCATCTACTTTTTATGTACCAGTCAGAAATACACTCTTAAGTTAATCATTTTTATGTGTTTGGCTAGATTCAGGAACATCTTTACCACATATGTTAGGCATAACTTACCCGTTCATTTTTTTTGTAGCTCTTTCTTATGAATAGAAAGAAATGTAGTAACCTTCTGCCCTGGAATCGAGACAACTGGGAAAATAGATATTTAACATTTAACGTGGAAAAAACCCAACGGTGAAGGAGGCGGGAAGAATGAATTCAATAGATTAAAATTCATAAGTGGATTTAAACGCAACGTTTCCACGAAAACCTAATGTAACGCTCAATGTATCAACGATCATGTCTACGTTCATGCAGTCATAGAATTTGTCATATTATGATGTGTTTTTTGTTAAAGAACTAGATCATGCTGTGAATGTGTATTCGTCACATTCTACAGCGTTACGCCGGGCGTGAATTACATGCTGGAATGATATCCTAAGTCATAGTAAGTTTATTCGCAGTGTTGATTTTTTCAAGTAGAATGTCAGTGAGTAATGTTACTGGAGAGACGTTTGTTGTGCTGCAAACTATGTTTTTTATGAGCAACTGACTGTTGCCTTCAGTCTCAAAACAATATCGTTTGTTTTCTGTTAGGTATATCTTACTGATTTGGCAAAAGTCACGAACTAAACGTATTGATGCTGATTTATTATGCAAAATACTACATTAAATCGTGCTTAGAACGTTGACTTGGCTTCACTTCCTGCCCAGTAATCCTATTACAAGCAAACTAGGCAATTCGCTAAAGACGAAGCCTACTTAAGACCCTACAAAATCTAAAAAGGTGTTCCAATGGATTCGACAAAATAAGATAGCCATTTGTGTATCATAATATTATTCTTAGCACTATATTTTATAACTACACATAATCCCATACTTTCAGCTCTTTTCTGAACCACCTTCATTTGTCTGTTGTTT
Source organism: Schistosoma spindalis (assembly GCA_946903255.1). NCBI lineage: Eukaryota > Metazoa > Platyhelminthes > Trematoda > Strigeidida > Schistosomatidae > Schistosoma > Schistosoma spindalis. The sequence continues at coordinate 11,451,303 of OX336421.1, read as the reverse complement.
ATCCACTCACACCTTGTTTTTACTTATTTTCTTTAACCTGTTAGAATGCTCTTCATTAGTAAATACTTTAATAAAAGAGAATTAGACTGAGTAGTCATACCTTAACTATCCATTCATGAGCATTATCTGCTATGCTTCTAATCCTTTCTTTTTCTTGCAACGTTTTTCAGACCCCTCGAGATATGTCACTGAAAACATACATGCAACGGGTGACTTCGTACTTCGCCATCATTAAAGCCTCATATATTCCAAGGGGATATAAGGTTGCGATTTATAGAAGCTCTCAACTTCAGTGGATTTATCGTCGACCATCAGTTGCACGTTGCAACGTGACTTTCATAAAGAGCGGCGACTATGATACTGACTAAAACTATCTACATTCATATCTTATTAATTATCAACCCTGCCGATTTATTTACTACAGTGGAAATCACATCATTTGTAACAATTTGATCTTGCCTGTAAACTGGCATGCCTCATGTAACAAACTGTTATTTGAGAATAAGTCATTTTTATTATTAATATATCCTAACCGTCCCTTTATCTAATCTCATTGTTTCTTACTCATATGCTCTATGATATGCAAGCAGGGACTCTATCAACACTAATGGAACACTAGTAACTCAAGGGTGCTATGTATGGTACTGTGCATCGGTCTACGCACTCGCTTAGCTTTTTGGTGAGAATATTACTACAGTCCTGTCAAGCATTCCGTAACGCCTCCTATCTCCATCAAAGTAAATAAGTATGTATATGGTGTATACAGAAATTTTATTTTTCAAAAGGCATAAGGGTAAAAATTGGAGTAAAATGACAATGTGCAGCAGATGCACATGATCTGACTTGTCTTCATCGATTACCTGAAATAGAGAATACGGGAGCATTTAGAAAGACTAATATACATTCTGAAAGAACATGTGAACTTTCTATGCGAGGAAGTTATATTGGTATTATGAATGTTATCAAAATCGAGTTTTTCAGCGCGTACGAAGCACTCTAACTGAAAGCAGTTTTCCAAAAATAATTTGAATAGAAATGTGGAAATTTTCAGGCACTTTTAATCGCAAAGGTGAAGATATTAGGTACCGGTTGACACCAGACCACAAAAGAAACATAACTTTGCGACTGGTGAACTTTGGTCTAAAAAACGTGAGCATAACAGCAGTTAATTACCCTTTCACTCCCTGATCATGGTCCTCCAGCCTCCTTTAATAGTCAGAACAGCAAACATACACCACACGCTGGTAGCAGAGTTCCGGCTTTTCAATATTGAGCTTGCTCTCACGCATGACGTAATGATTACAACCAATCGTTTACTACTTTATGTTATATTTGTAATAACAAACCCTCTGCAATGGACTGGCAGCATCTTAGACTTCGTCTATGGTTGTCAGTTTCCTGGATTCTTTCGAAAACATTACTGATTTTCCCTACTGCTGGGCACTCAGTATTAGTTTGACTCGTTGATAGAATAACGTTGTCCATAATTCTGAAGAAAATAGCGAACCGGCTGTAATGATTTTATGTCCGGCTTTCGATCACGTGATTTATCCACCAATCAGAATACGACTTACACAAATCTTCGCACTATTACAAAAACAATGACGTTCATCCGGTTTGAGCAATCTGGCGTCCTTATTGGATCCTATGTCCTTCTAGCTCGTCCGCTTGAGTCCAGAACACAATATCAGCTTCTGTTATATGAATCAAATCAATCAGACAGACCACAACGTACCATAAAATAGAAAATAACATGTGTACACAAATAAGCCAAAAGGTGGTTGTGAACGTGGGAGATAGTAATTAATAGACAGGCCATAACTCAAGAATAATAAATCGTATAGTAATAATCTATGGGTCAAATTAAAGCTTATAATAAGTGGAATATAAATACACATAATGTAATCATTGAATAATTATACAATGAGAATATTTATAGAGTATTACTCCATTAATTTTATCTTTATTGGGATATAACACTGGAGATCATCTTCGTTAATTGCTCCCAATTACACTATAAGTGAAAGTTAAGAACAATCATGCGGACAGTTAGTGTTCCAAGTGGCAGCAACACTTACTTCAGCTAAAAAAGACTTTGATATTCAACATCTGCAATATAATACTCAAAACAAGACGGACTAACATTTTACACCATAATACAAGTGAGCTTGCCTGAAGGAATACATTGACTTGTATAGCCGCAACAAAAACCGAGAAAACAAAGCTGATTCAATAAAGATTTGCAACAACACTTGAAGTATTACATTAACCGCGGAGTTCCAGCACACTGAAATATTAAATTATGCAGCTACACAGAAGAAACAGTGGAAAGAAAAACAGAACGAAGAAAGCCGACCGACATTACTCACAAAGATGGCGGATACGATGATTCCCGCCTCGTTCTGATCGGCTGCCACGATTACGAAATCAACTTACGTTTAACTACAGCCAGATTAATTAGATGGCATGGCACGACCTCGTATACTTGATCATTCTTGTGTAATGTTATTCATATTAAATATATTGTTCTATCTCCAGTCTAAATGTATTCATCGTCATATATTGGTGATTGTTACGATACAATGAGCCAGTGTGGACAATAATGTGACTTCTACGTAAGATCTCATGAATTAGGTAGTTACAATTTTAGGATAAGGTCTATCATTAGAGTAGTAATAATAACGAACTAGACCATTATTCTACAGAACTATGAGAAGTTGTCATTTGCGCAGTGCCTGTAGAATTTAGTCATCGTGTGACAGGACTAGGTCTTGACATTATTGAACTACAACGACGCGTTGAAAGGTGCGTAAAAGACCAATAACATTTCACAATAGCTTGAAAATGTGGTCAGACGTAATGAAAATATAACTGTATGAACTTGTAAAGGAGTTCGATAAAGTAAAACTATGTCACAAAGTAATAGATAAGGATTAAGAACATGGAACGGATTCTCAGGATGTTCTGTGACACATCATACAGCATGTACCTTATGAATAGAGAAGAGTTATATAATGCTATTTTTTTTGATTTCTTTAAACGAAATGATCCTATGGCCAATTAAAATGTGATAGGACGGCTGGCTGTAAGCAGAGGTAACGAAATGTGTGACTGTAATTCTGGCAAGTTATCGGAGGAAACGCGACCCATGACTTATCTAAACGTAATCTAATAAGAAAACTTAACCAAACGACTTCAGTTAGTGGTAAGGTCCACTAAAATAACATGATCAGCATCAACATAAAATGTATATAAAGCTATTTGTTTTGAGAACTTACTAGCCACTACACAATTCAATCCAAGATCTAGCACATGGTGGATGTGCTTTGTGTAATGATGATTGACTTATGACTAGTTCTTCAGTACACTTTGCGATATAGACACATTAACTTGTGTGGATAGGAAAGCAAACTAACGTTAATTGTAAGCTGCCGATTTTAATGATATTTTAGACTGACTTTCTAGATCCAGGTGGATCCGTCATTCTGGACGATAGCATAGTCCCTGTGATAAGTAGTTCTACCAGAGAAATTCATATTAATTACAATCATGATGGTCTCAGTCGATGTGCTAAGAAGTTTGGAACTGACGATCACGAATTTACTCCTTATGACTGAATTTAAGGAAAGGTAAGTTTACCAAAATTTCTTTTTGCAAGTGTTAACCATATTTTGGCCGTAACTTCATCAATATATTAATTATATTAAGGAGTTTGTGGAAGCGCTAAGAATACGTATTACGTTTTGTAGCAATCTTTGTAACCATAAATATTTCAGTACCACTTCCACTAATGACTTACAGCTACTCCGATTATTGGAGAGGTTCTTCATCACATAGACTACAGGAAGTCATAACAAGCGACAGACATTTCTCTGAGAAGGTTAATATTATCATACTGTAGTGGATGAGAACACAGGCGAGGACAATCGAACCATATTCAGCACAAAATTGTAGAGTTACTTCGTAAAATAGAAAAACCATATCGTAATACTTAATTTGCAAAATGTTCAATAATTGTCCCGGATTTCAATGTTCTTGCATTTCCATACTATTTGCTTTCGATTCCCATTCCTCCTTTCTTGATCTTCCCCATCTTCTGCTGCCAGACATTACATTTCTGACTCGCGTCATATACTACTTATAGCAATATAAGTATCGCGGACCACAATACTATTACATCTTTTAGAGTAAAACATAAACTACAACTTACGGAAACAAGACGAAACTCAAAACAATGACTCAGTTTACACAAGACTTGTATACGGATGTTCAGTCAGGTGTAGATGGTTTTATTCTCATGACGGATTTCGAAAATCAGGAACCGAACGTTATCCTGAGGAGGCTTTTATTAGTTATGGTTTAAATACTAGAGCCATATAGTGAACTCACATTGCATTTCCTGGTGAAGTAACAAACTAAATGAAAAGGATTTGAGAAGAAACTAACAAATTCATGTCAAAATCATATTCATAGATGTGAAACAACTTTGATTATGAGTTACATGAGTGTTTAGATCTCATAAGAGTTATTACTATTGTTGAACTTTACCAAATAAAACAAGATTCGATGAACACTTGAGACCAAAAATACCACTTCAAGCCTGAATAACGAATTTGAATAACGGTGAGCTTCGTAAATGCCTTCAGAAATAAAAGTTTTGCAGACCTAATCCATAATCAAATGGTAGAACAATGAGAGATCATATGCTAAGATTTCGCTTGTGAATTAGTGAACTTACTGCCAGTCCATTTACTTCTTATCCCCTGCTTAACTTTAAACTCAAAGGCTCACTAATAAACGATCAAAAACCATCATATATATTTTAGTTGGCTAAGGGTTTTCCTTTTGTACATTGTGCGGCTGAATGTTAGACGTTACCACAAATCAAAATAAAAAAGCCCATCAGTTAAGACCCTTGTAAAGAAACTAAAATTCAAAAGAGACTGTTTTCAACGCAGTTAGCCTATTTTAGCTCAATCACTATTGTTATGATTGGTGTATGAAGGTTTGTTTTAAATTTCTTTAGTGCTGCGTTTTCGTAAGAGATAACGTTTTATCGCCGGACCTACAATGGCGACAGCTATAGCAGTTAAACAGAATGTTGGAAATGTAAACTTCGGCTTATTTATAATCTCTTTGATAGTGGTCAAAAATGTTTCCTAATGAGCTAGGAGTCGAACTCCAGTCCCTGGTTTTTATGAAAAAACTGTTTGCGGTCGCAGTATCTTATGTTTTGTATTTCAGAGATATTTTTCCTGAATCCGCTTTTCATGACAAACAACTAGAAGGTATAACACAACGCCAGCTTACTAAATTTCAGGGATCGAGCTGAAGATTTTGAAAGAAAGCTCTATCTTACCTGCTTCTTCAAAAGTAGTTTATTGGCTTAAGGGTTGTTTCGATGCCATTGACCGTCATTTTGTAAGTATTTTTAGGCATTACAATAAAATTTTGTCTAGCTTAAATCAGCTACCATTGCGCTTTATTCGTCGGACAAAGATTTACATCCCAGCAATTTTTGTGAATATAACATCATTGAGTCGTATTGTTTCAGACTTTCTTATGACCAGGAGAAGCTATCCCTTGACTTAAAAACTGAAAACAAAAGGGAATCCGGTACTATATGCGAGGTCTCAAACTGCTCTGAAGTTGAAACCCGGAATGCCACTTTGAATCTACTCAAAAATATTCAAACTGCTGGAGAAAGATTATCTAAACTACCATCAGAACTAATGATAACGATGAAACTGCAGTATTACGACGAAGGTAATCGGGTTCGTTAAAAAATCTCGTTAACTATCAAGGTTGATATTTTATATCTTGCTGACATCTTTTATTTTTGTTTACTTACAAGATTTATTCATTTCAAAATATTGGGTGGATCTTCAATCTCAGTAGTCTGAAATTTAAAATGATGCGAGAATACCGTTTTCGACTTCGTAGCTTCAGATGAACCCATTTTAATCATAAAATGGCGTATTCTATGCCAGAATTTTCACTGGAAATTTCAACCTTAATTACATAAAAAAGTACTAAGCTTCTATATTTATTTTCTCCGAAAACAAATACACCGATTAAAATTCATGATTAAAAAGATGACAAACTAATTGTGATATTGAGTTTCCTAGTTTCAGAAACAAATACTAAATAGATGTGAATATATTTTCATCAGATATTGTTAATTCACAGTTTGCTAAAAACGGGATGAAAGTAGTTGTTTCCATCATATAATCAAAAACGCAATAATTTTCTTACAAATATACGCGCGATAATCCGTTTAAGTCAGTATAAAAGCAAAGGTCAGAAAAATGTTTTAGAAGAAGTCATTTTTGGTTAGTTTTCAATCATAGTACTGAATATTCCATCAAAAACCTAAGGAAAGATTTGTGAATATAATGTCATACTACCCGCCACTTGTCAAAAACTTACCGTTTACGTCACATTATGACCGTAGTATCATGTTTCACGCCTGGAACATACAAAAGCGTTTACTTTCGCATCCATGATGTACAGTTTCAAAGGCGGTTGTATGTGAAGCGGATTATTTCTGTAGTCGCGGCATAACAGTATATGCTATGTCAAATTGGTTCAAAATTGAGTTGGTAACACGAGGCCTAATCAGTTCGTTAATGTGCTTTAAGAACGTGTTGATTGAGTTCGTTTTCTACATTTATGTTTAGCAATATGGGTAAAATGTCCAATATTTAAATGATTATTTTCATGAGTATATTTCTCATTCAACCCGTTGTTTTCTATTTATTCTGAAACAATGAGTTCAAAAGTTATGTACTGATTAGTTTTAAGAAAATCCATGTTGTTAGTGCATGTGATGTCGGTAGTAACAATTACATGAGTAATTTTTTTGAAAAGGAGATGGTTTTTATACTATTATTCCAAAAAACTGATAGCGTTTCGCATATCAAATATTAGAAATATAGTGTTTTGTTGGTCACCATGAATTTGATGGAATAAGGAGGCCGGAATTTCAAAAAGCTGTGATCGGGTTTTTTATAAAAACGGACTAGAATAAAACGTTTCCAAAAAATATATTTAAGTATCTAGTGTTAATCACAAAATTTCATCACTTACATTTCATAAATCACGAAATGAGAAACGAAAATATGAAGTAGTAAGTTATTTGGTAGCTTATATGCCAAACTGTGCGCCTCCATTTGTATTTTCCTATTCGAAATGAGGTATCAGTCCCAGCAAAAGACTCAAGTTTACGAATATTATTAGTCATCTTTATATGGAGCTGGAGTCTCACTCAACAACGATTTCTTTCTAGATTCCAGTAATTCACTATTTGCTTTTTAATTTGTATAGGCTTCGCTGATGAGCACTGCTGTACTTGTTGATGAATCTAGTTATTACATTCCAAAAGGCAATTAGTATTTTTTCTTCATATACGGTCGATGAGATAAAATAAGTCTTTAGCTCATATAGATACGGCTTCATGAATAAAATAGCTCAGGAAATTAACCCTATCTTAATTAGTTTGAGCACAAAGTTTTGAAAATGAAACTGGGAGCGGAGTACATGCCTATTTCAGATTATTTTTAACTCCATTACAGTCATCCTTTAGTGGTTATATACTTATCTAAAGCCATTTTATCAATTCAGCTGGAACATGTGTCCGTAAGCGTCAATGATTAAAATTTATCTTAAAGCAACTAGTATCTTTGTTTAGTTTTCTTCTGCAAACAAATAAACTGGATGTAGCATGTTTGTGTGTTGCTGTTTGGCACAGTAAAACACCAAGTAACCTTAGGCCATTGTTTGTAAAGTTGTAATGACATAACCGGTGACTGATAAAAAAGTAACCAATTTTCAAACAACTAATTATAAGTTGGAGTAATAAAATTAAGCCTAAAATCTTAATTGCATGAAAAGACAAGTGGCCAATTGCCAAAATTAACTTTAATCATAAACAAAATAAACCGTCATTTTTATACGAAAGATTTTTTAAGGTATTCACCTAGCTACAAGCAGTCAATGAAAAATAAAAGAATTCCAGATAGTTATGTAACACTCTCAAAAATGGAATCGGATTTTCATTTTGAGAAAGCAGTAAGCATTCATGAGATGAATTTTGATCTAAGATCATTTGGTGGAGTGATGGATTTTGGAAAGTTTAAGTTTCTAATTCTAAAGGACATGTTTACTTGTTAATAAAGTAATAAATAAATAAACAGTGAGCAAAGTAAATAACTGAATCACAAAATTAATTATCACTATGCGTGTAATCTATGCTTTGATTTTAGTTACACCAGAGAGTTACGTTCCTCCTGGATTCAAGCGTGCAGATGATGTCAGTTTCAACTTTGAAGAAGATAACATTAATATACGGCTCGGTAGTGTGAAAACTGTATGTTAGCACATTTTACTGAACTAATATTATCTTACCAGGCTCACCACAGGTATGTGTTATTTTATAAAGAGAAGTTGTCGTAGCATCAAAATGCACATACAAACTAGTCGACGATTATTAGCCGGATCTGTAAAATCTACTAAATCAACACAAGAAGATGAGAGCATTCATGAACTTTCGGTTAGCTTTATCATTTTACTCAGTATTCGTATTATGAATTAAACAATTCAACGGAACTTTGTTTTATTAATAATGAGATTTGGGTTTCTTTTTGTTATAGTCGTCCAAGTTTAGTTTAGAATTTGAAGCTTGATTGTAAACAAACTACTAGGAGCATTTTGTTGGCATTTAGCTATTAAAATAATTTAGAAATTTGACGGTACAACTCAAGATCTGAATCGCAACTATTTATGTGTGTAAACTGTAGTCAGTTTATTTGATCAAGAATAATCAGAAAATCTGATGAACTACGAAATTTACTAAGCAGTTTTTAGATGACATCATAATTATTATAAATAGATGATGAAGTAATAACGTGGCACAGTAGACTCAAACAGTTGTTCCTACACAAACTTGTTTTATTTCAAACGATTCGTACATTTTAAACGTCCAAATGAACTGTTCACTTTTAAACCGTATGACAATAAATTGGAACCTTTGAATAATTGGATAGAAATGATTGAAATAGGAATACAATATAACAAGATTTATCGGTTCAAAATGAAGACTTTGAAAAAGGTCAATAAAAAATTACGATAGTTTGTGGATAAATTACTGCAAACAAACTGACAGCACAACTGTGAGTCCAAATTTTAAACTAATTACCTGAAAAATAGTTATAAATTATTTCAACGTACTTATCATTTGAAAATTGGTAAACTAGTGTATATCGTACATTTACTTTAATTTGCAAGGACTTAAATCATTGAAGTTTGATTTTAATGCTACTTTTGATTCATGCCCATTTACAGGTAAACTGTACAAACTGGGCCTTTGTTCTCCTATTGTCCAGCTAAATGTATGTAATTTGTTGGTTTTACTTCATACTGGTTAAAATACTTGTCATTTTAAATTAATAAATGAGTTTAAATAGAGTTCATTCGTCTAAAAGTGACCAGGGAAGGACATCAAAGGAATCCTGTTTTTGAATTGATCTAGTAGCATTAAACTAACGATATAAGTTAGCAAACATTTAAAAAGAAGTTTTTAACAACAACTAAGTTAAACATTGTTAATTTATTCAAAGAATGAAGACTGGGACGGATGTCTTTGATGAAACGCAAAAAAACCGCAAATATTACATAAAATGGTAGACCAGCTTCTAAGGAAAAATACACTGTACAAATAAACTGTGAGTATATTAGTCTATATTTCCCTTGTTTTTACAGTTAGGTTCACTGAACGCGAGTAAAGTGAATGAAAACGATGATCTCACTTTATCATTCCAACAACAGACACTAAGATCCGATGAAAATGAATCAGAAAGTTACGAGGCTCGCTGCCCATGTGGTGTAAATAAGGTAAGTGAACAATAATCAAATCTAAAAGTCAAAAGTTACGATAAACGTCTAGCTGAAGTAACACCAAAAACGTTCTATCCACTTCGATGGAATTTTAATGTGAACATATTTATCGACCAGTGTTAATATTCTCGTATAAATCCTGAAATTCAGTACGTGATTATTTATGCACAATTTTGTTTTTATGAATCACAAAATATTTGCCATTTCAAATCTAATTATAGTTTTTACAACCAAGTGTTAATTGACCTTTCGTTTCCAAAAACTCTTGTCACTATGAAATTCATTTAATCGTTTCATGATACCTCTAGTATTTATGTTGCTAACCCTCCTCATCTGGTTTGATTTTTCTCCGCATTTGTTTCTACTGTGATCTAATCAAGTCTACAAAGTGTTGTTACTCCGTCTAACATTGCGTCTCAAACCGCAATTCGAAACTTTTAATGTTGAATTGAACAAAAGCGTTCATCAGCTAAGATTTCATTATCCTTTGTCAATGAGAATCCGTGTCTTCAAATCTTTCACTTAGCTTAAAGTTTGCTTATTGACATGACTTCATCTACATAACGTGGGATACCAATGGGGTTCGACCATCGCCTTTGTAAATACTTAACTGCTATGTTTATTAATTTACTGGTGTATGTGTATCATTTAGTTCAAAAGCAGTGCAGGTTTTTTTAACTGGATTCCATTCAATGATCGCCATTTCTCTCTTCTTAAAGTAATCAATAAGACTTCAGAAGTCAAGGGGAAAACATCGTTTGGGTAAAGTAAATGAATAACTCCACCTACAGCTTTCAGATATCCTTCAGACAGCTAGACTCTCTCATTTATTAAGTGCAGCGGATGGTTTTAACGTTCAAATAAGCAGGTTAAGTCAAAGTATGGCTTTCAGCCTCGCTTTCAAAAAGGTCGACATCATCTTTTGCAAGTATCCTGAGAAACTTGTTCGCAGTTAAAGGGGATCAATCTCAATTATAAAATCAGAAATTATCTGACCTAGTGGTTGAAAAAATCGACTAAACTACATTCGGATCACATCCTTGTCTTTCATCCATCAAGATATTCGATGAATAGGTGTCATTATATCTGGAGCACATATCTGGACTCTGATAACGCTTTTGAGCGATTTTAAATTGTGTATGAACTACAGGGCACAGAAAAATTGTAACAGGAAGTCCCTAGAGAGGTGAGTTAGAAGATCAGTATGTCAGTTATATATTTATGAAAGAATAAGATTGACACAGAGCAATATTAAAATGTGTCCATCACGTGCTAGCCTATCATATCCATAGAACCATAAAAGTAACACTCTTATAACAACCTCAAACAAAATGTTAAGAAAAAGTTAGTACAATTGAGCTTTCTGAACTTATTTCTGATTGGAGTCCGAGAGAACACTGGATTCTATGGCTAAAGAGCTTAAGCGACATGACTAAAATTTATTTGTAGGGGTTCAGTTGAATCCAATCTCCCTTTTCCACTAAGTATTGAGTTGTAATAGCACTTTGTATTTCTCATCTCTCGATTATACTCACCATTTTCAGACCGAATTTCTTTGCTATTTTCCACTACTAACCTTAATACTCCGATCTATCCGATTTGTATCTTGCTAGTACATTCCTCCTATATTGGTGGTAATTGTAGCAATTTGGGCAAATTTATATTTGCTAGTTTGTCAGTAGTAATATTTGTGATCACTTCGAAGTGTGTAATCATTAACTTTGCTTTAATAGAATTTAAGTCACATTTCTTCCCTCGTACATTTTGTTTCAGTAGTCTAAGTGTCATACAGAAAATCCCAAGTGATCTACATACACTTATAAGTATAATCGTCACTCTAACTGGTTACGTGTAATAGTCAAGTGTTTTTTCTATGGCCAAAATTGGTTTTATTTAAGAGAAAAAGATTGAAATATTACTTCGTTATCTCTTGTGAAGTGATAAACTTTAATTATTTGAAATACGCTTTGATGTCCGACTTTTCTTCGTACAACTGAGGAAACCACTACTTAAGTTGTAAATAAATTTTCACTGTATCACTAAATGTACAATTGATGAATAATACTGATCAAAGCTTATTTGAAATTTTATATCTTGGGTTGCATCGTGTACAGTCTTCTGGTTAAGAAAACTGATCAGTTTAGCATAAAGATAAAAATTTAAGTAACTTATTACCAATAATGTTTTTCAAGCAAGTTATTCAGAGTAGGTTGCCGTTCGTAGCAGTAATTGACTGCACAGTGTTGTGACATTTTGAAGTATGTGCTGAAACATTTTGCCAATCCACTTAAAATACACAGGTTTATGGATTTAATTTTATACAAATCTTAACTGAAAACGAAAATAGTGAATGTTATTCCACTAAATATAACAATTGTTAAAAACCTAGAAATGCACAGAAATTATGAATTGGATTACAACTTGTACGCTTGGTATTACCATTTTGTTTTTTATTTGTTTCACCAGAACAAACAAATGGATTTAGATTGTTTTGGTTTCGTAAAGATAAGCACATATTGTAATTCATACTGAATTAAACTTCGTTTAGTTTGATAACCCAAAGAGTACTCAGTTGAATCAGGTTTTTTTTTATAAAATTTCATTTTTATAAATGGCAGTGAAGTGCGATCGCTTTTCGATATTTTGTGATTTAGTATTCTTAAAGATTAGTAATTATGCCAACCGATACATGGTAACGTGACTGATAGAATGTTTTTACCACTACAAAAGTTGATTAGCATATTCGATTTGTATGAGACAGAAATGTGACTGATTGTGGAAGTTCCCTGAATGACGAAAATAATTAGAAATGTATAGTTATAGGTTTTATCGTAAAACAGTAAGTGACTTTACACTTAAGCAAATTTTATTGTAAAGGGTTCATAAAAAATGGTTAGGATTAAAACATTATTATTTAAGCTTGAAAATGATTTTGTGTTTATCAAAAATTAGGATTGTTATTATAGCTTTTTAGTTACAGTACATTTGGAGAAATTTCAGTGTTTAATTATAGTGAAGTTTGATCAACTGTTTAATTTACTAAAAGAATATTGGACGGTAATAACTACAGTTTTTCTAAGTATGTGGTCAATATACATGTATACAACTTATTTGGTTACATTTTGTCCTGTTATAATACATTAAAACGAAATTTCTATAAACGAAAAAAATTTTGATTTCTTTAGGACGATGGTGTGATGATTTTATGTGATGGATGTGATAAATGGCAGCATGCTGTTTGCTTTCGAATTCTGCAAGAAGGAGACGTTCCTGCATCACATGTTTGTGAGGTCTGCGCTAAATTGAAGGTAATACTTATTAATTTTTTTTAAATAAATGAAACCATTTTTATTCGCTTTGCAAACGTTTGTTGATACGATTAATATTTTTATGACACAGTCTGCACTCAGTAAGAAAGTGGTAAGTTTGAACAAATAAACGTACCTGTATAATTTGTCTTGAGTTACAACTCACCTGACTTTCTTGAGTGAAAAGAAGCAACTTTTGAATTTTTCTACACTTAAAAAACATTTATAGCTAACTAGTTTTACCTCTAAAATATACAGAGTACATGGTCTACTTCAGGAAAAATTATGGATATAGTTGAATTACCTGAATGTTCATCTAACTAATATACAATCATTTTTATTCAGTTCAGTTTAAAATATCTAATTATAAAGAAAGAATTCTAACCGTTTGTTTTCCACATTAGTTGAAAGTGTTAAAACACCGAATCCAATTTTTAAGATGTTGTTTTCAGTGTGAAAATTTAGTACTGGAATTGTAAATTCAGATGTAAAATAAATGATAAGTTAAATATTTTAAAAAGATGGCGTAACGTACTATGCTATGAGCTTTTCATTAGCAGATGAAAGCTATACAAAGTTGTTACAAGCCTGCGAAAATGGTGATACTTTAAATAAACTAATAGATGTTTTGAAAATGCAGCTAATAACTGTTCCTTAATTTCTATTAGGATCAATTGTACTGAGAAATGTTTTGCTTGAAGTGGAATCCTGAACGTGCATTTTATCCTATCCAGGACTCGTTGATGTTCACATAGAGACTCGAACCCGGAACGTTAGTTTTAAAAGGCAAACGTGTTATACACTGAGCTACTGTATCCAGTTGGCATTCAGTTGTTCAACGTGCATTATATTTATATCATCATTAGAAAGGGTTTAAATTATCCTGTTGTTGAATCCAAATATTCTGTAATAAAGATATAGGTATAATTAAGATAAAAATATCGAGATTTTACTTCAGTACAGTCATTTATTTCATGTGTGTTTTTTATGCTCTAACTGTAGTTTTACTCTCTGCTCATACTAAAAAATACTACTATTTCACTGGACATGATCGTGCAGAAATACGTTCATTAAAATAAAAGATATATTACAGAACATACTGCTTGATAGTTACTTAACATCTTTGTATGTTTGTGGTTTATATATACTTTAAACTTAAGCTAAACACCATTAACAACAGTATTATTAATAAATCATACACGAATTAGTTAAAAAAAATCTAGCTTACAGTGTTTCAAAATTATTCATACTTGAATTTATGTACTTAGGATACCAAGTGATTGTATTTGAAATGAATTTAAAATAAAACTATTTCATTGTCGATTGGTGAATATTCGACGATCGTCAAAGGTATATACTTTAAAACTGCAAATATTATTAATTGATCACACGTAAATCCCTCATATGAATGATTTCTATGATTTTAAACGTGTGTAAAATCTATTTTCTATATATATATGATAAAAATAGTATAGTTCAAATTATTTTAACTTTGAAATTATTTTTGTTGAATCATTTAGCCTGAACTTCTTCAAACCGGAGGAATCACAGATGAAACTATTCAGAACTTGGGTGTTGAAGCTAGAAAGGTTGTTTGTTAAACTGATTAGTCTGCTTTTAGTTGGTTATTTTCAAAGTGGCCAGTAGAAAGTTTTGGCTAGAATGATCATTTATTTTAACAGTAGATCTATAAACAGTAAACCTATTACTTCCAAAAGCTGACAATAATAATTAGAGAATGAACTAAGATGTAAAAGTTCGTTTATTTAATATTATTCTCTTATCCAAGGGAAACAGTTTAGTAATTCGTTAACAGCACCATCAATATTCAGTTACAAAAGTGTAATTTATCATTGGATTTTATCACACTAAAATCCATCATCAAATAAGGACAAATAAAAATTCTCTTTTGTTATCGGCAATCGTATTTTTACAATATAGCCGACTCTCTATATTAAGTGACAAATTTTGTTTTGCTCATAAGAAGTATTTATTTATCTTTAATAATGGCTTGAAAAGAGTGTTCATTTAGTCTTTCTGGAACATTTCAAATGATTCATCGCACATTTGTAACACTTTAAAATGATTGACATCAATATCCGAAATGTTTTACTGAAATTGGATGTTTTGTAGAAAAATACTGACTTTTCATAAATTTTCAAAATAGTGACCGAGCTTTCTTGGAAAACATTGGTGACAAATTTCAGAGAGAACATTAACTAACTTAGACCTCTTATTTTGAAGCTTCTCAGTGACACAATGGATAGGCAGATGGATTTGTGAGTGAATAAAATCACAACAGATATACCTAAGACTATAAAAGTTTATTTCTTTATTTTTCAATTAATAAAATAATAGTCAATGTAGTATATCCATTTGAGATGAGTCTTAATAAATCAGTTATAGTATCCTCTATTCTCTGTCTAAACACATGTCTTGTTATTACTCATTTGTAAAATTTTTAATAATACTTAGTCTTTGTGTATTTACACCTGGATTTTATATACATCTCAGTTTGATCAATATAGATTTGATTTATCTTTGGGAAACACATAGATGAATGTTAGAGGATTAATTATTGTCTTAAATTTTAGCGAGAAACCATTAACGTATTTATGAATGTCGTCTTGAGTGGATTGAGATAAACATATACATTCAAACTAATCAATAAATGTCGCTAGATATCCTAATTTGCTGTGAAAAGAAATATTGGGACTGTTAAAGTCAGTCAACTGAAGATCTGACAGTTTTAGCCAGAAAACTATATTTTTCTGTGATCAACTAGAATCCCAATTAGTAAATTTTTGATGCAAACTTTATTCATCTTATCGTTTGTTTATAGCCATTGAGTTCCCCATAAAAGGCATTTAAGCGAACTATTAATCTGACGAGTAAAATCTAGTGGATGGGAAAATTTATTGGTATAAGAACCACATAATTAACTATCAATTAGACTAAATCTTCTGAGATTGATTTGTGAACATTTGTTTTTACCTTTATCTAATTTTTCACTGAACTTTAAAATTAACTCTCATTGGTTATAATATGGATTCAATAACACTGTTTAGGTAATCTTATATTTATCTACAAAATTTCAAAAAGTGAATAGATCTAACACTTTAATACATAGTTTGAATGTTTTGTTTTATATTTTAGGTCCGATGTAAGGTATACGCTATAAAATAGTGAACATTTAGTAATCTCCATTCTGAAGTAAATACACGTTGCTGAGTTATTGATTGTGTTGATGAGAGTTAAAGATAACAGTCACTAATGCGTTGATATAAATAGAAATGGTAATTTAGAAAAATTAAGTTATTCCAACTTCTATAACTGTACCGTAGATGAAAAAAGGATACTTATTAATTTTTCTTCTAATGAGTATGTGATTATAAATACAAAGGGAATTCAATGAAGTAAAATAAACCTTTCTCTTTTTGGCAAACCTAAACAATACTTCAGAATTACAAACTGCATTCATAACAAGTTCAGTTTTACTGCTGAAATGTGGACTTCTATTCAACGTTTTAGGAAGTGCATTAGTATCCAGTGGTACAATTTTTCATCTCTTACAACAAGACATCTGAGCTTAATTCTGTGTAGATTTGTTTAACTTCTTGTTTTAGACTTAGAAAGTGGTATATAACTAGAAATGAAGTTTTTCACAGGTTCTTAAGTGCTAAAATCACAAATAACTTAAGTAAATTGATAAGATAATGGTAAGTGCAGATTTATTTCCATAAATATGTAAAGTTTGTGCAAAAACCGTAAGTAATTTTGAAACGTTTATAGGCCATTTGTCTCTTTCGACGTGTATTAGCACTGTGTCTCAACGAAGATTCAGTCTCACCAGCTTTTATAGCTAGAAGTCTTGGAGTAGAGTATACCGTGGCTCGTGGATTATTTAATCGTTTAATCAAAGAGCAAGTTATTAAAGGAGCAGGACCGCGAAGGTAAGACGTTTTCTTAATGTTAAGCTCATATAAAAACCAAACGTTAAGATTTTTTCGGAGTTTGGATGACACTTGAAAATATCCCCTACATTGCTCATCAGATATGCAACATATTAGGAGTACCTATAAAATCGGATAAGTAAATGTATGATTTATCCACTAAACATTTGGTCGGATTTGTTATTAAATTATTATTTCTCTCACCCTATCTGACGGTTGACGGCTATTATGGTTCCCTACCACCCATTTCTTAGAAATTGTAGGGTGTGAAAGATAAATTTATTGATCGGTTATTGGTGTATTTGTTTTGCAAGTGTGTACTCAGTTGAAAATGAACAAAAATTTTGTCACCTTTAATAATTTTGTAATTGGTCGTAAACTGTTCATCTTAGCAATCTGATTAGTTGAAATCGAAATAGCATCAAGTGCTTTGATTGGATGTCAGAATTTGCATTTTTACGTTTGATATGTAATAATAATGAATAATTGTTTTTGTGTAATATTGGTCTTGAAAAGAATGTGGACTTTTGAAGAAAAATACCCCAATTTAAATTCACTACCGTACAATGCTACTGTTAGTGAATGTGTATTGGGATATATTTTTGTTATTCGAACAAGTAGAACTTGAATTGAAGTTGTTAGTTATCTTGACACGATTAATTAAATGTATCTCATTAAAAGGAAGTATTTAGAAAAAGAAATGAAAACCGGTTTGAATATTTGATAATAGTGATTACTGAATTAGGTCGGTTGTCAAATGTTTAATACCCAACTAATAAAGAAATTATCACCTGTATCCATAACTTCTTTTTTAACACATGATATGTTAATTTAAAAAAAAATCCACATATCAATAGACCGTAATGATAAAATACTGATTAGGGCGTGTATAAAACACTGGAACGATTCGTAAACCTTCGGTTTATGAAGCGACTTTTACGTTATCTCAAAGAAGTAATAATTTCTGAGAAAGAGGCAATTAGTAATTATGATTGGGTTATTTATTAAATAGTAATTCTTAATACAAAATAGTTGTTTACTTTCACTTTATAAACGGTTTCGTTAATAAAACGTTAGATTTCAATAGGGTTATTTTGCTAAATCATTAAAAGCTTTAATTGCTTTTACCTGTACATTCTTTGTAGTTCAGCCTTTAAAATAATAATGAAAATGCCTACTTGTGTGTTTAAGCAGTCATGTCATTTTGTTATTGGGCTTGTGAAGTGCGCGTTAGGTATTTTTCACGTTCTTTCAATAGCCCATTTTTTATAAGTGTTCAGTCTAGCAAAATGTTTACATGAGTTAGTAAATGTCATATGTCAACGACATTGCAAACGTTACTTATTTATAAGGTATGGAATGATATTTGATAATCATCAACTAATTTTTTGAAACATAATCGAGGAATAATAAAGAACTGTATGTACATTTTCGTCATGTGTGAATATTGTTCTTCGTAATATGAAAGCTGAAATATCTGTACATTATGAATATAAGCCCTTTTTAACAAGCATTTGAAATATTGGTTGTATTAAGTGTAAATGAATAAGCCTACGTCGTATGACGAAAATAATTTCTATTTGCATTATACAGATGAACATAAATTAGGTCAACAGTATACATTAACATTTAGGTATAATGACGTTTAATTTCATTGTAATAAGTAAATGTACCAATGCAACGATAAGACGTACTTCTATGTACGCATAGTTCTGGTTTCCGGTACTTTTAATATAAAACAAGAATATAATATTCTTATTTTTGTAATCATGAAACGGTAAACATGTTTATTTCTTTTTACACCTATATGGCCTTTCATCACATTAATAATCTTATTATTATATTCACTTATATATGAAATCCTCTATTCATTGACCTTACGACCAAATGACAATGTTCGCTATATTGAAATATTCCTATTACTTACTTACTTACGCCTGTTACTCCCAATGGAGCATAGGCCGCCGACCAGCATTCTCCAACCCACTCTGTCCTGGGCCTTGTTTTCTAGTTCCATCCAACTCTTGTTCATTTTTCTCATATCTATCTCCACTTCCCGGCGTAATGTATTCTTTGGTCTTCCTCTCCTCCTTCGACCTTGAGGATTCCATATGAGGGCTTGTCTTCTGACGCAGTTCGGTGCTTTCCTCAATGTGTGTCCTATCCACTTCCAGCGCTTCTTCCTGATTTCTTCCTCCACTGGGATCTGATTTGTTCTCTCCCACAGTAGGTTGTTGCTAATAGTGTCCGGCCAACGGATCCGAAATATTTTGCGTAGACAACTGTTAATAAACACCTGTATCTTTTGGATGATGGATTTCGTAGTTTTCCAGGTTTCCGCCCCATAAAGTAGAACTGTCTTGACATTTGTATTGAAAATTCTGACTTTAGTGTTGGTTGGCAATTGTTTTGATTTCCAGGTATTCTTCAGTTGTAAATATGCTGCTCTTTCTTTGCCAATCCGTGCCTTCACATCTGCATCAGATCCACGGTGTTCATCGATGATAATGCCCAAATATGTAAAGGTTTTTACATCTTCCAAATCTTGTCCTTCAATTGTGGTTGGATTGGTACATGCTGTGTTGTATCGAAGAATCTTGCTTTTCCCTTTGTGTATATTGAGACCTACTGCTGCTGAGGCTGCAGCTACACTGGTTGTCTTCTCCTGCATTTGTTGTTGCGTATGCGATAGAAGAGCCAGATCATCTGCGAAGTCTAGATCATCCAATTGCATCCTAGCTATCCACTGTATCCCGTGCTTCCCTTCAGATGTTGATGTCTTCATGATCACCAGGAGAAAGAGAAAGGGTGAGAGTAAGCAACCTTACCTGACACCGGTCTTTACTTCGAACGACTTTGTCAACTGTCCTCCATGCACGATTTTGCAGTTTAATCCATCATAGGAATTCTGTATGATATTGACTATCTTCTGAGGCACGCCGTAGTGTCGAAGAAGCTTCCATAGGGTTGTTCTGTCCACGCTATCAAATGCTTTTTCGTAGTCGATGAAGTTGATACAGAGTGATGAATTCCATTCAATTGATTGTTCCACAATGATCCGTAGAGTTGCGATTTGGTCTGTGCACGATCTATCCTTACGGAATCCTGCCTGTTGGTCTCGAAGTTGTGCGTCTACAGAGTCCTTCATCCTGTTTAACAATACCCTGTTGAAGACTTTTCCTGGTATTGAAAGAAGAGTGATTCCCCTGTAGTTGTCACAGTTGCTGAGATCGCCTTTCTTTGGTATTTTGACTAGAAGTCCTTCTTTCCAGTCTTTTGGTACCTGTTCCTCATCCCAAGTCTTATTGAAGAGAATGTGGAGTATCCTTGCAGTTACCACCAAGTCTGCTGTCAGTGCCTCTGCTAGAATTTTGTCTGGTCCTGCTGCTTTGCCACACTTGATTTGTCTGATAGCCATGCTGATCTCTTCAATTGTTGGTGCGCCAACATCAATTGGGAGGTCCGTGAGTGCTGCTTCGATGTTGGGTGGGTTCAGTGGGGCTGGTCGATTCAAGAGTTCTTTGAAGTGTTCTACCCATCTGTTTCGTTGTTCTTCAATGTTGGTGATTATCTTGCCTTCCTTGTTTTTCACTGGTCGTTCTGGTTTACGGTGATTTCCAGAGAGTTTCTTTGTTGTGTCATACAGTTGTCTCATGTTTCCTTCTCTGGCAGCCTTTTCCGCCGTCAATGCCAAATCTTCCACATATTTACGTTTGTCAGTTCTGATGCTCCTTTTCACTTGCTTGTTTACTTCTGTGTATTCAGCTTGTGCCTTGGCTTTTTCTGCTCTTGTTCGACTGGTATTGATTGCTGCTTTCTTGTTCCTCCTTTCTTGAATCTTATTCAGTGTATCGACCGTGATCCAATCCTTGTGATGGTGCTTCTTTTGGCCCAGAACCTCATGACATGTTGAAGTGATTGCCTCTTTTATCTCTTTCCAGTTGCTCTCCATAGTAGTTCCTTCTCCATTGAGTAGATCATGAAAGGCTTGGAACTTATTGCTGAGGGTTATCTTAAATTTGTTGAGTTTGTCAGTATCCCGAAGAAGAGCCATATTAAATTTTTGTGATATTGTCCTCCCCGTTGTCCAGTGCCTCTTGAGTTTCAATTTCATCTTGGCGACCAGCAAGTGGTGATCTGATGCTATATCAGCTCCTCTCTTTGTTCTCACGTCCTCCATCGTCCTCCTGAACTTTTTGTTGATGCAGATATGGTCGATTTGATTCTGTGTGCTGTGATCCGGTGAAGTCCATGTGGTTTTGTGGATGCGTTTATGTGGGAATATAGTCCCGCCTATGACCAGTTTATTGAAGGCACATAGATTTGCAAATCTCTCACCATTTTCGTTCCTTTCTCCCAGTCCGTGTCGTCCCATGATCTCTTCATATCCGGTGTTATCAATTCCAACCTTGGCATTTAAGTCTCCCATCAGAAAAGTCAGGTCTTTTGTTGAGCACTTCTCGACGATTGACTGCAGCCTATCGTAGAATTGATCTTTAACGTCTTCATTGTAGTCATTGGTAGGCGCGTAGCATTGGATGACGTTCATTGTAATCCCCGTTTTCTTTGTTTTGAAGGAGGCTTTGATGATCCTTGGTCCATGAGATTCCCATCCTATAAGTGCATTTTGTGCTTGTTTGGACAGCATCAATGCAACTCCTTATGTATGTGGAGCATTTTCTTGTTCATGTCCGGAGTATAACAGCAGCTCCCCTGAAGCTAGTCGTTGTTGTCCAACTTGCGTCCATTGTGTTTCACTGATCCCAAGCACCTCCAAATTGTATCTCCTCATTTCTGCAGCAATTTTGAAAACTCTCCCAGTCTCCCACATTGTGCGAGCATTCCATGTACCTAAATAAATGGTTGCTCTGGTCGTCAGAAGGGGCATCGGCCTCGTGACTTCCGAAGAAACTCGGCTTTCATCATGAGGCGTCATAATTCTTCTAAACGAAGACCTTCTGACTCCCAGGGCAGAGTTTAAATGGTTTGAATAATTTTTTCTGGTTAGCGTTTTTTAGCGAGTTAGTTTTCTACGGGATGGGGTCGCTAACCCCATGCCCAACCCTCCTCCTTTATCCGGGCTTGGGACCGGCAGTAGCCCACGGAGGGGCTCCAGGAGTTGAAATATTCCTATTAAAATTTACTAAAATGTACTATTATTATTATAAATAGATTACAATTGTGTTACTATTACATGAACGGTAATCACATTATTTTAAATCTAAAATTATTAGATTAGTGTTCATTAGATGAGATATTGTTCTATAAGATTTCTAAACTTTTATATCTCATAAACCTTATAAAAACGTTTACGAATACATGAACGATAATCGCATTTTGATTATTAATCTCAAATGAATATGTAAATTCATTTAGCATTATTAAGTGTTTCATCATTTGACCTTTGCCATAGAAACAAGAGATGGAAACGAAATAATTTAAATAAAATTGTGGGTGGCCCTGAATAGGGCCTTTACTCGTTCTCTTATTAATGCAGATGTAGCTGTGTAAGGGTGTAACTATGAGTTGGTTATGGCGCCACACATCGGACAGTTAACTGCACGTACGTTTGGTGATGGGTCGTAAGCACAAAACCGATGAAACATTGCTTCGCAAGGACAAAAAACCCATGCAGCTGCATCGCCAGTTTCATATGGAGGCTGTGTAAGATGACATATATCACACAAACGGTTGTAGTAATGCTGTTCTTCATATTCCATGTCCCGTTCCGTGAACTCTTCAGAGTTAATAGAAACTACTTCCTCCTCGTCGTTACTGAACGTTTCATCCAAATCCACATTACCGTCGTAGTGGTGAATCATCTGTCACAATGCCTACCACCTGTCGATTGTTTGTTGACCCGTTGAAAGAGCGACAGGAATCGAGAAATCAAAGTCGATGTTTCGCGACTTATAAATGCAATACAAAAAGGTATTGCCATAAAATTCATATCAAGGGCTACTACCTGATATAAATATACGTTCTCGTTATTTGTTTTGTACGTCCCGTCGAAACCAACAACATCTAAAAATGAGCGGCCAAATTCATTTGATCAGCAGTGGTGAAGAAAAAATACGATAGACAATTTTCTTCGTCTAATTCGTAATCGCAAAGCCCACCTAAGGACATTATGTGAGCTTTTAATTTGGCGTAATCACCTATCGTTTACATTATAAATAGTCAGATTGTTTACCAGGAAGGTTGGCGTGTGAGAACACTTTGTACCGCATATTAAATATATCTTGAGCATTCAAACACTTTCCATAAGAATGGTAAGCAAAGTGCTTAATATCGAATGCTGCTGTCCCAGATATAAGGAGCGGTCGCACGGTTTCAAACTCAGCCTCCGTTAACCTGCGCACCCAAGAATTACTGTCGTACCTCAGGGAATTGCACTCGTGATTGTGACGCACATTCCCACGTACAACAGTCCAGTAACCTTCTATAAACTTACAAAAGATGAAGACCGGACAGTGAGTGTTCATGGAAGTCCTTCGTGAAAAAAATGTAATAACACTAATCAATTTACCTCCTCCGTCTAATCGGCTGTGACGAACCGCTAGATCTTCTACGGCCAGTTCTCCAACATACAAATTTAATATACGATTTCTGATCTCTGTCCAAATGAGAATCTCTCACCACAT
The DNA here is from genome assembly GCA_946903255.1 of Schistosoma spindalis. NCBI lineage: Eukaryota > Metazoa > Platyhelminthes > Trematoda > Strigeidida > Schistosomatidae > Schistosoma > Schistosoma spindalis. The sequence goes on along the minus strand of OX336421.1, from coordinate 11,427,504 downwards.
AATGACAGTACGTAGATCTTTCATAAGTTCTGATAGCCGACTTTAACGCTTCAACTGGTTGGAACGCAACGAGAAACAATGTAGTCAAAAATACATCCTCCGTTTCTGTGACAACGTGAGAAACAACAGCTCTTGTACATGGCACGTCACTCTCCTCCATTATGATGATGAAAATGTACTTTTTCGACGAGTGCTGACATTTTATAACACTTTCAAGACATAACTAACCAATTATAACGAACTTAAAACTAGCAATTTAATTGGACGAAACGTGGTGAAAAATTTTGGAAAATGGGATGAAAAAAACTTTTTTAAAGGGGTGAAAAAAAATTTATCAAACAAAAAATTAAAAAAAAGCCGGTCGCTGAATGTTATTCCTATCTGACCCATATTTATTCTGATCATTAATCTCACAATTTCATTTAACGTGTAAGCTTATTCAAGTTAACATTGAATATTAGTCACCTCAGCATTAACAATTTTATTTCACATGCCATACTTTTCTACAATGTATTTTGCCTTAGACCTGGCCAATTTTTGAACTATTATTCTCAATATAATTGAAGAATTCGAAGAGAATTTATTGAGAAGAATATTTTTCGTTCATATATTAGTCTTTTAATATGATGGGAATTTTTAGATAGTTAAAATGTATGGTTTCTGAAGAGAAAAGTATGTGGTATACTGTAATACGAAATATTGGAATTATATTTTTATTTATTACCAAGTTCATGAGACCTGTTCTTCATTCTAGAATATCATCATTATATGTCAGCAGCTATCAGATCAAAATAATAAATACATGGTGAAATTAAGTAGTCAGAAAATTGGATTACTAAGTAAACCACACAGAAACTTCAAATACGGATATATCAAAATAGTTCTTGAGTTAAACAGTAATGATCACTGTAGTTGATTAATGTTTATTTGCTTTATTTCAGAGGTGAAAAGCTTGTTGAAAAAGAATATCTAGAAAATATTGTGTGTCCACGTTTCTTCTCTCGCATTAGTTTGCATGATAAAACATCAGTGGTAAGTAATACTTCGTTAAATGGGCATTTTGAGAGTCAATTTTGTAACCAAGATAGACCATGCATAGTTTTTTGAAATGAAATAACACAACAATATGTATTGTTTGTGTGTTCTAATACTTAATACAACACTTCCATAACAACCATTTAATCAAGGTGTACTTGCCAACTTTTATCCAAATTTAGGATTTCTTAATGCTATGCAACCAGAATTCCAGGTCGGAATGAAACGACTGACCAGTTTTGACTAATTTTCGGTGGTTGTCTAACCTATGTCAATTTGTAATGGAACACATCTTTCAATCAAACAAACCTGAATCATTATCGATTACTTTCATTCAATCATTTGGTTTTCGTTAAAATCACATAAACTAAATTTTGAATAATAAACAAGCAATATTTTCAAAAATTTAGGTTTCCCCTCAAATGTTAATGTCTCAAAAATCCACTACAATTCGACGGACACCTGGGGTGAGTGTGCTATGAGTATACCTTTTTAATTTTTAGACACCAACTGAAAATAGTTATAATTTCTGAAGTGTATATGGATACAAAACTAGTAACTAGTATGATCTTATAGAAATGTATTTACTGAAAAAATCTGTGTGATGAACTGAATGAGTTCAGTTGTAAAAGAAAAATATTTATGTTACTTAGGTTCACCAAAATATCACGAAATCGCATTTGTCAGAAAGTATTTGACAGGTAAAATATATTCATAAGCTGTAAACCAAACTACTGACATCTCTGGATTTTAGTAATCAAGAATTTAAATGCCAAATTTTACTAGTAATTTGAGGTCTCGTCACTTTATTCATAAGCAATAAAATTTTGAGTAGCAATTATTTTACATTGTTGCAATGTACTTTATTAGACTACGTGCACTTTCAAATCAACACTTTAGCATAGAATAATTAACAGTTTTCAGAATGTCATAGAGTGCATCGTATCATTTAAATACTACTATTGTAATTCTAAAAACATAAGCATTTGTTGTGTTAAAAGATTTAGTTATTGCTGTAAGTTTTATTCCACAGAGAATCAGAATAAACTGACTAGCTTAAGGAACACTAAAGATTTAAACACTAAAAGAAGATATATCTGATTGTGAGCATGAACTACAACCAAACCTTCTAGATCTAATCAGAAAACGTTTCTTTAATGTAATTGTCAGTTTATTGTGTTAAACCATATTTAACGTTTGTCGGTAAAGGAATTTTAACGTCTACTGAATCCAAATAATACTTGATGGTGACAGCCATCCACGCTTTTTCTGTTCGAGAATATTTTATTGTCGACAGCAGTATGTGTTAAATAACTTATTGTTTCAGTCAGTGATGTGAGGATTAAAACTGTTTGATGGTTTAAATTAGTAACGCCAACTGGATTGCAAGAATATTCGGTCGATGTGTCATGATTATGACTAATTCTATCATTCTCATCCTGTTACTAGTAATCGCCAATCACTTAAGATCTCTTTCCAATACAGCGAAATTATTAGCGCTACAAATTTTGTGCACGTTTTTTCACGCGCAGCCTAATTTTAAAAGAAGCACTAAATGGTAAAGAACGTCTTAATACCTCACCCCATATAACTAACATTCATTCTCTGATTTAGCTTTACACTGACACTCTGACTAACAGTAGAATGAAGATACATTTTTCGTCCTGTTCAGGAGTCGGTAACTAAGTCTAAACACAGCACATGTCACGTCATACGCCAGGGTGTAATTCTCTACGCTTCTGAGTTTTATTACTTACCTCCATAGGAGATTTTCACATTCTATCCTATTGCGACCCAGCTACTCTTATTGCTTGGTATTCCTGGATACTTTACTTCACTAGACAAGTCCCCAAATAAGAACATAGTCGAAAAGGAACATAATTATATTTCAAAAAACAGGGTTGAATGGAAGTAGGAATTACAATAAGACGAACGTCAGTGCACTGATAATTATACACAAGATTCTAGGATCTTCTCCAAGTATCCGCTAACGCTAATTAGCTAAAAAAATTGCCATTCAGTGTGCTCCAAACACCATCTTGCACAGAATATGCTTTAATCCTATCCATATTCCGCTAACACCTCTCTTTTGAGCAGATTCGTAGGATTTGGTGTTAGGACTCATCTGTGAATTCGATTTATCCACTTTCTAAGCAATAAAGAAGGGGCACCAGAGACGCCTGTCCGTTTCTGGGGTTTTGATTTCAGAGGCGTCCAGCAGAACACAAAGAGACATTTTGTGCTGATTCTCGTTGCTGGAGATCGAAGTTGCTCTTAGCTGGTAAGTTTGACGCACCCGAAATTCTTAGCCAGCCAACACTTACTGAACCAAATTTCCTTTCTTTAACACAATTTGACCAGCTATCTATTTAGGATGTGTGCTACGATAGTACGTAGCACGTACTTTTTGACCATATAGTGAACAATTATCTTTGTATCATGATATCGAATGAATTGCTTCTACATCGATCTGTTTGGTTGAGACCCAAGAACTGGCATTGAAATGCGTCCGTATTTTTTTGCATACTAAAGCTTTTGCTGAAGACCCCGTTAATTATCTGAGGGTTTTAAGTAAAACGATAGATGAGCAGGGACCTCTCTGAAATCTCTTCAGTAGTCCTTACATTTGGTTTTTGTAGAGCATTTTTAAATGTACCAACAAAGCGTTCGACATATCCATCGGGTTGGGAATGGAGGTGTTCAGACATGATTGACTCAGTCTTACAACAGAATTCTGAGAAGATAGTAGACGTAAACTGTGTTCCATGGTAGCTAGCTATTAATTTTGGAACTCAAAAACGACTGAATAGTTGACGTTGTTATCTAACTGTGCAGCTTGCAATTGGATGTTTCATAAGAAAAATTTTCGACCACTTACTGTATTTAATAACTACCAAAATGAAAGTTTGTCCGTGAAGTACACCAGCGAAGTCTGATTGTATACGCCGCCACAATGACTGTGGTATTGGCCATGATTGCAGCTCAGTTTCCTGCCGTGCTTTTCTTTGCTAATACGTATTTAATATATGAATAGGATAGCTGCTCCAGTTGGGTGTCTAAATGTCGCCATTACACATAACTTCATGCTTGTGCCTTCCTCCAGTTTATTTCAGAATGTCCTGCGTGCAAATGTTCAAGCACTGCTGGTTGCAGCCTTTTTGGGATTATGAAACGTTCGGGAAAAAAAGGCAGTCACCAATAATTGAGATTATCTGCGCCGAAGCTTTCTAGAGATTATCTTGAAGGGCCATCCTTCTAGGTGGAACTTATTATCTTCTTGCAGAACTCGGTCTTAAAGAGTTTCTTTTTTGTCTTCATTTGACGACACTAGAGTGTTTTGAATGGCATTTACTACTACATCCCGTACTTCTGGATCTACTGCCATGGAGGCAGTGATCATATCCTCTGGTTCAGCGTGTTGAACGCTAATTACTCTAGGGAGAGCGTCGGTTTGACCGATAGTACTTGTTGACTGATACTTTATATTGAAGTCATAGCTCAGAGGTATTGTCGCTCAGTGCTTTGATCTTTTAGCCGTATAGAAAAGTATTTCTTTCTTTGAACCAAAAATTGAAATTTATGGTCTGTCAGTAAAGTAAACGCATGGCCGTAGAGCATTTTATGGGATCGTTTAACAGCAAAAATGGTTAAAAAGTCTTTCTTTTCAATCTGGCAGTAGTTCCGCTCGGCTGATTTGAGTAATCTAGTAAGATAAGCAATCGTCTTCTCTGATTTATCTAGAAACAAAGAGATTTTATCGAATGCATGAACAAGATACACTTTTCTTCAGGTAGTTAAAAACCATACTTCATCCTGCGGCTAAGAATTTGATTCAGTCGATCAGAAATTCCGCTAACAGTTGAACCCATAACAATGATAAGCTGCTGTTCGAGGTATACCTATTAACATCGCATCCATTATTTACTAAAGGATGGTAGGTGCGGTATTGACGCTAAGTGGTACGAGGATATAAACTTTGATGAGTGTTGATGGTTAGAAGCTCTCTACAATGATCATCTACTTCCACTTGCAGATAAACATAAGAAAAGTCTATTTTTACAAAACATGTTCCACCACTTAACCAGCAAGTCTTCAGGAACTGAAAACGAATACTAATATACATCCGGCGCAGCGTTTAAACCGGTTGATAAGTCGGCACATAAGCGCATAGTTTCATCAGCCTTATTCCCTACGATAGATGAGGCCCATGCAGAGTAGTTGACTGGTTGGATTACACCAGCTTGTTGGAAACAACTAAAGTCCTGATCCACTAATTCAAGAGTAGCATATGGTACAGGACGTTTCGTACGAAAAATATGTTTAGCATCTGGTTTCACTAGTAGATGAACTTTCGTAGTGCAATGACTAAGGTTATTTCGAAAAACAAGCTTTTCTAGCAACCTTTCACCTACTTTTTGCAAGTATCGGAGTTTCTATTGATGATGAAAACCACTACTCATTTATTTTTAGAAACGCCCTCACGGTGCATCAAAGTCTGTATCAGAAAAGGAATACGATGAGGTACGTCTAAAATTCTGTCAATATAGCTACTTATGAAGCAAGTTGTATTGAGCTATCGAGTCACCTATGGCAGCGGATCTCCTTATTTCGTGAATTAAAAATGCTCAGGTTACCTAAACAGAAGATCTTTCATACTAAACAAATTCAATAAGCGTTCTTACGTTGAATTTTTTTGCCAGGAGCAGTCTCAAATTCCACAGCTGTGAATACTTAGTGGACAGCTGTTTCACGTTATTACCTTTTGCAACGCTACATCCTCTAGACTATGCATATCATTTAGTAACTAGGATTTTTTGAACAGAGTAAATTTATGATTGAATCAGACAGTTATACAAAGATAGGACCAATTTCTTGCTGAAGGACTGAAAGAAGCAATACTTTCCTTTTTCTGTACTATTTGTAATGATTTTGGACATACATCGCTTTTATAAATAGCGATGATAATTCTAACAATTTGAAATGTGACAAGAATGATAGAGTAACATAATAGAATTATGCTTCGCAAACGCATATACTTAGAAACATTTAAGGACAGTAAGAGCAGGTATTATTGTGTAATATATACCTTTTTTCAGAAACCAAGGTAATTTTCAATTTTGGTCAAACTGAGGAATATTAAGTGGCAAACTTAGACGTGATAATGGGATGAATCCCTCACTGATAACAAAGAGATTTATTTTCAACACTTTTCTTCTTAATTCATATGCTTATTTGACCCTAGATTCAAACTATTTTTAATTAACTCTTGAACGCTTCCTTTATATCAGTACTTAAGATTAATTAGGTAACGGGTGTCATTGTCAAAGAAATTCTATAGAATACTGTGTGTATTTACCAAATAGGGTTATCCAATATCAATAGTTATTTTGATAATAGATGTTTTGGGATTATGCACATTCTTATTTTAAATGTGTAGTACAAATTATTTTATATTCCTAACAAGTTAAATGTTTTTTTGAAATTTTTGTCAGTTATTCAATCCCAGCCAAGATTCTAGAGCATCACCAACAATTGGTAAACGAAGAAAAATGGATATGGCGAACACACCCATAAGCGTATCCCGTCAATGAATATGCGTTTACTGATGTCGTTTGTTATTGAATTGCGTTTATATTACGATCAAATTTTATAGATAAAAATATAGAATTTACATAATGTTCTACAAACAAATATACAGTTTATACGTAGAAATATTTTTTAAAGATAACAAACACAATTATTTTCACTAGTTAGGCACGAGTTGACTAGTACAAGCTTTTCAGAAAACAATGGTTAATGCTATATTTTAGTCAAATGTTATCTATTACCTTCATGCTGCATCATTTAAAACAATGAACAGGTTTAGGCGATAATTCAGATTAAATACAACTCGGCAGATCACGGAATACAATGAATTCACTTAGGTAATTCGGCGAAACTTTACAACTAATTAAAAAGACTACAATTTGTGAACTGCAGAAGCTTTTGTTTGCCACAAAGTTTTTGTGCTAATCATATCTCGGATAGGTGTACCAAAATTACGATATGAAATGAGACCAAATGATCCAGGCTCAGTCATTCACCTTTATGATATAATTATGTAATTCACTTGCCAAGTGCAAAGTTATGCGCTCACCTTTGAGTCAGACTGCTTTTGTAAGAACCAGTGATGCTACCTAGCATCCATAACGAAGTATTTATTTGGACACATAAATATTGGTACAAAGGGGCACCGAATACATATGCGCCACACAAGGTACTTGATTTGTGTGTGGGCTGTGATACTGCCCGGGTGCCCAGACCGAAGCACGTGGTTTTCCTAGAGGGCCACACCCGAAGGCTTCGACCTAAAGGTCTGATAGACAACGCAGTGGAGCGATGTCAGGAGATGCAATCTCATGGTAGCCGGTGACCAATAACTGGTTCGTACGACATTTGTTCCGAAAAGATCCCGGTTTGGAGTTAGGGTTTTCCAATTCCCCTAGGTGGATCTTCCATATCCACCAACACAGTTGAAGCGCCGGACATTCGCTTTTCGATCTCTCAATTTCGTAAACAACCACTTCACAAGAAGGCAGTGAGTAGGACCTTTCAGGCAGTGGCTGTATACACGTGGCCATGTGAGTTTTTGGAGAGAGAGAACTGACTCTCTTTACCCTCGGAAATAGTTACAGAAAGATTCATAATTATGATCGAGTGGTTGAAGAGCGGCTGCCTTAACTAGTAAGCTAGAACTTAAATTTAGCTACAATTTGTAACTTAAGCGATAGCACTGTCGGCTCATTAGGAAGGAATTGAAAATCAAATATTTGGAACTTTCATCTTCATATTTATCCTTGATGTCACGCAAACACAGCAGCACAAAGTATCTAAAATCTACATGCGATAATAGTCTTATCAAACAAAACATAAAACTTCGGTTATCTTTTGTAAGCTAAGAAGTTAAAGCAGCCAACCAAGTCTCCGAAATAATCGTTTAAATGATTTTCATATACTGAAACGTGGCTGTAGATACATTTGACATGGGTTACGGTCCATGACTGATATTTCAAATACTGCTCTACATAAAATGTTTAATAGATTATAAATTCAAGACAAAGTCCCGTTAAAAAAGTTGAATCCACTGAAACTATTACAACTAAAATATGGTACTATCGAAATTTCTACCGACTTCACTGTGTTATTTTCTTCATGAGTTACTTTTACTCTGTGATTGCACGTCTTTCGAAACCAACCGTAAAGCTTCGCTCATTGACATCATAATCTGTGAGAGAGCAGAACGAGTGATTGAAATTACTAAACTAACGCCTTAACAAGCTTTTGAGGAATGTTTAACAACGGGTAAAAATAAGGATTACACTTTGAAGGTGAAATCATGAATTAGTAATTACAAAACATTTTTGGAACATGAATGTACACGATATTATTACGAAAGGTTTACAAGTCAGAATATTATACAGTTTATGACACTTTTAGAACATTAAATATGAAAATGAGGTTTTGTAATCTTTCTTATTCAGATTATCCAAATCGTGACCGACGCATCGAGTAATTATGAGGTGAATATAGATGTTTTAAATCATTCCTACAAAAAAGCGGTAAAAAATTACATAAATCGCCAAATGACTGAATAATTCAGTAGAACAGATCGCAACATGATAAAAGTATTTGATAGTTAGCACTTATGTATGGACACAATCATGAGAGTCAATTTTATGCTTGAATAAAAATTAGTACACATGTAAAGAAGAAATAGGTAGTTTGTTACCGATTATCGAACAGTTTCATTATCACATGTCGAATATAGTAAAGTCATTTATGGAACATTACGTCAGTTGCGAGTGCTATTACAGGTATGTGGACGATCATCGCTTCCCAGTTGCCTACACTATGGAAAAATACTTTTCCTTAATGTACCTGGAAAGGGACTGGGTTGGTAGTGGTCTTGTCGATCTCAGGGTTCAAGGGATAATACTTGAAGTACAACTTTTTTACTCCGTAAAAAGGAGTAGATTTACTTGAGAACTCTATTTGTAACCATTGAGTTATGAATATAAACCGTAACTTAACCACTAAAAATTAAGTGAGATGGTAGTATCTTCAGTTTTTCTGTAACAGTTGCTGATCATAGCTGAGATGCGAACCATGAAACGACTACTAAATGAATGCCACTAGCTTTTCGCAGTCTTACAGGTATTTAGTAATATAATATTCTCATAAAGTCACTTAAGATTCTTTATTTGTTTACTGCATAACGATAGTTTTTTCAGATAAGTGCTTAACTATTTTAACCAACTTACTATAAATTTGCTAATCAAAATGTTAAAAACTCTGGAAATAATTACCAGCATTGTTCTAGATTTAATGATCATTTGAGGTATGTAACCCTTTCCACTGAAGCTCAATTTACAATCCCATTACTTGAGTGTATAGAAGTTATCCAAAGTCAATTAATTCTAAAACTGCTTTGTCAAAATTTAATGGTATCAAAGAATAATAGGAACGACAAAATTTGTGAAGACGAAACAAACTGAACAGTCAGAGATGGAGAAAAAAACTTTATGACAAATAATTCGAAATTCAGTTATAAATATACCCTGCAAGAGGGATATTATACTCTGGTTTCCAAGAGAACCAGACGATATCCAGGGTTTTTAAAACCTGAACAGCACAGTTCAATCAAGTGGCAAGAGCATACAGGTATATGGACGCTGGTGAACAAGATCAGTTATAATAGGAAATCCAAAATAAATTCTTACCATATAAAAATGAACTAAACATAGCCAGTTAGGTTAAAACAAAAACTCAAAAGATCAACAACAAAAATTAATTTTAACGTACACTATAGTTGATGGTAAAATCTGTGATACAACAGGTTCTTGAGCAAGATCAGATGAACTACGAAGACACAATTCATAAAGGCTAGTATCGAAAGTGAAAGTATAACAGTCAGACAATTCTATGAGTTCTGTAAAGGAAATCAGGAACAACATTATATGTATGAATTGTGAGTTATTTATTTATACATCAAAT